>KN832876.1:699159-1299159 GCA_000827325.1 Oidiodendron maius Zn | reverse complement strand
ATCAGGCCATGCCAACAAGCCCCTTGCCTCCGTTGATCCGGAACCAGATCATTCTAGAGTGCCAGTCCCAGGAACGAAGATATGACCAGAGCGAACAGACTGCGGTTATTCATCTACGCACAGGTAATCCCCCTGAAGAAGTGCATTCGGTGCTACCAACCTCTTCGATTGCAGCATTGAAAAAGAGAAATGGCGTCTCTCAGCTTATGCCTTTCCCTTCAGTGGGTGTGCTTGGCATCGGAGAATTATATTTGCATTTGCGCCACACGGCAATGGCGTTCGAGAAACGCCGGTATAAAGTGTGGCATCGCAATTGGAGGGGTTTCATTGCTTGTGCAAAGCATCCATTACCTGTCCCATGGGAGGATTAAGGATTCTGCGCACCCGCAGGAATTAATTTGTCACGGATAAGGATCTTCCGGTATGCCAATCGTCTGGACCCCCAACGAGCAACTGCGTGGGCTGAAATGATAGACGAATATTGCAAAGTACCAGGAGCCCAGTTGGAAAGAGTCTATGAACAATGCCATATGCCTGCTCAGCATGCCAATTGGTGGCTTTGGCTAAGGTGACGTACCACAATAGAGGTACCTTAAATGGGGTACTGTGCAGGGCAGAAAAGGTACTCTTGGCCGACTTACCTAGAGGTCCCCCGTCGGCCCAATTCCCATGGCTGCCAAACCGGTCTTCGTATCCAAGCAACACGGCTTGCCATGCGCAAAACGTGCCGCGGTGCCGAGATGTTCCGTCGAGGCAGGGTGTCAGAGTTCCGGTTCTCGTGCACGCGACCGCCCATCCAACAAGGCCCCGATAATCCATTGGAGGCGCGGCGTGCGAGATCCGTCGACATTTCGTGGAGCAGCAGTCAGTTGATCAGCGCCGTCTCCGCTGTTCACCCATGCCGTCCCAAATAGAACGCAGTCGGCAATCGCAGTTTGGCGGGGCTGGCTGCTGTAGTAGTACCGGGGCTGAGCGTCGAAGCGCCGAGGGTGAGCGAGGAATTCCCCGAAGGAATATATGGCATTATGGGCCGTCGAGTTTCACAGAAAAGAGTGCTACGTAGTACGCCACGAGTGATGCTACATCCCATTTCGAGATGTGGTGGGCAGAAATAGAGTTCGCAACCAGGGTGACACTGAGATGAATATTACGCTAACAGGTCTCAATCCTGTCGAGTACACATAGCAATATGTAGCTTTGAGCGCGAGTCGTAATATGTAATATTGAAACTGTTCTATAAACATCTGTGAAATAGAAAAAAGTCAACGCTGCTACGCCCTGGCCTCTAGGTTCGGTCATAACAAATCCTGAAAGTTTCATCGAGTCGTCGGCAAAAGTATTCTGGGGGAGAATAGTCTGCACGAAGGCCTGCTGCCTTTCCACACGTGTTATTGAGCCCAAACATTCTCTTCAGGTACTCCATTCTGTGCGCGGTTGATGGGGATGTTGTTGGATTGGAAGTCGGCTGTCCAGAAGGCCCTGTTCTCTTCCTCAACGGAAAGAAGGGGGAACGGGACATTATCATCGAAGCTGGATGGCGTATGCACAGGCTTAGTCTCGTCAACAAAGGCTTGAGCAGGAACCCATGCGTTGCTGAAGGCTCCCTGCTCGCTGTCCGCGGCGACACCTTCCAGGAAAGAGTCCAGATCAAGGGATTCGAGGTCATTGCGGGCTAGCATTTGCGCCTGCGGCATATTAATATATGAGGATGCGGTGCTCAGGCGATATGTATCAACTGCCTCGCCTCCATATTCAGAAGCGTCGAAGTCGGATCCGTACTTGTTGTTGAGTAGAGATGGACGAGTCGCACCAATCTCGTTCAAAGATCCAAAATCCTCAACTTCAGATATTTCTCCAGACGTAGAAGTGGTCGTCAGAGCTGGCTGATCCACACTAGAAAATTCGAACCCCGTAAATGACGGAGCTTGGCTATACGAGGACGGTGCGAAATCATCACGGTTATTGTTGAAGTCGTAGTGAGACCAATCGACAACAGAGGCGGAGCTTAGCCCGGCAGAGAAGAGGGGCTGCTCGGTGTCGGGAACACTCGGTAACCCATCCATGCTTTGCATAAAGTTGTAGTCGCTGGGGATACTGGACAGGTCCAGAGGTGGCAGAAGGCCATTGAGCTGCTCCAGGTTGGTTGTGGGGCATTGAGCAGGTGAACCGTGCTCCGACTTAACCATACGCTGCTCTCGCTGTGCACTGACCATAGAGTCTTTAATGAGAGATTCGCTGTGCAGTGCGTCTATAGTGCTTGTATGGGGCAGGCTGTCGACTGATCTATTTGCTAGGTTGGTGGGTGATGAGCCATGTATGGCCCTCGGCACCACATATGGCAGGCCGCATTTGTGGGCCATTGTATTGTGCCTGTGCACTGGCTTGTGGTGACCGTTCGTGAAAATCGTGAGACCAGACTCTGACTGGGCTGTGAGTGCACGAGGTCTTCTTCGCACGGAGAAAGAGGAAGGCTCATCGGAGTCGGACTCGCGAACAGGGTCCAGGTGCTCTTTCTTGAGGGCGCAAGTACATCGGGTGCCATGGCTGCAGCCACAGTTGTCTACTTCCTCAATTATCAGCAACTGTATTCTCATATCTCTCTTGTCCAAGACTAGCATACCTAGAGATTCTCCATCATGTGTGCAGGCGCCCTTATGGTGGGACTTGTCGCCACCACAGTCGCAGCGGACGTGAGCCGATCGAGACTTGCGTAGAGTTCGGCAATGTGCACATTGCGAGACTGGACGGCCCTGTACAGATGGTTGTTAACCAGCGGCCATGCCATTAAAGGAATGCGCATCACATACCTTCTTATTGATGTGCTGCAACGGTCGATCCGAGTGCTGGCAGTTGCTGACCCGATGGCCGCGCACGCATGCCTCGCAGGCGTACTTCTCGCCTTTAATCAGCATGTCGAAATTGAGTTGATCGCGCAGAGGAGTCCTAAGAGTGGGTGGCGCCGAACGACCGTTGGCGGGTCGAAGCGGACTGCCAAAGAAATAAACGCTCCCAAAACGTAGAAATTTAGTTGTGGGCGACCAGGTAGTGGCCGCGGAGTCGATAAATCGAGTCGTCAGAGACACAAGAACACCAGACAATATCGGGAAGGGTATAAAATGCCGCCGCCGTGAATTGGGTATATACCAGTTTACTCCAAGTCGAACCGAGAATCCAACGCCTGAAGAGATGCGAGAACCAGACTGAGTGCGGGGAGGGTCGAGGGGAGGAAGATTGAGGGGGAGCCTTGCACCGTAACGGCGCCGGCTGCAGCAGCGGGACACCGAAGGCCGGTATTGGCGACCAAAATGAGGGGGGAGGCCCTTTGCAAAGACGATGAAGAGATGTGATCGTGGGAGGAGGAGGGCAAAGTTGGGGCGATGGAGTTGGACTTATACGGGATTACGGTGGCCGGGATGGGAAGTGGGTGGTGGACTACGGCGGGCGGGCAGAAGTGCCAAGTGCGCAGTTCCACGGCGGGCGGGAAAATGTTGCGCTGACCTGAGGAATCGTAGTGTGCACGGAACAGGTACCACTACCGAGGGCCTCTAACGTCGATGAGCGCCAACCGGGCGAAGATTTATGGAGCCCAGCGCGAGGAGAGCCACCCTGTCTGGCGTCGGGTAAGGCAGAGGACGCGCACTGCCTGGCGAAGAGAGGGAGAGGTACCGCCCAGCGCGCAAGGACGGGAATGCAAGAGCGCCCTCCTGATCAACGATTGAGCGCACGCCAGGCAAGGTGAGAGCGGCTGGAGGGTAAGAGGGCCAGGTCAGAGGCAGGATGGATCTCTTGGTCAGGGCGTTGTCCTTCCTGTTTGCTCGTCGAGTCAGTCAGTCAACGCTGCGCATGGACAAGACATCAGGGCGAGCACGAAGGGAACGCAGCAAGGTCAACCCGCACACACGCTCACTCGGCTTGCATGCCTCCATTAGCACGTTAGACGAAGAGTCTGCATGTTCTTATCGGACAATAGTCAGGCGGACGTGTAACAGCCACAACTGATGCGAACGGGCCACCGCTGAGCCTCGTAGGCTCACATTGAAAACGACTTCGAGAAGACATATAAACTTGCAACCAGCTCTACACGCCCTCGAAACAAACTCTCTCACTCGTCGCGCTCCGATATGCCCTACTGTTTCCATTACGGAATTCGCATTCGGGCACAGCGAAGAAGGGCGATTGGCAGCCCCGGCGTGACGCTGGTATCGATCTCGTCAGAGTGCTGGGTGCACTGCACCGCCCATCCCCCTCCTTCCCTCTTCCCGTCGGGGGGCTGCCAACCCCCTTACTCCTTGCTTCCTCAAGGAACACCTGCTGGCCCTGTCGTGGCTTCATTGGCTCTCTCGAGGCCCTCGATCGGACATGGAATGTTCGAAATTCCTTCTCTGCAAGGAACCATGATTGTTGACTCTTCCATCCGGGGTAGAGGGCTGACGTCTTTTACATACCCTTCCATCCTTCACTGGCATGCGAACACCACTGCCACTAGCCACCCTTTCCCCCATCTACCGGTTGACAACACTGCGCTCACCCGCGTTCGTCTTGCTGGCTCCAGTACTCAGTAGATTTTGATCAGCATTACATACTTCGTACCCCACCCTGCCAATAAAACACTGTGCAGGAGACGGGAAAGCAGCACAGCAGGCAAAAACCGCTCAAGAATAATCTGTCCAGTACTCTCCGCGCCGGTATACTTGGATCTGCCCGCATCCTGCGGCCAAGGTAGGTAGGCTTGTACAGCCTGGTACTTTCAACTCAACCTCTCTGAACGAGGGAGCTGGTGGGGGCCAACCTTTCTCTGACACCCACGCACGGAAACGCAGCCAGTGCATCCGGGGGTCCTATGGCAGTCTCTTAGCAGCCACCCAGCTGTGGAGTCGACTATTACTGCTTCTAGGGCTATGAGGATTCGATTACGCTTGGTTGAAGCGTCTCACCGCCCGGGATCTTACGCTTCGTCCTGCCTCGTTCGAGAAAACCAATGGCTTAAATCCCTCATTAGTCACGTGATGTGAATTTGCGGATGCCCGACAGAGATGCTCAGCCCCCCACTGAAGATACTGCTCTGTACTGTAGATCGAGTACCACGGTGTTCCCTTACGCAGCACCTCGGGAGTCATGTATGGATGACTACAGGAGGTCGATGTTGAGTGTCAGTTGATGTCACTACGCAGCGATCCAGCTCCGCCATCCCCATTGAGCGAGCAGGAGATTTTTGGAGGTGGGCCTTTTGGACCCTGATTGCCATGCCGTATTCGGACTACTTCATTTCTCCTGGCAGTCTTAGTCTGCCCTTATTCATAGAGGTATCTACTGTTCCTAAGGGTAGCGTAAGTGCAATACCCACCTAGGAAGAATTAAGTCCCTTGCGGAATTACTATCTGTCCCGCTCCTTGTAGTTCTTCCTTGAGCCTTACAACATCATTTGCTGCCAGACCTTCTTATTTAATATACAAATACATTGCTGATATCTATCTGCTGACTGTCCCAATTACGTGGTTATTACTTTTCCAAGGTCGGCTTACCAGAGCCAGCTGTCATAGTACGGAGCTCTCACATTTATGTTGTAGCGCAGAAGCTCCAACGAAGCTGAACCTTGGTTCTCCCAACGGAAAGGGTTCTTTGTCTGTTGTTGGTGGCTTCAGTAAGTAGTCATTGCTACAACGAACAGTCCATGGAACGAAAGACCACCAAATTTTGTCATCAGTTCAATCTCTCCAAGGCCAGTGAACTATTAGTCGTTCTACAAAAGTTGAGAAGTCGAGTACCTACCAAACTAGAGTACAACCGGTGCTCGAGATAACTGCGCAAGATCAGTGTGGCCTCCATAATTTACCAAACACAGCTTTGATTACGCCGGACATGATTCGGAGAGACGAAGAGACGGGAAGTATAGGCTCGCCAGAGTCCCAGTTTGGAAGATGGAACGGATTTGAAATATGAGTGAGTCTGTGACTGAAGGGGCGCTTGGGTTTACCTGTGCTCATCCTTGGGAAATACAGCCGGATCACTTCCTGCATCTTTTATGGCTGTTGGGATAATCCTCCTATAGCTGCTCATTTCTCCTAGCCCAAGGAAGACAAAGTCTTGCCTAGGGACCAATTGTTCGTCAAAAGAACCCGTGCGATATCATTTTTGAAAGACTATTTAGCTTGATCTCACTTGCGAAATTTTCTCTGCTCTCCAAGAGAGACCCGAGTTTCGAATTATCGGAGGCTCACTGATGCCCGTGCTGTGTGACCAATGACGCATTATCATTTTCCTATTGTCTCTGACAAAGAACAATTCATAGAATCGCATTGGTTGCCAAAGGCTTTATGTCAATCTCAATTTCCTGTAGAGTCAATATCTCCACCAGCATGGCTAAACTTGTACCGAGTCGTTCTCCCCACCTTCTGGATACAGAGCGTTTCCGTAGGAAATAGGTTATGCCATTATCATACCAGTTACAAACAGCGTCAAAGGAAAAAGCTTCACTTACCTTAAAGACTTTCACAAAAGCATCAGCGACCTCATGCTACATAGACTTGGGATAATCAGGCTAAGTGTTTCGTTAATTCTGGGTCCAGGGTCCGGGATTTCACAGTCAGGAAACTATGCCCGGAATCTCTCTCTGGACTGGGCTCTCTCCAAAGTCTTCGACATAGAACTTATAACTTATTAATAGCATATCGAACGTAACTAATCCTACCTCCCTTAGGGTTTGGTGCAAATTTGACAGATGCCTCTTGTAAACTTGATCCTCTTCTGAATTGTAGGGAAGAAAAGGCTTTGGACCCTGCGATTTAACAGTGTCTTTACACAGAAGTACGAAATGACAGCTTAAGAGATTATATTTTAACTGATAAGGAATAGTCTTCAATCTTTATTTCTTTCCTGCCTACCTAAGTCAGCCTGAGCCTAGATGGTTGCATTTGAGAATGGCTGCAACCAGAAGAACATGCCATATTCCCATTCACGACCGACAGAAAACCGCCAGCGATGACTAAATTTATGCTCATTAGTCGTCTTATCAACAAGACAAATGGTAAGCAGAACAAATAATTCCGTGACATTTTGTTTACTCTGACTGGGCACCTTTGCACACGTACGGATATACGACGGAGGTCGATGGGCATTCTCGGGTAAAGTCTTGGCAAACACTTCCTCCGTATCAAGTTCCAACTGTTTGTTCCTAGCAGAGAGAAACCTTCGTCCGGATTCATCATTTGAGTATCTTAAGAAGATGCATGTTTCTTTACTGATTTGATACTTTAATCCGAATGAATAATGAACTGGATAGCTTCCATTCATTGTAAGACTACCAGTACTTTGTACCAATCAAGACATGCTTATTGAAGAAGATGCCAAGGTCTGGAGCGCCAGTTCCTAAACACTGGCCCTCTAATATATTCTTCCTCACTACATCATGTCTCACTCCAACAATCACATCAGCTTCTCTCTCGGCCCTCAAATCACGTCCTAACGATGCCTATAACATTCCCCTTAATTCTCCGAAAGGACCATGCTCTCTTGTAAGAATCATGCCTGTCACGTCACCCACCCACCCTGCATGCGGCCAGTCGGGGCTCTTTGCAGCCCGTGACTTGAAACCGGGGACATTCATCCTTCAATATATCGGAGAAATCCACGCTCCATCACCTGACGGCAGCTTAACACCAGATCCACACGCCAACTCGGACTATGACCTGAGTCTGGATCGCGAACAGGGCATTGGGATCGATGCACAGCGTAAAGGCAATGAGGCACGGTTCATCAATGATTATCGTGGGATTGCGGAGAAGCCGAATGCGGAGTTCAAAGAGGTATGGGACGAAGAGCAGAAGGAGAGAGGGATGGGGGTGTGGGTACTTGGCGAGGGGAAGAGTGGGAAAGGGAAGGGCGTGAAGAAGGGAGAGGAGATTTTGGTTAGTTATGGCAGAGGATTTTGGGGTGCGAGGAAAAGTGGTGACCTGGATTGATGGGAAGTGTGGTGCCTTTGGAAGGACTTGACGCCTAGAAGGACCGGGCAGACAATATGACATCTTAACTACATCTTTCTCTGTCGACCAGCAGGCCTCTATGGACTATGCTCTTCTTAACAAGAAGTCTAATCGTCCCGACTATTGGAAGTCTGAATATGTTTAGAGTAAATGGCGAATGTAGTGTGAGGTCACTCTTCTGGAAGAACATTTTCGTGAAGAAAATATTTCTATTATACCTGTTCTATCAAAACATTTACATCCTAGTTCGCGTTGTCTGCGCGGAAGGTTGTGCGCCAGTCTCTAAACGCCGCAATGCATATAAATATATACAATTAGTGTGCACCACGTATATCACTCTCCTGTCCTCTTCCTCTTCTCCCTCCACCTCTTCCTCGACTTCCTCTCGTACCGCCCTTGGCACTTCCGCCTCCGACTTTGCTATTCTTTGAAGCTCCGGACGCGGGCCCTTTTGCTCGTGATGCCTCCTCTTCTTGTGCTCTCCGACTTTCTTGATCCCACCACTCCTGGAACGCCTGCTCTTCCTGAATCTCTTGAAGGCTCCTTTTCGCCACAGCTTCTTTTATGACTTCCTGCTCCCTCTTCTGCTGTCCAATGATATCCGCCATCGATAACTGTAATGATGGCTCGGCCTTGGGAGTAGGAGAAAGATACGACTTGGAGTGCGGAATGACAGGCGAGGACTTCAATGGCAGTTGACTTACACTCCACGACGGGTTAGGGGATGATGATGGCTGTTCCCTTGAAGTCGAGCCGTTTATTGCTCGGGCTTGCCCAGAAAACCGCGTATCTGGAGAAGCAGTGCGCCGGGAGATCAAAGGGCGAGATGAGCTCGGAGGGTTAAGGGGCTGCGCAGATGAGATCGATGGAGATGGCTTCGATTCGCTGAGGACATCCTTCAAGGAGGTCTTTGTACCTTTAGTAGTTAACTGCCAGGGAGATGACGATTTAACATCAGCCTCAGTCTTAGCGATCTGGTATTGGGCTGCTGCTTGCTGCTGTTGCTTTTTGCGCTCCTTTTGCGAAAGCTTTTGGGTTGGCATCTTTGCACTTGCTACTTCTTTAGCTTTCTGTGCCGAGAGACTTATCGACAGATTCGATGTTCGGCTCGATGATGCCTGTGCCATAATATCTTTCATGCCCAATTTCGTCGGCGCAAGAACTGGTGATGACCACATTTTAGGCATTGGGGCTGGAAGTGGTGTCCCAATATTTTGAAACTCAGATTCCATAGATTTTGATCGAAGAGGAGGCGAAAAGTTTTCGTCTTGAGCTGTAGGTGAGCTGCCGTCAACACAGACAGCCGGAATACTTGCTAAGGGCGTGTTGGTCAGACTTGTCTCGTCCGAGGCTGCTTTTATATTTGGAGATCTTGGGCTTTTTGGACTCAAACTGTCATCGTCATCCATATCAAACATAAGGTCCACAGTAAAGTCTTTTGGGCGTATATTAGGACTGAAAGGTGCGTTCCGAGATGCTTTAGACTTTCTTCTAGCCCTGTCTTGACTGGGAGAACTTGACATGATGTCATCCAAACTCCCAGTACGAGCCCGGTACGAAGATGACAGGCGAATGTCATCGTCTTTCAGAGTCTCTCGGAAGGCCATATCTCGAATTCTACGTTCTCTCTCTTCCTCGATCTCCCCTGCCAGACTAGGATGGTGATTGAGTAACAGTAGTTCTGCTCTGCCACTTTTGGCGAATGGCAGACAGTTCAGCTGATTACCACGAACAACCCCGTCCAACTCAAAGAGGAGATGCTCATCAAGGTCATTGAGTAAGTGATTTTCGAGCATGCATTCCAATTGGAGACAAATATATTCGAGTCCGGCGTCTTTGAATTCTGCTACCGAACAAGACGAAATGATGTTTAGAAGCTGTGAAATATTGCGGGTAGTCACTGAAATATGTTAGTTTGATATTTAAACAGATCTCTCAACTTTGGAATGCTCATCTGATATTGCACTCCTTTAAGATAGGAATTTACTCACCAAAACGACCGATCACCTCCTGACAGATTTGGGACAATCGATCAAGCATAAGTTCATTTGCGACACCTAGAACGTCCATTACGAACTCCGACAGCTCATCAATATCGCTAGATACAACTTCATCAAATAGCTCCGACCCGATGTCGGCATAAAGATATCGCAGAACTAGTTGGAAAGTTTCAGGCTCAATGTGCTTTAAATCGATTCGAATAGATCTTTGATTATCTTGGCGACGGCCGGCAAGCCACTGCCCTGCAGCGCGACCATTAAACAGCCCTTCGAAAAAAGGACATCGCTGACACAGGAGGGTGCTATGCACTGTCATTTCAGAGCCATCTAGGTCGATAATGCAGTCTCCATCTTCGAAAAATTCTGAGTCTTGAATTGCCATGTTCAGGTCAAGATGCATTTGCCGCTCCGGCTCTGTCATCAGACGAACTGCAGATTCCAGCTTACCCATCTTCAGATGCCCTGCAGTTTTCATAAGCTCAGCACGTATTTGCCGATATCTGAATGCCATTTTCGGGGCTTGACGAGTGAAATGCCAGACGTCAACCACTTCATCTGTGTACAGGTATATTGCGAGGTTGACGATTGTAATAAAGTCTAACCCCTGAAAGACGACGCAAGGTCGAGGTAGTGATATGGAAGACGATTCTTCTATAACGAAGAGATCCGAGACAGAAGCAGAATTTGTAAGGCGGAATTCGGCCAATGCAGATCTTAAGATAGAGCTTCTTGCTGCCAGCACAAAGCCATGCACTGGAATTCCAACCTCTGAAACAGAGCTGCGTATTTCGAAATCATAACTTCGCAGGTCTTGGCTATATAAGTGGCGGCTAACATCGGCCTCAAGACTAGGAGATGTCAAAACAGCGCGCTTCATGGGACTCGACAAGCCTTCTAGCAGAGCTGAGGTCTTGTTAGCTTGGGAGTCGGGATACTGCAGAGAGTCTGAAGCTACAACGTCGCGAATACTGAGTAGGGGCTGAATATCTTGCCACAGATTCTGCTCATCGATTGAAATCTGGCTTTTCGTCACATCACAGTCTCTGCGGATGGCCGCATACACTCCAAAGATGTTGCTTCGTACTGCGGTAACTTTGGTCAGACCTGGCACCCGCTGAAATTTATAATCTTTGCGGCTTAAACCTCCTGCTCCAGTGAAGGCATCTTTTGCCTTGGTTCTGTTGACCCGGCGCCACACTGCACCGGCTTGCGTACAAATAATTACAGAACCATTCTCGGAAACTCCAACTGACCTGATACCGTCCCAGTGGCCCTTGCGTAGAGACCAAATACGTTGTGGGGGCGACAATGCAGATTTGATTTTTGAAGGATTGGTAGTTGATGCAGAAGGGATATCGGAATCTATCTTTCTGACGTTAAAGGTGAAGAGGTCACCACGACTGGAGATTGCTGCAATTGTATCACCCCCAGCAGTGACAGACGAGATGTGGTTTGAGGTAGCTTCATATCGTGTAGTGAGCGCAGCACTCCGTAAATGATAGTTGCTAAACTCGGCATGTAAAGGGAACTTGACAATATTGTAGCCGTAATTAGTGAAGACACAGACGGTGCGATTTGCAAGGAGGCAAATCGTTGCTCCATTTATAGCAGAAATCATTTGGATAGCAGCCTTGAAAAGAGAGGCTCCAACTTTTCGCGGGACTGGCTGCACAGCGAGGGACCGCGAGTCAGAATCCATGAGACCCAACTGGCCCTCGTTTTTACCCCAGCAAAAGAGCGATGATGATGTATGGGCAACTGAGTGGATAGCAGACGCAGCGACCCCGATAATCGTCTCCCGTTTTAGTGGACCAAATATTTGTCGTGGCGTTGCACACACGGGTTCTTCGTCTCTCGCTGTAGGACGGGGTAAGGAATATCCCAATTGGCCATAAGTTGAGGTTCCCCAAGAGAAAACCTCTCCCTTTGAAGAGACAGCCAAAGTGTGGTTTTGCCCAAGGGCGACAGTCATGACCTTCTTACCAGCCAAGCCGCCTTCCTCTATGCAGACGAATGTGGATCTCGTTACTTCGTCACCAGTCCCTAGTCTCCCACCTGGGCCAAACCCACACATGTAGAGGTTTGCTTCGGGGTCCGTTGTAAGAATAGCGCTGTGCAGCTTCGAGAGAGTCACGTCTTGTACAATGACAGGGCGGTTCAAAATGAGTGTAGGCAATTCGTTTAACGATTTTGGCATGGGTTTGAGCACCCCGCTCTGGGATAGATCACTGGAGTCCTCGATCAATTCCAAATACTCTCGATAAAAGCGAAAGAGTAAGTGATCGGGGCGCTTCAACGAGATCTTTTCAGGGTGTTGTCGGTCGTCGCCATCTCCAAATCCAAGCGAGTGATTCTTATTTGAGCCAAAGACAAATAGTTCATCGCCTATAGCTAGATCATCGGCCAAGCTTGCATTCGGTCCTGGTCTGCCAGAGACGGATTCCGCATCATCCTGAGAGCCATCTTCAGATCTAGCTAACTCTGTGACTTGCTGCGGGGAACGCCTGGCAATAGTCGCATTGTAAACATCAAAGGGACTATTTCCTTCGTAATCCTTGACCTTGATGACAGAAGAGCCCGCCCTTGTGCTGGTAGTGCCACCAGGGCCGTTCGGATCGGCCCTGTCCCTAGCAATGATTGCACGAGCAATAGTAATATTGCCAAAATACAAAGCCCTATGCAAGGCCGTCCACCCGTTTTCAGTGTCCTGTATGTAGAGGTCGATTGCGGGATGCTCAATAAGAGCAAAAGCAAAGCTTATCGAATTTGAAGAGGTAGAGGATGCAGCGCGATGCAAGATGGTCAGACCTGCATGATCCCTGCTATTCAACTCTGCCCGACTAACAGGTGTATTGGCCCCTCTTATCCCACCTGAAGTCCCAGCCGGACCTGAGACTTTCCGACTCTTCGCAACGGTTCTGGGAGGTGTCGCAAAGCCTCCTGGGCTCCCAGCTACCACGCCAAAGCTGTTGGGCGGGCCTGTCGCTCCAGTATGGCTTTTAGCTGGGTATTGGAGATTCTGGCCGGCATTTTCCAAGAGGCGTCGAAACTTGTCGACATCATCCTCGAGGTAGTATTTCCACAGAAGATTGCGCATGTGTTGTGAGGTGGCGAGTAGGAGATCTTCCGATCACTTCGAGTACACCTAGCTGTGGCCTCGCTGGGACACGGCGTATTTAAAGGTGCAAAGAAGTACAGGAAGAATCCTGGCAAAGAAAAAGGAAAGGTGGGAAGAGTGCTATCAGTCGCCAGACAAGAGCTGATCACTTGCTCTGAGCTTTGGCGGGGTTCAAAGTGCTGCAATGGGATTGCGCCAGGCGTGTCGATAGGCCTTTAAATTCTCGTATGGTTTTGGGAGCTATAGTCACCTTGTTGGTCTGCGTGGCTTTCGGTGGTGAGTTGCCTCTTGTAGAAATCCGAGTCTTCCTCTCTTCTGGTCGTGAGCTGTTGTCGAGTGAAGTCCGGTCAAATCATGACGAGCAAGCAGGCAGGTTCAATGTCCCTCCTCAACCCATTTGTGCGACGCGTTCGGCAGTAGCCAATCAGCTCGTAGCCTTCGAGCCTGTGGCTCGTGGATTATACTGAGTAACATTACGCTCGATATCCCAAGGAATCGACAACGTCAACAAAGCTTCGCGCTTCCTTACCTGTCTTACCGGCACAAGAATATTCTCATGCCTCATCGAGATGTGAGAGACAAAGAGTTTCAGGCGGGGAGACACCTGCAGAGAATACCTGGACCTTGCGTTTTCCCCTGTAGCGGTGAGGGAGATGTGAATGGCACGCCACTGTATATAATTATGCACGGAAGGAACAGACATTTATTCTTTGCATACAAGGCCTTCTTCTGGTTGATTACAAGCATGGTTCAACATGAGAATCGCGTTGGTATTCAATATCCTCGAGAATCTCTGCTGCTCAGGTATCGGCTATCTGGTCAGGAGAGCACAAAGCTCACGACTGCTCTACCCATACACAGGCTTTAACTTCTTCCTTGCGTAATAAACCCTGCTGCTGAATGCTGCCGCTATGGATTCCTGATTCTGCAAGATCATTTGGGACTTCCAGCTGGATTTATTCATTTTCCACTTCGCCGTCTCCCCCCTCCCACTAGGCCACGAAATAGAGACCTGTGGAGGACAAGTGATTCTATACGAATTCTGAACTGTGAATTATGCAGTAAGATTAATCCGGATTGCTTAATTCAGCCGGCTCAGGGATTCGTTCCCTTCACAATACCTGCAGTAATCGTACAAGGGGGGGGGGGGCCTCGAGGTCAAGGAAGATGTAAGAATACAATGTGCCTCCATGAACAGTATCTTCCTCCTTCCCAGCTTCACATGCATCTAGCCACTCACTTCATAGCATCACTTTATTGTGCTCAATGTCATGCAACCTAGGGCTGTAGGTCGTATATGTCATTCCGACAATTAATACAATGGACAAAAAGTTGTAGCTGCCTCCGATTCTCTAAGAACACTACTCATGCCATCCTATCGGGGGTCTATTTCTTCTGATGGCTTGTAGCATGATTGGCATATAAGATCGTGAAAGTGAGAGACTGCAGGGTCCTTGTTTCTACCTGACACCATCTTTACGAGCCGACACCCGCGCCTGCTGCCTCGAACCGAACCGACATGGTCCTCTGTACAGTATGTTATTGCAACAGGTGGATTGTGCCATCATCTCATCTTGCCATTGCAGTATCGCCCAATCAAAGCGTCGACCCGACCGTTGCCAGCTTGACACGAGGCTGCCTCGCATAGACAACCTTTGGTCAGTGCTATCACATGCATGCCTGCATGATCCTGCCTTGTAAGACACCGTGTTGGCTATGTGAGAGCTGGAGGCAGCAGGTCTCCAGCTGCCTGCCAACAGCAGGTACCTAGCGAGGTACCAGGTAGCACAAACCAGGCTCTTTGGATTCCATCATATTTTATGACATTGAAGAAACCTCATCTGAAGGCACCTGCAATTGAGCTTCGTCAAGTATTACGCGAACTGATTATCCACCTACCTACCCTAGTGGAACTACCTCCTATCGTGTGGAACGTTAGTGCTCAGGAAGATCTCCGTCCTCCTCTCTGAGCCGTGGCTGATTAGCCATTGACTCTTCCGATAGAGGAATGGGTGATAGGCAGTAGGGCGCCTTATCTGCGCCCTGTGACCCTCCTGCGCAACAGACTCGTGCCACCAGGTGAGCATAGGGTGCCGTGTATGCCGTTTTTGGCCCACATGTCCTAGAGGATTGAAGTCCGGATCGAAGGGGTCACTCCAGGGCTTGCTCGCGCAAGAGAACCCTAGCAGATACTGCGCAATAGAGAGAGTTTTGCTCGTGTGTCATGGCTCGTTCGTGATGTCTTCAATGATGGTACTTTCGTGCTTTCTGCCCACAAAGTGGCTGTGATTGCCCCACCCCCGGCAGAAGCGGCCAAACGGGCAACCGTACTCTGCATGATTTATTATGTAAGCAGATTTCTCTAATCGCTGCCGTCTCATGGCGACGTCTAGAAACATCAAACAGCTCACCTCTGGCAAAAGAGCTTCATTGCTTGTGTATCCCATCGCATCTTCGCGGGCTTGGAGCTGGAGGCCTCCTCTTTTGAGCTGCCCGTATCCGTCCCTCTTGGATAGAGCCCCTTGTATCTTTGCTATAAGCGCTACGATCACGAGACGATCGTGTGAATGATCACAGCACCTGGAGCTTTGCCATCACGTTGGTGCTATCTCTGGGCTTCCGATCACCATCAGTTTCCGGGAGCACTTATCTCAGTCCCAAATTCTTCAATCTTTCCCGGAAATCGAAAATTCACTGCTAGTCTTCCTCTGCACAAGATGTTCGCTGCCTGAACTGCATCTAGGACTCATCCAACCTGATAGGTTCACCGAAGCAACCCGCAAGTTCCTGAGCCACCCCAGTCTCCCCCAGAGTGCAATTAAGGGCCAAGCGAAAACTTCAACAGAGACGAGATAACTATGGATGCCCAAATCATGTGGCATCGCGGCACCTCACTTGAGATTTAGCCAACCGACAATTGGCGTAGGACCTTTACTTTGTAGGTACGGTTCGTTTGCATCGCACAACAACGTGCTCCAACAGACATAAAGTCTATCACGGCTTGCTTCGACTCTGGAAGCGAGAGCAACAAGATAAAATGCATCAACACCCTCGTCCCCCACCAGTGACGGCGTCACCGGCCTCGTCCCCGCGAACGAATCCTACCAGGACGAACAATCCCAGAGAAGAAGGCCCCAGCCAAAATTCAAGACCAAGTTCAGATATTCCTGGGTATAATGAGGAGGTCGAAGAAGGCAGTGAGGATAGTGAGGCTATTGCACCGAACGGACCTAGCAGAGAGGCCATGAAGAAGATGGATCAGATCTTACAGGTAGAGTTATCCACCCACCTGCCGTTAAAGAACACTTTGGCGCGGAGCTAATTCTGAGAAGAACTTTTTCTTGAAAGCTGCACTTGTCATCCTCCAGTCGCGGATACCTCTTCCTGTTGTCATAGCAAAGGACGGTAATAAAAGGGTGAACAAATGGGTAAGTCATAGCGTTCCCGGCCCACCTCGAGAATCGCATCTAACATGATCCTATCGATAGTTCCAAATCGAAACGGATGAGACCAACTCTTTTCGAGACGAACTATACCTATGGAGACACTGTGGTGGACTTCAAAACCGGCCTCCTCCCTTGGTTGTGGAAACATACCTCGATGCGTCGAAATTGACGAGCAGTCAGAGTCTGGTCGTGGAGGATGACCAGGGACAAAGATGGGATGTATTAGAGGCTTTGAATACTTCTAGCAGACCTGGAGAGACGGGATCTCGCACCCAGAAACGAAATAGTGAAGTCATATTGGAACGCTGGCGGATTGAGCTTCAAGATATGAAAGAGCAGACGGTAGATTTTGGCGCCACACTACCTACCATCTACAAGAAGTGCATCGTCTTCTTCCGCTCCTTATACGCGACAGCCAAATTTGTGCCGGCTTGGAGATTTGTGAAGAGCTTTTCCAAAGGTGGAGCCGCAAATGGCTTGTTGAAAGTGAATTGTCGCATTCTAAGTGGTGATGTGCCAGCAGGCCGATTTGATTCGCTTACTCATCCTCTGTACGAGTGTAGTACTCCTGTTACAACGGACTATTTCCTCGGGATCACTGATACTCCTATTGGCAAAATATCTGCTCAGATCTCCTACCGGAACGACTTCGTCTTTCGTGTTGATGATGCCGAATCCGTTCTAAGCTCAAGATTCATGGGCGTTGACGAACATTTCTTCCAGCCTTCTTTAGACGATAAGCATCGTCGATCGACAAAGGCCGTCGAGGTTGGCTCTCTACCAACAAATCGAAAACTCAGTGAGGATTCTGAGCCAATTCAGACATACGGAAGTCTCTCCACTTTCCATGGCGATGCTCCTCCAAGGGGTTCGAGCCCCATTTCGGCCCTTCGAAATGCCAAAACCATGGGGTCTGATACAAGTTCCCCACCTATAGGATCCTTACCACACGCTTCCAGAGCTTCTCTACGGTCTTTGGAAGGTGCTACGATGGTCAGAAGACCATCAGTATCGTTTCAGCCATTCAAAGCTGGCTCTCTATCGTCCTCACCTGGTCGCGGAATGCAAATCCAACAAGCTGGGGAAATGTCAGTTCCGCAGTCTCCGCACTCTCTCCCACGATCGTCTGGGATAAGTATGTTAGCACAAGCTCGGAATCGGTCGTCATTGACGGCTGGGATGCCTGCCTCGCTGAGGGGTGCGCCTATAGTCGCTGAGAATGCAGTCACATCTTCTGCATCGAGTTCACCGAAGCCGGCGCCAATAAGCAAGTATAGTAGTAGCTTTACCCATCGTCGAGGGAGATCTTCATTCGGTGGTGCTAGTAAGCTTGTTGATGATGACCAAGTTAGCAGCGGTAAACAAAGTTTTTCGTCCTCATCAGTCCAGCCGGGATCTGGCATGCTGAATGAGCCGGGTGCTGGTGGCAGCTCAGGATCTCTACAGACCGATGACGATAATATATCCGAATTCTTAAAACTGCTGGACAGTAAGAAAACGCTGCAGAGCTTTGAGCCTTCAGGTGGGGCAGCAGCAAAAAGAACTAACGCCCAACTCTTGAAATTCCAAACAATGAGAGATTCAAACCACGCATTGACCGAATCAATGTCATCATCGGCGCTCTTGCAACGATCATTAAGCTCGTCAAGTCGGCAGCTCTCAAGCGTGCCTGCAATGGTTGCGGCTACATCTATATCTACATCGTCATCTCCTGGAAAGCCAATCTCCCCCCACACACCTCACACACCCGCCATACCATCCAGACTGAGCGCAAATTCTGTTGCTGAGTACTCTGTACCTCGGAGGGGTAGTCAGGAAAGTCGGACCAACCTAGAATCTAGACTAGAGAATGATGCGGATGAAGATCAGACAATTGGTCTCGGCACCAATGCAATCGACATTCCAACCTCTCCACGGACCTTTTTCTCGCACACCAGACGATCGAGCTCTGTTGCACAACAGAATAGGAACATTGCCGTCGAAGAGGACTTGGGAGAGCTCCCGTTTGGTGTCCACCGAAGTATTAGTTTGGGAGCCGATGATAGAGAACCACCTAGCTTGAGCGCCCTTCTTGGCCAGATGTCGGAGAATGTGGCTTCCTCTTCTCGCACTCCCGCCCACATTCTACAGCCTGCGCCACATATATCAGAGTCGTCAGACGTAGTATGCCACCAAGCTTCATCATCCCTTGATGTAAACGAGCCTGAGGCCCATCCGGTATCTCGTGGACCCTCCGTTGGTTCTACTTCCTCTCCCTATCGACCGAGGCTTGGTCGAGCAGGTGGCCGAGGCGTTACACCGCCGACAGGGTCGTACTCGAGCTTGCTGGAGAGAGCCAGTGCCAGTGGGAGCGAGAGAGGAGGTGGCAGATATAGCTTTACTAGGGCTGCCGGACCTTATGAGCCAGATGATGAGCCATTGCTTTTTGATATGAGCGAAATAGGACGTGACCAATCAAGGAGGAGCCTTGAGGAGGCCAGAGGTGGCGGCAACACAGGAGCCGGTTCCGGCGAGAGGGGGACATTCGATACTGGAAGAGGGGGGGATTCAGGCATAAGCAATCGCAAGGGCATCAGTCGCAGGGGGTGGTAAGGTGACATACGCCTTCCTCCCGTTAAAAAAAAAGTTGATACGTGGGGATGTGTTTGCAATTCGATCATTCTATAGCATTACACAGAGACGTTGTACTTTATACGCCACGATACATACTTGCACGGCACATCTAGCTGATCATTGCAAGTGGAGTTCGGACATGGTATTTCCTTTTGGTACGTGGGAGATTTGTTTTGGCAGAGCTGAGGTCGAGGAGGGGTTAGGGGTAAAGGCACAAATTGAATTGGATGGACGATTCTGAACCCTTGGGTTTAGAGGGAGTTGATAGGCGCCATATTGGATATATCAATTTAACGAATTTTAATACATGGAAGTGTAAAGGCTGGTGTTAGTAGGGGCGGATGGCGTCTATTATACGTGCTGAAATATAGCCAAAGCGTAAAAAAAACCGACTTGCAACATCACATCCAACAACCTATCTAAACACCTTAACATTTTACTTTCCCCAGTCTCCTGCCCCAGAGCAATGAAGGCTCTTTACATTATCATGCTGAAAAGTCCGGTCATCGGCGGTAACTAAGACTAGGATGATGACTAAAATTGATGCCGAGGATCAAAGTATAAGCCAAACAACCCCTCACATACTCGGGCTAGAGTCTGGGGAAAGCTCCTCCACAGCGCAAAACAAGCCATGTCTTGCTTTGTATAAGATCAAACTTACCCTAAATTACGAATGTTTGTTTAGGAACAGTCAGTTTTGATTAGTAATACATCATTCTAGGCTGGTGAGCTCCAGATCCCAGTTTCTGGTGCTGCTCTTTACCCCGCGAAAATGGTGTCCGCTGTGCGAATTGCCCCTACGGTAAGTGGGCAGCAAGTCTCAATTGTTGTTCAGCGCTGATGTTGCCAACAGAGGGCAGCTCGTGCCATGAACCTGCTTCGAACGATACAGTATACACACCCCCCGTCTTGCCCTTGCCACGGAAACCCTTCTCATCATCACCACCAGCAGCCCTCGTCCAATCTGCTTGCACAAACCAGGCGTAATTTGCAACGCAACTATGCCACTCCTGTTGATTCGACACGCCAGAAGGAATATGCCTTTGAAATGGCGGCTTCTTCTATTCGATTTGGCCCTGGTGTCACGAAGGAAGTGGGAATGGATCTGGAAAACTTGGGTGCGAAGCGCGTCTGTGTGGTGACTGACAGCACAGTACGGAACTTAAATGCCATGAAGCAAGTTGAAGAAGGACTTGCAAAGGAAGGGATTGAGTACACCATCTTTGACAAATGTAGAATCGAACCAAAGGACAGCTCGTACGTCACCTTCCTCCAGCGATGCCCCTCATTCGTCTAATACCAATTCAACAGGGTTAAAGAAGCCATCGCATTTGCGAAACCTTACAAGCCGGATGCTTTCCTAGCTGTTGGTGGCGGATCCGTCATTGACACCGCAAAGCTTATGAATCTCTATACATGCTACCCGGAAGCGGACTTTCTCGACTTCGTGAATGCTCCACTAGGAAAGGGTCTGCCAATCGGAAAAAAACTGCTGCCTCTCATTGCAGTGCCAACCACAGCAGGAACTGGATCAGAAACGACCGGCACGGCCATTTTCGACCTCGTCTCTAAGCGTGCTAAGACTGGAATTGCACATCGCAACCTCAAACCTACCTTGGGAATATGTGACCCCCTGAATACCCGGACGATGCCATCGGCTGTTCACGCCAGTTCTGGTCTTGATGTGTTGTGCCACAGCCTGGAGAGCTGGACTGCCATCCCATATTTCGAGAGAGTGCCTCGCCCGTCGAATCCCATTAATCGACCTGCGTATCAAGGTGCTAATCCCATCAGTGATATCTTCTCCCTGCAGGCTCTGCGGAGTACAGTTAAGTATCTACCGCGAGCAGTGAAAGACCCCGAGGATTTCGAAGCCCAGAGTCAAATGCTCCTCGCTGCCACTCTTGCTGGCGTTGGGTTTGGAAATGCCGGCGTGCATTTATGCCATGGTAGGCTCAAATTCTTCTCAATCCGTGTAATCTTCTAGTTAACCAGTTATAGGGATGTCATACCCCATATCTGGACAAAATCCGGGTTACAAACATGCTGGTTACGAAGTTGACACCCCCATTATACCTCATGGCGTATCTGTAGCTGTCTCTGCCCCAGCTGTATTCCGCTTTACCGGTCCTTCAAATCCAGAGCGGCACTTGGCTGCCGCTGAAGCATTTGGAGTCGACATTACCAACGTGAAGAAGGAAAGTGCCGGCGAGGTCCTCGCAGAAGCCTTACAGAAGTTCTTAGCAGATTTAGGAGACCAGCCAAAGGGCTTGAAGGATTTAGGGTTCAAGAGAGAGAATCTTGACGATCTGGTTGAAGGCACTATTCCGCAAGCTAGAGTGTTAATGTTAGCCCCTGGCCTGGCCGAAGAAGTTAATGAGGAGCGACAGCAACTCAGAGCTCTCTTTGAAGACGCCATGGAGCATTGAAAAAGTTTCTTGCCAAAGAGATAACTTGTAGACATAATTAATCAATTCCAACAGGTCAGCTTTTTATCTGTAGGCCCTTGTCCTGAGCTTCTCATATTAGGGAGGTCTATACGGTTGATTTTAATTGTCTTTGCCGTAGAATTTCCGTTTTCAGGTAGTCTATCTCTGGAGCAGCATATGTACTCAATTATTTATTATTTACGCTCCCGTTTTCAGGGTTCTGAGATGGCATTATCACGGTCTTATTGAGTGTGAACGGGTTTAAAAAAGGAGAAACTTTGATGAATTGGTATTTAACACTATAATACATCGCTTGTAAATACCCCTTAACCCAAGAACGGCCAATTTAATCAGTGCGCAGTTGCTCCGATTCCGCACGAAACAATGTATACCTTAAGAAACAGCCTTCCATTACAGCCTTCACTCTACGAGGGCCTAATATGCCGCGCTCTGCCGGTAATAGTCTTGCGGGCCACCAGGGGGGGCACTAGGCTGGCCAGGATTGTAGCCCTCCGAGCCCTCCGGTTTCTGATAGGCCTTATATTGAGGCTGGGTATGAGGACCTGTTTGACTGGGGAGAGACTGCCTAGCATCATGATTTAGGACAGGATAACCTGCGTTCATATTTGATGCAGGCGGTGCATATCCACCTTGTGGAGGAGCAGGAGGGTCATATCCTGGCTGGGGCGGGTGCTGCGGTTGCTGAGGCTGCTGAGGCTGCAGAGGCTGTTGATGGGGGTTATAGGCGGTATATTGCTGCTGGCTAGGGGGAGGTTGTTGGCTGGGAGGAGCGGACGCGCCGTATCCGTCATCTTGTGAGTACAGCGACGCGCTATATGTGGAATTAGGTTGCTGGTTCACCGGTGAGTCATATGCGGTGGTGGCAAGCTCTTGAGGGTTAGAGTAAGTGCTCTGTGGTCTGTGGCCGGTCTGCGCTTGCTGAGCTGGATATTGAGTAGCAGGAGGAGATGCGGGTTGAGCAGGTGGTTGTGGTTTTGAATTTGAAGGAATGCGAGGAGCTGAGTCCTGTGGAGGGTAGGGCTGGGGATGGATCTGGGATTGAGCCTGTGGCTGTGGCTGAGGTTGAGGTTGAGGTTGAGGTTCATGCTGCGGCTGAGGCTGTTGCTGAGCGACAACATAAAAAGGAGCTGGCCCAGGTCGTTGGGTATAGTCCGGTGATGCTGCTTGTTGGGGATATGGTTGTTCTAAAGTGGTTAATACCTTGATATTATATCTGAGACGCCGGGAATACCTTGCTGTGGATTAGGGGTATAGTATCTCTGGGGGTTTTGCTGAGGCGGCGCAGCCTGAGGAGGGTAACCACCCGGATATCCATGTCCTTGACGTCCATACTGATATGATGGTTGAGTCTGTGTCATAGAGGCATCTAGGAGATTCTCATAGTCTCGACAGGACTTGATGAATCTCTCGTTCAGCTGTGTAAAGTCATCTATGCAAGTTAGTAAGATATCTCGTTAGACAGCGGCGGGCTTGTACCTTTTCTTTGCGAGTATTTTCCAATCAGCTCAATAAGCTTCGGCCGTATTGCAAGTGTGGAGTGGTAGAGAGTCTGCAGCAGTTAGCTACGGTGTGTATTAGGCGTAAGGTCCGTCTTACTGTGATCTCTTCATTATCCCGAATATTTAGGTCCGACGTAGACGTGCTCAGTAAAGTAAGCAGCTTCTCCACATTTTTAATCTCCGCAAAGACCTCGGCTTCCATCTGAGCTTCTCTCTGCAGCTCGTCCGGGGTAGGGTCCGCCAGCTTCTCTACATAATTGAGAGGGAAAATGCCGGTCTGTCCTCTCAGTAAGCCCTTCCACCAATCCTTATAAACTGATTCGAGCACGGCAATGATATCACCCTTCCTGAACGTCAACTCGTCAGGGTCAGTAGCTTGGAAGTCATATAATGCCCGAACGCGAGAGACTGTTGCTGCCGTTGTGCCAGATGGGACTGGTGTTGGTTGTGAGTTGGCTTGTGGTTGAGAGGAACCGGTGGATGCGCCTGCTGGCTGAGCCGTTTTCGCCTGTGTCTGGGATTGTTTATCTTGAATAGATAGCTTCAAGGCCATTTGCAGTTCCTCCTCTTCCTTCTGTCGGTCTAATTCTGTGAGTCGGCTCTTCGAGGGTGCCGAAGGAGGATGTAAATTTGGATTCTGGCTCTTCAGCTTGTGATATTGGTCTTTCATAATTCCAAGATCTGGATCCTTGAACATGTCTGCCCACTCCTGCATTCGCTCAAGTATCTTGGCCTTCACTTGTTGATGCGAATTCCGGTCATTAGCTAGACGGAGGAGTGCGTCCGTGAATGCTCGGGACGCCAGTTCTCGGTGCATTTTGACACCGCAATTTTGGCTGAGCGCATTGGCAAGCTGCAAACACAGATATCAACAGGGATTTATATAGCAAACTGAAAGCCATCCTACCTCTAGAGTGTATAATTGTACGTTAGCATTTCGATGCGCAAGCCTCTTGATCATGGTTGCCACTGCCTCCTTTGCACCACTGTCTTCGCTGGACACCTTGTCGCAGACATCCATAATGTACTCCCAGTTTTCTGATGTGAGATTCTCGTCGGTCGCCTTAGCTACATTGCAAGAATATCAGCAGCTGCTAGATAGCGTGGGGTTGCGGAGGTCTGGCACATCGCGAGGGGAGTCCACTTACCGACGACATCGTCGAAGGCGTTCTGCTGTGCGCGGAACATCCTGGGCCTGTTCGTGATATTGAGCACCTGCAGATGACGAGAGAGGGATGGGGACCGAGGAGCGTAGAGGCAGAGAGGATTGGGACGGCGTGTTGGGAAGGTTATGTCGCGCACGAGGCGGGCTGGTTATTAAGGTCAAGCTATCCGCTTAGCACAGCCAAGGTGGTGTTGCCTGAGCCTGAGCCTCGTCACCACCCTGCTGCGGTGAGTTGCGCGGATTTACGATCCAAAGTGCCTGACGTTTGAGGCTGGGGTCCCGGACTGACTGCTCAAGGATCCTGGGAAGACTCGTGTTATGAACGGTATCTATGTAGTCTTCCATGGGCAGGCTCCGTTTTATTGCGAGGAGGTAAATGGCAGATGTTATGTGCGGCAGTCTCGCAGGTTTGAGTAATACCACAAAGTGGTGCTTATGGACATCAGCGAGGCAGGGTGATGCGCCACATTGCTGCTACTGAATCTGGATAAATATACTAATGATGTCCAGCCTTCCTGAATAATGCCGCATTGCATGGCGTGTTGGGTGGTCAAATGAACCATGGGATGTATTATCTATGGAATCTCATCCCCATCCGCCTACCTCCAAGTCAGATATATTGGTACATATAAACAAGTTCAGGCCCCAAGCCGTCACAAGCGGCATTGGGAAGCCGCATGATCCGCACGCAAAGGTGACCGCTAGGTGCTATGCCTCCAGCGCTTAATGTCCACCAGGACCCCAAAATATAACGCATCGTAACCCTTTAGCTCCTCGATCCGTCCTAGTATGAAAAGCGCCAGATAACTCCATTATGTATGCATAAAGCAGGGCGAAAAAGGAGCCGTTACGCCAGCAGCAATCACCACATATCATCGTCTTCATCGTTGTCCACATGGCCATGCAGTTGGGCGTGCCCGTACTGATGATATCCCTCCACATGCCGCCCATATTGATGACTTTGCTCCACATACCCGTTCTCCGCATTGTGCTGAGCAGCCCGTGACTGAGGTCGGCCATGACCATGAGAAGTATCTTCATCTTGGTGGTCATAGTCATAGATTTGGGAATCATCCACATAATGGACACCTTCGGGATCCGAATTCTGCTGTGTCTCGGCATATTGTGTGATACCCTGGGAAGAGTTAGCCAAATTCCGTCCACATCATTGAAAGAAACCCACTTGATGGTAGTCATAGTGATAAGGTTCTCCCGTATCTTGACGTTGCTGCTGCTGCTGCTGCTCTTCGAGATATTGTTGTTCCTGCTCCCGCTGTCGTCTTTCTGCTTCCTGTTTCTTTTGCAGAGCGGATTGAGGGATCTGCATTTGAGGGTGCATCTGCTGGACTTTGGCCAAATATGAGTACATGAAGTTACTTAGAAGGACTTGGCTATATAGCGCTCGCCGTGGGTTGGCCAGCTTAATGTGAGCCATCCTGTATATAGCCCTTTCCTCAAGTATTGAGAATCTAGTCCAATTGTAATCGACGTCAGGCTTTAGCTGACGATAAGATGGATCTGGCGACAACGTTCGGAGGGAACTTCCTTTCTTCCCGCCAGAATCACGATCCCCTTTCTTCTTGCTGCTGCTAAAAAAAGATGAGAAGATCCCGTCTCTCTCCTTCTTGCTCTCACCTCCGGACTTTCGGGAGCTCTCTTTCTTTCTCTCTTCTTGTAGCTTACTATCGACGCTGTCCCGGTCGAGTAACAAGCTCTCACGTCCACGAGGAACAGCTGTATCCATTGTGGACTGCAGCACGTCTAGGCGGGCGTTGTCGTGACCTTTTTCCAAAGACGTCTTAGCCTTTCCTCTCTTACTATCTTTGTGATCATCATCCTTTTTCTTGTCCTTCTTTTCTTTCTCATCGCCACCTTTGAACCAACCCCAACTTGGCTTTCTCGAACTCGAACCTTCTGAGTCATCCTTCTCTTTCTTCGATTTTTTTTCGGGCTTCCTTTCCTCGAAGGTAGGAATGAAGGTGAGAGCATCGGTTCTTGCACTACTTCCAGGGAGTGGCGACGGGTTCTGGACCATATCGTTCAAGGTCTTACTGGGCGCAGAAATCCTAGGAATGGGTTGTGCATTAGATGGGCCATGGCGATCCAACGTCGGTCGTCTGCTTGAGCGCGCAGGAGGTTCGGGGACAGGCTGTGGCTGAACTAATGCGGGGGTGGTTTGTGACGATGACCTCTCCGGGAACTGGTAGCCTTGCTTTGGGGTTGTCGATTCGGAAGGTTCCTCAGCCTGGGGCGGGGTTTCTACAATTCGTGGGACCGGAGCCTCGATTCTTGGAAAGGTATGGCTTTTTGCGAGCATACCTGGTTGAGGAGACTGAACAAGAGATTCCTCAGCGGATAGTTTTACCAGTTGGTCAACTATTCTGTCTTTGCCATCAATGGATGTACTTTCGGAGCTGGATGAGGTAGGGTTTTGTATGAGGCTCTGCATACGGTGCGGGAGATTTGATCGTGAGAAGCCTTCAGACGTACTTGGATCCGATTGAGTTTTTGCCAGAGGATGTCCAATTGACGGACGGCCATCAACAGGCGATAATGGTCTAGCTTCGTCTCCGTCAGTTTCTGCACCTCGAATTGACCCGGCTCTCTTGGAGAATGGCACCCTTTCTCCTTTCCTCAAACTGCCCTTCCTGTAAGTCGTCCGCGTGGATCTCCGTAATCCTATTCCGGGCGCCTGAGGTAGTATTGGCATGTCTTCGGCCGAGGCGTCTTCTCCCGCAGGAGTTTGATGTCTGGTTGCATCCAGCGACAACTTCCGCATAGCCTTTGTCGGATCTCGTACCAATGCATCAAACTCCTGCAAGTCGGCGATTTTCAGCTCCTGAGATTGACTAGCTTGCGACTTCTTCCTCTCTAGTTGTTCTGCGCCATCCTCATATCCAACAGCACCACGACCCCCATCGTTGTCAATCTGCCGCGATAACATTGATTTCTTCCTTCTGAGACTTGACCCAGACCCACTTCGCTCTATACCGTCAGGAGATAGTGAATCTTGTTCGCCGGATCTGCGTTTTATTGATTGCACTCTGTTTTCTAAAAATGTCTTAAATTCCATCGGCGCAAGCTCAGGATGTACTCTGGCCGGAACCCAGAAGAGTCTCGAAGGGTCATCTTCATTATCATCACCGGTCGGTGCCACCGATGGCATCACAGACAACCCCTGAAATGGAGGTAAATCAGGATCGCTCATGCTCCCAACATCCATGGACATACGGCGCAGAGCCTGCAGGTTGTTGAGCTCTTGCGCAATCGCATTTGGGTTTGATTCATAATCCATATCGCTAAGTGGAAACTTAGTATTTGCGGTATCTGATGCATTATGCTCTCGCACAGACAAGGACGAGGGTGATAGCGGACCAGTATCGAAGGAGTTGTTTCTCGGACTTGATAAGGTGCCAGGTGAAGTCGGTGTCTTCTTTCCAGTATTCCCGTTGTTTGTTGCTAAAGGTCGCCTAGAGCCTCTACTCGACTCGAAGTACGAGCCACCATCCTCTAAAGACTCTTGCAGTGGGGATGTAATAAAACTCAAAGGTCGGGACTCGCGTCTCGAATAATCATCATCGCCATACATGTCTCCGATCGCTTCAGTGACATGGTGGTTGGTATCACTTATCGACAGTTGAGCGCCATGGCCTCGTCTCGAAGCAAAGCTCCCCCCAATCTCCCGAGGTCTAGATGAGGTCTGCAGAAGGAGAACAAAAGGTCAGCAAAAGATCTGGGCAGTCAGGAAGCAGGGTCACGCATATCTAATGCGGCAGGCAGTCTGCTCACGTGGAGCTGCGCCTAGAGCGCCAGACAGCCAGAGGGCAACGAGCAGATTCGACCCAGGGACTGTGTTGTGTGGGACAGAGTGACGGGCTGCACTACATACCCTCATGGAGACTCGAGCAACTGGGTTCCAACAGATGGACCCCTTGCTGAGATGGAAATAGCACCGTATGCTCGATGAGGTCGTGGAGCGGTGATTTCATCGGGGGTGGGCGGTCGGCGGGCTGTGGTCGTGCGAATAAGGATAGGATGGGAGGGAATACGGGCGTCAGATAGGTGAATGTCGTTGGCGCATGGCAGATTCGAAGAGATGTAAGTGACAGCAGGTAGTTTGGGGTGAAGGGAGGTCTTTGATTTTGGAGTGGGCATTCAGGACAATGGCCGATTTGGGGTTAGCGAGGAGTTTCCGTAGTCGACCATAGAATGGATGTCCGGGTGTCCGTCTTTAGAACTGGGGCGCATACAAATGCAATAAACCCTCCGGCCAGCCCACACAACTAGATAGCTCTACGAGAAGAAATGCGGCCTCACCGAGATGCTGGTCGCTCTGGAGCTTCGACCGTCGGGAGGTTCTGCTCTTCCCTACGCCCTCCCGCCCCTTTTCGCTCTCTCTCTTGAGACTGGCTGAGTCGGACCAACATCACCGCCTTCAGGTATGTACGTGGTGGCTGGCAGAGGCCCAGAAGGTCCTCACTCCGTAGGGAGGCTGGAGAGCTGACAGTGCCTTGTTCAGCATCCCTAAGCGCCAAAATCGGCCCTGGTTTAAGGTTCTCATCCTCTAGTCGCTACAGTACCTACGTACTCGGACGTGCTCCTAGTCAGGCCGGGCCCACTGCCCCTATGCGTCCGCGTGGAGGTTTAGCGCCGAATCCACCAACTGACCTTCCTACTTGGACTTGGAGTTCCTGAGAGGCAGCACTGCTTCCAAGGAGGAGTTTGTTTCGAAGGATCAAACGCCCAGCCCCTCGCGGGGTAGATTGGTCGCCCGCTGCTGTCCCAGCAGGGCCAATCATGCAGCGGCATCGACTTACCGCGAGAGCTATGTTTCCCTTCCCTTCCCTCTCCTGATCCTCACTATATATTTGCCTGGACCATATATGCTTCAATACGCATCTAAGTCAGAGGGGCTTCTTCCTGAGTGAACAGTCCAAATCCGCCTAGATTCCCCGGGAATGCCCTGACAAGTGCAGGTGTTTGTTTCCAGCGTTGCCGAGTAAGCCATATCCTTGTTTCTGTCCACAAGCCACACGATTCACGATAAACAAAAACCTTCAACCATGGCGTGGGCGACTCGTTTAACAGAGGAGCGGTGATTCGTACTGCCTTGAATATCAGGATGTTTCAGTAGTATGTGGCATTCTTCTCTGCCCATTTGTGTACTACTGAGCTTACCTGGTTACATCTATAGCGACGCGTTGTGTTCCGCACAAGCGCTCGGCGCGCCCCTTCTTCCTAGAAGATGAGGAGTTCGGTAGGAATTGATGCTTCTTGATGCTGCAATATTTATAATATCTTATTTATGGCCGATAGTCTTTAGCCAAGATTGCGAGATCTCGTTGCTTTCGATGAATTTTCCCCGCACTTGCGAGAGTCATCCTGCAGCAACTCTATTTTGCAATATTTCCCGGCCGCGGATTAATTTTTACTTTCGGTCTATGTGTATACCGAGCCCAACAAGTCATTTGGGAAATGTCAATTACTTTTCTTGCAATATACTTATATGCAAATAGCCATGCCCAATTATTTACATCACCAGTGTTCCCAACTTTCTTTTCAGTGTGGCCATTCAGTTGAGCTTCACTATGATGATCCGTGATATCTTGCTCCGTGCCCTTGTGACATCGCAATTTATAGGGAGCGGTATCGCCCATTCTTGTTGGAAGTACGCCATTCCAGAAATCGTAATTTTGCACTTTCCACAGATTTCTGCTAACGCATAGTTCCAGAAACACAACTTGCACTGGTCCATTGGATACAGCATTTCCAGGAGCGTGGGAATCTAACATATATGCGCCCTCGAGTCGCACCGTTGCCCCAAAGTCCATTCTATCTGCCCATAATGGGGCGGTCCTCTCCCCATACCGCGGGAATGCCCAATTATCGGCAAACGGCTCACAACTCGTATTTGACTTTGGCGTCGAGGTTGGCGGCTTGATCAGCTTCGAATATTCCGCCACAGGGCCAGGTGCTGTAGGTATTGCTTTTACAGAAGCTAAAAATTGGATTGGCGAATGGTCAGATTCCTCAAACGGCGAATTCGTAGGACCAGACGGCGCAATCTATGCCAACTTCACTTCGGCAGGTAAAGGAGCTTATCAGATGCCCGATTCATCTTTGCGGGGAGGGTTTCGCTACATGACGTTATTCTTGATCACTGACTCGAAGGCAAAGGTCGAAATCAGTGACATATCCCTTGATCTGGATTTCCAACCCACATGGTCTAACCTGAGAGCTTATCAGGGTTACTTTCATAGTAACGACCCATTGCTCAATAGGATTTGGTATAGTGGAGCATACACCATTCAGACTAATTGCGTACCTGTAAATACTGGGAGACGAGTCCCATTTGTTCACACAGGGTGGGCAAATGACGGGGATCTTGGACCTGGTGATACAATTATCGTTGATGGCGCAAAGCGAGACAGGGCTGTGTGGCCCGGAGGTCAATATATTCTGATCCAGATCCTTCATGAGCCAACGACTGACTCTGTCCAGACATGGGTATTGCAGTTGGGACTGCCTTCGCCAGCCTTGGAGACTTATCCAGTGTGAAGAACGCCCTTCAAACAATGTACAACAACCAGAACCCCACCACTGGCGCCTTTCCGGAGGCTGGTCCGCCTTTGCTTCAGCAAGGGTCAGACACTTACCATATGTGGTCCATGATTGGCACGTACAACTATGTTCTGTACACCAACGACACAGCATTTTTGCAAGAGAACTGGGCCAAATACTTGAAGGCAATGGACTTCATATATGGAAAGGTGGGTCCCAGTGGTCTTCTTAACGTCACCGGAATAAGAGATTGGGCTCGTTGGCAGCAAGGTTTCAATAATAGTGAGGCGAATATGATGTAGGTACTGTCCTTCATGCAAAGAACAATCTAATAACACTTATAGACTTTACCGCACTCTGCTTACAGGAGCGGATCTATCCGTATGGGTTGGGGATACTACAAACCTCCGCCAGACTTGGACAGATCGCTCAGCCGCCTTGCGGACAGCAATCAATGCCTATTGCTGGGATGATTCATATGGCGCATTCAAAGACAATGCCACGGCCACTGAACTCCACCCCCAAGATGCAAACAGCATGGCCGTCCTCTTTGATGTGGTTGATTCATTGACAAAATCTCAGAGCATATCCAGCAACCTGGTGAAAAACTGGGGCCCAATCGGTGCGATCTCACCGGAACTTCCAGGAAACATATCCCCTTTCATATCCAGCTTCGAAATCGCTGCCCACTTCTCAATCGGTAATGCAGATCGCGCCCTGGATCTAATACGGCGAAGCTGGGGTTGGTATATCAATAATCCCAACGGAACCCAATCCACGGTAATCGAAGGCTACCTACAGAATGCGACCTTTGGATACCGCTCCTCTAGAGGGTACGATTATGACGCTAGCTATGTGTCCCATTCTCACGGGTGGAGCTCAGGCCCTACGTCAAGCCTCACAACATATATTTTAGGTCTCAGTATTCTAAGTCCTGCTGGGGAGACTTGGCAACTGGCACCCCAATTTGGAGACTTGACCAGTGTGGAAGGAGGGTTTACGACGAGTTTGGGGAAGTACCAGGCCAGCTGGAAGCTGACAAGAACGGGATACATCCTGGAGTACAGCGTCCCGAGAGGAACCACAGGACAGGTTGTCTTGCCATCTCCATTTGCTGGCAAGGCGCCGAGAATCTCTATTGATGGGAAACTCGTCTCAGCAAGCACGCTGGCTGAGACTGTAGGAGCTGGCGTGACTCTGAATGCACAGGGAGGGAGCCATCAGATTGTGGTTAGCTAATGCTAAGGATTGTCCTATGTCCGAGTAGTCCTAGATATGTATCAAACCTTCTTAGTTGAGGAATATTTCTGTTGCCACAACGCATGGATTCCCACAAAAGAGTCACATCATTGAATTTGCAGGTGCCTACATGTTCGAGCCAACTGGGAGCTCATGCTCCTTATTAGATGACTTCGGTTTTAGGAATATTTGGAGGATTTTATGCTGCGAAGGAAGAGAGTGGGAGAGATGGTTCCGCGTGAGCAGCGGAAGGAACAGAAAAGACAACAGAGTGGGTGATTTTTGCCCTTTGCCGAATAGGATCCGTACACGGGCTTAGAAGGGGCTTTCTCGAGGGATCGGTCTGTTATCAGACTGATGTGCCTTCTGCTATTATTTCGTGCTAGAATTGAGGCTGTGCAGAGTTACGTTCTACACCGCTTCGAGATGTGTGCAGCAAATCAAGGCGCCCCTGATGTCATCACCAGGAAAAGGGGTACAGTATTCACCATTCGGTCTCCTTTAGGAGAAGCAGGAAATAAAAAAGGTACCCGCTAACCGGCGACGTCATAGATCCAAGACAAAAGTCCCTTTTCTCCCAGAAATCAGAAAAGAGGGAAGCGGGTGGGATTTCCCATTCGGGTAAGGAATCAATCTCCCATTCTAGCGAGTCCCCGATGTGCCGATAAATGGGGCCATGAGCTCAGTGGGAAGTATATCTTCACTTCCCCCCCTGTCGCAAATCCCAGAGATTATTATATTCTCTGGGCGGTTCTCATTGTTCCTTCTCCCACAGTAGGGGCGCACTCAGATCTCCTTTGCCCGGGACCCTTGCGACTCGATCCACAGGGATTTCCGAACATCCGCAAGGAAGCGCAGCGGCTCCTGAACTCGTAACCCCGCTGTAGGTGTGACGGTGCTCAACTCTCTCATATACCGATCGCGGGCCTCATGCTCTGGACTGCATTTTTAACACATTACCTAGGCGCACCACAATATGGCGGAAAAGGCGGTTGAGATGCCCATCCGGCAAGCCTCTGGCTCGAGCGATACCGCAGTGCCTTCTTCCGACCCCAACGACGTAAGCTCGGCAACCTATGATACTACTATTTTGACGCGCATGCTAATAGACGTGTGTGCGAACAGGCATCGGGCCTTCTAGCAGAACGCCTGCAGGCCTGGAAGCATGCAGTTGGATATCTGGAGGAGTACGTAGGCGCAACAGAAAGGTTGCATAGGGCCACTGCTAAGGAATATGAGAAGGTCTTCAAGGTCAGCAGCTGGAAATTTAGCATCGAAAAGCAAACTGACCGTCATAGGCAATCCAAAACCCCTTGAGAGAAGGCCACCACTTCGACCAAAGCTTGGGAGGTGTTGCGGCGATGTTTGAGAATCTGAGATCAAACACACAGGTAGGGCAATTTGGCCTTGCGCGAGATTGCGACTAACCACTGTTAGGGCTTGACAAATTCCCACGTAGAAACCGAGCGGAACCTCAAGACCAACGTTCTCCCTATCCTTGACCGCCTGCACAAAGAGATCAAGAATAAAGCCAAGGAGCTACAAGCTGGTGCCGTGAAAAGCGCGAAAGAGGTCGAGAAAGCTCGTAACCTGACCCAGCGGCACATTGAGCTGCTCGGACAACAGACTGCCAGTCATGATTCTGCTGGCGGCAGGATGGAGGCTCTCCACGATCCATATGTGGTACACAGAGGCATCCATCACCGTCTAAACAAGCAGATCCTCGAGGAGAACAACCACAAGAATGATCTCATCTCGGTACAGAATAACTTTGTACAATTCGAAGGCCATGTAATTGAGGTCATCCAACAAGCAATGGTCTTTTTCAACGAGTTTATGGCCGGTCAAGCCCAGAAGACCCAACTCATCTATGCGGACATGATAGGCCAAGGGCAACAGATCATGCCCGACTTCGAGTGGCAGAAGTTCATTGAGCGCAGCGGTCATATGCTCATCCACCCGGAAACGCCAGATCGTTCCATAGACGCTGTCGAGTTCCCCAATCAAAATCACCGGAGCACCAAGCCCTTGATAGAAGGAACCTTAGAGCGCAAATCTCGTAATAAGCTGAGCCTGAGCGGATTTACCGCTGGCCATTACGCAGTTACCTCGTCGAAGTTCTTGCACGAGTTCAAGGACACTGACAACTATCGGAGAGACCCTACGCCAGAGTTGTCCATCTACCTTCCAGAAGCCACTATTGGTATCACGAATGGCGATAAGTTTAACGTTAGGGGGAGAGACGTCAGCGGTGGCTTTGGTAGCAAGCTATCGGGGAACGCAGAGATCCAGTTTAAGGCACCTACTGCGGAAGATGCACTGAAATGGTTTGAGGTCATTCGATCTGTAGCAGGAGCCGGTCCAGGCATTGGCGGAGGGGAGGCCACGGAGAAACGGACCGCCTCTGGGTCTTCCCAACCAGCTATTTATGACGATGAGCCGGAGTTTGTACCCAAATCCCTGGACCCCAACGGGCGACCGCCTTCGCCGACGTACCCTATCTCACAGCATCGTCTTATCGTGGGTACCAAGGGAGGTGCTGCTCCACCAGCTCGGATCCAGACGTCGGGAGTGACTGAGCAGCCCACAGTTGCCAGTCCGGTGGCAGCAACACCGACCAAGGGCAAATAGCAAAATATGAAATAATCTAGCGGCTTCTGGCTTGAAGAAATTATTGGGTAGGCGTGGCGTCACCTGTGGATTTGCGGGCTAGCGATATGAAATAAACGCTGCGCATGATGATGACTTTTGGGGGTTCTCCCAATCCTCTTTGATATCTGCTGTCCTTAATTCCGCGCGACCATAGCAATACGAGTTCACTCTGAGCCCAGATGCACTTCACTTGCAAAGTTATATTTTTGTCTCCGCAACATATGTGATGTACACCAACACTCGAGGTTATTGCATTGACGGTACATAGCCTCAAGCAAATACGCCTCGAGTCCAACAAGGCGCAGGGAAAATCAATGGACGCAGCTGCGTTCTAGGCGCATTTTCAGCCTTACAGTTAGCCGTGGCTTGCCACTGATAGCCCGTGTTGGCAAGCCTTACGTACACAACAGGAGCAGTCCATCCGTATTGATGCAGACAAGCGGCCCTTGCAAGTTGTAACAAACATTCCAACATTCCAATATTCCAACACTCCAGGCTGCTATTTAGGAGCACGATGTCTCTCCTTATATATTATTCTTCAGTCCTCTCTACTTTCCAAGCTGCAAGAGTAAAAGATCTTCTGTGCAACAATGGGAAACTGGGCCTCCCCGCAAGCCATCAACGCTGGTACAACTGCAGGTACCGGACCCAGCACCAACGTGGCGGCACACCAGCCTGTAATCAGCTCAATGGAAGCCGATCTGCCGCCCTATGTCCCATCATCGCAGAGCCATAACCCAGACACCGCAACACCACTACCGCCTGTTGGAAATCCTGCGACTCTGGCGCAGAACGTGGTTTATGGCGGAACGCCAAATGCAGCTGGCAATAAAGCTGCTGCGGTGGCACCCAGTGGGACTTCTCAAATGGCATATCCGGTAGCCACGCCGTTGAACTCCCTGGGAACTCGGCCTCTTCCCGTGGACTGTCCCTTTTGCGGCATGCGCGGCTTGACCATTGTGGAACCCGTACATAGCTCGACGACCCAGTATGTTATTCTTTATTTGGCTTCTCATCCCTTACTTCCTTCTCTTTCATATTTCCTTTTCAGAAAAAAAGAAGAGAGAGGGGGGAAGAATCAGCATAACTAATGTGCATTCCTACTACAGTATCACCGCTTTGCTGTGCTGCCTTCTTTGTATCTGCCTGGCGTTCGTCCCATATGCCACCGGCATGGGTGATGACACCGAACACAGGTGCGGGGCGTGCAGGAAGCTGCTGGCGATTGCTCGTAATAGCGGAAGGGTGGAGGTCGTTGCGTATGCGCCGCCTGTGCTTATGAAGATGCCTGGACAACATGTTTGAGGGATGGCGCCTTCGAGGCTTATGCTGTCTGTAAAAATATTGTTAAATTGGAATGAGGGGTGCGTTTGAGGGTTAGTGATACTCAGGTTAAGTTTGTACCGGTATCTGTAATTAGTATTGCAGTATTGGGCATTGGACAAGACTGGTATAGGGATAGAATGGAGAGAATTTACTGCTCAGTCAATTCGCGATACCCTTACGAACTGTATTTATCATAGAATAGTAGCGAATCAATTCCTAGATATCATCCAACGTTAATATAGCCAAGCTATACGGCTATGTACAATTGCCGAGACTATGTATATAACAGGCTTAAATACGTTCTCATTAGGTACCGCACTAGAGAGATGTGTGAGAAGGGATGGTCACGCCAACTCCAAGCTTTAGCTCCGAGATAAATGTATGTATGTCGACAAAATCTTGTCATGTCGTTCACGTAGCCTTTGGCATCATCGATACCTGGACTCCGGTTTGGATCGCCATGGTCAACGCGAGTTTCTCCGTCCAAGGAGTCTCGTCACGACTTTCAATACCATCGAATTCCTGTAGCAGCCGTACAATGGTGTAGCTTGCCTCTGTCAAGGCAAACTGCTGGCCAACGCAGATGCGTGGCCCACCATTAAACGGGAGGTATCCCCATCCGGGTCGGAGTCCCTCCTCTGGAGCCCATCTCTCGGGACGGAATTCATCCGCGTCAGGTCCGTAAATATCTTTGCGGGTGTGCATTGTGGCTACATTGTACGTGACGACGCCGCCCTTGGGTATGTATATCGGCGAGTTTCCGTCAGGGCCGCCTCCGCGGGGGAGTGTCGTTGGCTTATTTGCGAAGCGTGCATTACCAGGGACCACCGGGTATATACGGAGGGATTCATTGAGGACATACTTTAAGTACTTCATGCCCTTCAGGGTCTCGTATGTAGGCTTCTTGCCTTCTAATTCATCCACCTCGGCCTTGAGCTTCTTGAAGATATCCGGTCGTCGGGCGAGAACGTGGAAGGTGTGACTGAGGAGGCTGGCCGTGGTATCACGCCCTGCGAGGAGGATGTTTAGACTCTCGTCGCGGAGCTGTTTGGGATCTCTGGTCCTCTTCGCAACCTCCTCTAGGAAGACATATCTCTCAGGTTCATCAAAACTGTCAACTTTCTCGGCATCATATGACTTGGTCTTCTCAAGAACCCTGTACACAATCTGATCGACGAATGCATGTACGAAGGTGCACGCTCTATCGAACTCCGACCGCGCGAAGATGGAGGTCAGCCAATCCAAACGGTCTCTGTTGCCAATCTTTGACTGTGCATAATCGAAGGCAGTGCCAAATCGGTGCTGATCGGATCCCTCCATGCTTCCCAGCGAGTTTACTGATTCGCCGAACAGGAACTCAGTGGCAGAGTCGAGCGTCAATTGAAAAAACAGGGTCTGTAAATCAACGGTCGAACGGTCTTTAGGGATCTTGGAGATGAGGTGGTTGACATGAGCCTCAAAGGTATCCAGGTCTGCCACTTGGGTTCGGGTGAAGCTTGGCCTAACGAGAGCCTGTACATATTCCCCGTCAGCTCCTCCTCACCATTCTCATAACGGATCAAATAGAATACCTACCCTCGAGTGTTCCCAGGCCACCCCATCACTTGTGAATATTCCCCTTCCCAAGAGAGGCCCAAATGTCTTGTATCTCACTCCAAGGCCAAAATCGCCGAAGTTTGTGGCCAAGAGAGCCTTCACATTTTCCGGGTCGATTGTGTGGAAGAATTTCAGTCCTAACGTTACACTCGAGAAAGTCGGGCCATTGGCCTGAAATCTTTCCTTGGCCATGATTAATATTCTATGATTCTTGAATGCCTGCCGCTGGATACGATAGTTGCCGACTCCTAGTATGCGTTCAGACTGGGGCAATTTACGCTCTGGCTTACAGCCATGCGCTTTCTTGAAGCGATACGCCGCAACATAGGACGCAGCACCGCGAACGACGAAGTATAGGGTCACGCCAGCAAGGGCTAAGGCGTACACGGGATAGGCCATGTTGAAATGGCCGTAGTGAGAGCGCAATGGAGGAGGAGCAGTGGTGATCGGGGAGAGGGCAGGTCGAGACGCACAAGTAAGCTTATTTCCCCAAGGAGACACGGACACAAGGAAAGCGGAGGTGCCAAATATATACAGTTTACCTCAGCTTAGAGGAGACAAGATGGGAAAATATTTTACGTTAGTAGATGGAACGTTCTCTGTGCCTCACAGAACATTACGGCGCGGAGCAACATGGGCTGTGCAACGGCTTCGCATTCGCGTGCGGAGGGAAGTTGGACGGAGGTTGGGTCCAGCCGTTTGACCGCGTGGCGCGTCATCTAGCTAGTACAGTACCAGAATGCTAGGCAAAAGCATGAAGAGCTGGGAGGTGCTACTTTGTGGCTGGCTTTGGTAATCTTTGCAGCCAGGGCTCTGATTGGCATGCCCGTTTACTTCGGAAATAACGCCTGCGGCATACTGGCTCTACGCTGGATGCCTTGACTTCAGGAGAGTCGGTGGATTCCCATTGGGACTGAAAACGCAAGGCGTCGTAGGAGGGAGACGTGTGTTGGTTTAAGAGATTTGCCTAGGCTTTGCTTGCGTGGACTTACTTGGTAAGGTTAAAGTGGATAAGGTTACACTAAGTACTGTAGAATGGACATCGGGATATTTTGTGTGACACCCAGGGAGTTATCAGAACGATCTCTCTTTCATTTCGTGCCTCAGAGGTTGAATTCGTGCCTGAGGATGACATATGCACCCTAACTTTAACCTCGGTACAAATCACGTGATTATTGATGACTGTTCGTCGTCTCATCTCACATGCCGTCAGCCTCACATGCGAACCGATGACAGAACCATGATTGGGAACAAAAAATAAGATCGGGACCAAAATGGGCATCTCTTCGCATGGTATCTATTGCCCCGACCCGGTGAGTCGGGGCTCCGTGTTCGTGCCAGCGTGCCGTTGAGCGTCCTCTATATATCATATGCCAATTGTCCCTTCTCCCACTTCTGTGCCCAGCAAAAAAACTGCAGCCCACTGATCGAACCTGCCACGTGAGGCTGCCAGATTGATAGCAGCGCGCCATCTCGACCCACTGCGCTTCGGATCTAAGTGGCCATAAAGCGGGTATCTAGATTGCGGTCGGCTTCTGATCCAGCGGATCCCGTGTGTTCCCTATCGCTCGACATCGGCCGATGGTTTTTTACCAGGCGCTCGTGGATCTGGGTCGGCGGCAAATCTGTCAACCACAACCCTCGATTTCTCACTCCCTCCGCTGCGCCTCGACTGCCGCAGAAGTGGGAGAAAGAGGATAACATATATATTCTTTCCATAATTGCCCCACGCGTCTCTTGTACTTCTTGTCCCTCTTTCTTCTCAGCCTATTACACTCTGTCAGCCTTGCTCCGCTCGAGGCTGTAAGCAGCACGTTTCTTGCATCCTGTGATACGGGTTGCGCCCCTCAACATGCCAAGTTTTAAACCCTTTGGTGGCGTGACAGGCAGGACCAGTGCAACTCTATTTGAAATACGGTACGTTTTGTATCCCCATTAATGCAAGTACGTGCTGATCTTCAAAAGTCTCGACAGCGAGGTTATCATCTTGCGTGGCGTCGAATCCGAGGCCGCAAGCCAACTCCTGAAGGGCGTTGTCGTCCTGTGTTTGCCGGCGGCCTTGAAGGTGGAAGATGTACATCTACGGATGACAGGCCACCTAAAACTTGGGTTAGTTCTGAGCCGGATTGTCCCTCAAGTTATGAAGCAATGTGCTGACACACACGACCCTCCAGATGGACCGATCAACGACCAACAGCAAGTGGCCTATCTACGCACCGGGTCGATAAGTCGATAGAGATATTTAACCACCTATGGCCCCCTTTTGTCAGTGCGGGAGGCTCCGGCTCATCCTCGAAGGGCGTAATGCTACCGTCTGGGAATTACGAGTGGCCTTTCGAGCTTGTTGTCAACGGGTCGATGGCAGAGAGTATTGAAGGATTAGCCGATAGCCATATAACATACAAGCTTAAAGCAACCGTTGCGAGGGGCAAACTGGTCTACGATTTACATGCTTACAAACCTCTGCGGATCGTGCGAACGTTGGACCCTGCTGCCCTTGAGCTGGCACATGCCATGACGGTGGAAAATATATGGCCCAATAAGATCGAGTACCAGCTTGTTATCCCTCAAAAGGCAATAGTCTTTGGCACGTCAATACCATTGGAGATGAGATTCACGTCTCTACTCAAAGGATTGAAGATAGGTCAAATAAAGTGCGTCCTGTTTGAGTCGCAGGAGTTTACTCTTCCGGGAACTACTGCTAGTAGTGCAGATAAATATCACAAGCATACGAGAGCCGTGCAGGCTTGGGAGTTTGAACTGAACGACGAGGAACACTACCAAGACATACTCGATGAGAATGGTCAGGATGGATATTATATGCAGAAGTCGTTGCCGTTGCCCAAAAAATTGAGTAAATGTTTACAAGATGCGGAGGCTTGTGGCATTAAAATAAGGCACAGAGTTAAGATCAATCTCGCCCTGCACAATCCAGATGGGCATGTATCAGAGGTAAAGTCATGCTGTCTTACACATCGAGACCTGCTAACAGATGTAGCTCCGCGCGACACTCCCTGTCACAATCTTTATCTCTCCGAACATGCCTCTCAATTCGGATGGTTGCCTTGTCGACCAGACACCACATAGCACACAGTCGGTCGACATTGCTTCGCATGCGCCACCACTCTATGGAGAGCATATTCTAGATCAGCTCTACGCTGGGATGGATCAGCCTGGCCTCATAACTCCAGCTCCGCAGTCCGGGATGAATACACCGTTTTACAACCACTCGCAAACCGGCTCATCGGAGAATCTTGCCTCAATTAATCAACCTATTGATCTAAACGGCGTGATCACCCCTGCTGCTCTATCATCGAGATTGCAAAATCTCGATATTACGTCTCGAAATAGCAGTTTTACACGAATGCAACAGGCATTGCATTCGGGGGGAAACACTCCACATCCTGAAGCTGGCTCTTCTAACAGCCCTCACCCGGCAGCACACGGTAATGTTCTTAGCAGGCGTACAAGCGAGGAGGAGGAGCACAACAGCGGAGTTTCGAATCTTACGAGTGGCCAACACACTCCTGAACACATCGATTATTCGGAGCTTGGCGATCTCAGCAAAGTTCCGTCGTACTCTACAGCCGTTCGCGCACCCATCCCGTCAACAACCTCTCCTGCAGCGCTCCCCGATTACGAAGCCGCAGTGTCGGCTCCAGCAAGTCCTAATTTAAACCTAGAGAGCCCGGTCTCCCCTGATATAGGTAATTATTCGGACAGAAGTCGAAGGCCCCCTTCTGGGCTACATGTCACAGACATAGAGGAGACGAGACGACTGCACTTACTGCAGCGCAGAGATGGTGCACGTTGAATATAGAGCACTGTTGAGTGCAAGGATAAATTGCATATATGAGGTAGCGAATTAGACATGGTGGGATAGATGGTAGAAGCAATGGCATTTTAACGGCGTTCTGGGTGTCAACTGGCGGGCCACATTGGCCAGTGCCAAGTAGATATAACTTAATACTCAGCTCTAATTTTCTTTTGTTCGACACTTTTGCATCAGACGCACATATGAAAGTGTATGTCTGGTAAGACGGTCTGAAGTGACGCTACCCCATGTTAAATCGCGCGATCAAGTTGGGTTGGCAATCAGATTTGTTATGATATCAAAGTCTATTATTATAGTCTTCGTAAGCGGTTCTCATAATGATGTTGGATATCTTCTCTAACATGCCACGGTCCCTTAACTCCACGCTGGCTCTTTGTCATCAGGTATTTACCACCTCTTGAGTGTTTATACTCTTTGATTCTTCTCATCACTGTGGCACATGCTTGTCTCGGCCTGCCATGCCGCCCTGCATCCCCGCCAGCGGTACTCTATTATTTTCTGGCATACGCCTTCGTGGTAAAGCGCCGTTCGTATATTAAACCAGCTGATATTCAGGCCGTAGTATCGCCCTCAACCACTCAAGTCCCACTGGTCTTCACCAGTCCCCTCAACTTGTCTTTGATACCCATATCCTTGACACTCTTCAGCCAGCCGGAATTAATTTTCGAGACATGTTCCTGGCCGGCTCCAGACGAACCCCAGGACTCAGCCGACGAGTGAGAGGCGCGATGCTTGCGCTTCTGCTCAAACTCATCCATCTGTAAGAGGATGCTGAAGAGGAGGTCGCTGGTGGCCTGCGGACGCAGAGGGTCGGGGATATCCTCGATGAAGCGCGACGCACGGGAGGGGTTGCTCTCTGGGTTCGACATCTCGCTAGATAGGATTTATTTGTTGACAGACGTATAGGATAATCTCTGGCAATCTCGATAAACGTGGATGTCGAAGTTGCAGTCAGCAGAAAGGAACTGCGGTCTTTTGAAGTCTCGATCGGAGTGGAGTTCCTATCTGCGATATGTAAATCCTTGCGTGACTCTTCGATAAGAGATGAAGGAATTCCTCGCTCCCTCAGGAATGCTGTGGATGGAATGCTGTACGCCCTACATCCCAAGACAATGGCTGCCATCCCGCAGCACCTTATTATAGGGAAATGGAAGTGGCCACCACCTTCAAACCATCACACCCTCCTCACACACACCACCCGTCGCAGCGCAGCGGCCTCGGCGGTCCAGACACCACCTGATACGAGGTCTGCTCAGAGATCCTTGCCACTCTCATGCTTCCACGCAGCGTCCGCGCCACTACAGGCTGCCGCGGATTGTGGGGAAGGCGGGTCACCTGGCGCGGTAGCGAGTCAGTGCCAGTAAAATAAACGGCTTGGCGATGTGGTGCCGGCACCTCGTTGTGTCCTAGGGGCTGTAGATCAGGGTCTGGAGTTGCGAATGTCTGACTTCCCCTCGGCGCCCCTAACCCCGGCACACACACACCTTCTGACACAAGAACCGTGCTTTGGGCTGGCAGGACCGTTCTGGGCTAGAGGGAAGAGAGACAGGAACAGTTGGGTTGTCTGCTTAGAGCCTATTGCCAATATTGCTATGAGACCTGCAGTTTTAGGAGGGGGAAGTCTCAGGCGCCGAAGCGGGCCCCAGCGTCAGTGGCTTTGAGGAGGCGAAATGTCTAACAATAGGTACTTCCGTAATGTACCGCGTAATCCGATTGACCACAGCCACTCCCGTGACCAAATACAAGGCAGTGGAAATCTGGAATGCCAGTAATGAGTATAAACTTAAGCGTACAGAATGTACTGTACATCCAGCTTGGTCATCTAGATAGATGACGAGACGTTGCGACAAATAAATTACCAACTGTGCCTTGTCTATACCATGTTCTCGGCAACGGGCTCTGTCCTGTTTGCGCGCCACTTCTTCGACACGAATTCTCTTTCAGAGGTCTTCCTCATCGTCGATCTCAGAATGAATGGAAGTTATATTATGCTACTGATATACGTTACTGGTGCCTGAGCTAAAGGTCCATTGATAGGATAAGACCCGTGACCAAAGGACTTGCAAAATTACATGCGTTATAGGGATCACGAATCCCAAGGTATAGTGGCAACACAGACCGCATGCTGCGTAGCTAGCATGAATGGCTGATGGCAGCCACGAGGCTTCGCATATCCTTGAGCAACTAGCTAGGCAATGCCGTAAGTCGTGACGTATGGCCAGGAATTCGCAATGCTGTGGTTTAAAGTGGAATATCTAATTCGCAAATCGAGATGAAGGGGATTAATGATACGCCATCAGTATCGACACTGGTCGGGCTTATGATATGTGGTCGCTACATGGCTAGATGACGTATTGGTAGGCTCGTACAATGGCCAAGCTGGTTGATCAGATAGAATAAGAAGGGAAGACATGGGTCAAGCAGTCCAACAGGAGGCTATCCTTGCAAATGAGGGTATTTGGGACCGCCGTAAAAGAGAGAGGACAAGGAAGACTCGAGTGACCTGAGAATAGGGCCAGCATCGCCAGTGAATATTTTAGGCGCCTGCAACTCCTCTGGGGCCTTCGTCATTCAAGAACATTGACGTAGAAAGCGACCACACCACAGCTTGGATATTATCTAGATGTTAAGAGCAAGGTGGCCATTTTAAGGAGAGCCATGTACAGGTTGCCATTGTGAGAGATTACATCGTCCCCAGAAAATTGCGTTCTAATAAACCGGAGCAAGACATCTTGAGTAGAGACTGGAGATTAGAATATCTTGCATATCCTGGTTATAAAAATAACCACACGCATTCAATTGAGTATGAGTATAGAAGAACGCGATCATGGCCAAAGTGACTTCATCAGATGTTCGGGGCTTACGCCCGCAACAATTCAATCACGCGAGAAAGCACGAAAGTCCTCTTTTCTTTGTGCGTGTCCATTTTACTCTTAAAGGATACGTCGGCTAGAGGCAATCTCGTTTATTGGTCTTACTCTGAGTGATGTGCTAAGAGATAGAAGGCGCTGAATGAGTCTAGCCATCATGTCGACAAGGGAGATCAAACGTTGCGGTTAAGCTAATTCGCACGAGTCTCGTCTAGCGAGTCGCGAGATCTCCCCACCGCTACGCGACCCCTCGTGTATTCTAGCAACATCAACAAGATATGTCATCCAATACCAATAAAACCACGGCGGCATCGTCCGCTGGTGCCTCTCCCGCGGGAGAAAAGTCATTCTTCGAGCAACAACGCGAATTGCTGCTCCAAGAGATTGGCATTGTGAGTGTTGATGCGGCAACGCGGTATCTTTTGGAACTGACTTGGCGGAAGAGCTTCGAGCATGTGCTGGCAAATATAAACAAACTGAATCGATCCCTGGAGGGCGTTATTGCTGTGAGAAATTTTCCGATCAAAAGCTATATTGAAGAGAGCTAATGCCGTTCAATCCAGGTCGGCAATGAATTTAGCTCCGTCGAGGCGTTATGGTCACAATTTGAGAACGTGACGGCCAAAGATCCAGACGTGGAGGCTCAGGTTGCAGAAGATGAGGAGGGAGAGGATGGCAATACGGAAGATGAAACGGAGTTGGAGCCAGAGCACAGGTCTGGGATCTGAGGGGACCCCTTTGGAGTTTGCGAGATGCGGAGTTTCGGAGCATAATACCCAGGATTATCACAGTTCAATACTATAAGATATAGAATCAGTTTGATTGGCTCGTTGCTTCTGCTAATCAAGTCATGATACATATGAAATGCGGTATCCCCTTTCCAGTAGAAAACCCTGTTGCTACCGTAAGAAAAAGCGGTGGTGAAAAGTGAACGAGAACGGAAACCGGCCCAATCTATATGCCGATGAGGGTGACCCCACCAGAACCGAAGAATTATAGGCAGCGCTCCGTGGTATGCAAATCGTTGATCGTGTTAGTATTATACTCATATCAGCTTTGGGAAAGAAAGCGCCTAAAGGAATCGACAGTTCCGTTTCCTCTTCTTCGCAGTCCCCAGTTGACCCGGTGGCAATGCATCGGGCTGGGTCTGCTGGTTACTTCGATCATTTGCAACTACTGTATTGATTGCTGCGTTGAATATCTCGTCGACACCGGTCGTCTCCTTGCTGCTGCATTCCATATAGCGGGCCCCCATCTTCCGCGCAACTGCCATGCCTTGCTCTTGGGTGACAGGAGTAAGGCCCTGGGTCTTAAGAAGATCGATGCAGGTTCGTTTTGTTCGAAGGTCGGACTTCAAGCCGACGAGAATGAGAGGGGTATAGGGGCAAAAGTGTAAGACTTCAGGATACCACTATTGAAGATGAGTAAAACGGCCAGAAGAGAGGGAGGCAGATCCTACCTTGTCCATAACATTCTCAAGGGAGTTTGGACAATCGATGGCGAAGCAAACGAAGAGAAGATCTGTCTCGGGATACGATAGAGGTCGAAGACGATCGTACTCCTCTTGGCCAGCGGTATCCCAAAGCGCTAACTCCAGAGTCTTCCCGCTTGGCTGATGGGTAGGGTAGGTAATGTAGTTTTCGAAGACAGTAGGTACATATTTCTGCGTGTAGTCAGTACAGTACTTTAGGCGAAGTGAATACGCAGTATATACCTCCGGGAAATAGCCTTGGCTGTAGCTGATGAGAAGACAAGTCTTTCCACATCCTCCGTCTCCAACAACGACAATCTTCTTTGAGTATGCTGGGCCCTCTGTTATATGAGTCCCCGAGGACTCCCGCCCGGTTGAATTGGAACTCATCATCGTGCTAACGGTACCGTCACTCGCTCTAGCACTTTGTTCGCGGCGTGTGGGTTTCCTCCGAGGAGCATCGTCCTTTGCAGGCAAGTCGGGACGTTGTTCGTAGTAATCTCTTGACTGGTACTGAGTCGCCATGTTACCAAGAAGTGCGGCAGCACTTAAATGATTTCGTGGCTAAACAGTGAATACTAGGTACTGTAAATTCAGAAATCCAGCTGATATCGTTAAGTATGCAACACAGAGCTGTAGTTCTTTGGGGCGCCTTTGGCGAGCGGGAACAGATCTATTTACAAATTGCGCCTTCCGCTCTAGTTGTCGTTGCGGAGGCAACCATTCTTTATGCCCTAATTATCAGGAATTAATCTAAGATCTCACGTTCCGCCTAGCACCGTTTAGGGGGTAATATCTGCCGAGGGATATCGAGCATCTGAGGAGACACTCCAGGGATTTCGAGATACCATCAGTATCCGCTTGTCACTCCTTTACCCTCATTAGCCTCTTCTCGTGTTATTGGTCGTTCAAACGTGCCCCGCCTTGTCAGTTTACATGTTGTAGATGCTGCTACGGCGAATGCATCGATGTGTCCGACAGCAAATGGCCCCTCCGGCCACCATCTCGAGAAGTCTCCTAATGGCACGCCCGCAATAGAGGCCAGCTCACTAGAAGATGCGCCTGACGCAGGCCTGCGGAGTTTGGATCATTGTAGGTGCTTTGCAACATTAGTCGCGCCCCCAATACCCTATCGCCAAGGGTCTTTCTGGATTACGCAGTCGCATGCTTCATGACAATGTCATTCGCAACCTCTGCGAGACCATGAAAACATGTTCCAAACACTAGGCTAGCTATGCTGGCTAGAGAACTGCAGAATGCTAATCACAGCTGCCAGACAAGCGCAAATTACCACCATGGCGATACAATTTGCGACAGAGAACCTTGCCCCTGATTCGATGGGAAACTCCATATCTAGCATGGATGCAGGATAAGATGCGATCCCCCACACTCGATTCCTACTTTGCCATCACCGCAAATCTCGGCACGCATACGTTCTTCATGGTGTTTCTACCCATTCTCTTTTGGTGTGGGCATACATCGTTGGGTAGAGGGTACGTATGTAATGGACCTGCAGAAGTCAGCAATTGACAAGTCTAGGATGGTCCATATACTTGCATCGGGAGTATTCTTCACTGGCTTCATTAAGGATATGCTTTCTCTACCACGGCCCTTATCACCGCCCCTCCAGCGAATTACTATGTCAGGCTCGGCTGCCCTCGAGTATGGGTTTCCGTCTACCCACTCGGCGAATGCTGTATCTGTTGCCGTCTACACCCTGTTCGCAATTCATTCTCCGGACTGCGAGATGCATGATACAACAAAATTGATATTGGAGGTAGTGAGCTATTTCTACGCTTTCTCGATCATTCTTGGTCGGCTCTATTGTGGAATGCACGGCTTCTTGGATGTTATCATTGGCAGTATTATCGGCGCAATCATATCCGCTGTTGAGTATATGTATGCTCCGGGCATGGACAGATTCCTCCACAATAGCTCCTGGGTTGGACCTGCAATTATAGCCATTGTCATTATATGCCTCGTTCGCATCCATCCGGAGCCCGCTGATGATTGTCCCTGTTTCGATGATAGTGTTTCATTTGCAGGAGTCATGATTGGAGTTGAACTTGGAGTCTGGCACTATGCGGCGAGTGGTTGGGCAACAAATGTTCCCGTTCCGGGGACGGTACCATTCGATCTCGAACATATGGGCTTACTTGTTGCCATTTCACGGATTCTCGTGGGTGTACTTGTCATATTCTCGTGGAGAGAAGTGATGAAACCGACATTGTTGAAGGTTTTGCCTCATCTTTTCAGAGTAATTGAAAGGTCGGGCTTCATCTTACCTCGCAAGTTTTTCATGTCAGCCTCCGAATACCAAAAGATCCCATCGGGACTAAAGGTAGACAATGTTATGCCATCGGTTTCCGATCTACCAGGCTTTCTTCACTCAATTCGACATCCCGGACGGGGACGTTCTGTATCTGTAGGACCCCAGTCAGCAGCAGACGCCTACGAAACCCTAGCCTATCGTGAAAAGCGGCGGAGGGACAGTTTGACCAGCTCAACTGCTGAAGGAGCACCAGGATTTCGATCTCAAAGCCCTCCGACTAAGCAGAAGAGCGCTGACAAAAATGGTGTGGTGTCACAAGTCTCTGGCATATCATCTGTAGTAGGATCCGCGGGAACCGGAAACTTGCCCACTCAAGCGCAGTCGAAAATTGGCTCATATGAACAGATGATGGGGCAGGGTCGCGTTTTACAGGGGTCTACACAACCAATTTCAGAGTCCGTGCGCGATGGCAATGCGGAAGAAGCGCTTGTCGACGATCAGAACGAGCTGGGAGAGACGGAAATCTTCTCCCAGCTTGAGAAGCCACGGGTGAGATACGATGTAGAAGTCGTCACTAAGCTTGTAGTCTATTCGGGTGAGTTCTCTAAGCACTACCAACTGGCACAGCTAATATTTGCAGGCATTGGATGGTTGGCTGTTGAGATGAATCCTATCATATTCGAAATTATAGGATTAGGCATGGGTCAGCACCGTCCAGTCCGATAAGGATGTAGACTCATGAAAGTATTATCGCCGCAACGGAAGATTTAGACTACGAGTGATCTGATTATGATGACAGGGTTCAGTATTGTGTAGCATTGCCGCTTGCTGTTGAAATACTGCATATTCTCAGGGAGGTATAACAATGACATTGCATTCTGGAAGGCTAGATAACAGGTCTCCGGAAGATCAGGCGCCGTATCAATGAAACTGTATATTCTTGATTCCCTTTGTGTTTGCAGGACATTTGCATCGGGGTGCTGGATTAATCGGATTGTTTTATGCTTCTCATGTGAACTGGTGCAGTTTTATACTGATTCCGTCAGGTCTATGTTATGTGTTATGTGTTGGCCATTAATCGGTTGAGCACTCTCTAGACCATCTTACACCCAAGATCCCACTTCCTTGGCATCAAATCCCTCTATCCCCGTGCCCCATTTATATATGAGTGTATTCTCATCCTCAAACAGGTCTGGTGTACTGCATCCTTTAACGATGAGCAACAGGAGCATATTTGACATGAAGCTTCGCCTCAAGTCGCAAATATGCTAAAATTCTTGGCCACCCTAATCAATCCTTCAGTCTGCCAGCGGATTCGCATGGATCGTGACGTTCTCAATTTTGATTTCCTCCTTAGGCCGGCTTTTCTTATCCACCTCAACAGCCTCCATTTTCGTTAGGGTCTCTAAACTGTCGTCCCCAAGGATGTGGCCGAAGACGGTATTCTTACCATCCAAATGTGGAGCCTTATCGAAGCAGATGAAGAACTGGCTTCCATTTGTCGCGGGCCCTTTGTTCGCCATGCTCACGATCCCTCGGGCGTTGTGTCGAAGGGCGGGGCGAATTTCGTCTTCAAACGGTTCTTCCCATATAGACTGGCCCCCTTTCGGCTGCGATGGAGGCGCCCCGGTCTGGATCATAAAATTAGGTATGAGCCTGTGGAATAGGGAGCCATCGTAATAGCCCGATGCACAGAGAGCCAGGAAGTTCTGTTACAGACTGGTCAGCATGAGATGCTCTTCTGTGGAGAGTGTTGGACGGTACCTCTGCGGTCTTTGGCACGCTGTCGCAGAAAACCTCGATCTTGATGTCGCCGAGGTTGGTGTGTAGAGTGACAGACATGATGGGGCGCGTCAGCACTCGCCAGCATCGTCGTCGTGGCCGTGGTCGTGTGAGGTCGACTATCAAGTCTCATAGGGCTGCACCGAGCAAATAGAAGCGCGTCGCCGGCCGAGGCGGGGCTCATTTTTATGCCCCCCCAGTTAAGGTAGCTTCCGTCAACTCTCAGCCCGAGTTGGTCATAAGCGACATCGATTCCTATCAAGCCTGGGCCAGCGTTCTGGAGTGTTCTTCTTGCTTATGAACGCGATCGACCCTGGGATCCGTCTGCATCTCGTGCAATTTGCCTTAACGTCTACCTGCTCTCCCAGGACCGTCTAGAGAGGCGATCGGGACCCAAGCGCCTGCGTCCGTTCTCAACCAACTGTTCCCATTGTTGCCGACAACTCCCTATTGCTTATGGTGACGACGAGCTCTTTGTACCTGCCCAACCCTGGATCGCCACACGCCGTGCCCACGCCTTCACTCTATGCGATCCCAAGATCGCATCCATATCACGCTGTCGGTCAGCAGCGCTGTCGTCTTGGCGCACACCGCGCGGTAGGGGCGCCGTGAGCCCTGGACAATATGGCCGCGTTCGTCAGAGTCTCGGGGCCGCCCAACAGTAACTTCCTCGTGGGCTATCCCGGGATATCGGCGACCTTGGTAAGCTCTCTTTTCACGCGGCTCTATGTGCGTTTACTGACAGATCGGCTTCAAGCCCCGCATAGAGGGTAAGGTAGAGATTAGGCCCCTCACTGGCGTGTCCGCGCCTGTAGCGATATCTTTAGTCCGAATTTGTCTACAACGGCGAGAAACAATCCATCCTTCTGCAGAGTCACTCGCAAAGAAGCATCTAGGAACGCCTCGGCGAGAGACGACAGATATTGTGGGGAAGGAGCTGCTGCTCTTCCGGTGTCCCTCTGGGAAGGATGCCGAGAGTGTGGTGTTGATGGATCTACCATTTGTGCTATTTATACCGTTTGGTAGAGGAGGAGAAGAGAGCAACAGGCGAATACCACCGGCTTCATTACAGCTTCCCAGTCGGACAGCGGAGACCTTCTATGAACTAGTAGTTACAGTCCAACAGGGACAAGAACAAAAGAAGTTTGCGTTTCCAGTACCGATACAGAGATACGATACGCTTTCAACTTTCGGGATGTACAACCGACCCGAAGCTGCTGAGAAGACGGCAGATCACTTAGTGACTCTCGGTATATCATTACCTCGATGGTCATACGGCCCTCTGGACCCCGTCAGTGTCTACATAAAGCTGTCACCAAACCCGAACTGGATGAGTAAGGCAAAGAAGGTCATGATACAGAAGATCACTATCGGGATAGAAGAGGAGATCACATATAACCCTGAGGGTGACGAACCGACAAAAAAGGTAAATCGAATTGCAAAGCACACGCAAACTGTTGGAGTAAGGCTGCCGGAGACTGGATACTTTACGAATCTGGGACTTGTATTTCCTGCCAAAGAGTTACGAGATGCCGAGGGCATTATCCGTCGAGGGAAGCCTGGGTTTCCGATGTATTCAGTCAATTCGTTCACTACGACTGGATCTCTCTATAAGATTGAATTCTACTTGACAATCAAGGTAAGGGTGGCTGCTAGGCTATAGTCAAATCAGCTAACGTTTTCAGGCACACATGTCCGGGTCTAGAGATATCCTATTAAGACAGCCGATAGTAGTCTGTCCCCTCGATCAGCAGGATTGCAAGGAGGAGATGGATGCAATCGAATTTGCAGCGAAGGAGGCCGCTCATGTTGACGCAAAAAACCCTATGCTACCGGCTTGCACGATAATACGAGCAAACGACAGAGATGCCCTACGAGCATTAGGATGGACGATGGTTGGAGGGCAACGGAAGATGGTAATTGAGTGAGCAAAATTACCTCTTACGTTAATCTCGGTGTTGGCTTCTATGCAATGATGCGGATAGTGAGTATCCTGAAATTTCAGGAGATATGCGTCAACACCCAAGACTTACCTTAAGATCCCCATCACCTCAGGGAAACCAGGTCCAGGATCATGGCGTTCAGGCAGGCGGCCAGCGGGCCCTCGTTTGTGGCGTGGTTTATTTGAGCCAGGATACACTGCATGCGACGGCGTTCTCTGGGGTTGATATGATGATATGACATGGGATGTGTCCACATGGGATGTGTCCATATGTACGACATGGCTTAGTCGTGATGACTTCGAATGCAAAGATGGAAGCAGCCAATATTCACTCACTTTAGCGGGAGTGTGACCTCTTGGCCTTCACTCAGCCTATTCACACTGCATGAAGGTACTGGAATAGCTTCATATACAGTATAGAATATGTAAAGCGCATTAAATAAAGTCTTCAACCGCTTCGGCACATACCAGTAGCCTACCACAACTCCGGATCAAGTCGGCACTTACCTTGCACTAAAAATGCAATGCGAGGTTATGACAACCAAAAATACGCCTGTGAAATCACTCCAGCAAACTAAGACATGCACTACGAGACCTTGCATAGAGACTTACTCCAACTTCCTAATATCTTGGCACTACCTGCAATCAAAACTGGACAAATTACGACACGACAGATACTCCCCCTCGCTTATCATTTCAGCACGTTGTCTTCCTCGCTAAAAGCCATGTTCCGGGTACGTGTTGAAGGACTCCCGGCAAGTCAAAACAATACTCCAAAAAAAAATTATGTGCGCTTTGAGGGCTGCAGGATTCGAACCTGCGCGGTTTCCCACTGCGGAAAGTGAAGGTTTCCTGACGGATTACCTAAACACAGCGCCTTAACCACTCGGCCAACTATTAACAGTGATTAGCAATAAACTCAATGTGTTGCTCTAGAAGTACATACACCCCCTGGATTAATATGCCACTGCAGGTAGACCTACAGCTAAGCGGGCATAAAGGTGACTGAAAATCCTTATTACAAGTATTACGATTACAAGCTTGTTGATCACGTGTTTTCGCTAAATTAACCACTTAAAGTGAGAGATACGCTTCGTTTTCGCCAATCGGCAAGCACCAGTCGCCTCTTTGATCATTTCCTTTACGGCATATTCTATTAAAGTATCCTATTTACTTAAGGCGCAATGAACTATAATATTTCCCATCATATTTACCTTGAAAGCCATTTAATTGAATTAGTACAGTAGCAGTGTTTTGTGAACCTAATGCTAGCCCAACGCCAGCCAATGTCGTAACGGGTGACCAATTTGGTCTACGTGCAAGTCAGGCAATCTTGGCGCTGCTCTTCTTAGGCTGGGAAAGATTGTAAATCTGAAGTCTGAAGATTGGTGATTCAATACGGTTAATATTCCGCAAGCAAAATCAATTATCAATGAGATAAGTTATTATTTGTGATGGTGTACCAGAAAAGTCGGCCCCAGCTCCCACACAGCCGAGTTGGCCTGGCTTAGCCTGACGGGCAAGGCTGAGAGGTCCAAAAACTTTCCAGCGGAGAGTGAGTTTCCACCGTCAAGCTAGCAACGCTCGACATATCTAGAACTACCCCGTGCTTTGCCATGGCGGACATCGACGAAGACCCACCCTTCAACGCACAATCCAATGTAGACGAAGACCATGACCCAAGCGACGAGACACAAGACTTCCTCCTCCTGGCGTCTTTGACGGCTAAATCTGGTTACCAAATCCCAAAGCGTGGGGAGAAGGACTTTGAGCGGCATGGGACAAAGCACCAAGATGACCTACTGAGCGCTAGTAGGCAGGCTATGCATGATGCCTTGGATTACACCCGGATCCACACCCCAAGGGTACATGTAAAGGCCTTCTATTATGGCATGGAGGGGCTGGATAGAGATAAAGCCGTTGTCGAGGAGTGGAGGAAAGGCCTCGATGATGACCATGTCGTCCTAGTCGAGTCATCCAAAGGGCCGCATTTCCGAACTATGGGAAAGACTACGTTGGGGAAGAAGCGCACAACTCTATGGTTGTTGCCAGAAGAAGCGCTGTACTTGCTCGAGAGAGGAAATTTAGATTTGCGATGGCCCTTGCCCTCCACCTTTAATAGGATTCTAGGCAAGGAAAAGAGCGATGAAATATTACGATACCAAGACGAGACGGGCGTGGAGGATGAAGAGGCCCCTATGAGTCTTCAGGCTGCCTATGCCATGTTCGTAGGACAAGATAGCGACAAGGGCAAGGTCAGTCTCGAGAGATACATAGTTTACGCCAATCTCAAGAGGACCGGATATGTGGTCTTGCGAGCGCCTGAGTGGGAACCCACGGCACCGGTGTCCAGACTGGCAGTTGAGGCGACGACTGAGTCACCAAGTCTCTTCACCTGGCTTTTTGGCAGGTTCTTTGCTGAGGAGGATGTCAAGCATGCTGCAGACGGCCCTCTGGTACAGACCGGGATGTACCGCTCTTACAATTCTATCTACCGGCAGATCGCAATCATCCCAAGACACAAGCCATCCCCAACTCCGAACAGCGTCTCACAAAACCCCGAGTTCCCATACCGCATTGTCTTTGACCTATGGAGGCCCACGAAAATCCCTACGTTCGCCAAGAGCAGCCCTGGCCCTTCTGACTTCCGTATGGCGATAACTGACGCACGTTTCAGCACCATTCCCACCCTCGTGCAAATGACCTCGCTGTTTGAGAGCGCGCGGTGGGAGCCACCCAGTGCTGGCCTGACGGGGCCGCAAAAGACTTACCAGAGGCTGCAACATGGCTGGCGCAATGTGGTTCTGGCCGTAGTTGACCAGGGCGTGATTAGCTATTTGCAGCTAAGCGAAGCGGCCTTCGGAGAAGAGAAATTGTACGAGAGGTTCGATGGAGGGAGCGGCCACAGCGCAAAGGGGGGAGGGACTCGACGAAGGGGAGGAGGAGGTGGCAGTGGGCGAGGGCGAGGGAGAGGGCGAGGGAGAGGAACAGGCCGCGGGGCGTGAGACACAGCAGACTTGGAGGCAACTGTGTTCGCTGTGTGTAGCTCTACCTGGCAAAGACGTACAACACATACACAAACCAACTCTAGCTAGGCCGACGACGACGGTGGCAGCATGTCCTGTGCTACCAGACCACCCGTTTTCTGCATGCCTCGAGCGGTTGCCCTGGACCTGCTGGGAGTAGAAAGCCCAGTGGGCGTGGGCATTTGGGGAAACTGGCCCTCGTCAAGATGACGAGGGCCTGAAATGATGAATGTATGTATGGCCGGTTAGCTGCAGCGCTACAAACAAGGATGACCAGAGTCCAATGGAGGCCGGCCGGTTGTATGGGTGCACTGCCTGCTGCCTCTCATATTAGGTGATTGTGATTGATTCCCTCGCTCGCTCCATATCAATCCGCCCGCCAAGTCTATCAGTTAGTGAATCAGTCCATCAGTCAATCAATCAATAATAGCGCGGCCCCAACCCAAATCCCCTTTATGAATTTTCCATTTCCCCCCTTGCAACACAACTGCCCGCCCTTCCACTCGTCACTCCCATAGCGGCGGAATCGGACTAGCGCCCTCTTCGCACGTTTCGACCTGCTCTTTCGCTTGCATTGATTGATTGATTGACCTGATTGAAATTATTCTTCCCAGTCTTGTTCATCTTCACTTTCTCTCTCTCTTTCCACGTCCTTCATCCTCACCTTCCTCTTCTCCCTCAGCTTGTTTTTAGCCTCTGTCTCAGTTTTCCGCCTTCTCCTCTCTTAACCCACCACAACCCCCTCCCATCCCCGTAATAAAAAAAACTCCCTTCTCAATAACGCCTGCTCGACACGCCATCTGGACGGTCCTCCCCAACCTTAACCATCACCAACCCCAGCCATGGAGCCTCTGACCTCCTCAAGCTCCGAGTCGCAGGTGACGCCTCCGAGTGTCGACTCCATGGATCTCGAGTCGCCACACGCCCCCCCTCCTCCAGCCAGGTCAGTATATATTACCCTTGCTCCTTTGGTACTGCTACATGGTACCTCATCGTCGTTTCCACGCGTCCCTCATGCTTTACTCGCAAGGCGTCATTTCACCTCGACCTTTTATTTTATTTTATTTTTACCTATGACTGTTTCAAGCGAAACTATTTCCGTTCCTCACACCATAATTTGTCATATAAACCCTATACCTACACTACTTCAGCAACCCCCCGTTTGTAAGAACTTCCGAGAAAGAAACCTTGCACAGTAATCATCAAAAGCCACCGCGATAACACGCGACACTACTCTTACTCTTTTTATCACTCATCCGTCGCGTCTTCCGCTTCCTCCGCTGCTAAAAGAGTCAAGTTGGACCTACTTTGTTTTCTCGCTTTGTTTTCCCTTATCGCGACTCTCAAGCTGCCACGTCTGTAACATCTTGCATTTATTTTGCTCCTCGGCTACACAAAACCAGGTTGTTTCCAAACCATCCACTAAATGACCCTGCGACAGAATGTCCCCCAGAACCACGCCCCTTCGCGACACGCATGGCAACTCTCTGGGTGTCGCCGCCCCTGCTGAGGTGAGTATATCTCAGGCCCGTATCCTATTATTGTCACAACTTGTACCGCTCAAGTATTTTGCGATCCCGTGACTGACCATGCACAGGATGCAAAGGGCATAATTGTCGAAGGGCCTCAAGAAGATGCGCCCGCCAACATTCCGCCCTTGCCAGTCCAGAACGGACATGCCGTGGATGAGGATGAAGAGGATGTTGTCCCCGATTTCCCTAAGCGCAAGCGCTCTTCTACTGTGAATTACAACGCAGATGAGCAACTGCGTTCTGAAGAGCCTTCTATAAAGCGCCCCAAGCAGTCTCAAAAGATCCGAGGCGTCATCATCGGAGTCTGGCGCGACTCGGACCAGCCCAATGATGACGACAAACATGTTATTTTTGGCTTTATCGACATTCACGACAGACTTCGCACTAGGATTTACGGTATGAACCGCCGAGGTGAAGAGCTTATCGGCAACATCCCTCTCGGCCCGGGAGGGTGCTGGGTTACCTTCTCTCGCATCCTCTTTGATTCTCACCTCGCGTCGCTCAACGCATCAGAGATAAAGGAGTACGTGAGAATCCGATCTGAGGCACAGCCCGAGGCCACCGAAGAAGAGCGGCAACAGGCAGACACGAAAGCTGTCGTGCGTGCACGGTCTATAATCCAGGATATAGGTGCCCACGAGATGACAACTCCCCCAACAAAGGGGTTCGCTCAACGCCCATCAACTGGTCGATCCTCTCAGCATCGGCAGTCGCTTCCCCGTCATCCCATGAATCAGACACCAAGTTTCAAAGCAGTTAACGCTGCATCTCCTGCGACTCCAAAATCTTCTCCCTCTGCTGATACCAAGCCAACCGGAGTGCTTCTTGGCTACTGGGCAGATTCATCTGAGGTTCGCGATGAAGATAAGCACGCCGTGTATGGGGTTGTTGGAGGAACGGACTGCTTCCGAGTCAAAGTACAGAGGGTTACGAGAGACGGGCGATATGTCGATGGCAATTTTCCAGTTGGTGCTGGCGCCCTCTGGCTGCATTATGACAAGGTTGTATTTGAGCCGCAGCTGCAGGGCATGAGTCGGCCAGAGATCAAGGAATACGTCCGCATCCGTCAACGAGATCTTGAGCACAAAGAAACAGACAAAGAACGAAAAGCCAACGAGGCAAAGGCAATCAGAGAAGCTAAAGAGTTTGTCGCTTCGGAGGGTCTGAGTAACGGGGTCGGAATCGACCAGAGTCACCAGAGCCCCACAGAGGTTGAAGTCCGACATAGCTCGAGAACTCAGACAGCTCGACAACAAGCACAAGCTGAGTCGGCAACTACCACTCAGCGACTCAGGAGGGAGAAGGTCGAAGCCCGCGAGAGACAGCACGAGAAGACCAGAAAGGAGGTGGCAATGGCTGAAGCGGTCGTGCAAGAAGCTGCCCAACAAGAGCTGCGAAATAATATCAAGAAGTTGAACAAGGTCTGGGTTGCTCAGCAGGCTGCCACGCTCCCGGGCACACCCCCTAACGATGAGGTCAAATATCACAACGGCATCAAATATGAGAGAAAGCCCAGCGGGCCCTTCCAGGGCAAGTTGGTCAGCCAGGCACAGATACTATGCATCGATGGTGAGGACTTTGTGGAGTACCGCGTCTTAACAAGGCCGGTATTCTTTTGAAACGAGAGGGTTGCAAACTCGTGTTTGTTTGGACTTGCAAGCATTTATTCACTAGTAGGCGCATGGTTATTAGATCGCTGGACTATGGGCGGCGGTCTTGTCTATTCTAATGTAATTGCTACGCGACATGGGTTGGTTTTACTCATTGCTCGCCGTGTTTGATTTTGTCCCAAAATATATATATATTTTTTTGCACAATGGACCGGTGGTTGGGGAGGCATCTTGCAAAAAGCGTTCCCTAGCTGTATCTGGTTGGCTCTTGTGTTTACAAATAGACCTTTCCTATTGGTCCTACTTTTAGTTTTGCGTGCTAGATGATCTTGAAAGAATATATTACTTGTCACTGAGAATGGTATTCATCTGTGTAACTTGGGATCTCGACCTGTGGGATATTCACAGAGTATTAGGCCTCCTGCGAATCGGAATAAAAGTAGCCCTATTAATGCATTCCCTGCAATGGCAACGTGAGTAAGCATTCAGTACCATTTGGGCACTCAAAGACGAGGATCAGATATGATGGTAGATGTTTATGGATTAGCGCTCTTAGCCAATGAAGCTATCCCCCTGTCTAGTTGAATAAGTCTATGCCATGATCCACCATTACTCTGCAATCTTGCTCTCTGCTTGAGCCTCCTTTCTTTCCTCTGCAGCCTCATCTGCATATCCCTCGGTCTTCATATCTGTCAAGCCGAGATCCTCTTCCTCTTCCGCAGTTCTCTCATAGTCCTCCGTCTGGATCTGCGGGTCGTCGTCAGGCAGGCACAGGTTTTGGACATAGCTGCTGGCCAAGGGATCTCTAAGGATGATTGTAAACTTCTTCTCGCCCTTGATGGCATCACCGACGTCGTCAAAAAATGACTTCCACTTGTCCTTCATAGCGGAAGGGAGGGAATCGCCGCCTTCGTCCGCATCCTCGCCGACGTCGAAGACCTGCTGGTGCAAATCGTCACGGACCTGTGTGAGGAGTCCCTCGACGGTGGTGAAGCGACCGCCGAGCGTGCCTGGCTGGACCTCGAGCTTCAGCTCGGGGCATTCCATGGCGCAGGACTCAGATTTCAGAATGTCGCGTGCGAGATCGGCTGCCGAGTCGACACTCAAGGTGATTATCTTGCCCTTTCCCGGAACCTCGCCACCGGTCTTGACCTCGTTGGAGCGGTAGCCACAGTCGTCACATACCGTGCTCATGATAACCACTTGCTTGAAGTGCGGGATGTCGACCATCTTCATATGGGTGACACAGGGGCGCGTGCAGCCCGGACAGGATGCTGGGAAGGAGTACACCTCATTGGGAATGATGTCGTCGCCTTCAGGGTTTGCAAATGTGGGCTGTCTTGAGGTTGCATCTGCTCCGTCCTCGCCGCTGCCCAGTCCCAGAGACTGATTCTGTTCCTCAGTTCGGGCGTATTCGACCTTTTGAATCTTTCCCACGCCGTCTCTGTGATCCGGCTCAATCCATGAATTGCCGGCCGGATCATCAAGAGAAACTCTAAACGGGAAGCTCTCACCAGCAAGCATCTTTCCTCCTTTCTGAATGATCTCCTCGATCTTGGCGTAAACCTCCGGTATCTCTTCCTTTCGGGCTGGCTGTTGAATAGCAAGATCTTCAAGGATCATGGTAAGAAGGCCCTCGATGTTTGTCAGCTGTCCACGCCCAGCCGGGACTTCGATGTCTAACTCTATGAATTTCACGACGCAGGTATCAGACTTGACAACCTGGCGGGCTAAGTCGGTAGAGGTGGTAAGGCGAAGTTCATATCTAGCCCCCTTCTGTTGTATCACGCCGGCAGATTGGATCTCGGAGTTTTTGAAGTTGCAGTGAGGGCAGAAAAAGGACATGATTATGATTTCGCGGAAAAAGGGGATTCGAGTAAGCAGAAGACGGGTTGTACCCTGGGATATTGTTAGTAGTTATGATAAACTATATAGAAGATCGGCTTACATTTTCATGACAGTTCATGCAGAGAGATTCTATTTCATCCACCACTTTTTGGTCTTCTTTACCTTGCTCTGGTTGCTGGGCTGCGTCGCCATTTTCCTGCGATGATATCTCGCTCTGGTCATTAAAGGTGAGTTGTTCTGCCTTCTTGCCAATGCTCTCGAAGAACTCGTCGAATGCAGCGCCATCTGGCTTGATATCCTCTTGAGTTGGGTCCGCCATCTTGTTGTGGGCAGCCTGTAGAAGTGATATGGTGGGATGTATGGAGGGGTACAGGTCAAAATAATTTTTAGTGAGGCGCGGCGAAGGCTGATAAAGTCACTAGCGCAAGGCTGAGGAAAGAACTGGAACGGCGAGAAAACGTTTATTCCTTCTACCAAAGGGAAGCCTCTTCCCGGGCTTTGTGCTGGGAGTATCAGGTGGCGAAACCTGATGCATTTATCAATCTATAACCCCTTGATGCTGCTTTGGTCAGTCCAATGTGGTCTCCACGATTCAGCCCTCCGCGACCTGGTCTGCCCCAGAGACAGGGGTCGAAGATTCCCGAGACCAGTGTGTCCACAGAACAGTCCAAACTCAGACCTAATAACAGCATTACTATCGCAGGTAGTAGATAGAGGAAGGATGTCTGCTTTGGTCAGTGGATGGTCTTAGCCCCGAGCTAGTTAAATGCACTTGCCATCGCTTTCAGGCTGGAAGCATCTCGAAGTCTGGTCTCTCATTGCGCGGCTGCTCTCGTAGGAAATGTGCATGGCCTGCTATAATTGGCGCACGAAGTACGAAAGTATCTGCAAGTGTTCTTCGTCGTATGTCCTTATCCGGCCATCAGATTCATGCTTTCTTCATGAAGTCCATCAGATTAAGACCAAAGCCAGTTGTGGTGGCTTCTGAGGACTTTTTCTTTGCCAGTAGAGCCTCAAGTCCACTCTGTTTTCTTGCTTTGGCTCTCTTCTTGCTGCTCGCGTTCGTAGAAAGCGGAGCATTCACAACTGGACTGGCTCTTACTGGTGATGAATTTGCCTCCCCCGCCTCCAAGGTCGGAGTCTGTAGCAGCAATCGTGTCTCGTTCCTGGGCGTCAACAGAGGAATAGGAAAACGGGTTACCCTGCTGCAGGATTCGCATTTGTAGACCACAGCTTTGCTCGTCTTGGGCACAGCCTTCTGACTGTTGCATCTCCTCCTCGGCCTCTGAGACTCTAATTGCATTGTGCCTTCCCATCCTAAAACCATTATCGTCCCACATGCACCGCATATATTGCGTCTTTGCGTGTCGGATTGCTCGATATCGCGCTCGAACATAAGAGTGTTGCATCGTGACATCAGGTATCGGGAGGTGGCGGGAGCAGTTGTCGCCAGGAGATGTGCCGAGTCATTCAGATATCGAAGTCGCGCCGATAGTTCCGGAGAAGCCATTGTTGATACCTGGGAGACGTGCTTGGAACATTTGGCTTGCTATGTCAGGCTGTTCTGCGTCTGCAGGCGCAAGTAAGAGAAGCTGCGGAAAACGCGCGGGAAGTTTCACGAAGCGAAGCTTCACGTCACTAAATACATTAAACTCATTCAATACCAGCTCACGGCAAGCTCTTTACAATAAGTTATGACCACCTCGCTACATCTGCCGCACCCAGAAGTCGCTGAGATGCACAGTGATCAATTAATTAGCTCGTTTTAAATGTGTAGCGAAAGCTTCTCAAAGCATCGTCGTCGACCATGGACCTCACATTAGAAGAAGCGCAAGGCTTGCGAATTGCAGTTGAAGGATGTGTAAGTCACACTCGACCATTTGAGAGTATTAGTCTGATAATTGTGTTTAGGGTCATGGTACTCTGGATGCAATATATGCCTCAGTGGAGAAGGCCTGTGAAGCTCGAGGCTGGGACGGGGTCGACTTGCTCATTATAGGAGGAGACTTTCAGGTATGGAATCTTCTACGCAGTACAAGGGAAACTCAAACTGAGCAAACAAGGCAGTTCGCAATGCCTCTGACTTGACTGTAATGTCGTGTCCCGTTAAATATCGAGCTATTGGTGACTTCCACTCTTACTACAGTGGAATAAATAAAGCGCCGTACCTTACAATATTTGTTGGCGGAAATCATGAGGCAAGCAGTCACCTATGGGAAATCTTCTATGGCGGTTGGGTTGCCCCAAATATATATTACATGGGAGCTGCAAATGTGGTCCGACTGGGCGGATTGAGAATTGCAGGAATGTCTGGAATATGGAAGGGGTACAATTTCAACAAAACCCACTACGAGCGCTTACCATACAACCAAGACGATATCAAGTCAATATATCACGTCCGAGAAATAGACATCCGAAAGCTTCTCCAGTTACAAACGCAGGTCGATGTAGGCATTAGTCACGACTGGCCAAGAGCAATTGAGAAGAACGGCAACGAGCGAGCTCTATTTCGTATGAAACCTGACTTTGAGCAAGAGTCCAAAGACGGTACGCTTGGGAATGTTGCAGCATCCTATGTTATGGATCTTCTTCGGCCACCACATTGGTTTGCTGCACACATGCATTGCAGGTTTTCCGCCGTTAAGACCTATGGGCCTGCACCACAAGATAATGCTATATCGTCCCCCGCGGCTCTTGAAAACGGCGGGGCGGTTTCTGCCAGCCTTGATATTTCGGGGATTCCCCACAATGTGGATGAGATCGACCTTGATATAGATGATGATAGTGATAACGGGGTTCCGTTACAGCCCACAGCAGACAAAGAGCCGCCATTGGTTGCAAATCAAGACGAAATTAATTTGGGCGATGACGAAGGTGCTTCGAATATGAAGCCCTCTACCCAGCAACAAGCTACGCCTTCTATTCCTCCTGATCTCCGTGATCAGCTACCATCTGCATTCTCACGGCCTACAGGCCGAAAACAAAATATGGCCAGTGAACCGCCGCCCCCAGAAATCACTAATAAAGTTGTACGATTTTTGGCTTTAGACAAATGCCTACCTGGGCGTAAATTCCTTCAGCTGCTTGAAGTACAGCCACTTAACGGCTTTAAACAAGCATCTGCGAATTCATCCTCCTCATCAGGGTCTCGTGTCAGGCCCAAGTTTGAGTATGATCCAGAATGGCTTGCCATAACGAGAGTTTTTGCCTCCCATATATCTCTAGGAGATAGAGACGCTCGAACCCCCCCAGATCTAGGGGCAGCACATTACCGTCCCCTGATTGAAAAAGAGCAAGAATGGGTTGATGAGCATATTGTCAAGGAAGGGAAACTAGAGATTCCAGAAAACTTTGAGATCACGGCACCACCATTTTACGTTGGCATGCCGGAGATCATCAACGAGGGACCCAGGGAGTATAACAACCCGCAGATGCAACAATACTGCGAGCTCATCGGGATTGAAAACAGGTTCTTCGCTACCGACGCTGAGAGGGAGGCGCGGATGAGGCAGGGGCCGGCTCCGAGCCAGGAGAGAGGATTGGGAGGAAGAGGCCGAGGAAGAGGCGGGGGACGGAGCAGCCGTGGGAGAGGACGCGGGCGAGGGAGAGGAAGGAACTGGTAAGGAGGAGGCGGTCGTGCTTGTTGTAGTGATACCCGCGCTGTGAGCACTAGAGTTGCATCTATTATCCGCCCTCATATCTGCAGCGAGGTCTGGCTGCTCGCTCCTCGACCGTCATCGGCACCAGGCTGGACGGGGGAGCGACATTCTTGGGGCCATATCATCAACTATAGGTCAGATCATTCCTACCCCTCGATCAACCACTTTCCATTCCACGAGGAACGCATAATTTGGCCGACCCGACATTAACCAGGGACCGAAGAGCGGTCGGCGGCTGTCGGCGGTAACCGCAGGAGGTCAGATGAGATCCAAAGAGGTGGCGCGAGGGCGGTGAAAGGCGGTGAAAGGCGGGGCAGCTCAGGAACCGGCGTCTTTTCGTCCCTTTTCGCGCGGACAAATCGAAAACTCTCACCAGTCCACGCTGCTCAGTCCGTCGTTATCACGCTCGCTGTCTCTCGCAGCACGACCTGGAATCCGGATTAAAGCAGAAGCCACAGCTCGACCGACAAGCAATTACGAATTCCACGATTACCTGATTCCATGTGACTGTCGTTCCGAAACAGAAAAAGAAGAAATCCTCGCCTGGCGCTTGGCCTCGTCATTATTACGGTATCACATCAACCTGAATGGCGTTCTGGCGGCTCATCTCATTCGACCCCCGGAAGAGCTTCTGCTTCCTCCCTTTCCTCTAACCCCTCGCCTGACCGCTTAGTCGTCCTCCTGACCCTATTCTCCCGCCATCCATCTCCCCGTCTCCTTCTCCCGTGATTTGCTCCGACGGCCGGTAAGCAGCTCAAATGCGGCCCCGTCGCCTCTAACGTTTGGAATAGGAGGTAGAGGTGGCGAGCGTCCCAATCCATCATGAAGTTCGGTCGCAAGTATGTCTTCCACTGTCCGTTGGGCCCTCGGGCGTCATTCCACCTCCCGGTGCTAATGGCAATCGCAGTCTTCCCCGCAACCAGGTCCCGGAGTGGTCTTCAGCGTACATCAATTACAAAGGATTAAAGAAGCTTATCAAGGCGGCTGTAGAGGCAAGCAAGTCTGGACAGGACGTCGACCTTACAGGTGACGATGCCCTTTCCCATCTAGTAGCTGTCAATGGCTAACCAACATCCTGCAGAGTTCATGTTCTCCTTGGATCGGAATCTCGAGGATGTCAACGACTTCTACAACCGGAAGCTTGCTGACTCTTCCCGCCGGGTGAAGCTTCTCTCAGATCGATATGGCACGTCGGCAGAGGCCATAAACATGCTTGACCGCAATGAGTTTGAGGAGCTGATGGGAGCCCTACTGGATCTCAGGAGCGAGCTTCGAAAGCTACAATGGTTTGGAGAAGTCAATCGACGAGGCTTTCTCAAAATCACCAAGAAGCTGGACAAGAAAGTCCCTAACACGCACACGCAGCAGAGGTACCTGGCCTCGATGGTGGACCCGAAGCCGTTTGCTGCCAATGTCGCTCTGTCCAGAGATATGAAGACGGTCAACGACTGGCTGACGGTATTAGGTGAAGAAAAGGCAAAAGATGATGCGGCATCCATTCACTCATCTCATTCAATGCAACGGGTTTCGTCCAGGCCGATGCTCAGTCTCCCTACTGGCCTTCTTGACACAGTGGAGAAAGCCATCCAAAGTGATGACTTGCCCCTCCTCAAGGAGACTCTAATGGAGATAAACCTCGACTCGGACGATCCGGAGATGCAGAAGCTATATTCAAACCTCTTGCAACGCTCGATATCGTGCAGATCGAAGCATTCTATCAAATACCTCTTGAAAGAAGTCAAAACTTTGGACGAGGTGGATGAGATTAATGGGCGAAATTGCATCCACCGCCTCGTTATCTCCATTGGACGTGCCAAGTCTTCTCAACTTGATGAAGAGCCCACTGCCATCAGATTCGTGGAAAACGACAGCTTGCATTATATAACGCCTGCGAGTGCTTCCCCTGGTGGTCCCACACCTAACAAGCTCAAGGAGTCTGCCTTGGTTACCATAGATGATGAGCATGTCAAAATATTGCTATTCGTTCTCGAAAACCTAGAAGCGGAGCATCGCGCTGCCTTAATAAGTAAGGACTCATTCGGCCGCCTCCCGTTGCATTATGCTGCACAATTCGGAATCGTCGTCATTTGTCAGCTAGTCATGAAACACATGCAAGATTGGGGTCAATTTAACGTGGAGCATGGCATAGATGCCACGGAGTGGCAAGATAATGAAGGTCTAGCACCCCTGCATCTTGCCGTCATCGGAGGCCACCCCCTTACTACAAAAGCCCTTCTATCAGGAGAGAATTGGAAGGGTCAGAATGACCACAAAACCTGTCTGATAAGAGATGTCTCGAAGTCTAGCGCGGTTCTAGCACTCGCCACGAAGTCCAATTTTACTCAAATCGTTAAGCTGCTCGTTGAAGCAGGCGTCGACATTAATTGGCAGGATGAAACTGGAGAGAGTGCGCTTCATGTTGCTGCGAGATTCGGCCACGTTGACTGCGCAAAGATTTTGATTCAAGGCACCAAAGATCAGAAAACCGATGTCGAACTTACTGAGAATACATTCTCCTGGACACCTCTTCACGTCGCTGCTGTTGATGGTCGTCTTTCCATTGTTGAGCTCCTGATTTCTGCAGGTTCTGATCTCAATAAGCAAGATGCTTCTGGCTGGACAGCCAAGGAACATGCCGCGCTTAGAGGACATCTCTCGATTGCCGATAGACTGGCGGAGGCGGCTCAGAAGTTCTCGAATCTAAAGCTGCAGGTGGCTTCCGGCCTCAGAAAAGCGTCACCTGCCTCGGGACGATCTTCAATGGACACTCCTCGTTCTCAGGTCAGCAAGACCGAGTCAGTGAAGACATACGGTCATCGCTACCTCACCAATGAAACCATGGTCCTCGTCAGCTTGGGTTCAATGGATATGCGAAAGGAAGTTCCGGCGGTGAAGCTGGATAGAATACCCATTACAAAAGCCCATTCTACTCAGCTTGATACCGCTTTGTCAGTGGTGGTAACTGCGAGCGGTTCCCAAAGCGAACCGGCCGTGATCGACCTTCCAGTCCAGGATAATATCTCTACTGAACCCATTGCTTTTACTACTGCAGACGCCTCAAAACTCCAACTTTACTTCGACATCGTGCCGACATATGCTGGGAACGAAAAACAAAGGATTGGTCGTGGAGTTGCGATACTTTCCAGTATCAGACCATCAATCGGTGTGAAGCGCATGAGCCTTCAGGGAGATGTTAGTGTTCCGATTCTAAGCACAACTCTTGAGGTCCTAGGATGCGTGAACTTCAACTTTCTCATAATTACCCCATTTTCACATCCTAATATGGGGATTACTTCGAAACAGACATATTGGAGAGAGATGTCGTCGACTATGGTAATTGGGCATAGGGGCCTGGGCAAAAACGTTGCATCCACTAAGTCTCTTCAGCTCGGAGAGAATACACTGCAATCCTTCATTGCAGCAGCAAACCTTGGTGCCAATTACGTCGAATTCGACGTACAGCTAACGAAAGATCATGTCCCTGTTATCTACCACGATTTTCTAGTTAGTGAAACTGGAATTGATGCTCCAGTCCACGCCATGACACTAGAGCAATTTCTCCACGTTAATGACACTACTCCTCGGGCATCTCGACCCCCCACTCCGCCTAAAGATAGGCACAGTCCGCAGCAGGTCCTTCGTGGTCAGGATCGCCAGCGATCTCACTCCTTGGGTGGCAATGCCCCTGATTATGACATGGCAGAGAGGATGAAACATACCCGAGATTTCAAAATGAAAGGATTCAAAGGCAACTCTCGTGGAAATTTTATCCAGGCGCCCTTCACAACGCTCGAAGAGATGTTCATCAAGCTCCCTAATACTGTTGGCTTTAATATCGAGATGAAGTATCCCATGCTTCACGAATCTGAAGAACATGAGATGGATACTTATGCAGTCGAGCTCAATAGTTTCGTAGACACTGTCCTCACGAAAGTCTATGATTTGGGAAAAAATCGCAAGATTATTTTCAGCAGTTTCAATCCTGACATCTGCCTTCTCCTAAGCTTTAAGCAACCAAGCATCCCCATCCTCTTCCTGACAGATGCGGGGGCGAGTCCAGTAGGCGACATACGAGCTAGCAGTCTTCAAGAGGCCATTCGATTTGCAAGCCGCTGGAACTTGCTGGGTATTGTTAGTGCCGCAGAACCCCTCTGCAATAGTCCGAGATTGGTCAAGGTTGTTAAAGATAGTGGGCTCGTTTGCGTCAGTTACGGCACATTGAACAACGATCCAGTAAACGTACAGGTATGGCGGCGTCTTCATCTCCCGTGTATACATGAGTGCTCACAGAAGGTTTAGCACCAAGTCAATGAAGGGATTGACGCCGTCATTGTGGATAGTGTGCTGAAAATCCGAAACGGACTGACGAAGAATGCGAAAACACCTGATGCTTCGTCGTCTGATTCGACTTTATGGTCAGAACCAATGGAAGTCAGCATCTCAACCAATGGGCAAGCTTGTTAGATTGCCCCGTAGTTGCGAGGGAGGCGGCATATTTGGAATTTTACGGGAAATGGTATTCATACAAGCGGCCTGGTCGGATTTTCCACTGTGGCATCAGGGGGTTGTATATTTGTTAAGAGGCCACTCTCACGGATTATGGTACTAGTATTCTTCGAATTCCAGGCATTACAATATGGCTCCCAAATGCGGAACCAAAGGTATCATACAGTATACACTTTGATGCTGCCTAATCAATAACAGGCACATCCATGACCCCGCGCCCGAAAAACTCACTAACTGTCCCAAACTTATCATCACTCCTCTCCAACGCATCTAGGAACATATCATGCCGGTCAGCTGTCTCATCCTGCGCTCTCCTAATCGCGCGAATCGTATCATTATCCTTGCGACACATGGGGCAATCACCCTCCACATTCCCATCCGTGTCTATCTGTACATTCAGACACTGCGTCTGATGATAACTGTGCTTGCACAAGAAATGGACGGTAGGTAAGGTAAGCTGGCCGCCACAGGCGGCACAACGCGTCGCATTGAAAGTCTGGGGCTTGGTACTGAGATTTGAGATCTCCTTACGCTTGTCGAGGGTCTCAGCACGGTAAGAGGAGATGAGGCGCCGGTTGGAGGCGATGAGACTGCGCTCACGTTCGATGGTCTGCTGTAGGTAGGTCTTCACCATGCCCATCGTGGCAATGGAATTGGTGCTCAGAGTCTGGATGACTTGCAAGGGCGCCATGAGGCCGTCTTGGTCAATCTTCTTGAGCACCGCATCCAGTTCGTCACCTGCTTCCTCTAGGATGCGGGAGTCGGACGTGAAGTATGCGAGTGCGGCGGGGTAGAGTTGCGGCTCCTCAGGGCCATATTTCCGAAGCGCTTTGATGGCCCCGCGAGTGTCTTTTGCGGATGTATATGAGCGAAAGATGTCGAACCGCAATCCTGCCTGTTCTCGTACGAGGATGCTCCCATCACTGAAATCAGATAGGTGAGATAACAGCAGTACGTTTGAAGTATCTATTGGGATGTCTTTATCCTCGATAAACCTCTTTGCTTTCGCCTCCCATTCTTCTTTGTTATGGCTGTTCTTCTCATTTGATTTATACAAATACATTTCGAAGAGAGTCGTATAGAGATCTACTTTGTCTCGTTCTCGAAGGTCTTTCTCTTTCAGGCAGGCCTCTAAAAATAAGATGAACTCATCTGGATGGTCAACAAAGGAGGAGAAGGCAGTTCGTGGTTGGGGTGGGGTGTATTTAGGTCCGGATATTGCATATGTGTTCTTTGCGACTTGAGAATCGCTGGTGGGAGCTCCGGCATTACTTGGAGTCGCTGACATTGCAACGGTTGGTGTATTTATGTATGGTAAGGGGAGGATGTCTCTTAGGTTCCTGATAGAAAATATTAGTATCGGCGTTGAAAATTATGATCATCTATCAGGACTTCGTGTAAGACGAGTTGGAAACTCGGCGCTCGTCTGCTGTATTTGCTGTAACCGCAAGCCTTATTTATAGATATGCTAGGCTTCACAAGATGGATGAGACTTATACATACTGGACAGCATTAATAGCTCCGGCACTATAGCCTTGCTGCTGTGGTGCGCGTTCAACGGCAATGACATCTTCTTTCGGCTGATAGTGACCAGTAAAGTAGTCTACGAAGAGCTGAGTAGTATCTTGTGGACAGTGTTCCAGTAATACCCTTGCATACTTCATCAAATTGTGGTATGCCTTAGTTTATCAGTACTTCGATTCCGCACGGCATAAAATTATAGAGAGGGAGGTCGGTATGTTCACTTACAGTCTCAGGCTCTAACCGCCAAATATATTGCAGCGCTTCCCCGTATTTCTTGGAATCCTCGATCAATATATCGACTACCAGTTCGTGCTCATCATGCTTCGTTGCTAGGTATGCTGCTTGATCATAGTAGCCACCCTGTCTACACATTGAGATGGCGGTATCGAGGTCAAATTTGAGATCACCTGGAGACTTAATGAATTTTTCAAGCTTAGCGATGTCTTTGAGCTTTGCATAACAGTTCAGGAGCAAAGTGGTGTGATCAACTGTTGCTTTATGATGTTCGTGCAGCTCCTCAAGATACTCGATCAAGTTGTGAATTCGTTGGGTGTCGAGGAACTGGGCAAGTCAATAAACATTTTCAAGCAGTGCGCACTGTACCTACTTTTCGAATCACCTGAGAGGGTTCAGTATTGTCAATTGCCTTCAGATACTGCTGCATAGCATTGTCGTATTCGCCTTTCTGGTACAACGAGTCTCCATACTTCCGGAAGATGACATTTTGATTCGCTGCATCCATGCCAGATTTCTGTGCTAGATTTATGGCAGGAAGAAAGAGGTTCCGTTGGTACAATATCTCTAGTCTTTGCTGCAGAGGTTTCTCATGATAACGAAAGATCTATCTCCGATATTAGTAAAGCAGTGTCAGAAAGTGAACATACTTACTTTGCCATTCTGCGTAAGTGTAAAGAGATCACCCCATATTATAAATAAGGCCTTGACTTCAGAAACGAGCGACTCCGAGTGCGCGATGAACTTTAAATCCGTGTCCAACAGTGTGAAAGTCGCAGTGTTGAAGATTTCGTCGGCTTGTGAGCCACCAAATCTTCGAAGTGCACTTGATCTTGATGCCGAGTTGCTTGTCGCAGGCGGAGAAGCAAGAGCAATGTAGTCCCCATAGATGGCTATTAGACTCTTCCGCCCTTCACAACCTACACATGGGCCTCGTCCATCTACACCATAATAATAGATCGCATCATCTCGAGCAACTACAATATCTCCGGTATTGTCATCTACTGTCATGCAGCCAACACCACAGCCCGCATCTTCCAAGGTTCGCGCCGGTTGTCCCTGGCCACGCCCTGAAATGACAAGCTTCAAGATGCGCGCAGTAGTAGCGACAAAAAGAGTTGTGAGCCCTGCATCAGCACGAAAAACTAATCCCGTTATAGGCTCCTCCGACTCGTGAACAATACGTTGTCTAGCCCCTCGGTCATGTATCAAATCGCCTCGAATAACTGTAACTGAGCCATTCGCAAAGCCCACCGCAAGCTGTGAAAGATCATCCAAGGCTGTAAATGCAGATATCTAACAAGGAGGGTTAACAGGGCAGTTCAATAATTTATTCGCATAGATTTTGCATGTGCGTACCGGAAATGGTTTGCGACCATTGCTAATGCTCAGCATGGACTGACATGTTGGAAGCCCCGTGTTTTTCACGGGTTTATCCAACGCCCATACTTTCAGCACTGGTTCATTTGTTACATCTTCCTATTCCACATCAGTGCCACTCACAGCCAGATATACAGAACCATACAGCTATTGTGACTAGCAGTGACGTGCCCTCCACCTGCTTCATATTCGTAATCGCCCCCGTGTCGTGCGCCTGGAAGGATCGCACAATCTTAAAGGCCGACGAGAGGATGCGCACTGTTCCATCGTAGCTGCCCAGAAACACATTCTCTGATCCAGAACACACACAGCTGATCTCGTTGCTCTCGAAGAAGGCCTTAGTCTCGTCGTCTGGCGGTTTGACTAGGTTGACTTCAAAGAAATCGAACGTTTTCCACTATGTTCTATTAGTCGCAGTGAGTGTCACTCCTACCTAGAGTTACTTACCGAATTCAATGCCATGTCAAGCAACTGCTGTATTCATGATATCAACAGTAGCCTCAAAGCTTGACAACATGGTCTCTCTGCCTCGTCACCAGTCAACAGGGAGCTCACAGCTTGAAGGTGGGCCTGTCTGTGCTAGGCCTAAACAGGTATGACCCAATTCTGCCTCACCGGCAAATCAGTCAGCCAGTTCATACGGTGCTGTACAACAACAGAAGTAGAGTATAGTTTTTCGTTTATAAACTATCATTTATAACCTATATTTCAAATTCCAACGGTTCAGCAACCGCTCAAACAGATTCATGAGATTAAACAAACGGTATTAATTTGTTGTTACACGTATTTACAACTGAGAGCCCAATCTGTTGATTAACGAAATACATTTCCCTGCAGGGAAAACCAGTGCAATAGACAATGCAACCAACTCTAAAACCTGGACGAGCGTAATGAAGGATATTTGCTGCCAAAATGAATTCAGAGCGACAAATGAAACACAACTACGTCTGGAGGATGTGTAAGTACTAATTTACTTGGCCTTGGCAACCGTGGTCGTCTTGATGGCGGGGCTCATGTCGGTGACGGCAGTCCCGTTGACTTCTGTGTCCGAAATCTGGTGAGCAAGTTTGCCAAAGGCCCATTCAGGGAGACTGATTCCAGTCTGATCATTAATTGTTGACATCAGGGGAGGTAGCATTTGGTATACCTACAGTGCTAAAGTTAGCATGAATCAGCTTAGGAGGAAGGCTATAGGGACTTACGTTACGGATGCTGTCCATGCCTCCCATGCTGGTACCCTGAGAGCCGCTCCCTTCGCTGCCGGCCTGAGCGCCCGTATTCCATATTGTCATTTTCGGGTTGAGACCACGGACTGCCTCAGCATTCGCCTTAGCCAGTTCTGTGTAAACTCCCTTCTCGATCATGAGATACTGAATCAGACCAGCTGGGCCACCGAAGGCGCTCGACATGTCGGCATATGCATGTGCCATAGCGGAGAGACCAGCAGCTTCCTTTTGCTGGCGGATAAGGTCCGCCTCGGCCTGTTTGGCAGCGGCAAGGTATGTTGCTTCTGCATGAATTCTAGTCTTGTAGGCGTGAGCATCTGCTGCCTTCTGTTCAGAGTAAAAGGCTGCATTTGAGCGTGCTTGTTCCTCGTAGTTCTTAGCGTCAGCTGCCTGCTGCTTAGATTCCTTAAGAATAGTGGCCTTGACGACATCGCTTGCTCTCAGCCTCTCCAGCTCAGTCTGTGCTCGTTTGACCTCGACATCACGTCGAAGCTCTTCATCTCGGGCTTCGGTGGCGCGGTTAGCTTCAATCTGGACGATGCTGACATCCCTGTTGTATTGTGTCTTGCGAGTTGCAAGCGTAGCCTCTGCCTGGGCCTTCTCACTATCTCGCACAGTCTTCTGAACGGCGGTTTCCGCATTGATCTTTGCAATTTCTCTATTTTGCTCTCCAACACGTTGAGCCTCTCCGACATTACCTCTGCGTTGGGCTTCGGCAACATCGATACGAGCTTGGTTGATAGCGCCCTCGTGTGCCTTTTGGGACAGGGAGTTGAAGTAGTTCGAGTTCGGAGCATCGCGTAGCTCCTTGACGTTGGCGTTGTAGATCTTCAGACCGAACTGATCAAGTTCGCTCTGGATATTGCGGAAGATACGTTTCTTGAATTCTTCCCGCTCGGTAAAGATCTCCTCCATAGTAAGAGCGCTGACGAGGACTCGGGTCTCACCCTCAATGATGCCCTTCACAATGTTCTCAATATGCGCCTTTCCTGAGCCGCTTTTGGAATCTCCTTCAGCAAGGAGCATAGCATACTTGATGAGAGCGTCGCCGTGATCTTCAGAACTCTCTTGACTATGGTGAACGCGACTAGGGGCTCCACCACGTTGATTAACATCTGGTCCAACCGTGAAGACGACAGGCAGAAGGAATTGCAGTTTTTCCCTTGTCATGGCCTGGAGGTTGAGACTGTAGTCTTCTGGCTGGATGCTGAATCTTTGACACTGGAACTTGTCAGCAGAACACCAGGAGATGTGGATAAGGTGGAGATACTCTTTGCAGTGGCCAGACCCAGGCGCTCTTGGTGATTTTGACAGTGTCAATCCACACACCAGTGATGGCGAGGTATTCATCTGCATGAGCGATTCTGTAAACCATTTTGAGTAACTTGGGGTGGAGTCGATATTAGAGATAGAAAGAAAGACAAGATGGAATGGAAGAGGACAAGACACAGGAAATAAAGCACAACGTGATAGTAATTGAGGAACAAAGTTCATGATGCGTTGATTTATATTGGTGGGTAGCGACGGGTTGAAGGCGGTAGGGTCGATAGTCGATAGAAGGCGGTGCCCGAAATGGGCGAGACGCCTCCGCAGGGCGAAAGAAAGCTCATTAACTAAATAGAGTAGCTCTTTTACCTCATTCCATACAGTTGCTCGCAATCGAGGCGGGCGTTCAGGCAACTGCGAAAGTGTACTGGAGGGAGAGAATCTGCTCACATGTCGCTGAGTCCCAGCTCGGAAATGAAAGTCGGTTGTCGGGGCTGGAGGATGTAGGGGAGCCACACGGGAGCGCAGCAATAGATTCCGCGCAAATTAAATGATATACTGCGGCAATATCATGGAGGATGTAGCGCAAGGAGACGACAATCGTCACAAATAGCCGCATTAGAGTGTCGTCTGTCAAGGTCTCCCAAGGCTTGTGGGCGGCCCCCATCAGCCAGGGATACCCACGCGGTGTGGAGGGGTCCACCTTACCGTTTGTTCAACGTAATGAGTGATTATACCGCAGCTATTGGTTACCATGTACACTGCCCCCTACGGTCTAAGGGTAACAGTTGAAATGAGCTGCCGCTATAGGTACTAGGCGAAACATCCCCGTTCCGAAGCAGTACTGCGAACGGAAGCCTGAAAAGCCTCGCGAACTGCCCACTTGTACCTCACAAGGAGCAATGCCACATCAAAGGGGTTTTCAGCCCTTCGCACGTGTTGGGATTGTCTTTGCCCTTCCTCGTGGAAATCAGACCTCCAGGAGCAGCATGCGTACGGTATTGTAGTGGAATCGGGGCGACTTTTGTGAGGCAGGACAGGTGGGCGAGGCTCAGCATCATCACTCAAAGATGCCCGTCATAGAGCTCTTGGCCAATTTCTAGCACTTCACCTAGAACCCGGTGGATCAGCCTTGCTTCCTGTATTATGTCAAGCCGGAAATATCAGATAAGAGATGAGGCATTTAACCCGCAGATTGATGACGTTACTATTTATGCTACAGTCTTCTAATGACCTCGGTTTTAGAGAGACTTGGCCTAAGGACTGCAGTCCAGACGTCCGTCAGGTAACATAATTAGTTTCAAGAACAACGGCTCGTAAGCCAGTGGAACGGAGCCACATGTCTCGCAGACATTAGTATATGCGCAATACCGAATAGGGGAGATATATTCTCATTCTGCAGGCTCCTAGATTGGGCCAACTGCCTACGAGCTCCCATCAACCTGCGTACTAAACTAGCTTGATAACCCCCCCCTCCTGTTTCCCAAGGCAGACCAGGAGACAAAGGGCTGCTAGCCACTAGGAGGTTACATCGACTTCCACAATCGCAAAGACAGCTGCCCTGGAAGAGCTTCGGAGAAACCAAGTTGCTGGCTTTCATCTCTAGCAACACTATGGATTACGAAGGCGGCATTCCAACACACTGCGATCATGAGGCTGCACCTCCTTCCTACAATGAAACTATCTCTCCGTCGTTCTCTAATCTATTCCCATATTCTGCGTCGTCTGCGTCTCAATACTACAGCGCACAAATCCAAGACCAACTCCGCGCTCTCACAGCACAGATCCGCTCCGCACAGACTCAGAGATCCCTCCTCACTCATGATAATGACGAGCAGATTCTAACCCTCCTGGCAACAGAGATACAGATCTTCTTTTCTGGCTTCACCAACTCGGGCCTTCAACGAGGGACGCTAATCCTAGTCCCTTCGGGGGCTGTCCAAGAGGGGGCAACTCCCATGGAGTATGACTTCCGGGATCCGGAGGAGTACGATCGAGTCCTAAGAGTAAGAAGCAAGGAGGAGAAGGAGAGCGGAGAGTGGTTCTGGAGGAATGAGGAGATGGCGAGGAGATTGGCGAGGTATTTGAGTCCGACACCGTCATGGAAGCAGTTACCATCGAAGAGAGATGATGGCAGTGAGGATAATGAACCGATGCCAGCTGTGAGGAAGGCGTTTGTGAAACGCACACAGAAGACACCCGTGGAGGTAATGCAAAAGCAGAATAAAGGGTTCTTCGGATTCCGGAAAAAGGGCACCATTACGAGTATAGAGCGGCCACCGGTTGCTAAGGAGAGAGATTTGAAGATTGACCCGGACGTCAAAGTGGCAGATGCAAGCCCGGATGATCAGGCGGCTCTGAGTGTCAGTGCAGAGGAAGTGTCATTCAGAATGGAGAATGAAATGGGACTTTTTGAGTCACAGAGGGGGTGGGCTGTGGTGTTAAAGTTGAATGTCGATTTGGGCAGACTGTAGAATAGAATCCAATCAGCTATATTATATAGGCATCTACGTTATTAAACCCCGTATGTACACTCTACAGATCAGGGCCATAAAGTATGTATTAGATTATGATAGTGTAGCCTACCTGAATATCAATACCCGCCGCACTTCCACCACACTAGGAACAAAATAAGTTTATTATGCTCTATAAAGATTACACCGCTATTCCGCGTCTATGCCACCCATCTGGTCCTCTCCAAGCCCAGACCCATAGTCCACTGCCAATTACAATGCTAAGAGACATGGCCCAGAATGTAAATTCGTAACAATCTTTCCCGTAGCACATAATATCATCGATTGGTTTTGAGCCATAAGAAGACTGGTTAGCAGCCCACTGGTAGACTTTGGCATATATAATTCCCCAAAGAGTCGCCCCAGCGGCAGGGACCATTGCAACGATGCCCCAATTCGTGCCAAAATTTTCTACTCCCCAGATAACAGTAATTATGAGAGGTAACAAGCTAAATAACGCACCGTAGCCAGATCCTACAAACGTTGATACGATCCAAAATCGCTCCGCATGATTTTGAATGACTCCAGATGCCATGATAATCTGCCCTAAAAAGAGAAGAAGGGCTGAAAAGAGCACGAAATTGATGCGTGAAAGGCTGTATCGCTGGTCCCGAGGTGGTAACGACGCAAGTGAGTTACTTGCAGATTGTGGGTGGGGGCTTGCAGGAGCAGGAGCCACCATATCAGTCACAGTTCCGAATAAGATTCGAGCTACGGTAGAAGTAATGGCGACGATAGAGACATTTGTTGCAGCAGATGTTGGATTGAGCGAAGGATCCATGGCAGGGGGGTTTAACGTTCCAATGATGGTACCAAGGTTGGTTAGAAACATCTCTCCAGGACCTTTAAAGAGTCAGCTTGATTCAGCGTTTCCAAAGAGTAACCGAATCATACCGGAAACAAAGAAGAACCCTGCGGCGAGATACCATACAGTATGGTCTTTAAGAAAACGCCGCGTCTCCTCATTCAATAACCACTCTTTCTTCCGTGCTTCCTCCTCACGGGCTTTTACCTCGAGCAGTCGTCGAGCCTCGGCAATTTCATCATCCATCCCATCCGCAAGAGCTCCATAATTTCTGCCGTGACTCACAGGCCGAAAGAATTCGCTCTCCTCGAGTAGTCCACTCTGCTCAAGTTCTTCCACTGCCTCATCAATGAGCTCATCCTCATCTACAACCTTCAGCAGGCATGCTCCTATCAGCCCCACCGCCAGCAGTGTAATGGCCAAGAAGAGGAAGAACTTAAAGACGTCCACATCACCTTTCTTCCCATCTGGATATTTCTCATATAAGATTCGGCTTCCCACCTGGCTCACCCACATGCCGCTTAATCCAAAGGCAGCAACAGGGAGGGCTAGTGTCAAGCCTCTATTCTTGCCCTTTCCGAAGTTCTTAGCACAGGTCGCCATGGCGCTGAGGTACATGCACGTAGTCCCAAATCCCACTATGACGAATGCTACAACCATAACCCACACAGGCCATCCCCTCTCAACCGTATACCCATAGACATCCTTCGTCCCACTCGCATAAGTAAAAGCCGCGAGCAGATAACCACAGCCGAAGAATATCGAGGACATGAGGGATAGCGGCGCAGGGCCTAGGCGATCGCACAGGTATCCAAAAAAGGATACCGGCAGGTAAAGCGCAATCTCGGCCGCAATGCTCACGGTATTGACCTGCAGCTGCGAGTAGTGCAACCGCTCCTGGAAGAGGTGGCCATAGAGAGAGAACGCAGTAATAGATCCCGCGCACAGGCAAGAGAGTATGGATGAACCCAGAGCAACATATCGAGTGATATCTCGCTGTCTTTGTTGAGCTTTCCGCGCAGCAGAAGAGAGGGAGGTGGTGGAGGTGCTAGCTATGCTATCCTGCCGGAGAAGTGGGGTTCGAGCCGAGGCCATTGCGAATGCGAAGGGTGAGGCCCTTTAAAACGGACAGTTTATATCAGCTCGACATCGGGTATACACTGGAGTGGGACTAATACACATGGGACAGATAAGAGAGAGAGTTGGGGGTTGTAATTTGGAGATCGCATGAGCTCGGCGCGGAAACGGCTTTTGGGTGAGGCTGACGCAACCGGCCCATGTCAGGCTGTCAGTCGCTGTACCTGAGGCTGCCAGGCGCTAAACTCCAGGGTCTTCCCCGCCGCAGCAGCCACATTCAGGGACACTTGGTGAGACGCCCAGAAGTCGATGTCACAGAGCATTGACCGGGATAGGCATTCATCACAAGGCCGATGCGGAAGTTCTTGCAAGTCATGAAATGAGTAGTATCATTGCGGCTAAGTCTACTGTCTGCATTTATCCCTCCTCTTGGGTCACATGACAATACCCAATACATGATGCCAAAGACCCTTATAGCCTCGCGAGAGATTTGAGCCCTCGCACTGCTGTAGAGTGCCTATGGTCTGCAGGCGATGTGTAGCTTGCAGTGCATACATACATTGCCGCCGGAAGCTGCCGCTCTCTGAGGGTCCCAGCCATGTTGTGATTAGGACGATTCCTGCTGGAACTCCTCATAGATGTAATCGTGGTTCGTCACGTATGGCCTCACGAGGCCTCTCCATTCTCATCAGCTTCATTGGAGGAGCCAAGTTCAATTTGACCTTGCGTCCCGTTATCTCCATTTGCTGTCGGTCCTTGGCCATAGGCAGCTATCCGCTCAGCTTCTTTCTTCTCTCGTAATGCCTCTGTCTCTTGGCGTAGTTTCTCCATATTCCATACATCATCGTCGCCGCCTTCATCTCCAGATTCATCCTCATCGCCACTGGCTTCCCAGTCACCCTTTTCGAACAGGGCACGCCCAGTAGCTTCCTTAGCCAATTGTGCCTGTTCTTCAGCAGCCTTCTTGTCCAGGCGTTCAGCTTTCCACTTGGCAAATGTCTCTGGCGTAACGGGCGTGAGCTTGCCGGTGAGTTTATGTCGCTCAGATTCCAAGAAATCTTCGAGGGTAAGGGTTTTAAGTGGCGATTTATCCATGAGAGCTTTTTCGGCAGCCCGCTGCTCTTTTGTCTTCAATACGAATCTAAGGTTCGGTTAGCATGGCAGATGAGCACAAATGAAAGGATAAACTTACCCAACCGGTAACTTGTGTTGATACATGCACTTATCTCCTCCATTTGGGCACGTCCAGAACCACCCATATTTACCCTCTTCAACAGCCTCAATAAAGTATTTACAGACTTTATCGGTGGTCGTCCGTTGATTTCCTCTCTTAGAAAGCACCACAGCCTTAAGTTTCTCTTCGTCCCAGTCGTCTGAAGTCTCTTCTCTCTTCTTGGCTTCTTCCTCCTCTCGAGTATCTTGGTATAGATCTTTCTTCTCCGTTTTGCGCTCGACATTCAGATCGTGTGAGAACTTGCACTTCCGCCCCTTCTCGCAGTGGCCCTTCTTGTAAAACTGGCAAAGCACTGTCTTCGGATCAACACCGAAAGGGACTTTCTGAACCTGAACAGGCTTGAATAACTCGGCTGTTTCCTTCGCTGCCGCCTCCGCGGCAGCCTTTTCCTTTTCTCTCTGAGCCTTCTCTGCAGCTTTTTTCTTCTCTTCCGGAGTACCACCAGCTTTGGCTGACGCTTGCATTTGGGCAATTTGCTTTTGTGTTTGCGCTCCCTTCTTATTCTTCATGCCAAATGTCTTGTCCTCCACAATTTTGGTGGCGGAGGGCTTCTTCGCCCCGCCCTGCTTGTCGGCCTTCTTGGGAGGCATGTTGGCGACTGGAAGATGAGTATAAATGGACACAATTAGAGTCGGAGATCGGGGTTGGGATTTAGGCCAGGACAAAAGCCCGGCTACACACAAGTAAGGAAATGACTGTGGGTGGTAAACTTCTGACGGGCTCGCAAGTCTTCTGAAATGCAATGCTGGATTGCACACAATCTTGAAATCAGGTGGAAGCTATTGCTGAGTGGTTGGATTAGCGACTGCTTAGTAATGGCGAAGCTCGATGCCTCCAGGCGGCCTCGTCTTCCGTTCAGCATACAATAACACTGATCGCACCGAACACGTCAATTCCAGGAGGAACAATTGCTGTGGACACGGTCCCAATAGGTATGCGAGGGCCAAGTTTTGATAGCCCTGCGGACAGATTATTCTAATAAGCCTTCTAGTCCCGAGTCGGCTCCAATCTTGTGTCGACAGCTTTACGTGGCTCTTTCGCAAGCTCAAGCCAAATACATTATCTCTTCCCATTACGTTAATCTGTTAACGCCAATATGATTACCGACGACGAACTATATCGCCTTGCAGTATTCCTCGGATCTGCTACTATGCTGTTGATTGTGCTCTACCACTTCTTAGAAGTCAATGCTGTTGAAGAACCATCCGAGAACGAGAAGTCAAGGCCATCGCCGTCTCTGGCAGAAGCCAAGGTCGGAACAATAGTGAGATGAGATATTTCTCTGTTTGGAGCATGGGTGAATGGAAGGAATGAACAAGTATTTGACTGCGACCTTTGCGTTGGTTGAACAGTGATACATATCTAGGCGTCTATGTGTTTTTTGACAGCTGCAGAAAGTAGCAACGAGTTAACTGTATTAAAGGGGTTGTGCTACAGCATAACTGGAGGAGAAAGGGTATGTGCCCTTCGTATGGCACAATATAGTCCATTACTTGCCTTTGTGTATAATCACTATAGAGCAGGCGTCAAGGACAGACTCAATTTGGAGCACATTTTATCCCGTATAGCTGCATATTCATGATTGACATTAAAACGAACAACAAGGAAATTTAAATGCGATATGAAAAATTCTTATCATGGATGCTATTTAGAGCTAGATAATTTATGTCTTTCCCTAAAAGATCCAGTCCAAGGTAGGCTGGATCCTGTAATCTTTTGGCCCTGATCACGTGATTTCGAGTATGACCAAGGATGGACTAGCGCGATTTATTCCTTTTGCCCCAGCCGCCTTCCTTCGCTCCGTTCATTCTCTTTCCAAACAACCACGTTTGTCCAACAACAACTACATTCAGTTTTCCATCTTCGGCACACTCCCTCATCTCCTTTCATACTTCAGAATAACGTATCGGCGCGTGTCATCTAATTTCGATCGCCTCTCTTCATTGCCGCTTCAAGTTGCGCGTCGCGACCTCAGCCTCATCTCACAAGGCGACAGGAGTCAGAGTCAGCAAGCCAACCTGTCCATCGCTGCTCGAACACAGATCGACCTGCTATCGATCTGATTCTGCCTTGAGCCTGCTGATCTTAGCGACTGTACTCTATAACCCACTCGCCATCCTCTAACACAAACCATAAATCTCCCCAAGATGTCTGGAAAGCTCGACCAGTCTCTCGATGAGATCCTCTCCACCAACAAGCGCTCTGTCATCCGAGGCAAGGGACGTGGACGCCGTCGTGCTAGCCAACCTGGCCGCGCTACTGCTACTGCCGCTCCCGTTGGAGGTGTCAAGAAGAATCCAAAGCCTGTGAAAGGGACCGTGAAGGCTGTCCCAACCGGCCCTTCGGCTGCAACTGGTGATAGCAGAATCCAAGTTAGCAATCTGGTAAGTTGGCGGAGAATCTATTTGTTTATGATATATGCTAATACTTTGCCTCAGCCCAAGGATGTGAACGAAGCCCAGATCAAGGTATGTTACCGATGAGGCTGATCCTAGCCTTTGGACTTTTGTGGCAATCCTCCATCACCGTCGAGTATATATTCCGTCGGCGTTCTCATGCATCATCGCTTAGCGATATCATGATTGATTTATACCGAGGAAACCTCATCAGGCCGCTTCCTCTTCACTTCTGCACAGTCTACTTCAAACAGTGGCAGATTGAATTTGAGCGTGCCAAGTCTCGCATAGATACTATACTTCTGCGGGTAGCCTGGCAAGCACCTCAATAGAAGAACCTAGCGCAGACAGATGATGGCGGTATCGTTTTCAAGGCAGTTCATGCTAGCAAGACTCTGCAAAGTTCTGAATTACAGCTATAAGCAATATCGTTGTACAGCGAGCAATGCAGTGGAGCAAGCATCATGCACATAAAGAAACACGTTTGTTATCGAAGAATGATGGTCGTATATGTTGGGGACTACGAGCGATTCCTAGCCATCGTGAATCCTCACTGCCACCAACATATGGCCTTCTATCTTGATACTCTGTAGATCTCGAGCTACATACAGTGGGACGAGGTCGCCCATGAAATCTTCTGTCTTCGGACACAGGTATCAGAAACGGCTTTCAACTGCAGACTGGAAGCGACATCTACTGAAGACCGAACTGTTGTCTAATTGCACCTGACCTTTGTCCAATCGATTTGAGATACCTATTCAAATGAATGTGCCGGAAGACTAATGCTCCCTGCTTGCTCGCTGCTGCTACTGCTACTGCTACTGCTGCCGGAGTGTTGTTGATATCGAGGAATGACGCGATCTGATTCTTGAATACTTTCCCTATCGTATCGAACCTCGACACCGACTTCAATCAAGTCGATTTAATTGGCCGCTTTTCAGTTAACTAACGATGTTTTGTACAAATAGGAATACTTTGTCAAGTCTGTTGGACCTATCAAGAGAGTTGAGATTTCCTACGGCCCTGGAGGAGTTAGCCGTGGTATTGCCACCATCTCATTTGCTCGCCCAGATGGCGCTTCAAAAGCTGTAGAGGCCCTGAACGGTCTCCTTGTCGATGGAAAGCCTATGAAGGTTTGTCTAGGGCCGTAATATTGATTTGCACATGCTGACTGTTACCAGATCGACGTCATCCTTGACGCCCGCCGAGCTGCTGAAATCCCGCCTCCCAAGGGTCTCAGTGAGCGCATTGTGTAAGTTGCTTTTGCTTTGGTCTAAGAACACTCGTCTAACTTTACGAACAGTCAGCCAAAGGCCCAACCAAAATCTGCAGCAGTTACTAAATCCGCCGCTTCCACCGGTTCCGGTGCCCGTGGCAAGGGCAGTCGTCGTGGACGTGGGGGTCGCAATGCTCGTCCAGCAAGAAAGACGGCAGAGGAACTAGACTCTGAGATGGCAGACTACTTCGAGACCGGTACCAATGCCGCTGCCCCTGCCGCCCCAGCTACCAACGGCGACGCTGCTATGGATGACGAGATCATGGTACGTTTTAACTCGCAAGCTCGATACTGACGCTTACTAACTGGCATTTAGTGAGCTTCTAACGGAGCCTGATCTAGAGTGTATCTGGCACGGGGGACCAATGGATCATCGGAATTGATGCGGCAAATTTCCCTTTTCGACGCCTTAATGCGATTTGTATTATTGCTACTGCGATTGCTTTCGAATCGAAATCGAGTGGGGTGGGAGTTATCAAGTTCGTCACTATATTGCTTTTCCACGAATACGGTTAAACCGGGCTCTTCAAGAATGTATCCGAGGATCACCGGGCTACGCGTCTCATTCATCGAAATGGAACATATTAAATCAAGAACCTTTGGCCTTACGTGAACTTGCCCCGCGCAACCTTGTGTGAGTAGGAGTTGACTGTCGGTTTAACCAATATGCTCGCGTCACCCCCTTGGCCGATATACGTCGAACACCAGCGGTAATATGTATAACAATACAACTATCCTCGAATCCAATTCGCGAAACGCTATTTACTAACACCGTCTCTTTGATGGTCTCAATGCGCAAATCTAAAGTCCAATCTCTTATTTCCCTCGTCAGTCGTCCTCGCCTGATAATTTAGCCTCTCATCCTCGGTCATACCGGCCCACTTCCTGTCACGATCGGTATTTCTCTTCACATAATACCATTTCGTTCCTAAATATAAGAAAATATTTGCGACGAGAATGGAGAGAAGGATCCGGTTTCCCCGCTCATAGCGTGGCGCATCATTCGCCTGATATATATTTGCAGCGATGATTCCCGACGTTTGAACACACATGTTGTAGAGCGCGGTAGACACAGTTCTTGCCCGTACCGCATTGGAATTTCTCGAATTCCAGCCAACTTGGATCGGGTGGGCTATACATTGGCAATTAGTCTCACCCAATCTGCACTAAGACGGCCTGCTTCTTACCAGACGGGTATGAAAGCAAAACTGTCATAACTCCCCAAGCAATCCATTTGTTTACTTTGTTGATATCAATCACATTGATCAGAACGATAGCTGGCAAAGCCCAAATTTGGCCGATCATTGCAATGAATGTAAGTTCTCCAAAGATCTCTGCTGCGTAGGTAAGGCATAACATATTTATGACATGGAATATCTTGCTTGGAATGACCAGCAAATTCGTGTTGTAGGTGCCGAATCCGAGCCCTTTCAGCGAGAGTGTTAGGTAATTCGCAGGTGTGGACATAGGAGTCTGGAATGTCAAGCCGAGAATGTATATCGGCCATAGGTCGTAGTCCTGTACACTTTTCCAGAGTAGCCCTAGGGTGAGAGGTTGCCTATTGTGCATAGAGCTTTTGCTTGGGTCTTCCCGGATTATGCGATTAACCATGATTTTCTCCTCTCGTTCATTGAACCATCCACTCTTTCCCCGAAACCAGCTTGCAGTTGATGTTGGACTCGAAGGCATGAGAATAAAGGCAAATAGACCAGCTAGAAGGGTCAGAAAGCCCTGGTACCCTGTAAGTACGAGATTTAGTACAGGATTTCCAGTTATACCTCGATAAGAAAGAGCCATCTCCATCCTGCCTGCCCTTCAACACCCCGGAGGCGTAGAATTCCGAAAGCAAGAAAACCACCAAGAACGTCTGCAAATGTTGAAGCGGTCCAGAAGAAGCCGAGCCTCAGCGAAAGTTCATGGTGCTTATAGAAGTAGGATAGATATAGGATGACCTGCCATCTCAGTCAGGCTCCACTTACACCGGTAGGTGGGAATTTTACTTCGGGAATAAAGCCACCCTGAAGCATCCCGAGAAGTGTCCGGCAGATCAAAAAGGATGTCCTCCCTTGCAGATAGAACTGCGCAGATCCGACAATTGACCATACCACCTATTTCAAGTTAGTAGGTGTACTGTAAAGCAGAGAAGAGCAGTCACAGGCCATTTGCGTAGGTATCCAGACGTCGGGACCGACCCACTTAGCAATCAGCTGTGAAGGCAGCTCTGCAAGGAGAAATGCTAGTTTGAAGAGGCTGTTTCCAAGATTATAGTCATTGGTAGTCATCCCAAGATCCTCCAAGAAGTTATCCGTCAGAGCTTGAGAGATGTTTGACCTATCTAATTCCAGCGCCATGAACATGAAGGCAGCGAAAGCCATGATCTTAAGGTCAATCTTCCAAACGAGCTGGCGCTCCTCTCCCCAGGTCCATCGTTCGTCGGGGTCGAAACGATGGGAATTTTCCCAATCATTGCTGGGCCGGTAGTCCTCTGCTGTGTCGGGGTCATCAAACACTGAAGGCTGAGTCGCAATAGCATCCGGATCATAATAAGTCTTGGACCGCTGAAACCAGAACCTCCGACCCGCTTCTGGGGCACCGAGAGCTCTGGATTTACGTGCAAGTAGTCCAGTTCTACAGGTGGCATTCACCTCATGCGTATCTGGGTCCTCATAGTCCATAAGGTCGTTATGAGAACTGTTACTGTCGATGTGCAAAGCAGAGGCTCTACTATCATATGGATGACCAGGTGCCAGAGGCGTCTCTGGCGTTGAATCCAAGGGTCGATAACCTCGAGACTGAGCGTGAGTAAATCGCCGCATTGGGATATTTGAGGACGCATCTTCTCCAGAGGCGAATGGCCTCATCGGGGCCACTCGATACTTACGCTGTCAGCTAGCCCGGCATGGTTTTACAATGGAGTCGTGGCAGCTGGCTGTCCACGATGGTATCATCTTGCGTGCTGAGGGTTCCAATCCAGCTTACCTTATCCCGATCCCCCTGAGTAGTCTGGTCATGCAGATGCAACTCGATCCCGATTTAGAACGTGGGGGGAGTGGTATCCACGTGATGCGGAGTCACGAGGTAGACGGGTATATACACCGAGATTTGTCTGCAATGCTGCCAGACTCCATCTTTAGTTAATATCATTTTGTGTTACTGTTCTGCTGTACCAAAACTGTTCTCTTTTGCTGATTCAGCATACACACCACAATGGCAAGTGCCGCTGATAACACAGATTACATTCTCACCGAGGGTCAAAAATCCCACTTCTTAGAGCACGGGTTCGTCAAGATAGAGAAATGTTTCTCGCCCGCCCAAGCCGCTGACTTCACAGCAAATATGTGGACCCGCCTGGGCATGTCGCCTACTGATAAGTCTACCTGGACGGAGGAACGCACGAACATGCCTTGGCATCACCAGGTAGTCATATCTGAGTTCGCCCCAAAGGCATGGGAAGCCATGTGCCAGCTCCTAGGCGGCTCGGACCGCATCTCGGAAGCTGGATACTGGAGTGACTCCTTTATTGTCAATCTAGGCAAACCAGAGTATGGTGCAGAAGATGACCTAGATTTGAGAAAGGATCTGTGGGGATGGCATAATGATGGGGACTTCTTTGTGCATTTTTTGGATTCCCCGCAGCAGGCGCTGCTTGTGATTCCCTTGTGGAGTGATATCGTGCCCGTAATGCTCTCTTTGCTCTTTGCCTTTCGAGGCTCTTGTTTCTCCGTCTCTTCCTCCGCCTACTACAAATCTTTAGCTGACTCTATTTAGAGAGGTGGTGGAACCGTGGTTTGTACAGATGGGATTAAGCATATTGCAAAGCATTTGGTATTAGGTCATCCTCCTGATGAAATTAACATATTAAGTAAGCACAGTACGACCATCCGGAAGGGGTGTCTCCATACCTGAAGTCGGTCAACGATCCAGAGGTCAATACATACTCAGGCGGGGATTTCTGGAACGAACTAGTCAGAGACACGTCCCGAGTCCGAGACGAAAGCTTCGTTGAGATGACCGGCGACGTTGGGGATGTCATCCTAATGCACCCGTTGATGCTGCACACGGCGTCCATGAATTTAAAGAGAGCAGTCAGAGTCATCACAAATCCGCCGGTAGCGTTGAAAGAACCTTTCTGCTTTGACAGGAACAATAGAGACGAGTACAGTCTGGTGGAGCTCAAGACCTTGAGGGATTTGGGCATGCCAGATGGCTTGCCAGGGTGGAAGATTACCGGTGAGAGGAAGGGCTGGGTCCCAACAAGAATAAAACTGCAAGAGGAGATGAAGAGGCAAGAGTTGGAGAGGATGAAGAGTCAGGAAGTTCTGTAGTAGCGTTAGTAGTGTAGTATACTTTCAATCGCCTCATCATTAACCCGAGAGAGATATGGCAGCAAATCGGGCTCAAGATATAGCGGAGTCGTATTACCTCAGTACCCTGCCTCTACAGTAGGTGGCAGATCTCATCTGGCGGCAGGGCTGTCATGTAGGCACCCAGCCTGGAGAACTCAGCCGCGTCGGAGGCAGTGTATCATACTTCCTCCCCAACCGGAGGGGAGTGCGTTTTTGGTAGTGGGCATCAAGTAGATTGGCATTGTAGTGGAATTTAGAATGAAAAAAAAAATTGGTGTCGGCTCTATGAAGAGGTTCAGCTTACCTCTTTATATCTCTTGTGGCTGACGCTGCGTCATCCAAGTGGACTTGGCTGTGAACGAGAGGTGAATTGGCTACCAACTTCGAACACTTAGAGAAGAAAGAGGATGGTCTGACTACCTACTTAGAGCACTAGAGATGCATACAGATGGAAGGCATGTTAGAGGCGTCGAAAAAGGATTTGCTTTTTTTATGTTTATCTCTTAAAAAGAATATCACAGGAGTGCGCGTGTTAGGATTTTACGAAACCAAACCATCGATTGAGTGAGATCCCATTAATAAAACCTGCCCTCAATGACCCTGGAGAACGCTAAAAAGGACTCTGACCAAGGAGCGAGCGAGCCTCTTGTCGTTATTCTAGTCTAAACCTCCGTGATCTTGGCTTTCGAGGAGCTTCCAACTTCTTCCTCACCTTCGAGGGCGGGCATCTCTTCGTCTTCATCTTCGTCTTCCTCATCTTCATCCTCATCCTCACCTTCCACGGGCCCGGCTCCGCCAAGCTTGCTAAAGTCGATTCCACCGAAGTCCTGTATTTAATGTTAGTAAAGTCTCTCGCCAAGAAGGGGGATATAGTCGTCGAGGCCACGTCGGGGTAGGAGTGGAGAAACGGGGAGCTCAAAGTAGAGGATATAACTTCAAAAAATACTCACTCCTCCAGCACCACCCAAGTCTCCCATACCTGGCATGCCACCTGTAAAAATATGTCAGCTGAATTCCACGCACCAGCGGCGGCGTAATCGTCACGTACCCATGCCTCCCATTCCTCCAAAGTCGTCCTCGGGGGCCTCGTCCTGCTCATCCTCATCGACCCACTTGTCGAAGTCGGTCTTGAGGAAGTGGTACTTCTTATCGTCCTTCAGCAGGCGGGGCCAGAACTCAGCCTTCAGCTCCTTCTTTCGTAGGACCATCTCGACGCTCTTGGCTGTGTGGTTGATCTTACTCTCCTTCTCGTCGATCTCGGCGTAGAATTCGAGGTCGACCTGGTATGTCCGCTTGAGGGAATCGGAGTGGCCGGCGAAAGACAGGCCCTGGGGCTTCAGCTGAAGCTTCATCTTGGAAGGCTGCACGTCGGGGACGTTGATAGTGAGGTAGATGAAGTTCTTGGCAGGCTCAGTGGCATTTGAGCGCTGTGCCCAGAGAACTAGGGTGGCGTTAGAGTGAAAATAAAGAGACCAAAGGGACAGACAGAGGCGCGGGGAGGGACATTGTCAGGTCGAATTGGGGAGCAGGCAGGAGCTTTTACCTTCGGGGGTTTGTGGTGCAGACATGTTAACAAGGGAGGAATTGTGCGGAGAGGATACAAGGGACAGAGACGAATGTGCGTCCGTGGACCGTGGTGGAGAGGAGCGATGTGCGGTGGGCGGCGTGGGGTTATGGTGACTCGTTGAGAGAGGGAGAGAGGAAATGTTCGAGATTCTCTCTGCGCTTGTGGGAGCGAGGCTGGAATGGTGGTGGGAATCGGGGGCCGCTAATAGAATCCTTACGAAGGTCACAGAAAATGGGGAGCAGCAGCCTGAGCGACGGAACAAAAGCCTGCACGCCTGGAATATCAGGATGGGACTCACAAAGTATCGATGTCAAGGTACAGTCGGTATTTTCATGGCATTCACCTCGACCCAGGTGGAGGAGGGTGAGTGAGGACGTAATGATTCTCTCCTCTCCGTATCCTCTCCCGCTGCTCCATTCTTCTCGCAGCGTCTCATCTTCCCACAGTGCCCCGCGCATATGCCGGGCGCTGCCATACAAAGGGTGACCGCCCGCCAAAAAACCAAAACCCAACGTCACTCGATGAAGTCCCGCGTAGATATGGGACCATCCCGCCGATGAGCCAGAGAGACAATCCACGACCACCACCACCACCACCAGATTACCACCCTCCTGGAAGGCGGGCACCCACATACGCCAGAAGACCGAGAGGAGATTGGGGTAATACGAGCGTCGCACATTCCCGGCGGCGAGTCTGCAGCCCATTCTACGGGTGCAAGTCCCCTCAACTACCACCACCATGGAGTCCATCAAGGCTGTCTTCTTCAAGCCCGATCCCCAGGCACAGGTGAGCAGCAACGTCCATCTTTCAGTTTTAAAAATGGAGAAATTAAAAGAGATCCACGGCCAAGCTAACCCCTCCTCCCAGGTCCGAAAGTGCAACACCCTCATTAGGCAGAACACCCGCAAGCTTGATCGCGACATCGCCAACCTTCGAGGCGTGGAGCAGAAGACCAAGAAGCTCATTCTCGATGCTGACAATCGAGCCCGGCGTAATCCAGCCCAAGCCAAGCAGGCCGCAAAAGAGACCCGCATCTTCGCGCGTGAGCTCATCCGGACACGGCGCGCCACCCAACGCCTCGTCACAGCGAAGGCCCAGCTGAATAGTGTGGCGATGCAGGTCAACGAGGCGTTCGCGGTGCGCAAGATTGAGGGTAGCATCCGCGCCGGCGTGGGCATCATGAAGGACGTCAATGCGCTGGTCCGGCTGCCCGACCTGACGAGCACGATGCGCGAGCTGAGCCAAGAGCTGGTCAAGGCGGGCATCATCGAGGAGATGGTCGGCGACAGCCTGCCGGACCAACTCGAGGAAGACGAGGAGGAGGCCGAGGATGAGGTCGACAAAGTACTAGGCGAGATCCTGAAGGACAAGATGGACAAGGTCGCTGCTACGCCGGTCACCCCCACGCCCGCCCTGCCGGAACCGGTGCAGGAACCTGTGGCGGAGGAGAATGAAGAGGACTCGGAGGCGATGCTGAGCCAGATGCGGCAGCGTTTGGAGATTCTGAAGAGCTAAAGGGGAGTATATCCCTCCAAGAGATTCTGTTGATCGGCGGGGAGATTGGAGTTTTAGGTCTGCGCTACAGGAGTTGGATAGGCATTTCTTGGGAGCGGCGACTCTCTATAGAACTTATGGAGTCACTCTTATCATATAGTATTGTAGGGGACTTCGTGGAATGTGAAGTATATACTAAGCTTGCTAACACAGCATCGTTATGAGCCATTGAAGGACATTTTTAGCTTTAAATCCGAGCTGTTTCCCAGAGCCTTGGATCCGTTCTGTTAGTAGCAATAGGCCCGCACGAAAATCATCCGTCTTGGTAGTGGTCTCTAGCCCTGATATTTGTCTATTAAAAGAATCAAACGAGCGTTTTATTTCTATTGCTTTAGCTTCCTACGTGCCTGCTTTCTCTCAAGAGACAATAGCACAATAGGAGAGCTGCTATCTATGTTTACTCTAACACTGGTTGTTTTGGTATCAAGTGCGCTTTCCAATATCTACCCCAATCGTGGCCTACCATCAAATCCATTGCAAAGTAGGAGAGGACACAACATTCTAGCAATACTAAGAGTCAATGGATCCCAGACCAGGAGTGCTAAAGTCAGGAAAGTCAGGCCAGTCGCCAATGCCAGCCGCATCAGCAATTACCCCGCCGATACGAATCCAGTTCGAGTGTCCAGGTCGCTTCCCGTCGAGCACGAAAATTTGATACCAGCCTGGAGGTGCAATATGCTCGTTTGGAGGTGCTGTAAGTAGGCAGGTTGCCTCCCCAGGAGGTCCAAAGCACGCTACTGCCAAGAACAGTGTACGTTGGCCCATAGAATTTCCGTGAGTGCTCGAGACAGCTGCCAGCATAGATACGCGGACGCTGCCCAGGTCACCAGATGGGATGTTAGCTATGATGACAATACCACCTTGGCCATAGTTCCAGTCTCGGTTATCGATGGTGAAGGATGGTGGGGCAGCTCCAGAGAGGATATACGGTGGGTTGAATACTTCCACGCGATACTCTTGTGGGTTTTTTCCATCCTGTGGATCAGAGCCAGAAATGAGGACACGACCGTCTGGGAGGAGCATGGCTTCAGAGTGATATAAACGAGCCACGATGGTAGTTGCCATTACAGAGAACCGCTGGTTAACAGGCAGGGATGGGTTGTAGAGAATTGCATTGAGATTGGGCTCCTTGGCCAAGTCAAAACCTGCAATGCCATGTAACGCACCGTTGATAATCAAGTAGGTCCCATCCGGAAGAGCGCACATGCAAGTCATAACTCTCTGTGAAGGCATACGCTCAATTAGCCAAGTGGGATTCGGCGCCTCAGCCTGCATAGACACGCAATTATCGACTGCCATATGATCCCTCTCAGCTGAACCACCGCAGACTAAAATTGTTAACGGTTCATTATATGGAGGATACTGTGGCAATATAACAGCAGTGCCTTCCAGGGGATACGTGCGACCAGAAAGCGGGTTATTGACCGAACCCGGAAGGTTGGGAAGAATCGTTTTGGTATCAAAGGTTACCTCGTCAAGGATTCGAGCCTCATTGTAGTAGATGACTAAGATTCCACTTGGAAGGACGAAGGTGAAGGGGTACAAATTATTAGGGTCAGTACGTTGGAGCCAGTCGAGATACTTGGCGTATCCCCCTTGTGGCCGAGGGAGAACTTCGCAGGTGGGTACGGGGGGGCCATTCGCCCCAATCTCTCCTCCTATGACCAGGACTGAACCGTTCGCCATTATCATGGCTGTCGGGTACCAGCGGCCATTCAGAAGAGCAAGCTCGTTATGGTTTTCTTGCCAGTCATTTACTCCTGGAACACCAGGAGAACCGTCTGGCCAATAGATTCGGACTCCATAGGTTGCTGTACCGGACCATCCGCCAACATTGAGTTGTCTTCCAACCTTGTCTGGTAACGTAACACCACCGGAACAAAAGATATCGGTCTTGACATGCAGCGGTCTCCATGCCTTTGAAAAGTCGTTTATGAATGCAAGATCCAGCTCGTACGTACCTGTGGTATTAGGAGGCCCGGTTCCTGACTTTTCCAAAAACATCACCTTATTGTTGACTCCCGTGGTTGTGAGAAGGGGAATAACAACACCTCCAATAATAAATTGATAAGAGCCCATATCAGCGCCAGTTGGGGTATGCCAGACGTACAGCGGATCTCCAACCCATTTGTAGTAGGAAAGTCTGTCATTGCCGCCACACATATAATTGGGGTCACCGCTGCATGGGATTCGACAATCCTGCTCCGGACCTTGTGTTGAACCGGTAGAGATGAGATAGGAATCATCGCCACAGTAGCATTCTGAACCATACTCCATAGCAGCTGCCATGTATCCAAATTGGGCGCAGAGGCTAAGGCAGGTCGCCGCTGAATTGCTGGTTGGCATGATATTCTGCCAGATTAGCGCATGCTCTCTGTTTACATTATCGATAAAGCACCCTTGATATTGCCAATTGCCGGGTAGGTTATCTCCTTGAGATACAGCTGGCGCTCGTTTGTCCAGTGTATAGTTTTTCCCTTCATCTTGACAGCATTGTCGTAAGACCCAAGCCTGTATAGTCTGCTGCACCAGCAAGCAAACAGCGACTTCCAGGACTAATGATAGCATCCTCTTGTTAATGGTGAATTGAACGTTGTTGTATCAAAATAATGCAAGGGTATTTGACAGGGCTATTATTTGGAAGCAGGGCGTACGATAGGCATTGATATCTTTTACGGAAGGAATGAATAAGTTAATTGAAGTACAGAAGTAAGTAAGAGAGGTTATATCTAGCGCTATATATCCTATATATGACTCCTACTACTATATAGTGTAGGTGTCATAGATATATAGTATAGGTGTCATGCTATATACATACTATAATGCTGTAGCTTCGGTCCCATCGCATTATATATAACGCATAGGCTATGTGTATCTGTCGGACCGCCTACAGCTATACAGTAGGACTGCATATTATAATCCTCTCAACAAGGGTTATATAAACAACACATCGAATTGAGCAACATACCTGTCTAATGAACGCTTGTTAAAGAGATATATTCGCACGGGTAAGAAACCTTAATTTGTTAGCTTAACCAAATCGAGTGATTATCGTCATTGGTCTGGCTAGGTTAAAGGAGCGGGGGTTCGTAGATTTGAATATCTCGTGATTGTAGGCACCAGAGCACTGTGGGATGGCATGAGGCTCTCAAATACTGAGGTAAGATTACATCACATCGGAATGAATCATATAACACAGAGTTACTCGTTTAAATCTGTACTGAATGAATGAATGGCTTTCTTCTCTGAATTGAAATCTTTCCTTATTAGGAATGTTAGGGATGCGCATCGTGCGGTGTTGTTCCTGCCCGATTAGGTTGGTAGTTTGCTAGGTTAGCAAGTTAATCAGCTAACGTCTTACTCTTCTCTTTGATTATTAGCTTATTCTCTTAATAAAGACTGTTGATAGTTAAATACACCTATTGAGTCCTTACTTTACTGATAACGCAGACTGAGTTCCCTGTTCCGCTTGAGCTGTCACAAAACTCCTAAAATGCTGAGGATTAGCACTAGTCCTCACTATCTTGTCTTTGTTCATAGATTTAGTGGGCTAAAGGCTGTTTTTGTGCTACTAATATTGACACTCTCCCTTAGTGGTGATTCCTACTCTACGAAATGTTTTCGGCCATAAAGGATATAATCTCAGTCTAATGTATCCTCTTAGTGACTTGGGTATTAAGACCTTCGACGCAGATATTACTTTGTTTGTTTTAGTACGCAGGAATCTCCGCTTCCAATCCTGCCACCGTCTTTGCTCACTCTATAGGATACTTGGCTGCGCTGAAGTTCGTCCTGAACGAGCCTAATTCTATTAGTAACTTAGCTCCCATGGGGCCGCCACCTCTCCCGTCTCACCAACAGCGAGCCCAGAAAGTCAAGCCCGCGCCGCTCTCGTCAGAGCTAAGGTCATGCGGTCATGCCGAGGAAATGATAATGGTGAAACTTTTGCTGGTTTATACTTTTATGTCCCTCCCGTAGAGCGCGATAGGACGTGATCATCCGGCGGAATGATTATAAAACGTAAGATTCCAGACAAATAAGGGCGAGGCTGAGTCCAATAAGTGTCTTGGATCTCGTGTCGTAGTGGCATTTTATATCGACTGCCGACCTGATCGTAACTAAGGCATTCCAACTAGAGAGGAAGAAGAAGATGTCGATGACAAGAATGCTACATTTCATGATCGCCCGGTAGGATTTATCAACCTGTCGAGCCGTAAATTTTTTGGAGAAAATCAAACTTTAAATAATAATTTTTGTAGACTAGTAGACAATCCTCAGTAGATCGACATAGGCCCAACCAACCCATATTTCAATACATCAAATATATAGATAGGTAGATTAATAATGGAATTAGTATTAATTTGGAATACTGGAGTGATATCAAGAAGGGTTATATGGCCTTTCATGATAGCGATTCCAGCCTCAATAGGATCCCAAAAGAGAAGATATTCCCATACACTTGCGGGAATCTCTTCATGGGAAATGCGACGAACAAAAAGACTTCTGTGCCTTGGGCGTAATTCACTTCTCCTTCCTTCTCACGTGTGCGCAATATAATTGGGAGGAGAGAACGACGACAGGAGTTTTGAGGACTGCTTCCCACAGGTAGAGCGACCTGCTGAGAGGATAATTCCAAACTTGGTATCCAAATTCCATTTTATAAGCCTTGACAATATTCACAGCTTGCGAAGTGCAATAAAGGTTTACTTCATGGGGCACGCTTTACTTCCCTACGAAGATGTCGTCTTTATCCATCAAATGTGAATTCAGCTAACAGGTTATGCTTTATCTAGTTGGCGACAACCCCCCCTCCCCACGCCGCAACGCCGCAACCCCCAAAAAGTACCCTCTCACCATTTCACCATACAACTTAGTCCCCAGTTCTGATGGGATGCAAGCCATATCATTTGCAAGCTAGACTTTTCTGATATTTATAGAGCATCATCGTATTCGCTGTAAGCAATACGTACATCATAGGAGCAGATTTAGTCCGGTTTTGTGTGCATGTTATTTTAGATTTCAGTTGCGGAGAACATATATATTTGCCCACATAGCGTATCAAATTAAATCATGTCCATAGTCCATATGGCCTCCGCGTATTTCTGCTTATCCAAAACTCATCCGATCAATGGGTATCCTATAGCATTAAGTTACAGCAGATGCAACTGTCGCGAATATAATACAGAAAACGTGCCAAGTATCCACCGCAACAACTGCACCACGGCTATTCTCTCCTATCCCAGAGCATCTTCATTGTTCCACTGACCGAAAACCCTCCGAACAGCCAATCGTCTGAATGTCTGCCGCACTCCGTATAGACGTTTATCTTAGGATCATTCGAACGCCTCCTCCTCGTCTTATCTTCCGACCTGCTAGTACCACTCCTTGCAAACCCGAACTTCTCATCCTTTGCTGATGACATATGTTCTGCGGAACTTGACATGTCCGTCAAAGTGGAGCTCTGTGATATGCTAGAGGAGCAACTGGAGGTTCGCCGCGACGAAGAGTACGCTATGGGTTCACTGAACGTCCGATGTGGAGCGGACGGTGCATTGAGATCTGAGAGAGGGTAGTGGGTTGATTGTGAGGCTGATGAAGTTCTACGCTTGCATGCGGTGGATGTGAATAGATGAGCCATTGCTGCAGTCAGTCTGGCGGTTCTGGTGGAATATCTTAATTTGGGCCGTGTTTTGACGGTATCGCGAGAGCTGGGCAGGATGGGATTGGAGATGGTGGGTCGAGAAATGGAATGGAATGCTCGATGCGATGACAGGAATATGGGAAGGGTACTTGGTATTTGTAGTTTGCGGGAACGAACCTATCGAGTAGCCCTTCTCCGCATAACATCAGATGCCCGTCCATGCGGACTTTGTGGCTGCCTGCTGAGAGGGAACATCGTGAGGCTGACATGCAGCGGCAAAGAGGACTTGGCCGGCGACGATTGGGCCGCCCGCATTGACAAGGACTGCGCCAGAACAGTCCTTAAATCCTCAAGCGAGCTGTCCAGTCCCGAAGTCCTGTTCAACGGGCAGCGCGTCATTATTGCTCAGAGTTGAGTGGGCGCAGATTCCACACGGCAAATAACAGGACAAGGTCATGATCATGGGGTGCCGAACGGCCGGACTGAGCCCACCGGGAGATAGCGGAAGGAGCAACAGATCGTGTGTGTGTTTTAGACACGGGCAGGGCTGGAGAGAAGAGCGCACCCCCGTATTCGAAGCCTCAACTTTGAGCTATTTCTTTAATCCCTCATCGTCGAGGGCAGTACACGGCATGGAATAGCCGCTCGAGAAAGCAATGGACGAGAAAGAGTCCCTTGGCCCTCGGTCCTCTGGCCTGGAAATCTTTAGGCACTACAGCACTTGGGTGGAGTATTTGATTTCCTTTCTGGCCAGCCTGGTAAGGCGGAAATAAGGTATCGAGGCCTCGTCTGAGTAAGATGGAGGCTAGTCCGTATTTGTGCTAGACTCGGTGATTCCTGCTCCAGAATTCCGTCCTGAGGTTGGGCGTTCGAGATAAAATTTACCGGGACAGCTGCAACTGTCGACGTCCATGAGATTGCAGCATTGACCAGGAATGCTTCTTGCGGTGAAAGTGGAGCTACATATTCTCTATGTTTCAGTGGTCTAGGAATGCTCCTAGATTCTTCAATTTGACTATTCTCTATCAGAGAAGACCATTTCTTACCTCCATTTCCGTTATGCAAGCCTCCACGCTTAGCCGGCCGGTTCAGAAGGGTGACACTGAGCACCAGAACCGGAAGAGGCCATTTCACGCGGCTAGGGGTGCCAAGAGGCAAAGGACAAAGAAGGAGAAACCTGTAGAGGAAGGGTCACACCAGGAAGTCTTGCTCGCTGACGTTCGCGCTTTGTTCGCCTCCTCAAACTTATCAGACTCTCCTGGACAAATCTCTCTTCGAAGCACCGACAAAAAGGAAGATCCAGACGCTGAGACACTTGCGGAAGATGGGGTAGGAGGCTATGGACTGCCTGAGCCGTTCACGGAAATTGAGGTGAAGGTTGTCGAGATCTCCTCTACTGGCGACGGGCTTGCGCGGCATGGGTCATCGAACCAAATATACGTCGTGCCGTTTACTGCACCAGGAGATACGGTGATGGTTAAGGTCATCAAGCACTTCGAGAAGGAGCATTACTCACTCACCGACTTCATTTCTGTCGTGGAACCATCACATCTGCGAGACGACACCCGAATTAACTGCAAATACTTTAGCACCTGTTCAGGATGCCAATTCCAGATGCTTGATTATCCAACGCAGCTGCAGCACAAGAAGAAAATAGTCGAGAAAGCGTATAAGAACTTTTCACAACTACCTCCGGAACTGGTCCCGGTGATTCAGGACACGATTGGAAGCCCTTTACAATACGGTTACCGCACAAAGCTTACGCCTCATTTCGACGGTCCGCCTGGGTTCTTGAGCAAAGCAGCTAAACAGGGGGGAGCGAAGAAGACATTTGATAAAGTTCCAGAGATAGGATTCATGCAAAAAGGAATGAGAAAAACGCTTGACATCGAAGATTGCCCGATCGGTACGGATGCAGTGCGGATGGGAATGAAACGAGAAAGGCTGCGAGTTGCTGAAGAGCTCAACAAATATCAAAAGGGTGCCACAATACTCTTACGGGAAAGCACAAGAAGGGTGCCAAACTCGGACGAGGGTGCAAGCCAATCCCCACAAGATACCATTAAATGCGTCGCGGCCACGCATACCGATTTCAAAACGTGTATTACCGACAACAACGCTACATCGACCGAGTACATTGATGACTTTGTCTTTACAAGTATTGCTGGGTCGTTCTTCCAAAACAATAACTCGATCCTTCCGAATTTCACACAATACATCCGCGACCATATCCTACCGCCTGCGTCAACTTCTACTTCTACGCAGCCCGAAATCAAGTACCTCATTGACGCATATTCTGGCTCCGGCCTCTTCACAATAACACTATCCTCCCTCTTCACTTCGTCCATTGGCATAGACGTCTCAAGTGCGTCGATCACATCGGCACGACAGAACGCCACACTGAACAAGCTTTCCCCTTCGCAATGCAAATTCATTGACGCCGACGCCGCAGAGCTCTTCAAGTCTGTCAAGTTCCCGAGTGATGAGACGGTTGTGGTGCTCGATCCGCCCCGGAAGGGATGTGACGAGAGTTTCCTGAGGCAGCTGCTAAAGTTCCGGCCGCGCAGGGTCGTGTATGTCAGCTGCAACGTGCATACCCAGGCCAGGGACGTCGGTGTGCTAGTTCGGGGTATGGAGGATGGTGAAACCAGGTATAGTATTGAATCTCTCAGAGGATTTGATTTCTTCCCACAAACGGGCCATGTCGAGGGCGTTGCCGTCCTGAATAGGGCGGATTCAGTTACCGAAGAGCGATCTTGAATATATATAGATTGCAGCTCAAAGCCGGTTATAAAAGTGACATTCATAATTCTCTCAAAACCCATGTATCTCTTCCACCAGATCACATGCACATGTTCAAGGCGGCTGTGATTCTAAGGTTGAGTATGTCATGAGCATTCCCATAGCGCTATACCTTATGTCTGAAAGCTATTTCCATGGGCTATCAAGCTTAGAAAACGGCAAGTGTCTGAGAAGTCGCACCGCCAGCTATCCCGCATTGAAGAGAATATACTGCAGAAACTAATTTGATTGGATGTCGCCGAGAGTGGTGTGCTTATTTCAATGAAGCTAGACCATCTCTGCGTTGAATGACAATACATGATCCCCAACAGTCATAGTGCCTGTGTGAGGCATGATGAGTCGTCTACTCGCGACGAGCGATAGAGTTGGACGAGACCGGGGCTCTTCTGCTTGCAATCTATCAAAATACCACTAGGGTGATGTATTACATTCTTCTCTGTTCTGTGTTCGATGAATTTGGTATAAGCCATTCATTCCTACGCCCTATAAGACTCCCGCTAGTGCCCCATTTTCAGCCTCCTTGAAATACGATGTCAGAAACGATACATATCTTGCGAGGGCAGCTGAATCGCGGGGACGGACTCGATAGCCGGTTCCGGGGAAGGCGGACCGGAGTGCTGGCAACGATGCACTGGCAACCCCCGGTCTATAAATCGCCTCGACCCGCCTCTGGAGATCTAGATCACCCACTCGCCTCGGACATATCTAATAGTCATTGCGTATGAAACTACTGGGCGCGCGGGGAAGACACAGAGTATTAAACCCTGAAATTGAGATGCCACATATCTCAGCTCGCAAGGGGAGTTGTATCGCCTCGACCATGGCGATCGGAATGAGGATGGGCGGGCGACACATATGACTGGCGCTCAGTGTGCCCCCTTGGCCCAAACACTCCCAATACCGAAGGCGGGCTGAAAGCACCGACGCTCAGCAGAAGGGAGAGACAGAGAGAATGACCGGTCTTTTTGCTATGTTAGGGACCTCATGTACGGGATGCTGTGCCACAACCCTTCATGGCAGGGAGGAGTTTCTGGCTGCGAGACATGGAGGCTCAGATATCCGCCATATCCCGTATTTGTCGCTCTCCCGTGTTGAGGCGTGAGAAGGAGAATGGATGGATTTCGCGCCAACTTAAGGTATCGCGCTGACCTGGACGTAACGTTTTGGAGCAGGTGCGGCCGGAGGTGGTGGGGGTATCATTTGGGGGTGTCCTGAAGATATTTGTATGCCCGCGCACACCCCACGACTCACCCCACGCCCCGCCAGCCCGATCATCGGACGGCCGGTCGCCGAAGTGCGCATTCTAGGTTTTGCCCATGGGTGCGAGGGATGGGAAAAATGCTAAATGGCGATAAAAGAGGCTTGTCATAAGTTACGCCTTTGTCTCCCTTGACCCAGAGTATTGGAACGGGATAAGGGATGGGCGCGAGACATCCCGCCTTCCGCGGGGCTCACCGCCGCAGCCCCGTGGCCGAGACACACCGGATCGGGACATTGCTTTGCCTGTTCTGCTGGCACAAAGGCAATAGTAAGGTGTGCGGACGCCCTCCACGGCTGTGGGCTATTATTTACCCTACAAGGAAACGTTTCCTTCTGGAAGCGCAGGAAGTACAGGCCCGGCCGGACCAACTCGTCGCGAAACGGCGGTGAAAGGGAAGGGGGGGGGGAGTGCCGGCGAGCCTCCGTGGTGTGTCGGTGAAGGCGTGCGCCGCCAGCTGCCGTCGGGTCGTAAGGCGGTCAGGGCCGGAGTGCTGAGTAGTGGTGCTGAGTGTTGCTGCTGAGTGTTGCTGCTGAGTGGTGATAAAGGTGTGCTGAGTGTGTTGCGGCCGCGACCTCATGAGTGGTGGGGGATACGGGCGTATTGCGAGCGCGGGATGGCTCTTCACATTCCTCAGTGGTTGGGCTGCGCAGGCTCCCGGCAAGGCTCGTGGTCCGGTCACCGCCAGTGTTTTTGCTTTGTTTGGGCGGTTGGGTTTCTTGGTTTTCCGCCTGCCTGCCTGCGGGTGATCACCGACGCGCGTGGGAGGCCGCCGTGTTCAGGTCACCGCCATCTTTTGTGATTCATTCCATCTCAAGGGGGGGTTAATAACATCCACTCGTCCCCTTTGCCTCCCTTCCTCCCTTTTCCGATCACATCTCTCCTCACGCTCCTGCATGCCAGTCGATAGCCCCCTAATTCCAATATATTTGTTCCTCTTGATTCTCTTGATTATCGAAATCTTATATATACCGGCCTGTCGTCGCTGACTGAACACCCGTGGCTGACGCGAGACTTACTCACCCTTGCTCGGCCTTTTTTTCTGTGACGCGACGCCGACAGAGGTTATTATATCGCCCAACTCTCGATATCTCTGCTGAGGCAGACGACAAACACTTCTACAAGACGCACTCTCACAGAGAGCAAGCTTCAAAACCACCATGTACTATCCCTTTTCGCCCTCTCCCTCGTGGAGCAGCTACACCACCGCGCCCATCGACATGCCCTCCAGCAGCGGCTCGCGCCCGCAGTCCCCCTCCTGCGCGTACCCCTCCTGGCCGCGGCGCTCCTCGCTGTCCTCGAATTCGAGCAGCGATGACCACGCCGACCCGCCCTCCTCCTTCATCTCCGACGACGACCTCCTATTCCCTCCCGTCTTTGACGACGCCGATCCGGACTGCACGCCCATCGCCTCGCCCTATGCCACACGTTCCCCTGGGGAGCCCGCCGGCGCGCAACATCAGGTGTTCGTGGACACACAGGCGCTCATGCGAGAGCTGATCAGGGAGGAGAAGGCGAAGAAGGAGAAGGAGAAGAAGCGTCGGAGCCGCGGTTCGGGGGGCTCGAGGAAGTCGCGCAGTGGTTCGAGTGGGAAGCACATGAGCCCTATCCAGGAGGCGAATAATGAATGAGGATGAAGCGCCTTTTGTCACCTGCGAGATCTTTTGATCTCATCTGGTAAGCTCCAGTCACTCCGCGCCGAGTCCGCGCCTCTTACTGATCCCTGCTTCTCAAGATGATTTAAAATTCCCTTACGAACATTTTTCCCCACAAGGCAACACAAATTCCCATGAAGCGGGGGTGGTTTTTTTTTTTGGCCAGGAATGCACGGGAAGATCACACCAACTCGGCCTCTGTGTCACGTCCGGAGTGTGAGAGGCCGACGTGTCTTGTCAGCAAAAAACACGAATACCAGAATCCTTTTCCAGGACTCGCAGCCACAGTTGCCCCAGAAGAAGAAGATCACCGTCAGGCTTCGGGCAGCTAGCCCCACAATGTGCGAGTATACGCAGCGCTCTCTCGGGCTGATCTGTGCGGGCTATTTCTCCGGCGACTCTCCCGCACGTCGGGCCTCTTTTGGTCATGGAGCCGCTGTCGATCATCCCAAACGAGGCGAGCGGAATGAAGGAATAGCGAGGAGGCTGACGAGAATTTGGAAGACTTTTTCATTGTTGATCATCGCGCCGCAGAAGCAGCGAGTGAGGAGACTGCCGGGCGATGGCAAGGGGGTCACGGGCCGACCGCTTATCGCCTTCCGCAGTGGAGTAGCGGAACTCGGGCGGTGCGGAATTGGAGAGCGAGGCGAGCACGGACCGGGAGAACAGGCCCCCCTGGTCAGAGTGATTTGGAAGGAGAGAGAAAGAGGATTTCACACAACGCATTCGGTCACATCTCTGCTGGCAGGAGCAGATCATGAGGTATTTGCATTTGGTATTTGGTATTTGGCATTTAGCATTTAGCATTGGGCATTGACGGCGTGGCAGCGACGGTTCATAGGCTGGGCATGGTCGGGTTTTGGGTCTCTGCATACCGCACGTCCTTAGTAGGGTGCCTCAACATTAATAGCAACAGCAGCAATAATAACCATAATATATTATCACAGCACATATGAACCATCAAAGCTGCTGCAACGTTTCAAATTTGTCCCGCGCCAAAGTTCTCCGTTCGCCTCAAGCCTTGGAACGCTGTCACACAAGGCATTACCGAGAGTTCTCCACCAACAGGGCTAGGGTCTCTCAGACCCTCTTCCTCTGTGGTGCCTCGTACGTGAGGCTGCTTTTTAACCCTGCCGACCAACCAGCATCACGAGCAGGGGAGGCACCTTCTGAGCATAGCGCCGGCGGTTAAAGTGCAGGCGGCGGTTCCGTCTGTTGCTCTGCGCGAAAGAAATGGACCGGTAGCCACCAATGAGAAAAGAGGTCGACAGTGCTATCTGTATTTCAAACCACCCGTGCCGTTTATTGGACGATGGAGTCCTCGTTCCGAAAGGGAGTGAAATGCGATACGATGAGATGCGCCGTGCGACGGGGCAAGGTGGGGTTTTGAAGAGAGGGGACACACAGGAGACTCTCCTTCAACGAGGAGATAGGGATACCTTCGTACGGACCCTCTTGATTTTAATGCGGGGTTTGAGACGAATTAAGCAGCATGACAATACATATCTTATATTGACGTTGTGCTGATGCTCTCGTGCTTCGGCACTCCCTCCAGCTTGTCGCGCACCCGAAGATCGTCGTGCTGTGCCAGCGGTAGACAAGCAACCAACACTCGGGATAGCTTCCTCGAATGTCGTACATGCCGGCGCGCGGAGGCAGGTAATGCAGGCCGCTTCACGGACCAGATGTAGATAACGATAGAGCGCGCGGGCGGAAGCAGTATCCGAGCGTCCCCGAGACAGGGTAATGAACGTGTTCATGCCATAGGAAAGGGAATTCAGGATCGTTCACGAAAGCCCATCACATCACAATTTCATGCCCGGCCGTACATTTCACACGGCTTCCCTTCCTGCACAGGAAGCCGCACGCGGCGTGAGGAGGAGGAGCTGTTGTCGTCGATTGGGGGAGGACGGAATTGGGTGATGGGAGTGGGAATGGAGAATGGGGGGGGAGAGGCTTATTTTCTTGGATTTTCAACAGGGAACATAATCACCATGTCGGTTCCACCCCCAACCCCTCACTCTATTTGCATTTTCGGGCTCGAATCACAACGTGCACCCGGGGCGGCCGTGAGAGGATGTGCTGTTGCTGTAGAGGATTGTGACGAGATGTGGTGATTGATGTGACGAGGACGAGCAGCAGCAGAGAACTGGTCACCGTGACGCGGAGGACGCGAGGAATCCTTCAAGCTAAGTATCTTAGGGCCAACGTTGGAGCAGAGTGTTAGGCGCCGGGAGTCTCTTCGTCTTATGGGCCCACGGGGGAGGATAACGCTGTCTTCGCGCTCGTCTTCCTCTGCATCGGTTAGCATTGTCTGGCACTGTCTGTACCACGCGAGGAGAAGCAGGTCCCTCGCAGTCCCCCTCATTCTCTCCTTTTGCCTGCGAAGTACCTCCCTTCCCAGAGCAAACTCGTACCCGCCTCAAGTACCTCGCGTCCCCTCCGTGCCCAACCCATGCGGGCAGTGATCGATGACCGCTGCAGTGAGGGGGACTCGTGTGATTGCGGTGCATTGCATCCCGCTGTGCCGACCCCAACCCGCCTATCAAGTCCCCGTCGTCCCTTTGCCTGGAGTGTGCGCTAGGCGCCCGCCCCCCGGCCGCAGCTTCTGGTTCGCCAGCCACATACCCGAACATCAACCACCACCGCCGAATCGAAGAGCAGAGCAACCTGGGCCACGACGAGCTCGACGGAGGGATCCCAGAGGGAATGAGAATGCTGAGCAGAGAGGCCCGTCGCCGCCCGGCCACTTGCCCTTTTGGCTCCTCCCGTGTTCTGGCCGGCTCGTCACGAGAGCTCGGGATGCCCGTCCTGTCGAATGAGATCCCCCTCCGCAAGGAAGGCCGGCCAGTGGAGAGTAGCATCTTGAATCATGGCCCTCCCGGCGGAGGGAGGTGAGTAAGGGAGCCAGCGGAGGGAGCCAGGCATGGCAATAGGGAGGGACAGCGACTCCAGGGACCCCTCTCAACCACTCTGCATCCCGGACCTGGTGCTATCACCTCGAGGCAATGAGATGAGCCGGACGCATCCGCAGCCCAGATGCCATGTCCCCTCGGCTGGGAGCTGCATGCCGTTGTTCTAAATATGTCTGATCTGGTCTGGGGATCGGCCACTGACAGTACTTAGCATCGCTACGTAGCCGCTCTGCTCTGACATGGCCGGTTGACCCCATATACGGGCCCAAGGCCACTCCTCCTCCAATCTGTCCCTCGAGGCGAAGTCGAGATCATCCTTTGGCCCTTTGATCAGCCCCCCTGCCTCCCGTACAAGCGCCAGAGCCACCCATTCTGCTGCGTCTCGTTAGACCCAGACGCTCGTCGTCCTGCGAATCCGCCGTCCTGTGCTGCCGCCGACAAGTCCCGTGCTACCGCAACCTCCCCGAACCTTCCCACCGTTCCTCTTTGCACACCTCAATATTTCCCTCCGTTTCTACTTCTGGATCGGTATACAGAACCAGACAATTCTACAACGTACACAAGATTCTATTTCCGGAGAACGCAGGTCCCGTTTTTGACGCGGCTCACCCTCACAGCACCTCAGCCGGCGCCTAGCACTCCCTGCAACCTCATGGGACGATTGAGAGGACTTGGGCGTGGATTGTGATCAGCCCTGTACTGCTGTAAGACCACAAGCGCTGGCGGTGGCGGCAAGACACTTGACTTCCGTGCGTTCCTTCTTTTCCCCTATTCTCGAACCCCTTCCGGTGATATTTCGCGTGGCTGGATATCCCCCTCCCCTTTCCAAAGTTGGTCCTGGGACATCATGGGGTTTTTTCCACTCCTTGCATGATAGTTTCTTGCCTTCGAATGCGGTCAGCGGACTGACACTTCGACTCTCTCATCAGGCAGATAGCAAGCGGAGCCGTCACCATCACCATGTCGGCATCTAAGAACCGCCCAATGTCGATAGGCTCTAGGAGCTCGGCCACGTCGAAGGGGAGGTTAGCCACGCTGGCCGAGATCAGTTCCAGCATGCCTCCCCAACCAGCATCCTTCAATCGCGACTTCGAGCCCTGCGCGGCCACCGCGACTATGTTCCTGTATGCGCAAGGGAACTCTGTCGTCTGCTGCCACCATGATACACTGAAGATAGAGAGAAGATTTGCCCGGCACTCAGAGGAAGTGAGGCTGCTCGCAGTAGACTCGATAAGTGAAACGGGCGCCGGCCGATTGGTCGTGAGCTACGATGCAGGACAGACCGCTATAGTATGGGACTGCATGACCGGAGATGAGATTGCGAGATTTGCATCTTATGAGAATCTCACCGTGGCAGCGTGGATGCGCAACGGAAATGTTGCTTTTGGTACGCTCCTGATGTCTGGTTTGAGAAGTTATACTAATTCTCTACAGGAAATTCTCAAGGCAACGTTATATTATTTGAGCCAACAACATCTGAGCATATCTCTGCCAGGACATTAGACCAGATTCCAATTACGGCTTTATCACCAGCAGCTGATTGTAGGACCTATGCTATTGGGTAATTTTTAGTTTTCTTCCCTACTAGACTTAGGCTGACTTGCATAGCTTCTCAAACGGCTCACTCATGATCGCAGCGTTGCAGCCAAGATTCATGATCCTTCACAATTTGACAACATCCAGGGGGCCATCTCCTATTGTCACATTGGCATGGCATGCTTCGTCGTCGCGGCAGAAGTCCGACATGTTAGCTGCGCAGACGCATGATGGCGATCTTCGAGTCTGGAGTATCAGCAAGTCTCCCAGCAGCAGCGATAGTGCGAAGGTCGTTAGAGTCCTGAAACGAAGCGAGAACTATCCTCCTGGTCCAAACTGGCTGGGATGGTCCAAAAATGGTCGCATTATCCAGTATTCGGAAGGGTGAGTGCAAAAACCCCCTAAAGCCTTCGAGAGCCCACGCGCGCGCTTAGCGAAGCAGGACTGACACTGCCTCATCACATAGGGAGACTTCCTCATGGGACGTCCGCACAAAGCGTGTCACATACGAATCGGTGCCGACTCTTGAACACGTTAAGGGGCTTGCCGTTTACGGACCCGGGGCTACCCTGTTCACGTTGGGCCGGAATAACACTGCCCAGCAATTTGACCTCAACTCGCCACCCGTGCTGGTTGCTAATGTGCAGCACCCGGCCAATCCACTGCCACCGTCACCGCCGGTGTCTATCGAGGAACAGAAGAAGCAAGATGCACCGGCGGCTACGCGTAATACTGAGCTATCGGCAGTCCCGATCAACATTGACATATCTGAGAGTGATGAAGACCATATGTCTCCCTTGGCACGGATTGCTAGGGAGATGGACAAGCACGACAGTGACCAGCTGGACGCTCCTACTGACCGCGCCGATACTTTGAGTCCTGTCTCATCGCGAAGCCGTGCTTCATCACATTCCATTAACTCGCGGTCGTCCGGTGGGTCTAATCACTACCGGCCCCATCGCAGCAGGCACACGTCAGTGGCATCACGAGGAATGAGTGACGGTACTACCATGTCATTTGGTTCATCGCTGCATTCCTATCGAGAGCCCTCTCTGGCCTCTTCCAGTCGCGACTCTTACTCTATGAGCAGCATGAGCTCGGCGTCAAATACGTCGCACCGCTCACGACCAAGAGGCTCTCGCTTACGCCAGGAGATCTTACAAAGTCCTGAAGATGCCAGAGTCATCGACCTCTTCAAATTTACCAAGTCTAGGCTTAGCGATATTCCCTACCGGCACCCAAAGGTTACGGATAACTCTCGCCTTACAAATGATAACCTCCGTCGCCAGATGCTTAGTACGATCTTCGGTTGGGAAGGCGAGGTGGAGGATCTGATCCAGGATGAACTCAGTAGACATCCTATGGGGTCACCTAACCGCGTGCTTCTAGCTAAATGGCTCGGTGATATCGATACCGACATCATGGCCACGAGCTCAGAGTCGATGACCTCGTCAGACTGGATGCTTCTTGCTCTCAGCGGCATCGGCGGCCATGCTTCGCAAGCAAAAGTCGCTCGTGCGTACGTCCAACGCCTGCTTGAGAAGGGAGATGTGCATACCGCTGCCACGATTATGATTGGGATGGGAGATCAGAATGATGCTATTGAGATCTATGTCTCTCACAAGCGATTCATGGAGGCGGTCCTCCTGACATGCCTGGTGTTCCCTGCAGATTGGCAAAGACAGTCTGCACTGGTTAATAAGTGGGGCGAATGGGCCGTCCAGCACGGCCAACAGCCATTGGCGATTAGGTGCTTCTCCTGTACCGGATCAGAATCCTCTGAGCCTTGGTTCTCACCTGGGGCTCAGGCCGCAACATTCTCTCATGTTAAGAACCAGGCTATTCCTGAAATGCTCAGCCCTCCCCTTTCACCACCTGGCTCCCGAGGCCCTCAACGCAGTATTGCAAAGACGTCCGCTCTGAAGCTCATTACCTCATTCGACGACAAGTCTTCGAAATCGAAGTTCTTTAGAGCGAATGAAGATGAGCGCACTCCTATTGGTGGTGTAAGTGGGCTGATGTCAGGAGGCGGCATAACACCCATTGCGGAATCTGCAATATCTCCAGGAGTCGATACAGCACACACTGCTCTTCTCCGTCCTGGCCATCGCAGCGCGTATCACACGCCGATAACAGCTCGAACAGCAACGCCAGGTGGTTTCACAAGACAGCGACTTCCTTCCATTGGCGAGACTCCTGCTGACGTTATTTTTCCTGGCCGGAAGATAGAGGCGACAAACCCACCGCCAACTGTTGAATCAGGGTCCGACAAGCGGTCTATTGGCAGCCATGAACGAAAGAACTCGCAACCTACTGAACTTATGCAGCTAAGCTCAGCGATATACAATCCACCCCCAACAAACCGTGCAGCTACTGCAAGTCCTATGATGCAGCGAAATAAGGAGGCGATCGCGGCTGCACTACCGTTACCATCACCCGCTCTAGAGTCTGTGAATGCTATCAAGCAAAGTGGGCGTCAGCGGAACGGATCCCGTGATCGTAAACCTGATGGTCTCCAGATTCAATGGCCCCCGATGGAATCCATCCTCACTGGCGACTACATGACGTCTCCAGAACCATCTGCCGTATCATCCAAATATCGTAGCAAGCGTTCTGTTACTGGTTCCGTTACTTCAACCTCGTCAACAGGTAGAAGAAGCCCGATTCTCAGTGAGAGAAGTTATAGGAGCCAGGGAAATCAGAGCCCGGCTGTGACTGGGAAAAGCCTTGATCAGTACATCAGCAGTCTTGATTCTGCACAATACTATTCAGAGAGGAAACGCAGCCGTGAGAGGCGCGAAAAGTCCGGGAGGGTTCGTAGCAGCAGTCGAAAGACCAGAGACCGAGAACCGTCTGAAGAGCGCGGGCGAACGACTGGACGGTACATCAAACCAGCCAAGCGTTCACCAACGTCGCCCCTTCCTATGTCTCCAGAAGACCTTCGAGACCTAGGTGCAATCGGATATGATGACGAGACTATCAGCACAAGGACGAAGAGGGAGAACTCTAGGTCTAGAGCATCAAAGCCGTCAAGCAGAATTCGTCATGCGTCTGTTGAAGCCCCTACGAGAGAGCATGTTGCCAGCAAGCCTTCTAGTCGTGTAACGAGTCGCAACAACAGTCGTCGACCTCGTAGCCGTGAGCCTCTTCACCAGTTAGATACGCGGGGCCGGAGCAAATCTCGTGGTGACGGATCTACCATCCGCTCTCCATCATCACCCTTACCAATGTCACCTCAGGCAAAATTTTACCAGGATGATGATAATGATGACCTCCGAAAGGCGGTTGAGGATCAGATGCGTTTTAGATCTCGGCATAGAAGCACAAGCCGCGTTAGGGAGCGCGGGACAAGTTCTGTCCGCGGAGGTTCTCCTGAAAGAAGGCGCCGAGATCGATCGAACAGCCGGAAACCGGGTGATCGAAGTGGTAGCAAAGCCGGCAAAGATCAAGAGCCTCGCCATAGACGGCCATCTCATTCAAGGAGAGTATCTGAGGCCGAGGCTGGCGATATTAAGAAGATTAAGGATGAGCGTCAGTTGAAGAAGGAACAAGCGGCTCGGGAGCTGGAGGAGAGACGAAAGTCTCTCGCCCGCCGACCTTCTGCTCCCCCAATTGTCCATCCCGAGGAACTCGCTAGACTTTCTCCGATGAGTTATCAACCCCCGACAAGAACAGACTACAGCAGAGCTCAATTGGTTCCACAAAGGTCGCCCAATATCACCCGCAGCCAGACTACGTCTCCAGAAAGCTTCCGGTCCGGGCATGACTCTAACAAGAGCACAAGTCCACTAGTTGGTCTCCCAGCTACGCCAAGAGCGATGCGACATCCCAAGTTCGATCCTGAAGGGAAAGACATCCCAGATGTTCCCCAGATTCCCGAGAGATACGACAACACCCAGCCACCAACTTGGGGATCGAATACTCACACGCTATCCTACAACAATGCATTCGAGAATCTGGCACCACTTCCAAAGTCAGTTTACCAGAGCCCTCCCAAGCGTGTACCTCCGCGCTCGGCCTCTGCACCCATCCCCGAGGAGCCAGTCTCGCCTCCAGCGCTTCCAGCAGCTCTACCGCTGCATCCAGCTTTCCATGCAGCATTGCCACCCAGCACTCGACGACGACCCGAGTCTAGCTATCACCGAGCATCGCAGCTCCACTCGTCGCGGAAGGTGGCCCAAGGAGACTCGCAGCCAGGAACGCTAGGCTACGAAGTGCGGAACACCATGATTCCGGCGATCATGAGCGGTATCGATGAGACTCTCGAAGCAAATACCACAGTCTATAATGTTGCTAATGACAAGCTCACCCCCCCACCGCCCCCTCCACCTCCAGCCCCGCCGATCCTCCCAGAATTGCAGCATCTCATGATACCGCCTCCACCACCTCCGCCACCTATCGCACCCCGCTTCAATGGAAATGATCCCAACACAAACTCGATCGTTTCCGGCGTCTCCTCTCACTCTCAGAGCTCGGGAGTGATTGAGATTGTCATGGACAACGATGATGAACCCCAGAGCGGTACTTCGACTGGGTCTTCCCACGCTCAACAGCCGCCTCAAGTAGTTCCCCCGCAGAACTCAACCGCTAACCACACCCGTGGCCGCAGCGAAAATGAGAATAGTATTGCTGGGCGGTTCTCACGCGCAGCCGAGCGCCTCCGAAGCGCCAGCCGCGGACGGAACACGGTGGAACGTACCAGAAGCCCGCCGGAGATCAGTCCGTACGAGAGCGTACCGTGGGGCATCCCTCGCAGCAGCAATACCACCCCAGCTTCGACCATCCACCTGGGCAGTGGCCACATACCGGCCCCGCCAGTCATGAGTCCGGAGCAGGGAGGCATGATCTAAAGTCACTCGCATTTTAGTCCATGTTCATCTTTTGCATATACATATTCCGGCGTTCGTAATGTTGTGCCTTATATTCGATACCCTTCTTCTCTTCTCTTCTCACTCTCACAAATACAGTAGAGAGGGCTGAGCGTTCTGCATTCACGCAGTGGGAGCGGGAGCTCAGGCCACCCCGCCTCCACGGCTATGACTTTGACGACATAAATTTCGCCCCTCGTGGGCCTCTATTTATATATCGGGAGTGATTCTCGAGGAGAAAAAAACACAATCACTCCCCGGCGGCTTATTGTACTATTCTACGTTTCCTTTTGTCTCTCCTTGGCCAAGCAGACTTGCGTGCGTGCGTGTTTTGCTTAGCCGTAACGAATTTCTTCCTCTCTTTCTCTCTAGTCGAATTTGACAGGCGTTGTTTTCGCATGGGGGTATGGGGATGAGAGGGGTGATGTGTAATGGATAGATGATGGGGGAAGGGAATGGGAATAGGGGAAGGGATGGAAGGGAAAAGCGCCTAGTATAGTGTAGCCTCACGGCCTGAGCAGCAAATATTGAGCACTGTTTTCGATTGGCAACCTGTGCGAGATTATGGACGTTGATTGTGTGAATGTCAGCATACCTAAGCCTAAGACTGTGAGCGAAAGGGAGCCTCATGTTAAGTAGAGTGCTGCGGAGCTGTGTGAAGTCGCATTGTTAGCTAGCGTTTCCTGGCGGCAGATCAAAGTAGTTGTATATATTCAAATAAGCGATTTTATCCTCGGCTGTCATGGTCGTCAAGTAGGAAGACCCTGCAATACCATACACGCGCCCGCATTCTCGTCTTTCACAAGTCGCCCGGCAGCAGCGCCCAGTCCGAACAGAGCGGTGGCCCCCCACTCGTGCAGGTAACTCACGATGCTGGACTAAGGGGCCTTAAGCAATGGAGATGATTTCTCGAGGGAGGCCTCACTCTGCAGAGAGCTCTCCACCGCGCTGTGGCGGTGCCGGATTACGTTGGCTGTGGGTTGCGCGCGCGGTGTGGTGGTGGGAGTCGACCTTTTTTTTTTATAAATTTTTTTAACACTTTTTCCTATTTCTTCTATAATTATTTGTATTGATGTGTGTAGATATCCCTTTTTGGTCATGATTCCTGATCTTCGGGCTAGCCTACGCCCCGCTTAGCGAAGATACGCGACGCCTTGAGTCACGAGGCGGGCAACATTCCACATCAAACGGGAAGATTCTCGACGTCCTTTGGAGGAGTGGGTGGGATATAAACTGAAAGATAACTTCACTCTGTAGGGACACCACTCTTCTCTACTTCTCAAAGAGACAGCAATACACAATAACAAACAACCTGCCTTCCACTGACGGAAGGCATCAAGAAATACTCTGCGCATTGATTGCGCGCCAGAATGGCTACTCAAACCGCCCTCCAGACCACACTCTCGCCATCTCAGGAAGGGGCCCAGTCCAATACAGCGTCCTCGAAGTTTGTCTTGCATTCACAGGCCCCCTCAATCAAATCCAATTCCTCCAAGCCCACCAGCGCCAAATCTCAACCTGAGGACCTGTCTCCATACCTCTCCAAAATCGCCCTCTCTCATCAAACGCCCTTTCAGAAGCGCGTCCTCACTCTCCTCTGTCAGGTCCCACGCGGAGAGCACACCACCTACGCCGCCATGGCCAAACGCCTCTCCTCCTCGCCGCGCGCCGTCGGTAACGCCTTGCGCAACAACCCTTTCGCCCCGCACGTCCCGTGCCACCGGGTTCTTGCTAGCGATGGCAGCATCGGTGGGTTTAAGGGCAGCTGGGGCCGAAATGGCAAAGAGGGTTTGAATGATGGCCAGAAAAGATCGCTGTTAAAGGGGGAAGGCGTGAAGTTTGACTCCAGTGGGAGGGCGGTTGGAAGAGCGTGGGAAGCGTTTAGATAAGGGATGGGTTTGCACTATAGGGAAGCAGAAGTTCAATGGCGTTGGTTAGTTTCTTCAGAAGTCTTGTCAATTAGTGACTACACTAGCATGAATGTCATGAGATCAGGAGCTTGAAGAGCTGTCCTTGCCATACACGATTGAGAGCTAGGAGACGCGTCACACGATAGCCGAGGATCGCTAATTTCGTGATGTTTGATCGCGAAAAATCGTGACCTTTAATCTATATGTATTTCGATGGTCATCCTCCGTAATACACCAGACGGAATCCAACATCCTTGGTAAGCCCGTCTAAATGAAAGCCTGTTACTACAGGTACTGTGTAAGTATCCTGTTCGATCATGTTCGTTCTTGAACTGTGCAAGGGCACATTCCTTCAACGCTCAATTTCTTATATGCAAATCTATATGTTCAACGGATGAACATATCCACAGCCTTAGCGACAATCGAGACCGACTCACTTGTTTATATCGCTTGCTATTTCGTCTCACAAAGAAGGCAATTTTCGGTTCACATTTGTATTGCGTGCAACTTCATTGTGTCTGAAATGGAGCTGAGATCAAAAACACTGCCACTGCGGCGCTCGATTAACTCATTAGAGGGCGCATTCTCCCCGCGGACTGATAATCCACTTAATGTACAAACCTTTCCCGCGGGGACGGGCATCAACAATGTTTTCCAGTCACTAGTGGTTCAGTCTAATCTTATAGATTTGCGATCAACTTCTCAAGCACCAGTCCTTAAGCTGCCGAACAATCAACCATCTCAACTCTTCGACTCTGATTGCTCTCCAGAGAATCAAAGACCGCTCCAGAATTGCTTCAAGACTAGTTCGTTGATATCGTATTCAAGAGATAGTTATAGGTCTGATCCGTTAGACGATCGAGTCGAGAGGAGCAAATCTCATGCTGCACAACTCCCCTACTATCCATTGATTTTACGGCGTAATAACTCCTTCCTTTTTCAAGATCCAGAGAATCTTCTTACGCGAGCTGCATCCGGATATAATACATCTGGCAAGCCTGTCGACTGGACTCAAATACATCTTACAATCTTCCCTTACTACCCTTGGAATTTAAGACCGAACAAAGGCTCCCGTCAAGAAGATACATCAACAAAAGTCAACACTCAGTCGAACAACTGGTGTATAACATCACGTACAAACCCTACATCAATGAAAATGCCGCCCCCAAAGAAGAGAAGCATTTCTGAGGTTGTCGACCAGATGGAGGATTCCCCATCACCGGCTCCTAAAATAAGGCGCCTTGTGTCTGAGGCAGGAAATGGGCTAATTCAGGAACCGAGAACACCGCCAGTGGTAACTTGGCAAACTACACTCGCGATACCTCACCATCAACATCAACCTTCTGCCAGCTCGGGCTATCAATTACGATCCACGCCTGGCCCGACCCCCTCTGGGTCAAGGCAGGGTGCATCATCTGTCTCTCCTTGTAACCTGGTAAAAGACGCCCATCCAATCGACTCGAGCAAGGCCCCCGTGTATGATTCCGCTTCACTTGTGCGCAATGTTCTCCGTGAAGCTCGCAAGAATCCAGACAACCCAGGGCTGAGAGAGGATCTAGAGTGCCTGAAGTCACGTCTCCCAGAAGTTGACGCTCTTTTGGGGCTTGATCTAAATGGCCTGCTTGGAAGTCTAGCTAGTCATCAACGTCCAACATTGGTCAGAAAAACCAAAATGCTCCCCGTCTATAGATTGACAGATGGGCTATTCGGCCGCGCTCCTCCTCACAAATCTGTGGAGCTTGCTTCACGTCGGGCTCCTTCAAACCCTTCAAATCCAAGATCTGACGACACGACCCCTGTCAACAGAGATCCAAATTTGTTGCCAGATGAGTCCTCCATTCTTGACACATCGAAGGATCTAGCTGTGGGATCTGTTAGCATTCGCGAGGTCCCTAAACAGCAACAGACCACTACTACGGCTGCTCGGCAAAGTTCATTCCAAAATGCCAGCACACCTGCTCCTAGCGCTCGCAGCTTTTCCGTTATGGTTGGCTCGCCCTCGCAGCTATCAGGACCAAAACCTCTAGTTTTTGGACTGGCTGAGAGTGACGAAGAACCAACTCCTAAAGCTGCGATGAAAACTACTCCCCGTCGTGAACAGCCGAAGAGGGCTGCTGCAAACAAGGTATCCAAAACCCCAACATCGGGGCAAAAGGAAAATGGCATATCGTCCAGTCAAACGAAGGCTGTTCCGCCAACAGAATCTGAGAAGAAGAAGCGCGGTCGACAAACTAAGCCTCCGGGGGCAATTGCCAAAGCCAAAGCACCAAAAAAGAAAACCAAGCTGTACGCGTTGCCTAAAGACTTCAGCACCCCTAAATTTCTGCCGGCGGCCAAATACAACGTGTACTTTTGTGAATGGGAAGACTGCCCTGCCGAACTTCATAATCTTGAGACACTACGAAACCACGTCTTACGTGTCCATGACAAGAAGCTTCCCTCTGGTGCTCGATTCTGCTTATGGGGAAAGTGTTCTCGGAATCATAATTCTACCGATAATAAGGAGCGGTTCCCTGCAGAGTTAGATAGAGCTGAATTTAAAACCAAGGTGGAATGGCAAGACCATATTAATGAAGCCCACATTCTTCCTGTCGCTTGGCAATTGGGAGATGGGCCAAAGGCCACTATCCCAGGTAGGTTCCTTCCGATCTTATTACACCTGTCATCTTCTCCAAAAAGCCAACCACGTTTTTGAAGATTCTAAGATGGAACAGATGCTGCTGGCTTTACAGCGCCAAATAGTGTACCTCGCTGGCTTTGCGATGCGAATGGCAATCAAGTCACACCGTCCGTAGAAGGTCAGCCTATTTACCACGGTAACCCGAAGGAGTATGCGCTCAAGAGATTTACCACAAGAAGAGAGGGTCTATCCGTCATCTGGGAGCCTATCAAAGATCCAAGCCTGTACTGGAAGAATCCAGAAGACCCCGATTATTTCGATGTGCCTGCAAAGACCGGCGACGAGATGGATAGGCTGTGAACACTACTCGCTATTCTACGAGAGGGATACCGCCTATCTTCAATCTGCAAGTAAGAAGTACCGCTGGTGGGCCAGGAATTAGTTACAGCAATTTCAGATTGCAGTAAGCTGCTTTGCAAAATGCATGGGAGTGGACCATCAAATGTGAATTGGGGACAAGGAACAAAGGCGACCTAATTAGCTAAGAAAATACTGTATTATAGGTACTATCTGATGAATCGATTGTTGTGTCGTCAGATACACTTCCCCGAAATCCAACCCCATCGACATACAATTGAACAGTCAACAGCAAGTGAAAGTTCTTTCAGCACAATGGACATTATCAATCCAACTAAATCAATTACAGCTCGTCATACCTTAATTAAGGGTTATTCTTATATTCCGTTGGGGTTTACCTACCGCCTCAGAAGGGCAGGACCCACGTGATCATATCAAAAAGTTCGCTTATGTAATCTAAAATAAGAAAAGTGGAAGGAGCTGGTCGTTCTTTTCTGGAATATCTTGTCTGCGCGTGGACGACCTCTGCGCACCTTAGAAGCGATGAGCGTCTCACGCCCAGCAAGATGTCTCTTATCCAATTCTTCAATACCGGCAATGGCGTCGCGTATACGCTGTCGAAATTTCCACACGACCTCAAATCTCTTCCAGAGACGACGGCCACGATATCCTAATATTAAGGCTGCTGATATGGGCCTCATAGACAAAAAGCCACCGAAACCTCCAGCTAGCGAATTATTCAGGCCATACTCAGATGAAGAGAAGGCTTTGTTGGCGAAGAAGTACACACCCGAGCAGATTCGCGCGATTGAGGCAGGAGAGGGAGCGATTCGACCAGAGGAACTTGACCAGCAAGGTGTTATCCGGACGGACATTGGATCCCTATCATATCTTGATGATTTCAGACACTATAGGAGTGTCATCGACAAGAAGCCTCCGGACAACACCCCAGTGGACCCCAATGCGAGGTTCATGACCGAGGACGAGCTTGCGACATCGTTCAGTGAGTATTATGACAAGCTCAAGAAGGAGAACCCCCCCCCACCGGTCTCAAGAGCTATGAGGGAAGGGGATCCTGAGGAGTTTGATCCTACGAGATTAAACTTTTGGCGTGCGGATCTCGAGTCGCCACGGTATATGGGCACGAATGGGCCTATACCGTCAGGACCAAACCTATTTGCGCCGGCTATCCCGAAGAAGATCTCAATAGATGGCAATAAAATGGTTGCAGAGAATGGGACAGTGATGGAGGAAGATTCACAGAGTGTAGTGGATCCGCGAGATCCAGATGGGATATACGACCGGCTGCGGAAACAGACGGGACTTACACTCGACGACATTTTTGGTCTGGAGTCGAAGGTAGTAGTTCAGCATCAAGTTACCAATCAGACTCGTCTGGGCAGAGTTCGGAGCATGTACTGCCTTGCCATCGCCGGGAACAAGAATGGTCTATTAGGCATTGGTCAGGCCAAGGGACAAGAGGCAGGAAATACCATGGCGCTCGCAAAAGTAAACGCCATACGTAACATGAAGCCAATCCCTCGGTACGAGGAGCGGACCATATATGGAGATGTGGAAGCGAAGGTGTCAGCCGTGAAAGTCAAACTTATGGCAAGGCCACCAGGTACATATGTCTATCTTCTTTATCTATAGAGACGTGCCTCAAGCTAACACAACGTATCGTAGGATTTGGTGTCCGCTGCCAGTACCTTATCTTCGAAATGGCCCGGGCCGCTGGCATCCACGATCTCGCGGCACGGGTGCCACGGTCCCGGAACAAGATGAACACTGTCAAGGCCACGTACAGCGCACTGATGAAGCAGAGGATACCGGACGAGGTTGCACGGGGACGGGGGAAGAAACTCGTGGATGTGCGAAAGGTGTATTATGCGGGTCTTGTATAGGGTTTTGCGTATTTTCCCGCCATCCACGTTTGTATTACTATATGTAAGGGAGCTTGCATCGTCAGGCGTAACATAGGCATAGCAAAGGCATACTTGCCTCCAGATATTCTATCCCCTTTCTCCGTTTTACTCTACTAGCTACGTCCCAGGGTCACCGGACGCCGCGATAGCTTCAAAACCCAATCGCGGCTCGACGTCGCTAATTGGCAGTCTCATCGTTCTCACTGCGTCCTGATGCACGCCGGACGACCATGCTAATTTGTTGATCTTCTCCACCTATCCATTCATCAACGAATCTTTCTTCTTCACCTCCTTCATTCTCCCGCCTCTTCCTGATCCCGAGAGTACATCTCCTGCTGCAGGACAATACTATACACGCTCGCTTTTAATAGCGTGAACACAAGGCTGGTCTTCCGCTCCAGTTGTCTCAGCCCGTCTAGGATTTCTGAAGTCGGCTTGCTCGCCATGGTATCCAAGATGCTCGCCAGCTATTCCACCAGAATTTATTAGCTTCTGGCAAATTGCAATTGACAAGGTATAAATATCACACCTTCTTCATATTCTCGGCCAGCCGCTCGTATTCTTCGAGGAGGTCCTGTTCCAGAGGGGAGAGGTCCTCGACGGTCTTCGATGCTAGAGCAGGCGTGGATGCTGATTCTGAGTGATCCATGCCTGTGTTTCAAGTGTAGATTTACATAAGGAATTGCGTTAATGGGGAGAGTCTTGTTTCTTCGTCGCAATTGCCGGAGGGTCGTAATGCGGTGTTCGAGATGACACGCGTGTTTGCTTTGAAGTCGTATCGCGTCGCAAAATGTCGCGATAGGCTGCCCCACATTAAGGAGCTGTTCACGTGACTAAATTAAAAGAATTCTTTGTCCCGTGTTAACACGGGCACGGTACAAGATTAGCCAGAGCCGAAATTGCCGAAACAAGGCTTAAAAGAAGGTTTGCTAGTTTCACCCTATGAGGTCGAAACTGGTCAGAGAAGCAGGTTGGTACCAGTATTGGTGTAGTTATGAACACCTTCTCTTAAGCTATTTGTGTGTATATATCGACATATTGTCATGGTCAGAATAAGAGAATCTGCACCAAAGCTCCAGCTATCAGGACATCAGAGGCGCCTTGAAGTCTGAATTATTTGCCAATATGTCGAAACGGGTTAGTATAAACGTATGTCGGGCCGACCCGTCCCGTACCAACGCGCCTCAATGCATCCTGTTGAATTGATCCCTATTTCGCCTAAAAGGGTAGTCAACTATCTGCGCCAAGTCCCAGTAGTCTCCCAATCGATATCTCTAACCTGGCATATGTGTATAACTATTAGAGCAGTTGCAAATCTTCCATAATCGCCTGGTCCGCGATCATGCTACGCATCGCCTCCTCTTCAGTGAAGTTTGTCCAGTAGCCCACTTCTGCAGCTTGCTTTTTGGCGGCGTATATCTCTCGCGCGACACCCTTCACCTGAGTTAAAGCTCGTCCAGCGGACGGCCACACCTGCCATAGTGATTTCAAGGCACCTGTGCTGAGCCGAAGTTGCTGTTTGAGGTCGCTGTCATCAATAAGGGCCATTAAAACGGACCAACACGACAAATGTACGATGGATGCAAGGGAGACGACGCATGTAAAGAAATGCGTATGCTTGGTTAATGCTACGGGGAGCGTTATGAGATTTGAGATATCTTGTGCAGCTTGAATCGTTTTTGCCGCATGGATATTGTATGAGTCGCCTGGAACGATTTCTTTGTGAGGAGCGCAAGACGTTACATCCTTGGCCACGCTCGAGTCCAACTGAGAGTGCTCCCGATGTAGCAGTATTGTCGTCCTAGGGCGGGTCAACCTTAGCAACGGAAAAGGAGAGTTTTAATCTCACGCTGCTGAAATCATATGAGCTTGGAAGATCATCTCGTCCAACCGACCGTCGCCGCTGATAAACTTTTTCTTCGATTCAGGGAGATGCAGCCTCCAGTTTACAAGATGGGCATCTACCCTACTAATTGCATTCTCGTCATAATGCATAATATGCGACAGAGCAAGCACCTTGCCCATGTTTCGAATTCCGGCTATACGATATGAATATGAGGAGTATGTAGTGTCTCCTCCGCTAAATAAGTCATCGTCAAAATCTCGTATATAACTTGGAGGAGGTATGTTCTACAAGTATTAGCCAGAAAAAAAGACAATGAGACATTACCTACGCCATTCACATACTGCTCTTCTTCACACGGCAATCCAACCTCAGCAGCTATCTCGTTTAGTCGAAAGGAGCTTTTCTGGTGAACGCCTGCAATCATGCCATCAACAACAAATAATTCCCACCAAGTTCGACGCCAACTCTCTTCTAAGACATTCAATCCATTCCCGTTTAACATTGCAAATTCACGTCTATTCATACCCAACTCCAGGGCGATATCCTGCGCTTCGACAAGAAATTGTAGAGCTTTTTCTTGATACGTATATCCATCGAGACCAATCGCCAGAATCAGCATTGCTTGGACTTTGAATCCGTCTTTAGGATAGATCATATTACAAACCGCGCGTTCAGCTTCCAGGCCGAGCGTAGGTGTCGGTGCTTGGGCCACATAGAACGAACCAATATAGCGCATGGCTGCTTCTACATGTTGTAATGGCTTCTCCTTTCGCAAAGCCATAAAGCGGCTCCGGGGAAGCACAAATGGATGTGCCGGATAAAAATGGAAGAAAAATGCTTCGAGGCATCGCTCTCGAAGATCCAATGCAGCTGAGGCATGTTTCGAGTCGAATGTTACCAGAGGCTGCTGCTGATCGGAAGCTTGAGGCTGCGAAGACATGTAACATGCCTGTGGGCTCTGGCCATTATTCGGGGTATTTGATGATACTCTAACCAGTGGATAATCATGGAGATGTGCTGAGCTCGGAGATGTCGAGCCCGCAATTATTGATAATGTAGTCGCACCAGCCGGGGGTTTGCTAGTTACACCATTTCGCCTGGGCCCTTTGAATCCTCGGCGACTGCGTACATAGACACATTCAAACTCATTAGAGACGCATCTCGTGCATGGCACTAGCCCATCACATTTGAGATGCTTGCTCCGACAACCAACACAGGTTGATGGCACCGAGGGCTTCTCTTTCAGTGTGGTCTTGCTCTGTTCAGGCTGTCCGGAAGCTGGAGGGGTTGACCCTTGACGCTCTTCTTGACCATCAGGAGTCGGGGATGCTGACGCCATATTGGGGGCCTGTTCAAGAGGAAGCATTGAAGCCATATTAAGAGCTAAAGTCGTTTGTCGGAAGCCACTTCGTCGACCAAGATTACCTCCTGACGTAAGTTCAATCAGTGTGGTCACGTGCCCGACAAGGTCTCTTGAGCGAGGTCAAATCGTCCAACCGCGCAAGTCGCTGTTCATAAATTGGCACAAGAAATTTGTTTTGAATTACGATCATACTTTTGAATATATACTTAAAAGTCGATGTGCGTATCAACTCTGCTGGATGCGCTGTTATCAGTCGCTGATTCTCGATGTGAAGCTATTTGAGAACTCGCATTTGTCCCTCCATACGAAGCTACATCAACGGCAGAGACTGAATCCTATCATGCAGTTACTTCATGAGACTTCCATCCTAGGTTATCAATGATCGTGAATGCTGGCAAGTCGCTTTCACAGTTCTTACTTGCGCATCATTCCCCCGTCTTTCTCTCAAGAGACAATTTCTTCTGATTGCTCGCGTGTGAGGGAATCCCGATGCTATCTATATACAAGTTGATTACATGTTGTATGGATAGGATTCTATCTCAAATTCTAAAAATTGATATCCCGAATATACTACTGTTCGCCTTGACCCCTTCGAGGCTTTTGCTTTCGAATCAACGTTAGAGTTATAACTCCCATGCAACCCCACCATGGACCCGATTACTGCTACCGGGCTTGTGCTGAGTGTGGCGGGGCTCGCAGGGCAGGTGTTCACTGGTTGTATCCAAGGTTTGTACATATAGCTCTTCTAATTAGCAAACGTCTAACAAGTGTTAAAGCTATTCAGTTCATAATTACAGCCAGAGATTTACCTGAAACGGCAAAATACCTCAACCTGAGACTACGTATGGAACAACAACGATTATTCGCATGGAGCGAGACTTCAGGTCTGCTGGATCTTGAGAATGCCAAGGATCTTGATAATTTTAATGCCTCAAAGATTAATGGAGCAAATGCGTTCATAATACATAGGACCACTATACTTGACCTTCTTATGCAAATTCAGTGTTTATTCAAGGAATTTGAGAAGGCACAAAGGAAAAACGGTCGCCTTAAGACTGATAATGGGCCAATTGGGGACGATGACGAATTCGTCAACCCAGCAGAGGATGCGTCGAAGGCTCACGTTCCCCTTTCTGAATCAAGAAGGAAATACATTATCAAAGCCATGAAGCAGGCAAGATCTATCACCAAAGAAGCTCTGAGCGAAGGCCGACGACGCCTTCTATGGGCATCCTTTGATAAGGCAGAATTTGAGGATCTTCTTCAAAGATTTTCGACTCTCAATGACAACATGACCGATATCCTCGATGCGAGGCTACAAACCGAAATACACCGCACGACACAGGATACAAATCGAGGAGTCCTACAGCTCCACAAGGATATTTCAAGTCTGCAGAGACTAGTTCAGGCTCTAGACATCAAGATGTCAAGTTCAAGATACCAGGTTGCCATACTACCTCAGTATGCAACCAATGCTTCCGGCCTCCAACTTTTGTCCCAGTTGGCTAAATTCAAAGCTTTCAACGAATCAATAGAATCTCAGAGCACCGGCCCATGGGATGATGCCACAGCAATGGCTCTCCAGCTTGGACGGCCCGACATAGAGAAAGCCAACACAAGGATAGATCGGTCCAGAATCATACTCACTACTTCCGACGTCGCTGATGAGACGTCTGTCCGCTGCGAAGCAGTTTATCTAAAAGATGATGGCGTGAAACAAAATATCTGGATCGAATGGAAGGAGTATGAGTACGGAAAGGGCAAAGCTCTGTCACCACCGCCAGAAATCATTGATCGAGTCCAGAAGCTGGCTGCGCTTCTTGGCCATAGTCCGAAACCAGACGCTTTTCGCGTCCCTCGTTGTCTCGGTTATTTCGACAATGCACGACGTTCAGGCAGCTCTGATACTGGCAGTGAAAGCGAAGAAGACGCAGTTGATACAAGGATCGGCTTTGTTTTTGAGAAGCCTTTAGATGAAGGTGTATCACCGGAAACTCTTCCGGTATCTCTGTTTGACCTCCTGTCTTCGCCACGGCCACGAGTTACTGATCGTATTCGGCTCGCTCATGCCATTGCCAACTGTCTCCTCTATCTGCATAGTGTGAACTGGCTACACAAGGGGTTACGATCCCACAATATCGTCTTCTTCCCAGTCACAGCAAATGCACAAGATGAGAGATCCACCAAGATTGAGTGGAGCAAACCTTATCTCTCTGGATTTGACTTTGCACGGCCTGCCCGTGCGGACGAGATGACTGAAATTCCATGCTATGAGCCTACTCATAATCTGTATCGCCATCCAAGTACCCAAGGCTTTGGTTTTGGACCACGCGAGAGTTTCCGCAAAACATTCGACATATACAGCTTGGGGGTTATCTTGGTCGAGTTAGCACATTGGCAGACAGTTGACAAGGTTCTTGGAATAGAGGTGAGCAAAGTAAGATTGGTAGCCAAGATTAGGGACGCATTGTTGGAAGAACGTCGGATGGCAGGTGTTGGTGCCAATATGGGGGAGATTTTTGAAGATGCAACAAGGAAGTGCATTTATGGTCGGGAAGAACTTGGAATTAATGATGGAGATGATGAAATGAATGATGCGGTGGCTGCCAGACTGTCAATGGTTTTCTATGAAGATGTCGTTAAGAAGCTTGGGGATGTCAGGGTCTGAGTCGGGGTCTTTGCTAAGCTCTCAGATCATTGTACCGACCATGATTTGAACAGGCGAAGTGTGGGAGAATTTGTGTGGGAGTTTTTGTGATATCAATACCGCTATATACACCCCATCTTGCTTCATGTCAATGCTCTACCTATAATGTCCGCGTGTGCCATCCGTTTAACATATCGATCGCGAGGCAATTTCGCAGTGCATCCAATGGTTAAAAAAATTACATGAACGACAAGATGAGCACGAATAATTAGGGCCAATGGAGCAAAGTCCGCATGTTTATACCTAGTTATCTCTAGGTTTATAATTACCAGTGTTATGCCATATAACCCGGAGCAAATTAAAAGAAGAAAAGATTGGGATGACGGAGAGGGAGAGAGGGAGGTTGTATTGCTGGCATCGAGGGGCAAATCACGGGTAGATAAGCGAATCGAATCTCCTTATCATACCAGCGCCATACCTTTCTCGCTGACATCGACCAAGACATCAACAGTGCATCGCCCTTCAACAACGCCAAGATGCAGGGCTTCAATATGGGGCGTTATGTTCCGCCGGAACATGAGGGGGTGATTAGTGGCAACAAGCTGCACGGAAAGCATGCCCTTGGTTCGCGAGCCAACAAAATCTCTCAAGGGATCCTAACAGTGCGATTCGAAATGCCATATCCAATTTGGTGTACGAACTGCCCTAAGCCGACTATCATAGGACAAGGTGTGCGCTTCAACGCCGAGAAAAAGAAGGTTGGAAACTATTACTCAACGCCAATATACAGTTTCCGCATGAAGCATACGAGCTGTGGGGGATGGATTGAGATTCGCACAGATCCCAGGAACACGGCATATGTGGTCACGGAAGGCGCAAGGAAAAGGGACACCGGCGAGGATAAATTAAAAGACGGAGATATAAAGATACTAACACAAGAGGAAAGGGAAGCACTAAGAAGCAACGCCTTCGCCGCGTTGGAAGGGAAGGTTGAGGACAAACAACAGTTTGAGCAGAGCAAGAAGCGACTAGAGGAACTTCAAGAATTGTCCGAACAATGGGAAGATCCATATGAACAAAATAGGAGACTGAGAAAGACGTTCAGGGAGGGGCGGAAGACCAGAGAGAAAGAAGCTAGTGCTACCGCCTCCCTGCAAGACAAGATGAGTCTCGGGCTGGATCTTTTGCCCGAGGACGAGGATGACGCGCGAAGAGCTGGATTCGTCGAGTTCGGGGTAGTGGATCATAGCAAGGCTATTGCAAGAGTAATATCCAAGCCTCTATTCTCAAGCAAGGAAACAGCAATATCTAAGTCTAGGCCTGCTAAACTCACTAAGAAACAAAAGGCGGAAGAGTTGGCAAAGAAGAGAACGGCTAATATTGTGGCGGAAATCACAGGCAATACCAAAGCTGCCATGGATCCATTCCTTGTTCCCAAATTCGCGCCCAAGTCCTTGTTGGTAGGGGTGAAGAGGAAACGGTCGGAGTCCGGAGCCTCACCCGCAAATCAACCTGCGGAACCCGCCATGTCCGGGTTGGTTGACTATGATTCCGAATAATCGGTGCTCATAGTATCTACCTGGAGCAATGGACGGATGGGCCTGCATTCATGGCGTTTCAGAGAGATACCCGGGGTTTGATCATAGCAGCTGGGAAGTTGATCTGAGCAAATAGATAATGGCAAAACTATAAAATTACAAAGAGCAGCACTTCTGCTCTTCAGTGACGCTGATATGCCCCTAATGTGAGAAAAGGAGCCCGTACAGCGGAGGCGGTGAGAGTATACTCATTACTGAGATGTCGCCGAACTCCTAATGATTTGCAGTATAATTGTGGTTCTTCCTCGCGGAAGACAGGGTTGCTGAGCTACTTTTTTGTGGGCCAAAAACTGCAGAAACTTACGTTATATAATTATATTTAGGTACTCTTGTTGTATCCAACGTGACGTGAGTTATTGCTACAAGCACAAATACCTGGAATAAGACAGGATAGGAAACAGCGCAGGTATATTAGATAGAAGGTGTCGTTATTTAATCTGATATTAGCTCCAAGGTCTACCCCTTACACAGCAACTCCCTTGGGAAACTTGAATAGCAGATCCCCTCTCATGCATTTTTCCGGTTCACAAATGTCGGGGATCCTGGGCTTGTTCCGAGTGAAGAATCAGTGTCGGCCCTCACGCCCATCCCAAGCGGGCTGGAAGCTTGCATAGTGCGACCATCTCTCACACGATTTAGCTGTCTCGTTGACTTTCTAGGAAGTGGTTGATATGGGGATGCTGGTGATGAAGGTGGAACGTTCTGTGCCCCTGGCATGGGGCTGGAAGTGCCGTCCAGACTGCGATGCAGCCAGGAGTCGGTCGTCCTCTGCGGCGTCATGCTCCTCTCTCTAGACCACCTTGGGCTATCGTCATCGTACTCGGCCTGATCATATTGATAGTCTGCGGAACCACCTCGTGGAAATTCTTTGTATGTGTCCTGATTCTGGGACTGATACGCCTCGCCTCTTCTTTTGACAGGGCTCTCATCGTATGGATCGAATCCAACCTTTCGTCTCGCTTCACGGCGAGTGCGTTGACGTTCATCACCGTCTCCTCCTGCACCAGTGGTTGATGACTCTTCCAAGAAGAATGTGAGTAATTCGTCCGCGATGGAAAGATGCGATGCTTGTTGAAATTGTTGAAGCGCGGTCAGTCGGATGAGCATCTCGAGTAGGGAAAGAGAAGATCTGACGGGTCCAAATGGAGAGGGCTTTGGCGAAGTAGAACTGGTAAATTGAAGAGGCGCCTGCGATGTAGGCGGCGATGATTTGGGGTCTATCTTGAGATGAGAAAGCCCGGCTACGAGTATACTAGGAGTTGCACCTTCGCCCGACGAGCTTGGACGGTGAGATACGTAAGCCGAGTCGTCGTGCACTGCTTGTTCATCCTCAGAACTAGAATCCTCCTCTTCTTGAGCGTACACCTCGAGAGCCAGCCACTCGGGATCCAAGTTAGGTGGTAAACGCCATGCTTCACGGCTCCCCGGAGTCAATTTATGCGTAGTGTCATCGACCAGATGAACCGAACTTTCTCTGCGTACTTGCTCGTCAATATTATCCTGTGCTGCATCATTGTCTTGTTCTGGTACGGTAGAAACTCCTGTTGTCTCTTCCCATTCAGTGTCGTTCTCGCTATCTTGCATCATTCTTCGTGGCGGCTGGGCATTGATATCTCGCTTTAAGAGCAGCACCGGGTTATTGGTGTTGCCAGGGCAGCCAATGTTAAGTATCTTTCCAGTATCCGCGTAGAATATCTTCGAGACTTGATACACTGGTATGGATTCTCTAATGCCAGCTAGTGCGACATCTTCGTACGGCCCTGGTTGAGGTTCGTCTTCTTCGAATGAATGTACCCGATCATCATTCAAGTCTTCCACAATCTCAAGGTGGTAAGCAAATTCATTTGCTCTCCCTTCTCCTGGCATTAGCTCTTCCATTTCTTCGACGGACTGCAGAGTAGGACCCGCCGAATGGCCTGACTCAGTTGCGAAAGGATCCCTCGACTCTCTTAAAGTGTTGGGCGTTGAATAAAGCGGCATCCTGAGCAATTTGACTCTCGCCTTGTGTATGGTCTCTTTCCAGGTTGTACTTCTCACGCTGTCTGTATCGTCGTGTGCTCTAGAAACATGGCCTGCAAAGAGCATATACAAAGACAAGGTAAAGGTTGGTCCGATCTGAACTGGTATATTTTGGTTCATGGAATATTGCGTATCTCCAGCAGTGAGGAAAGTACTGGCTTGTAGCAGCCTCGATGGTGATACAGATGCTGGAAGCGTTGTTGACAGTTTTGCACCTGATGTGGTAATGGCAAGATTAATAAGAGGCACCGCATCCTCAATGCGCGTTAGTAGTCCTCGAATATCTCGGGCAATCTGTTGGATTTCTACAGCATGTGCAGCTCGAGACTTCCCTTTTGTGTTACTTCTCCGGAACAACTCCTCTGCGCTTGCTGCCTTTTCCAGTCGAATGCCGAGGGACTGGATATCCCAGCGAAGGGCTTTGGTTAAAGTGACCGCGGATTCTAAAGTTGTGTTTCCTCTTGAAGAGCTAAGAATTGCTTAGTCCTGGGGAAAATGGTGAATGGAGAGAATTGCATACATGAGCTCTATCATGTCAATAGCTGGAGAGATTATCTGGAAGTTGTCAGTGGCTCGGAAACGGCTTGGAAGCAAGATCACCTGTACAAACTTTGCTTCCTAGAAGTTTCACTCACCTTGATTTTGCTATGAAGGCGCTCTTGCAGCTCGTGGAGTTCATGATGATCGGCATCGTTATCAACAGTCTATTTCAGTTATTATTTGCCTCAATATGAAGCAGGAGGCGCCACACCTTCAGGAGTCTTGAAGTCTGGCTGATGGCATATGAAGCCGTGATGCCAATACCAGATCTAGAAAAACAATCAGTATGCCAACGTGGAATTTGCAGAATCAGTTCCCGCACTCACCGTATAGCATAGTTCATAGCATGCTGGGTGATCTTAATATTGGTGAGCACGTGATTTAAAGAGAAAGAAAGCGGACATCTATACCTACCTTGCCTAAGATGGCGTCCATGGTTGGCCTGGAATCCAGAGAACTGGTAGTTCATCCAGGTGTCCCTTCAAGATCAGATCTTACATTTCTGCCGGGTTACAAACAATGATCCGCGTCCTATGTTGGTATATGTTTTGACTGTTCGCGTGGAGTGAACGCGATCTGGATTGCTAGGAAAAACCACCCAAACAGCAGCCGATTGGGCAACGTCACCACCCTCACGGCCGCTAAGGCATTTGCGGTGGAAATGCTTTATCCCCTCATCAAACCTAGAGAGGCCTTGAAAACTTTGTCGTGGGAGTAGGACAACCATTCATCCAGACATCTAGGCATCCAGACACCCAGCAAGACTCATTTTCGCTGTCTTGCCGTGCCCACAGCTACCAAATCCTAATCTGACTCAGGGCTTCAACCAGGTCCGTCAGAGCCCTCGCGACCTGCCATCATCCCTCCTCACAAAACCTCGACAACTCCTGTGCGGTCTCCAAACCACCACTTCCCACGCAATCATGTCGGAACTCAACTCCTGGGAGGATGACCCTGCCGCACAGGACGACAACCTGTCGAGACAGACCCAACAGATGAACCTGAACAACAACCCGCAGCAGACCTCCTTCCGCCCGGGCGCAAGTTCCTTCCAGCCGGGCGCCCAATCTTTCCAGCCTGGTCAGCAATTTCCGCAATACGGGAGAGGGTATGACCAGTCGGGGTATCAGAATTATTACAACCCTCAAGGCGGCCAAGGAGGGTATGGTGGTTATCCTCAGTATGGTCAGCAGGGCTACAATCAGTATGCCCAAGGGTATAATGGCTACAACCAGGGCGGCTACAATCAAGATTATAGTATGTATTTTCTTCTCCTTTCCGAGTCGGCCAGCTGTCAGAGCAATGTCGGCGCGAGACGCCTTGCTATCCACCTATGCATCTGCTAATTTTGAATGCGAAATCTAGACCAGCAATATTCCGGTTATGCTCAGCAACCACAAGCAGCTCCAGTAGCCGCACAGCAGCCGCCTCGACAAACCCCTACCATCGCCAAACGGCCAACGGAGGGTTCTTCAGCACCCGCGGACTTAAATAAGCCCATAGCTACAAAAGATGGAGCCCCTAAAGTCTTAAGCATTGGTGGAGATGCGCCCAAGCCAAAGGCGAAAATCCTCTCGATCGGCGGAACGACACCGGCTAAGAAGGAGGAACCTGCTAAAGAACCTGTTGCCGCCGCCCAGGAAGGAGCCAAGGTGACCGCAGCAAAGGCGATAGAGAAGACAGAGAAGGGTGCTGCCTCTGCAAGCGGCAAAACTTCCCCAACGCCATCTTCAGGGCGGTCCAGTCCGTCTCGTGCAACTGAAAAGAAGGTTACGCGAGATGCTGATGTTGTCGAGAAAGAACAGGCCGCGGATGTCGATGAGGAGACACTCAAGGAAATCTATGGCAAAGAGCACGTGAACATCATCTTTATTGGTCATGTTGATGCAGGAAAATCAACCCTTGGTGGGGCCATCCTTTACGCCACCGGCATGGTGGATGAGCGAACTATGGAGAAGAATAAAAAGGAAGCCAAGGACATGGGTCGCGAGACTTGGTACCTCTCTTGGGCCTTAGATTTAACAAAGGAGGAGAGATCAAAGGGGAAGACAGTAGAAGTTGGTCGTGGATTCTTCGAGACGGAGAAGCGGAGATACAGTATCTTGGATGCCCCAGGACACAAGACATATGTGCCAAGTATGATTGGTGGAGCCTCGCAAGCCGATGTAGGAATCTTGGTCATTTCGGCGCGAAAAGGAGAGTATGAGACAGGCTTCGAGAAGGGAGGACAGACCCGGGAGCATGCTATGTTGGCTAAAACTCAAGGAGTGAACAAACTTGTTGTTGTGATCAACAAGATGGACGATCCCACAGTCGAATGGTCCAAGGAGCGCTACCTTGAGTGCACCACTAAACTGGGCCAGTTCCTTAAGGGCGTGGGCTACAACCTTAAGACTGATGTATTCTTTATGCCTATCGCGGCACAACAGACAATCGGTATCAAGGACCGGATTCCAAAGGGCGTCGCGCCATTCTACGACGGCCCATCTCTGCTAGAGTACCTTGACAACATGTCAGCACTGGAGCGAAAAATCAATGCTCCTTTCATGATGCCGGTAAATGGCAAGTATCGCGATATGGGTACCATTGTTGAGGGAAAGATAGAGTCGGGTGTGGTCAAGAAGAGTATGGCACTGATAATGATGCCGAATCGAGACAAAGTAGATGTTGCTGCAGTCTATGGCGAAACGGAAGACGAAGTGACTGTTGCACAATGCGGAGATCAAGCTCGATTGCGCTTGCGTGGCATTGAGGAAGAAGACATCCTTCCCGGGTTCGTATTATGTTCACCAAAACGTCTGGTACACTGTGTTTCGTCTTTTGAAGCTCAAATTCGAGTGTTAGAGCTTAAGAGTATTCTATCAGCTGGCTTCGATTGCGTTATGCATGTCCACTCGGCGATTGAGGAGGTTACTTTTGCCGCGCTGCTCCATAAGCTGCAAAAGGGTACCAATAGAAAGAGCAAAGTTCCCCCTTCGCACGCAAAGAGGGGCGATAGCATTATTGCAAGGATTGAGGTGATCGGTGGCGCGGGATCTGTCTGTGTAGAGAAGTTTGAAGACTATCCACAACTAGGTCGCTTTACATTACGAGATCAGGTAAGCAAAATAACCAGTGCCAACACATGAGACTAATAATTTATAGGGACAAACTATTGCGATTGGAAAGATCACCAAGCTGATTACGTCGGAGGAGACAGCGGCTTAAGTGACTAGAAGCAAGAGAGCAAAAATTGGCGGCCGGACGAGGATGATTGTTCGGGCTGAATGAGAAATGACTGCATTACATGAAATTATTCATGTACGTTAGAGGCTGGTGGGGGTATATCGAGCATTTGGGACAGATAGATGCGTCCAAAAAGTCTACGAGTTGAGTAACCAAAGCCGACGGACATATAGAACTGCTCATGCAAATTATATCTATCTATCCTACTGTGTATCTCACATGAAGTTCAGCTAACTACTGATTCCATCAACCATAGGGACGCATAGCATCCTAGCCACCCTTGCCCAATCAAATTCAAATACCAACCTAGCCTATAGTCCGTTGGTCCTTGGTCCTTGTTCCTTCGTAACCATATCCTGCTTAAGTGGTCAACTCGCCAATAACAGGCTTCAGGATTTCTGGCAAAATCTTCGCTGAGTCTCCTTGAAACAAGAAATCATCTTTCCCCAAGTAACCAATGGCCCCCAGATCATCGGCCTCCGTATTAATCAGAGCGACCTTAGCGCCACGGCCCCGTGCCTGAGACACGTATCCTGCTGCTGGGTATACCTTTGCTGTTGTACCAATGACCATAATGAGGTCGATCGGGCCGTCATCAATGAATGAGTCGACCTCGTTGAGCGTGTTTTGTGGGAGCATCTCGTTAAACCAGACGACCCCTGGGCGAAGCAGGCCCGTGGTGCAAGTAGGACAGTGCGGAAGGTCGGAAGGTGGAATTGTGGGAGTGCTGTGATCGAGTACTGCCGCTCCAGAGAGCACGGAGGGAGCGAGGCGGTCGTCCGTGGGGCTGTCGATTGATAGGCTGGGGTGGAAGGGATCATCGTAGTTATTCTGCTGGAGATAGTTGCAACTGAAGCACTTTATATCGAACAGCGAACCATGCAGAAGTTTGAGCTGCTCACGAGGGTGGTTCGCTCGTTGGTGCAGGCCTAGCTTCAAGTTAGAGATGTTATGAACTTTGTGAAGTGGCTTAGTTCGTATTTATGAGCAACAAAATGAAACTTACCGTCGACGTTCTGTGTAAGAGTAATGAATCCAGGCATTATTTTCGACAGCTCAGTTAGAGCGTAGTGGCCAGGATTCGGGGAAGCTCGCAAGGCTTTGTGTCTCCTATAAGAATAGAACAGCCAGACAAGACCTGGATCTCGACTGAAAGCTTCAGGAGTAGCTAGTTCCATGGCATCATAATTCTTCCACATTCCCCCCGCCCCTCGGAAGGTGTCCAGCCCAGAAGCTGCGGAAAGTCCAGCTCCACATAGTGCCAAGATTCTCTTGGATGATATGAGGAGACGTCCAAATTCTTCGATGTCGCTGCTTGGGCCACATGGCTTGGATGAGGTAGATGAGGCCATTGCTCTTGAGATATTGGAATGAGTTGATAAAATTGTGAATGGTTTGTATGGCACTTTTGAGATAAAGTTCATCATATACAATCCAACGTTACGCGCTGACTATGTTTTTCTGAGCAAGATAGGTAGCGTAGGACGCTGCGGGTGCCTGATCAGCTCATTCACCAATTAAATCTTTGTAAGGTATGACTCAACCTTTCGAGGATATAGATTCTGATATTGAATTATGAGTAGATCCCATACTCCAGGCATTCAATAGGAACACAAGATATTTACAAAATATGGGCTGAAGGTGAAAATGACAAGACGAAGGTGTCAGGGCTACCATGACTAGAAATACGATCTTATTGGCTAATGCTCATGATATCACGTGAACCACGCATCTTGGCCAATCAAGCTTACATGGCTGAGTTTGTTGCACATCGCAAAAAGTGTTCAAGCCAGCTGTTTTGGAATAAGCGAATGCATATTTTAAGATGGAGCAAAAACCGTCGCGATAGGCACTTCCTTCGCATCTAACACACCAAACATTATTATAAATCATTATTATCAATGTATTGGACATTACTAAGTCTAGCTTCTCAGAGAATCAGGGTAGATAATGAAATAATCTACGTACAACCTCGAAAAGTAGATACAGGACCCCCAACGTTATATAACCCACCAAAAAAACGAACCCCTGAATGTAGGACACAATGATAAATGACAAAAACCTACAACTTTGGAAGAACAATAAACATAAGATAAATAAAGTGTTATTATAATGAATACTCGTCAACAAACATGGCGAGCGCTATCCGTGTAAGACACGGAGTGGCTTAGAATATCATCAGTCTAGAGAGATCCCTATCATGTAGCTGCCATATTGCAGGAATTGTCTTGTAGTCTCCGAAGTTACATATCCATTTTAGCCAGAAAGAAGTCGGATGTCTCCAACCACCGTCTCCCCGCATCTGTGCAATATCGGTATACTAGTCTGTATAACATAGTTTAACATTGCTTAAAATGTAAAATGAGAATATGACTATTGGCTGTTCAGCCGTTGTTATTTAACAATCATACCTCATACAATTTTTGCTGCGAGAGCACCCTCCTGGAGGATATGGGAATTTCTACTTCGAGATTTGACTTTTTAAGCGGGTTTCTCTCCTCTATAAGCTGTCTTCCAATCCCAGCTTCAACTTTGCATGCCAGACTCCAATCTCAAGATGGATTTTTCTCACTTCGTTAAATTTGATACATCAGCAGTGACATATAAAGTTGTCAACGGGCATCCCGAAAAGGCATATGTCCTAAACCTTAAAGACATTCCTTCCGAAAAACATCCAGTTGCTGTGAAGTTCCAAGGTGGATTCTTCGCAAGTTCTTGTATGCAAACACTGCTTAGTGACTCTAACTTGCCATAAGTTAGTGACAAAAGCTTGTATCCAGACTGGTATCCACAATGGGCACTTGACTATTGCTTCTTGTATTCAGCAATAATCGTTACTGGCGATTACCGCCTCCTTCCAGAGTCAACGGGTGCAGAGCTCTACGAAGACGTCTCAGACTTCTGGGACCGGTAACGAAAGGATCTGTGGGAATTCCTCAACAACATAAACCCAGGAGTTGAGACTTAAGCCAGGTCTTAGTCCATGGCGAGAGCGCGGGAGGGGCCATCTCCCGGTTTCCGTATTCTCGCAGCCTGAAGGATTCATCAAGGTGGCCATTCAACTTTATCTCGCTATCAGAATTCTCCCTAAGCGCAAGGGGCTAAGCTTTGACACGCCGTCCATTCCCGAGTCGATTGTTCAAGAGCGTCAGTCGACGCTTCCTGATACGATCGTCACCGAGGCGACCCCTCCCGATCGAATGGACATGGTAGTCTCGGTAGCCCAGAACGAGATCATCCACAAGTACTATGTGCGCATGAAAAACAAGATGTGTGGAAGCTGCTAGAGAAGGTAGAAGACATGCTTGTACACGTTGATTCTCTACGGCAAGGAGGATCCAGCCGTTCCGGTAGATGGTAGTATCGGGTGGAACGGAGCAGTAAAGAAGAAGTTTGGGAATGGGAAGGCTAAGCTACGAGCCGGGGAGAGAGCATGGCTTTGATTGCGACGTTCCAGTGGAGACATCGTGATTGCTGGAGGATCTCAAAGGGTCACTGCTCACTGGCTTGGCTAGACGGACGAGGGAGGGACAGTAGAAAGAGAAAAGCGCAGAGGATTAACGTCGGTTTTGAAATCGAACACATATCCGTATGATATTTCCAGGTGGAACCTCTGTGGTGTTGTGACGATCTTGAGCATAAGAGCCGTTCTGGCATATGAGAGTCGCGTGATACAGGATTCGTCGCGATGTTGGTAGTACGAGTTCTGGAGAATGGTATGGCGTTCCGGACGGCCCGCCATATATCCCTCATCCGGGAGTCATATTCGGATTTGGCCCTTTGCGTAACAGCCTGGCAGGCGTCGTTATGGACATCGATGGCAACAGCCCATCGAGGTCCTTCCGGCCCCGTTGGGATGGCAGCGGTGGTTGAATTTATATCCGGTCGAGCCTGCCCGCAGCATCGGTCTTCAGGGGGTCACTGCCAGCTACCCTCCCGTGCATGCGGATTTACTCGGGACCAACATGTGTCGTTGTATCACTCCAGCGCGATTATTCCTCTTGTCTCTCTCTTCCGGCCTGCTGCATAGTAAATATCCAAAACCTAACATTGCGCATACCGTCGGCGCCTCAGCATCTCCCCTTCCAGCAGCATCGCACCCCCGGCCCCTCTTCACATGATCGGCCACGACGACGACAAGCAAGAAGACGAGCCAGACCCGGGCCTTTCCGGCCGGAGCCTCCTGCTCTCCCCGAACGACAATGGCTGCTCACGCTCTGTCGGGGCATTGGGCCAATCGCGGGGGCGGTATTGCTCGCGCGACCCGCCATGGTTGGAGCCGTCTTCTCCACAGACTCGATGTCTCCGGTCCTGGCCTCACAAAGCCTCATCACTGCGCCCTCATCCTTGCCGAACACAGAGCCAGAACCATGACTTCTGCTTCACCGTCGTCTGCTTTAAAGGGCCCTTCGCCCGCCACTGCGTCGCCTCCAATCCATCGTCCCTCTTCTCCCTATCCTGACCCGCGACAACTCGGCCCTCGCTCTCAGATTCTTGCTGCTCGAACCTCCAACTATCACTCTACCAGCCTGCGCAACAGTACGTCCCTTATCCTTATCTCCCCGCTGCTCGCGGCTTGGGCTAACCCCTCTGCAGTGGTTACTGTCGACCCCAGCGTCAACCGCACAAGTGCGTATACCTCGGTCTGTCTGTGTCGACCCGACGGCTTCTAACCGGCTCCAGGTTTACACCCGGGTGGTGTGGTGCCGCAGATAGAACACACAGAATTGGAGAATGAGCTGCACGAGAAGGCACATATCGACTATGACCGTGTTGCTATCGTACGTCTCCCTTCCCCCAACCGCCTCCATTGCTCACTCCAGACCAGGTTCCCAACCCCAGTGTTGCCGCCCTCTACGAAGATGCACTTGTCTATGAAACCGGCTCGGCCATCACGTCGACCGGTGCTTTGACCGCATACTCAGGGGCCAAGACAGGCCGGTCACCGTTAGACAAACGTATTGTGAAGGAGCCCAGTTCAGAGCACGAGATCTGGGTAAGAAACCATCGACACGCTCTACAATATCGCTGCTGACACTCGTATTAGTGGGGACCCGTCAACAAGGCCATGACACCTGATGTAGGTTCTCTTTTCACCCGTCATTCTGTTTCAGTTTGCCCCTTTCTTGGCTTGCAGAACACCCTGCGTCTGCAAAGCCCAATTCACTCCTGGTCGACTCTCCCTCCTCGACCATATGAGACTCTTGATACAGCGCTACGTCATGTGTTTCTCCCTCAATCGTATCAAGTGATTTCTGTCTTTCCTGTTCTGCCCGTTTACGAGGCCGCGGCATAAACTCTGGGGCGCGGGGTATCGACCTTGCAGCTGCCATTATGTCATACCCTCGGCAATTACGTTTAGCGGAGCGGAGCACGTGCCGCTGTATTTCCGCCAAATTTGAGACCATCGCGATGCTAACCGTGGGACGGTTTAGGTCTGGAGAATTAATCGCGAGCGTGCTATCGATTATCTCAACACCAGAAATCGAATCTACGTAGTGGATGGGTTTGCGGGATGGGACGAGAAATATCGGATCAAGGTTCGGGTGGTCTGCGCCCGAGCCTATCACGCCCTTTTCATGCGCAACATGCTCATCCGCCCTGACCCGAAAGATCTCGAGCATTTCCACCCCGATTATACCATCTACAATGCCGGGTCCTTCCCAGCCAACAGATATACCGAGGGCATGACCTCGGGAACGTCCGTCGCAATTAACTTTGCTGATAAGGAAATGGTCATCCTCGGCACAGAATATGCTGGAGAGATGAAGAAGGGAGTCTTCACCGTCCTCTTCTACGAGATGCCCGTCAAGCACAACGTCTTGACCCTCCACTCCTCTGCCAACGAGGGCAAAGATGGAGATGTTACTGTTTTCTTCGGTCTTTCAGGAACAGGCAAGACCACGTTATCGGCCGACCCGAACCGATCGTTGATTGGTGACGATGAGCACTGCTGGAGTGACCGTGGTGTCTTCAACATTGAGGGTGGTGTATGTATTTTTTGGACCCCCCTTTTTCCATTGCTATAGCTGACATAACACAGTGCTACGCTAAGTGCATAGGCCTCTCTGCGGAGAAGGAGCCCGATATCTTCAACGCCATCAGATTCGGCTCCGTCCTTGAGAACGTTGTCTTTAACCCATTAACTCGTCTCGTCGACTACGATGATACCACACTTACCGAGAACACTCGATGCGCCTACCCCATCGAATATATCAACAACGCAAAAATCCCTTGCATCTCAACTAATCATCCCACCAACATCATCCTCCTCACCTGTGACGCGCGCGGTGTCCTGCCCCCCATCTCGAAGCTCAACTCAGCCCAGACCATGTTCCACTTCATCTCTGGCTACACGTCGAAGATGGCCGGTACCGAAGATGGTGTCACTGAGCCGCAAGCCACTTTCTCCTCGTGCTTTGCCCAACCTTTCTTGGCTCTGCACCCCATGCGATACGCAAAGATGTTGGCTGACAAGATTGAGCAACACAAGGCCAATGCTTGGTTGTTGAACACTGGCTGGGTCGGAGCTGGCGCTACCAGCGGTGGAAAGCGTTGCCCGTAAGTGCATCATTTACGTTTGCGAAGATCTCTTCTAACACATCACAGACTGAAATACACTCGTGCCATTCTCGACGCCATCCACTCTGGAGAGCTGGCGAAGGTCGAATACGAGACGTATGACACATTCAACCTTGCAGTACCAAAGACCTGCAGCGGCGTCCCGTCTGAATTGCTGAACCCCCAAAACGCCTGGACGCAAGGAAGCGAGAGCTTCAAGGCAGAGGTAACGAAGCTTGGCGTCCTCTTCAACGAGAACTTCAAGAAGTACTCTTCGGAGGCTACAGCGGATGTGATCCAAGCTGGGCCGGAGATCAAAGCTGTTCCTGAAGCGAAAGCTGGAGCGGAGACCAAAGACGAGCCACACGTTAATGGCACATCGGAAATCAAGGCGTAGGAGCGCGGGGTGAGCAGGACAAGGTGCAGATCTGGGACTTGGAACTTGGGACTTTTGGGACTTTGGACAGAATAAAGCACGTTGATGGTGTTAGTCTATTTTGTATAATAAAATGATCCAGGGCGACCAGAATGAGACAGATACCAGCCATTTGCGAAGAGTAATTGGTCTTGTGATGTGACGGTTGGGTGCCGGTGTGAAAAAGCCACGGAAGAAGGGTAAAAGCCGAGGCGGCGGCCCTGGTCTATGTCTCACTCTGCTCTTTCCAATTCTCGATAGCCACCTCCAGACATAAAGAATAGACTACCTCCCTTTGATGCACGATTCCCGACCCAATTTTCGTCTTCCGCATGCTCTGAGGTAAGTTACGCAATGGGGTGAACAGCCAGCCAAGGCCCCGGCGCGTTCGGGCTATGTCGGTCCAAAAAGCAGCAGCCGCCGCCAGCAATCCCTTAACTAGGTAATCCACCAGCTCCACCACCTCCACCACGTCTGGGCCTGTCCATGATTCACGACCACCATCTTTGACCTTCCTCGCGTGCGACCGCCTGGAAGCAGAAGACGACGATATAGAGCACAGTACAGCACAACATCTGCAGCCACAGTGCAGATGTCGCCATCGATCCGGCACAACTGAGTCGCCATGCAGTCGGACGATGCGCAAGCGCAGCGGACGGGCCTTAGCGGTCATCGATCGACGAGCTCAATGCACAGCCAAACCGGATCGCCCTCGACCACGCCTCCACCACATCGTCCCAAAGGTCATAAACACGTTGTGAGCACCGGCCGCCTCCATACGCGCACGACGTCAAGCAAGGGCGCCTCCAAACTCACCAAGCATGCCCACGACACCTCTCTGACGGACTTACGAAAGGCTCTGACCCAGCACAACTCCTCGTCCGCCACGAACCTGAAGAAGAATAATTCCCACTCGAACCTTCGACGCAATCGCTCCTCCGCGGACGTGACCAAGCGCGCGAAGGACGAGCAGCAGAAGCGGCCGGTGTCGGTCCACTTCGAAATTGGCGATCAGGATAAGGAGGACGGGTGGGAGGAAGCCAGCTCGACAGCATCCCCTACGCTGTCTCGATCAGTGTCTCGCTCGGCAGCATCTAGTAATCCCCCCTCTGCGAAACCCAGCGCCGCAAACTCCCAGGCCCAGTCGCCGGTACAGTCGCACGCGCCACCTGCGGCCGCGACAGTGGATGGATCAGGCCAGGGGCCGAGCAGCGCGCGCACGTCTACAGAGGGACGGATTATCACCGAACGACTGCTACAGCGCACCCCGTCTTACAACACAACCAAGATGTCCCTCGCGACAGCCACGCCCACGAGCGCCGGCTATCTACCAGATGATATGAGCAAGAGCCAGGACTCTACAGCTGCAAGCACCGCAAGGGTCGGCAGCAAGGAGGAAATCGTGTCGCGCTTTGTTGGAGGCTCTGGGACGCCAAGCGATGGCTCCCCTTTCCTGCGTACCCGAAGGGCCATGGCCCAGGAGTCTAGCGACGTTGTGAAGCGCGTCCAGTCTCTAGGGAACGTCAACCACGTCCCTGCTACTACTACTACTACTACCCGCGACGACGACGATGACGGGGAGGAGAGCGCGCTCCTCCGGCGATCACGACACTCTCAAGCGCACGCATACATTCCTCCCCAGCAGTCCCGCACACAGCAGAAGCTCTGGCTGCAGCGTGCCAGCTCCAACATCGAGCCCCAGCAGATGGGCCCCGGAGCCATGAACGGGCTCGCGGGCCTGCACGGGCACGGCACCCTAGGGGGTGTGCCCTCGCTACCCTCACTCGTGGATGCTGATGATGATGGGCGTGATCCCCGCACGCGCATCCAGCTCGAGCGCACGGGGCTAGAGTATCTGGTCGTACGCCGCCATCAGGATCCCGTAGGAGCAGCCCTCAAGAGGTTGGAGAAGGCCCCCGGCATGGATCGCTTTCGCAATATCCCTGCCCAGCAGAAGAATGGCAATGTGGATGGTGGCGCCGTGGGGAAGTACGGCTTAAGTCAAAGCTTGAGGGACGGGCGGGTGCGGACGAAGGATAAGGCTGGTGGTGCGGATGGGAGTAGATCAAGTTGTGATGCGCAGCACCAACAGGGGCAGCAGACTTCGGATGGAGGGAGGGTGGAGGATGGGGTTACGACTTTGCTGAGGAGTATCTGGGAGAAGAGTTTCGACCTGAGTGCGAGTGCTGAGTGAGACGGCCTGGACTGGACCTTTGTGTTTTGCTGCTTGCTGTGCAAGGCGTTTTCGGAGAGTGTGGTTTTACAGATTCGTTGGGGCTTATTACGGATTGGGAATTTTTAGGAGTCTGGAGTGGTTACAAGCATACCATGACCACAGTGGCATTTGATGACGAATCCGGGGACCGGGTGTTGAGTCTGATATTCAATGACCTGGGACTATTAGATGTGGCACGTTCAAGGTAGGAGGTTCACGATGTGAGCTGAGCGTTTAATGAATCTTTTTGATTCCTAGAGAGGACATCTTAGCAACTACGCAGTTACCCATGGCCCGTAACATACACCCTGGATGTGTATTGTACGTCGTGAGGGTTGAAATGCACTCCCAATATATTATCCGTAGCCCAGGTGTATCATCCCTCCATAACCCAGGAATAGAATTCTACCTCGGCATACTAGGAGAAGAGGTCCTCAATCTCCATGTTATGAAAAGAAATCATCGATCTAGAGTGAGTAGAAGATAAGGATCCAGGCATTCACACCCTCCACACCAATGTACTTAACTATCAGCACTAGTGTTTCCAACACATATAGAGCGATCAGTACTTAAAAGGCGACGCCTTCCCCGGTATGAACACATTCGGTCCACTCAGTCCAGAGGGTCTCTTGATTGGTGTGGAAGGCCCAGAGTCTGCACCATCCGCAACCAGCGTCGGTGTCTCCATCCTTTGGATCAGGTGGCCATCCTTCTTCGCCGCTGGGGGCTTGAAGTTCATCTCCCTACCGGTCCTATATATATCCTGCAGAATAGTTTCTATGATACCCGCGTCGGAGAACTCCAGATACTTCTTGTAGAGCTTCAGTGCGGTACGTGCATCCTCGATACTGTCATGGGTCTCCAGCTGAATGTCTTCCCGGAGGAGGTACCATGCAAGGAAGGCCAGGGAGAGCTTGCGCAGGCGCGCCTTGACGAAGAAGAGGTCGATGGTGTCGATGACCTGTGCCTTCGGGACGTGGATATTAGTCACGCGGAAGTCCTGCTTGAGGCCGTGGCCGAGGAACTTGCAGCCCAAGTTAAGCAAGATCCAGAGCTTCTTGTATGCGACCTTGAGTGAGACTAGGTTGTGCTTCGAGAATCGGGGGTCGAGGTCTCCACTAACAATGCCGGAATAGGATGTGAGGTAGTCAACGATATGTTCTTTGCTCACGATATAGTCGTCGATGAATGGGATGCATTCATTTTCGCCAGCTCCTCTTACCACGGAGACTCGAGCAAGTGCGTAGGCAATGGGCCGAATTGTTTCACGCTCCCCATCTGAATTCATCTCGATTTCAGGCTGGCGGATTGCCACGAATTCGGTATCCAGAGCAATGATCGTGCCTTCACCCGGGGCCTCATCTGGGGTCAAAGGACGGTACCTCTTCTCTGCTAGATTAGGGCTCGTAGACAATTAGCACTATTGTTTCTTCCCCGACACCACGACTTACTTGAGGTCCATGTAGAGCAGAGAGGTATCTAGATTCTGTTTCCATGTAGTGTCAATTCTATTATTCGCGGCCTTGATTTGGTACGTGATGACCGAAGGGATTTTCCAGGTACTGTTGAAGGTTAGTGCATCTTCGGACTTGGTTGGGCGAACCAAGAAGTCGTTGAAAAGGTGCCACTGGCTCTCTGCAGGGACCATCGGTTGGGAATGCGCAACTAATATATTGTTAGATGCGAATACACAAGGAATTGTACAACGTTTACCATTGACAAGAGATACGAGGTGGGTCTTCTGTTGCTGGCCGCTGGTAACGTTCGCAGCAAGCCCAATGAGAGAATAAACAGTAATGTTATGAATGCCTCTCTGGATATGAAGCTTCAGATCATCTCCGTGATAGCAGTATACCTGCCCTTGGTCAATTATGATGCCAATCTCCTCTGGCAACCAGCCCGGGAAAGTCCAAAACTGTTTTGCCTCCGGGCTGTTGATTGCTGCATTCAGCATGAGAACAGCTGGAGCACCGTGTATAGTCTTTCTAGTTGCAAGAGACTGGTAGCGCTGACATCGGCTGCACCATCCTCTACTTGTGGTCTCACGCTCGATGCTTGCCTTGAGAATCTGACAGAACGATGGCTTAGGAGCGCGAGAATTTCGCGGCAGTGTTTTCTAGACAGGTCAGTGCAAGGATAGAACCTGTTAAGAAATAACATACTGGTATTGGATACACAAGGTCATGAACAAAGGATGTTCCAGGTCGGGTATGCTCACTACGACAACTCATGCATCGAATGGCCATGGTTGCAGGGGTCGCAAGAACCTTATACTATTAGCAAGGAGCCAGAGACTGGGAAGTGAGTTATCCACCTGATCAAATGCAGCTGAATGAGGTGGAATACTGCGATAATCTTGGGCTATTTTATCTAGCAAAAAGCGATTCAAGCCTTGCAGCATATTTGTAAGTGAAGCGCCTGGGGCGTCTTCTTCGAGTAAACCAAGCGGTCCTGCTTGAGGGTGAATGCTAAGTGTCTTGAGCAAGTTCGTAGCATGACAAATAGTACCCTCGGCCTTGTCAAGCATGTCAAACACAAAACCCATTTCACAGAGCAGACACTTATCGTTAATACAACTAGTGGCCGCGTGCTGAAGCGCCAAGTTTCGGATCAGAGGTGTGTAGTGTAGTACTTGGAGCAGTGAGTTGGCATAAGAGTTTGAGATATGATTCTCAAGCCCAGAATAGGAGGTCTCATTGTAAAATCTTCAACACGTCAGTATGCGACTTCAAGGTGTAAGGGATATGTATACTTACGCAAAGTCGAAGTCGTCAACTCCAAACTTGCTATATTTTATCTCGACGATGCGATACATGATAGGTACGTCTGTCTGCAGGCTCGAAATCTCAGTGGCGCCGAGGGCATCTGCAACTTCACTAATCTTCTTTTCGGTGGAGGTATCGTTAGCAGACTCCCTGGCCTTCTCACTAAGAAACTTAGGTGCTTGGAGGCTTGTAGGTGCCTTTTCTGCGGTCCTAGTATTCTCAACTTGATTTCTTTTTTTATTGCGCCGATTACGGCCATAACCACCCCACTCAGTAGCCTTCATGGTTGCTAGATATTGCGGGTCGATCTCAGATGGAGGCGCGCCAACTTCAACAATCATATGGCTTGGCCAGGCGGAGAGAAGTTGCTCGCGGTAGTAGGGTAGGCCGATACTACTCAAAGGTCTGATGCGTGGTTAGCTTGGACTTTTAATGATGATTGAATAACCTCACGTATCCACGCTCCAGTCTAAGGCGATGTGATCGTCCTCTGGCTCGGCGAAATCAACCGGGTTGCTCAGCTCGGCAAAGCGGATCCGATTAGGAGATCCCCAAAGATGAATATTAAACTCAGCGTCAGCCAGTGCGATTGCCTCTCCCGAAGGGGCGATTTCGACCATGCTTAGGTAACTCAACACGTTGGCTTGTCTAACATTGCTTGTGTTTACGTTCATCAGATCAACAATATGGATCTGACCGAGCTGAGACACAACGATACTGGTAGTTGACATGCGCGGATGCATGCGTACATATGCCCCTCCAGCTGGAAACGGTACGGGGGGTAAGGAAATCATATTCTTCAGATCAAATACATTGACTAGAGGGTCAAGCATATATGACTGTCCTTGTCTCAGCGAGTAGCCGCAAGTGACAATGAAGTCATGCTGTGCATCCATATCATTAATGAGCGAGGAGTGGGCGTTCCACGTCTTGATAACATTAAAAGTAGTGGAGTCCAGGATATTAACAGCGCCAGTCTTTGTTGCAGCACATATATGTCTACTCCTTTTCATTATCGTATAATGGTCTGCTGCGGGTATCTGCGGGTTTCCGTAAATATGTGGGAGATATGTATATCATTGTGGCCTTTACCTGTTTCGAGACAGTTCCTTTCTCTATATCAATTATAAACATTGTATCCTGTAACCCAGCCAGCAGTATCTCTGATGTGCCTTTTGATGTGAAACTCATGCAGCGGAGGTCCTTCATTTCATCATTTCTATCCACAGATGTCAGCCTCGGTATCGTCATTATAGATTAGGACCATACGCAATGTGCCATATTGGCGGCCCACGGCGCATCGCCATATGTATGCTTCTTGAACACAGTGCAATAACACCTCTGTCGTGAAGAAGAATCTGCCGTACAGGATCCTCGCCAGCTTTGAAGGAAGTATATTGCGTAAGTTCAGTTCCATAGAAACTGGTAACACGTCCATATTCGTTTCCGGCCCACAGGAGCTCGTGGCTGTTATCGAAGGCAAGGGTCGTGACTGGAGTTGGGACAGCATGTTCCCCGGATGGAGGCAGAGGCAATCTATTGACCTGTTCAGACTTGATGTGAGCATACCATCAACTGGTCGGGATGAGGCTGTAAAAAGTTGCCCCACACAGGTGCTAAACGGTTCGATGCCCCGGCTCATTTCGAACGGTAGTGCAAGGAAACTGGTATCACTTACCTCCTCCCAATCCCCGTCCATCGCGGTATCTAGATGTTCCTTTACCACACCATGTAGTGCATCTCAATTGTTGGATTATAGGTGGTGAGCCTGCAACATGAATGATGATGTTCATTTCTGCCGTTTGATACGCGATATATTAAGTTTAGTGCCTCGCTTACATTTAAGGCGGTGAAACTCACGTACCCCCAAAGATTACTGGACGATATACCCAGCTCTCAACGAAATACTTCTTACAGGCCGCAACAATCTAACTTTTATAACCCGTGCGCACCCCCCTTGTATCTAAAATGCTTCCACCTGGCGCACAGATGAAAAAGGTTGGATTGTTGCGGCCTGTACGAAGTATAACGACAAAAGTAGTTATACAACGCTAGTCAGGGGTCAATCTGGCATAGCAACGGCTACAGCGCACTGACAGTCTACATTAGTGATTGCTATAGGCTACATGCGCTGTAAAATTAGGGCGCATAAGCCTGTAGCTCACTAATCTTACAGTGAGTTTTGTTGCTGGGTGACTGTTAAGAGCCTAGTGCTTACCGCATTGGGTCTACCCTGTCTAGCGTTGTATAACTACTTTTGTCGTCGTATTTCGTACTTGTCTCACGATTGCCTTCCACCCCTGAGTTCCTTGCCATAAATGCATCTTAAATATATACTTATATTTCAATTGTATGTCAGAATGCTAAGGCTAAGGTCTCTAACTCTAGACTTATCTATAGTGGGGATTTCGCCTCCGACTATCGGTTACGAGGCACAGGGGTTGAGAGTGGAACTAGAGGTCGTAGACCAAGGAAGAGAGAGTGTCCTAATGAGTGTACATATACGAGTGCTGTATACCTAGGTAGTCGAGTCTTACGACGCTGATGGCCGAGCTTGTGATAACGCAATGGTCAAAAGACGGAACGTATTTCAAAAACGGGAGTGTTTCGAGTCCATGTAACATACCTTATTTGGCAAGCAGTAATGTGCCGTGAAGGTGCGTCAGGGGCAATAGAGGCACGAAAATCTGCTACACATGAGACGTCTCCTGGAAATAGGGCTCACATTCCGTAAAAGAAGTTCCCTCTCAGGGAAATCCTCAGAATCTAAATAATCTAATCCACAAAGAACATGTGTTTTCCAAACGGTCCTACGTATAGTTATGCAGGTCTCCGAACCAGACCCAAAGAAGTAGGAAGATTCCAGATTCTAGAAACAACTACACACAGGATCTAGGGAGCATTCCGAAAACCTAGATCCAAAGTGGTATTTGGTATCAATTACTCATACATACAAGGCATCTGCCAAACTTGCTCGCTCGCTCGCATTAACCATGGTATCTTTTCATGTTCTGGGGAACCTTTCCAGTGCAATCTACATATCCCATCGTAAAAGGTCCCAGTGCCCCGCCATCCCCAAACTTCCATTCACGCAACATTGTATGTGCAGACAATTGCAAAATAGGAAAGTGAGACAAGTAAAGCAAATTAACTCCCGCTCCCAGTACCAAAATGCATGCATGAATTACCTCGATGTGAGAGCCGTATCAAGGCATGGTAAGTCGCCGATGAGGACGTTGATTATTTTCAAAGTGAGGGGGGATTTTTCTTTCAACCGCTGCTAATGACGACTCTGGCGCCCTCCTTGCCTAGAATGCCACGCTCCTGTGGTTTCGGGCTATGGCCTCTCCCACGCTTCCTGCTCAGGAACCCTAGCATTCCAGAATGCTTCACTGTTGCTTCGACCAATTTGGCATCTGCAGGGAGAGTGGAGTCCTTCTTTGCGAGCTCTGGCCAACTACCATCAACGGTGACAGGTACGGCGCTAGACATAGATTTCTTTCGTGAGGCATTAGGACGTGGGTTTCGAGTGCCGGACTGAGGGTAGGTTCCGGAACTGGGGTAGGTGGAGAGCGGACTCTGCCCCTTGCTGAGCTGGCGAGGTACACGAGTGTTGGCCGAACCTGGGCTTGAGTTGTGCGACTTAGGTACATTCTGCAATTTATCTTGGCCAGGCAGGGGAGGATGGCGGCCATTCGGTTGAGAGTGTTGTCCATTGGGAAGCGGTGGGGGTTGCTGTTGTCCGCTGGATTGCTGCTCTGTCTGTTGCCCCTTAAGCTGCTGTCCATTGGCATCCGGCTGAGGTGGGACATCTGTGGGCAATGGTGGTGAGCCGGACAGAGTTGAAGGCTGGGATTTGGTATTTCTCCGCCGTCTTGAGTTAGATCGCACACTCATAGCTCTAATTGGTGTTGTAGAACCGGTCGGAGAGTCACTTGGCTGGATTGGTGGCGGCTTGGACCAATCTGAGGCATTTCCTGATCCATTTGGATGCGCAGCATTGTTGTATCTTTAGATCTTTATCAGTATGATACGTTATTGTAACGGGAGCATGGACATACCTGTCGTATGCTGCGGTTGTGTAGTCGAAAGGTAGAAACTGGGTCTCAATCATCCGATATAACTCATCCTGCCGTACCTCTTTCTCAGTCGCGTCCTCCTTCAGCGCCTCCCTCGGCTTCTGCCTCCGAGCCCGAGCCTCCAGAGGCGCCTCTTCAAGCAGTAGCTCCTCGAGGTCGTAAGTTGCATCGAAATTCGTCTTTTCGCTAGAAGGAACGAATATTGGTTCGATTTCCTTTCTCTCCAGCGCCTCAAAGTCTATATCTCTGAAGAATGGATTGTCAGTAAAGCTCTGGAAGGTGACGGCCCCCATCCGTCTCTCTGGATCTGGCTCGAGTGCTGAGCTAATTGCGTGTAGGCAGAGCATGGAGACGGGCGGCGACGTGATAGGGTATTTAGGAGAAGCCAAGCTGATCTGTGCAGATAAGGCAGTACTCGTGCTTCCCTCGAACGGACGCTGACAGACATGTTAGTATACGGGTTCCCAAGTATAAGCAAGAAGTAATACCTTATTATAAATGCACTCATAAAACAAAACGCCTAGAGACCACCAGTCTACGCCCGATGAATACCCCTGACCTTTGTAGACTTCTGGCGCAAGGTAAGCAAGAGTCCCAGACTTGCTCGTCAACAGCCTCTTGGGAGAGAAATCAGATGCAACATTCTTCTCAAGTCAGCAAGAACTCAGGATTCTCGGTTAACAATACTCACAAAATCAGCCAAGTGGATATGGCCCTCCGAGTCTAGCAAAACGTTGTCTGGCTTTACGTCCCGGTGAATGATACCCTGTTTGTGGATGTATCGCAAGGCACATCCCAGCTCGGCAATCCAGAATCGAACCGCATCTTCCGTAAAGCTCTTTCTCGAGATGTGGAATCGTAAGTCACCACCGTTCATCAAATCCACAACCAGATACCTTCAACAGTCCTGTCAGCAGACCCTCCATGTGAGGGGGTCGATGGTAACTCACATGTACTCGATATCTTGGAAGCTGTATCGCAGATTGCAGATAAAAGGGTGGTTCAGATGCTCCAGCATACGTCGCTCCCTGATTATATTCCGTACACTCTCTGATCGGATGACTGTCGCAATATAGGGTCAGCGCACTCACGAGGCTTTGAGGGGAGGAAATAACGAACCCTCATCTTTGCGAATATACTTCAGAGCGAAGGTCAGGCCAGTGTCCTTCCTCTCGACAATGCGGACCTTTCCAAAGGCACCTTTGCCCACGACCCGCAGTAAGCGAAAATGGTTGAGGTTCACTAGAGATCGCATTTATTAATTGTAAGGTCGACAGCATGGAAAATCAAAGTGTTGGTGTAGGGACTGCAGCAGTAACAATTCGTGCGTAGACGTGGAATTGAGGACGTACCATCATCTGTGAAGACCACAGGCTTTCCTGGATTGTTCCCCATTTGCGCACGGAGAGAGAGGGAGTTGTGGAAGAGGCGATGTGCCAGCCGGCATAGTAGGGCTCGGAAGGAGAGTTCATGCACTGGCACAGTCGATCGGGCTCCACGACAAGCAAAGGAGAACACAGAGGAGCAAGAGACTGAGGAAGATGGGCGGATTTGCGGATTTGCGGATTTGCGGTCAGATGAGGGAGAAGGGGAGTGAGTGGCGAGGCGGTCGTGAAGGAAGGACAGGGCGCCCGACGTAGATTGCTTTGTGGAACCTGAGTATCCACCAAGGCGATGAGGGAAGTAGCGTGTGGAGGAGAGGGCGAGGAGTTCAAGCGGCCGCCATCAGGGTATGAAAACGTAAGGGGCCGGGAGAAGGAGGACGACCGGACGAGGCCGCGAGAGGATTGTTTCTACAATGCTGTGGACGTGGAGATGTAAGGCATGGAGAGGAGGACGAGAGCGGAGAGGAAGAATAGGAGGCCGAGACTGGCTGGATTGGGGCCAAGCCGGGCTGCCTGTCCTTCTTCACCTCACCTCTCTGTAGCACTACGACCCTACAACCACCACGACCACGACCAACCCACCAGGGACACTGTCAGGAGCAACAGCGGCACCCGCAACACCCAAGCCCCAGCACCGCACATGGCAAGACGCACGTTGCCCAGCGTCGCACACGCTTCCACCCTCCACTCAACTCCACCCAGACCCCCAGTTGCCATGCTCCAGCTGCTTAAGCTAGACGGGCTGACGGGGGGCTAGAAGCCATTGGGGGTCTTCCATTTTGCTGTTGCCACAGAAGCCATCCTGGCTGCTGTTAGGGGATTGATGAGGCCAGCGGAACGTGTCGGGCGGTACGTACGAGGTACACGAGAAATAGGGTCGCAATCTCAGCCATGCCGTCGTGCCCCCTTCTAGAAGCATCATCTCGCTGACTCCCCGACTATCTAGGAAACCCACCTCCGTAAGAGAAGGCTCCGACACGAAATATCCTCTCCCCCATGGTACTACGGGCCTCCAAAGCGCTCCACCTCGCCGTCTTGCACGACCCAATCCTGTCATGATCGACTCGTCCATTCCCGCCACGCCTCGGCCCTGGCCCTGCAGGCAGCCCGGCCGTAACTCGTTCTGTTGTCATCCCCGACTGTGGCATGCTGACACGGCCGTGCCGGGAAAGGCGCGCTGCTGCACAAAAGCCCACGAGGAGTCCCCCGTGACCTGCCCTTGCGTGGTTCTCGAAACCGTTTCAGCATTTTCCAGGGCCAGCCCTGGGCTCATGTACAGTGCTCCGTACCGCGACCTGTCGGATCGACCTGCGACGAAACGGGAGGAGCGGCGACGACAGGAGCCTCTGGCGCACATACAAACGTAAGGCTATACTTAGTAGGCAGCTTCGTACTCTCTACAGCGCAATACGGTACAGCAATCTTCGCAATTTGTACGCCGCTACGGAGTTCCCTAAGCCCTAGACCCGCCGCCGCCGCCGCACTCTCTCTCGTCAGATCGTGGAGACCGTGGAGACCGCCTATATATAGATTAACGGAGCACGAGGTTTAGCCGTGTTGGCTTCTCATCGCAGATGCAACCTTAATCTTCCCTCGAGGGAGGTTGCAGGACCTACTGCTGACTCTCATCCAGCCTTCTCCATTCTCTTGTACTGTAGCTACTGTTCAGATTCGAAGCATTACAACTTGGACGGAGAGAGTGAGCCAGACAGGTGAGGATCTGCGCGCCCTGCTCTGCCCAAAGTCCTCCTCCTCGAGCCGTCCTGCCCCACGCCGCGGGTAAGCCATGCTCTCTCACCGACTCAGTGCAGGGTCACCTCCTCTTACCTCCTCCTCCTCCTCCCTCCTCCTCCTCACCGCTGCGTCATCTTGTTGTGATCTGCTGTTGGCCAAGCGAGAGGGATCAACAGTCTTGGCTCGCTGGTCGATCAGCTCCGTAGAATAAAAGGGTCCCCGAATTCTCCATTTGAAACGCCGTAGTGCTGGCTGCGGATACCCTTTCGGGTATGGGCATGTTCAGGGGCTGAGATTTGGTCCGATCGCTTACAATGCGACGGTGCGAGACTACAATACATCATCGAGGGGAAAACTTCGGCTTCAAAGGTCAAAGCTTGATTTTGCCTTGGGAAACAAACGCTACAAAACACATCCGAGCGCCGCGCACGATCCTGTCGGTTGCTCAGCCTCGGGCCCTTTGAGAGATTACTGATGATCCTGCATGCCACGGGAGACCAACAGGAACATGGCAGATATGCACGCACGGCAGGTGAGAGAGTGGTGTGCAACAAGTAAATCTTTCATGTTTAAAGCTGTGCATCATATCTACACGGAAAGATTGACTAACCACCCCCAAGCCCGATATCTCCGATCAGGCAGAAACCGGACCATCCGCAAGGCTGACGAAACAGCGGAGAGACGCCCATGTAAATGCAGCCCCCAATTGCATGCAGGCCAAGCTAAAATGCATCCCAAGACGCTACTGTAAAGGTAAAGTCGCGTTGACAATAAGAAGAGAAGTTGAAAAAAACCGACGAAAGAGCAGGCGATGTACTATACAACACAAGTACCAGCCCCTTGTCTCCTGACACCTCGAATGATGGTAGGGTTGAGCTTGATCCCTTAGAGCTTCGCAAGACTTGCGGAGGTAGTACGGTAGGTTACATACACTTAGTGATGATTATATTAGACGGGAAGCCAGAACCGGCAACCCCTAGGATCCCATCAGAAGACCTCCTGGGCTTCACGGAGAGGACGAGCTAGTTGGTTCAAAAGTGCGTCGAGTTCTTGCCAGTTGTCGAGTTTTTCGGCAAACTTACGGTGTTTGCGAGATTGGATGTGCTGCAGAATGGTTAGAAAGGAATCGTAGGATTCAGAAGGAGATTTATACTTCATCAAAGTCCTCAAACTTGTCCTGGCAGTTCTCGCAATATCCAGGCTTAGGATCCCGCTTCTCCAATTTCCTCTGCTGGATAGCCCGAGCTTTGCGTGTTGCCTCAACCTTCCTAGTATTCTCCTCGCGCTCCGACAAGTTAACATCTTCTTCGATCAGATCAAGCTTCTCTTTCCTCTTGCCTGCTCGAACAGCCATTTCTTCTTTCGCAGCATTGTTAATATCAGTCATACGGTGCGAGCTAGCAGCGCCTCCATACGAAGCAGGACCGCCGCTGGTCTTCTCCAAGACCTTCCTCTGGAGGCCATGAACCTCCTTGCTCGTTCCTGCCTTGGCACCTGGCTGCGCTGCAGTCGACGAAATCATCTGAGAACGAATAGCCGACGTAATGTTTGACGGCTGAACTCCTGAAGCAACTGGTTCTCCTCCGAAGAGACGGCCGGTACCTGCACGGCTTATGAACGCGTTTTGTGGGCCTCTGGATGATGGCTCAGCAGAAACCCGAGTCTTTGCTGGATCGAACAGATTAGTTTGTTTAGTCATGACGGTAACAGTTCTGTTGGAACCATCTTCCAGTTCTGCCAACGGCCGTTTAGTACTAGTAACCGTTGGCGGATGCATCCTCGCTTCTTGAGTTGTGGCTGAAGTCCGCGTTCTCGGGATCATTGACTTCTCTTTCTCTTGCTGCTTCTGAAGGCGAAGCATCTCCTTGTCCTTTTCTGCTTCTCGCCTGCTGTGGTCCACATCCTCTACAAAGGGGCACTTGCCGTTGGCAACACTGCGGAACTGTGGCCAGTCACCGTCTTCTTTGTGTGCCACCTTGGCATATTCACGAACCATAATTGGTCGTTGCTTTTCGTCAATATCATGAATATATATAAAAGGCCCTTTGAAGATGACCATCTCTTTGGTGGCCACAGTAAGATCTCGGTCTGAAGGGCCATTGATTCGTTCATTTCTCAGCATTTGAGACAGGTCCCCTTCGCGGGTCGTCCGAGGCAGAGAAGCAACAGAATTACTTCCGGCGTTGTGCCCATTTCCCGTTTGATATCCGCTATCCGTATCAAACATGGTATTCATCATTCGTTGCAGTTTCTCGAGTGTCCATATTTTCATGCCCAGCTCCCTTGCACGGTATAGTACGTCAGCATTCCGGGCCTGTGGGCGTTTGACTTCTGCCTCTTGGACAGTGGAGGGCATCCTCTTATTCAACGAGACTTCAAAAGTAAACTTCGCTTTCGCCGCCAATAAATCGGTCTGTATGTTTGTAGATTCTGTTGATCTTTCTAGTAAAGATGGATTGATGGTGCGAAGGTGGTTATTTTGTACTTGAGGACCAATGGTAGCTGACGGAGGGGCAGAACTTTGATCTTGTTCCGGTGGTATGGCTCGAGTTGTCACGACATGAGTGACGGCGTTGGAAAAGAATTTCTCCTCTCGCTAGAGTGTGGTCAGTATCGAGGACGGACTGTCATGTATCCAAAACTTACTGCGCCCAGAGCAGTGACCTGCTTCGTACATTTTAGGCGCCCTTCCTCCGAAACGCTCTCAAAGTAGAAGATGAATCTTGGAAATGTACGTCTAATATGTTTCTGCCACTGTCTGATCGACTCTAACCCTTCATCTGTGAGCTTCTCTACTTTCCTGGACACTGCCTGTTGTGTGGTTTTCTGACTCGCTGCCAAACAGCTACGTTCGAATGCTGTTGGCTGAGAGGCATTGGATTTTCGAGTGAAGACTCGCCCCTCAGCTGATGCCAGAATGGGCTGTTGACGAGGAGGTGTTCTCGATTGCGAATCCAGCATTTGCTTCTTCGCCGGTGGCTGCCCGCCATAGGAGTCTTCACGCTGTAAGGTGGCATGGGAGCGTTTCTGCTTCGCAGCAGCAGTAGATGTGACAGCTCGATATGGCGAGTTGACATTGACAGCATTGGGGTTGCTGGACAGCGGCACCCTTCTACCCGACATGGCGGACAGAGAGTGAGGCACAGGCGATAGTGATACTGCTGCCATGTGAAGGTACAGTCAAGACCTCTGGCAGCCAGAGCTTGGGGAAGGAGTGGGGTGCAGCACGCGACGGGAACACGCTGAGCAAGAGGTTGCAGCGGGCGTTATGATAGCATTGGAAACGATAATTAGACTGCCGGAGGGGGTCGTATAACAAAACTCGCGAGTACAAGTTAAGAGGAGTGGAGTGGATAATGTTTAGTGGTAACTTCAAGCTCGTGATGTTTGGCATCAACAAAGCTGCGAGGAGCTGAAGTTCTCGCCTACGCGCCACGAACACCCAGCAACCAGTAGCGAGGATTTTATGCACGGATATTATGAACTTTATCCACCTGCACAGAGCACCAACAACAAATTTCTAGATGACTTTAATGGTTACATGCTTCTCGACGTCATGATTTTGGATTGAGATACATTTGCCTTCCGTTGCGAATGACATTCTTGATATGAAGCCCAGACGATCAGTCTTCCAGAAATTGCAACAGGTTGTCGCTTCTGCACCTTCAAGATGCGCGCCTTGTAATGCATTGAGGCAGGCTTGTAGAGCAACACAAGTCAGGAGGACATACGCCACTGTTTCTGTCTCTGCGGCAGATCTCCAATTCGGCCAGCCTGTTCATGAGACCCATCCTCATTTGTTGCGCCCAGGAGAAAGTGGGTTTCACTTAAGAAGTTTCGGTCCTTCTCTGTGCTAATCATGCTCCAGTTACGCCTGGCATCACAGCACAGGAATATGCGGACCGTCGAGCGAAACTCGCAGCAAGTCTACCTGCTAACGGGGTCGCCGTCCTCGCATCCGCAGATACGAAGTACAGGTCTGGGGTTGTGACATACGAGTTTCATCAGGAACCCAACTTCCTCTACTTGACGGGCTTCAACGAACCGCAATCCGTTGCAGTAATTCAACGACATGGATCATCCTCCGAATACACATTCCATCTCTTCGTCCGGCCGAAGAATATCAAGGAAGAACAATGGGATGGGGCGGTATCGGGCGAACAGGCGGCGTTGGATGTGTTCAACGCCGATGAGGTATGTGCTCCAGCTCCAGCTTGCAATGATATGCTCATATTGATATAGTCTGGAGACATCAACCGCTTATCTTCATTGCTACCCCCCATTATCGCTGGAGCAAGCGAAGTTTATACAGATATAGCCAGGGCTGCTGGGTATGGGTCTTTTTTCGGCAATCATGACGCGCCTACTAATCAGTTCCAAACTATCCTGAAAGGCAGCAAAGCTAACCCACTGAAGCCGCTAATGAATGAGATAAGGGTCATCAAAAGCGAGGCAGAAATCTCTAACATGCGCCTTGCTGGCAAGGTTTCGGGGAGGGCCTTCACAAACGCTATGCGGTGCCGGTGGTCTAAGGAGAAAGACCTGGCTGCCTTCTTGGATTATGATTTCAAGATAGGCGGCTGTGAGACCACGGCATACCCGCCTGTCATTGCCGGCGGACGCAATGCATCAATTATCCATTATATACGGAACAACGACGTCCTGAAGGACGGCGAACTCGTCTTGGTGGATGCTGGAGGCGAGTATGGAGGATATATTGCAGATATCACCAGATCATGGCCTGTTAACGGAAAGTTTTCAGGCCCTCAAAAGGATCTCTATGAGGCTATCTTGCGGGTCCAGCGGAGCAGCGTTTCTTTGTGCCGAGAGAGCGCCAACCTAACCTTAGACAAGATCCATCATATTACTGAGCGCGGATTAAGGGACACCTTGAAGCAGCTCGGCTTCGACATGTCGGGTGATGCTCTACAAGTGCTCTTCCCTCACCATGTAGGCCACTACATCGGCTTGGACGTTCACGATTGCCCGGGATACCCAAGGACCATTCCCCTCAGAAATGGTCACTGCGTGACTATAGAACCGGGGATATATGTTCCAGATGATGAACGATGGCCAGCGCATTTCCGCGGCATCGGGATACGCATAGAGGACAGTGTTTGCGTGCAGGAAGATTCGCCTCTCATCCTCACAACGGAGGCTGTAAAGGAGGTTGTAGACATAGAAGCACTGCGTGAGTAATGGTACGTTGTATGCGTGTAACATATGTATGAAAAAACAAATGCTAGAATCCGAATTATGTTAGACCTTACATGCATCTCTAGTCACACCTAGAAGCTTCAAATTATCTAACGTTGAAATGCTAAAGTCAAATGCCCCCGCAAGTATCGTGCATAGAACAGCCTTGGATGCTCCTAGTTAAGTTTTACCCTTAGGCGATGCCCCACCTCCCGATTCTCAGCCTCGTCACGTCGTACAACCTTAGCCAACCTGAACTTTATCTCCTACCTCACCTCCATCTCCTCATTCCCCATCGCTCACCACTAAATTCTTAATTCCATCTACTCCACCATACTACCTCTCCCAAAATGCCTTCCTCCCCAGGGCCCTCAGACACCGCCGGCATCCCAGACTCCGACCTCCCGGACAACGATATCCCCCTCACCCTCGCCTCGTCAATGATCCTCACTGCCTTACCGCGCGATACCGCCACCGCTCTGCGCACCGCAGGCGAGTTCCCATCGCAAAAGATCACGGTGCGGTTCGTGGCCATCGGGAGCGCACCCCAGCTTCGCCAGAAGGTGTGTCGGATCAGTAGCGCGCAGCGATTCGAGCAGGTCGTGAGCTATCTCCGGCGCACGCTGAAGGTGGGAAACTTGGACAGCGTGTTCTTATATGTGAATTCGAGTTTCGCGCCTGCATTAGATGAGATTGTGGGGAACTTACATATGGTGAGTTTTCCGTATTCCTACTCTGGAGGTCGAGGTTCCTGGTGCACTAACATGGGTAACTGGAGAGGAAATATGCTAATATTCTTGAGTTGGGGGGGATAGTGTTTTAAGGATTCAAACGACCAGTTGATTGTTAGTTATTCAATGACACCGGCGTTTGGGTAAGGGATATCTAGACTATGAGACGATGAGACTGTGGCGTGAAAGAGTAGGGGGAAATTATCACATTGGCTAGCTATGGTACGCCGAAAGCGGTGGTTTCACAAATCGCAAGATACAGGACGCAAAATGCAGCAGGGAAGCACAAATCATCCAATCGCCAGTCTAAACAGGCATACTATGCTTAATTATCAGCTCAGTCGTCAGACAGTTTCTGAATGTCGATAGTAGCCAAGATGCGTTCGAATTCCGCAAGCTCTGCCTTTGGAATTGGATATGTATGTTCTGGCGCGGGATATGCTCGGCTCTTGGTCTCGGCTCCATAGGCTTCTATCGCTTTCAGGCTCTCAGTCCACACGTCGCCGTACTTCTTGACGAACTTGGGCAGGAAACGGCCAGGAGGGAAGTTGCCAGTCATATCGATCTGGACCAGTACTTGGCCAGAGCAACCGTTTCCGGCACCAATCCCGATTGTGGGGATGGAGAGTTTCTTCGTAATCAAGGTTGCGACCTCTGCCGGGACTGCTTCGAGGACGACGGCGAAGCAGCCTGCTGCTTGGACGGCCAGAGCATCTTCCAGTACTTTTACCGCACTAAGGGCAGTCTTGCCCTGCACTCGAAAGCCACCTAGCGCATTCTGCCGCTGGGGTGTGAGGCCGACATGACCCAAGACTGGAATCCCGGCCGTCGTTATCTTCTTGATCGTGGGGGCCATTTCTGCGCCGCCTTCGAGCTTGACGCTTTGCACCCGGCCGTCTTTGATGAATCGGATGGCAGTCTCTAATGCTTGTTCGGGTGAGATCTCATACGACCCCATGGGTAGGTCTCCGGTCTTGAAGGCAGGGTGGATCAGTTGGGCCGGTGAGGGGGGTGGTTGAGGATACTCACTATGAAAGCTGACTTTGCGGCCCTAGCCACTGAGCGACAATGAAGCAACATCTCCTCGACCAGCACCTCGCTAGTATCCTCCATACCCAACGCGACCATGGCTAGGCTGTCGCCGACAAGGATCATCTCCATGCCAGCGGAGTCTCCGACGTGCCCACTTGGGAAGTCGTGTGCTGTAATCATGGTTATAGGCTCGCCGGACTTGTAGAGCGATCGTAAGGAATTGAGCGTGACTTTCTTCCGGCTTGGAGCCGAAGACCCCATGGGCGAGTGAGAGCTGAAGCGGCCATGTGTCCACAGCAACTGGGCAGCCAGCAGAGGTCTCACGGCGTCGCGGGGAGTGGAGCGGGCACAATTTGCCCACAGCCCACGCGAGCATTTCAGGGCGGCGAGCGTGGGCGACATGTGACGGGATGGAGGCGATGGTGGAGATGGAGTGGGTGATGAGCTCGTTCTTGTTGAGTGTGAGTCAAAGGAAGAGAAGAGGAAGCCATTGCCACAGTTCCGTTAGGGGGTTTTGTGTAGTCGTGATGATGCGTTCGCAGTTGATCTGATACTGCTCTGACCGAAGAAATCGGTAATGGGGCGTGGGACCTCGGGGATGATGGCTGCGCTAGACCCAGTTGAGCGGGATCCGGTCACGTGCCAGTATCTTGATCGATTCTATGCGGCCCAGCTGCTGGGTTCAGAAATCGAGTAATAGGCAGTGGGGCGATCTAGAATAGAGGGCATTATTAGACAGAACCATGCAGAGGGGGCCATAGGCGTTTGAGAGGGATATACACAAACGCAGACATATAACACCTGCGCCTTTTCCAGACCCCGCAGACGAATCAAACCACTCCGGCACGATGCGGTCATTCTACAGGTTTCCCATGGGTGCTGGTGGCCCAGCAGTCCCGTGATCCCGCACCCCCAAGCGCTGCCTTACCATTTAACGTGCCTCATCTCAGGTCGGGCCTGCCATCTCCTGCGTCGTCAGCATGGCCTGCAGGTAATCCAGGCGCGTCTGGTGCTGCTACGTAGCTCCGGGTTGGCTGCAGAGGCATCATAGGAAGCCAAGTGTTCCGGCAGAGCTCACTCATCTGCCAACATATCTCGGTGGTTCTGCATACCTAGGAGGAGCCCTAGACGTTCATGACATATACGCTCCGGAGGAATCAGAAACCCAGCTGTGCATTCATTCCCCCGTAACTGAATCAGCCACTGCGTAGGCTCTGTACAGAACAGAACATGTAAAATCACACTGCAGAGTCTAAGGGTCCAGTCCCCCGCCGCCGCCAGCCGATAACGAGTCTTATCGGGCGCCCGACTTCCGTCATTTCCCTCCCTGTGGCCGTGACCTGTGCTCCTGTGACTTTCGCTCGCGGTCTTCCTTTCCTCCTCCTCTCAAACCTCGACCTTTACCGATTTTCAACCTCAACCTCTCCTTCCCAACCACAACCGCTCTCTCGATCCACCCCCCGCATCTCCGCCCTCTCGCCGTCTCCTGCTCTGGTCACGCAGGCAGATCTCCTTCCACCAGGACAAAACTCGACCACTCCTTTCAAATCCCAGCTCTTTCATCTCGATTCTACCTCTCACGAGCGTCTCAAACCGCCGCCAGCATGTCGAGCCCCCGGCGCCGAATCGAGACTGATGTAAGTGCACGCTCCCCTCTTCCTGGGGCTCTGGGACGCTGACGGGTAATTTCCTGCCTGTAGGTCATGAAGTAAGTGACTTTTTCCCGCTCTTGAAATGGTGAGCTCGCTGCTAACTTCTTCCACTTAGGATGTAGGAGAACTCCTAGCCTCCAATGCTACCCGACGCCGTGCAGAATACTCACTCTCCAACAGGTTGATGAGCGACTATGAAGTCACTCTAGTTAATGATAATAGTAACCCCTCTTCATCAGCAATTTGGATAGCTTAAATACTGACTCATATATCAGTGTACATTCCCTCCCTTCCTCACCAGATAGCGACTCACAAATGTGTGACAGGCAGGAGTTCTACGTCCGGTTTAAGGGACCGGAAGAGAGTCAGCAGTTCTTTGGCTCCCTTATGAGTATGTGGCTGACGGGGTACAGCACCATTCCAGGGGGGGATCTGGAAAGTTCACGTTGAACTCCCCGACCAGTACCCTTACAAATCACCCAGCATTGGCTTCGTCAATCGTATCTTCCATCCTAACATCGACGAGTTGTACGTCCGCCCCCGGATTGCAAGTCAGATCTAATCATGCCTTGCAGGTCCGGCTCTGTCTGCCTCGACGTCATCAACCAGACGTGGTCACCCATGTTTGACATGATCAATATCTTCGAGGTCTTCCTTCCCCAACTCCTCCGCTACCCAAACCCCACCGATCCATTGAATGGCGAGGCGGCAGCCCTCCTGATGCGAGAACCCAAGAGTTACGAGGCAAAGGTGAAGGGTGAGTAATACACCAGTGGGTATGGAACAGACATTGTGCTGAGTTCACGTAGACTACGTCACTAGATACGCCAGCAAGGACGCTGCAGACGAGGCTGGTGCCGAATCAGACGAGGACGATGATATGTCGTCCGTAGGCAGCTTTGGTGACGACGAAGACGAGGAGCCTGCTGGGCCGATGGAGGAGGTTTGATGACCCGCACATGATTGCGTGCATAGAAATCGAGACTTGCAAACATCTCCCCTCGGCGGCAGGGCGCTGGCGGATTGCTAATTCTCGCGCATACCCTTCTGGTGTATTTGGCTTGGGGGATTCGGATGATTATTGATTTATGGAGTATCACGGCACGGTCATACCTGGCAAGATTTGGCCTAGTTCATAGCAGTGCGTTCCGGTCAGTTGGTGAAAATTGACAAAATTTCTATACTTGTGAATGTATTTCTTCGTGCGAGATGAAGCGGTGATTTCAACAAAACCACCAGACACTCCTCGGGAAGTATTTCCGGAAACAGGGGAGCTGGAAAAGGGGTCTCGCTTAAGTGAGTTTACTTTTTATACGAAAGGAACTTTTTGAGCAGATATACATTATGAACTTGGTTTTTCTTCCATATAGAGACAATCAGAAAATCAATATGGACGATATGTATAAAATTATAAAATAAATGGGAAATCTTATACCTAATAATCACCCTTGTTCTAATCTTATCAGGTCTCCCCCGAAAGAACTGGGAAGGGCCAGTCCAAAAATCACATCTACAAAAAAACCGCCAACACACTGAAAATTGATCACCGCCTAATATCAAATTAAGATTTATAAAAAAATCCACCTAATAACCTGATAGCTTAGTTCATCGACCCTTTACATGTACAAATTAAAACTCCTGCTTCATTACAATCTGCCCGCTACCCTCCCCAACCCGAGTTCGTACCGGAACACTCACATAACACAAAAAAGGAATTGGTGAATCAACTTCCCACATCTAGTGGCAATGGCTGGCTGGTGAAGTTAGTTATATTTTGGTGCTGATTTGGGCGAGTTGGGAAGGGGAAAAGGGGTTTCCATGAGCGAGTGAAATTATTTGTAGGAAGATGGTTTGAGGTTAAATACTAATATTTTGAATTATTTCATTCAACGTTGCTCTTTTTGATTCACATAGGGGGTTCAGAGGTAATTAAATACAAGAAGATTTGGGATAAGGGTTATATTTCAGATGCTTAGAACTATTTTACACGGCTAAAATTGATTTCCCGCCCTTTATTAACCTAATGGTGATTTTCCCTCTCATGATGCCTAATAATTGTCATCATCCGAGTCGCTTCCTTCATCTGGCAACAATGCTCTATACCTCCGGCCGGCGAGGTCCTCCTCCAGCCCCCCACCACTCTCGGGGTCGACATACCCATCTCCACCAACCAGGCTCAGCGCTACAGGTAAGAAAATGAGCGCGTGGGTGGCGGCTACGACGACCAGCGCGAGCCATATACGGAAGTAGTAGATCTCGAAGATCTTGCTGCGTGTGAAGGCTAGCACGCACACGCCGAGCAGCTTGGTGAGGGTGATGCCTGAGAATACCGACCCACCGACATTGACGAGTGCCGCCCAGGCGCGGGCATCACGCCCGCGAAACTTGATCTTGGCGCGCTCCATGACGGCGCGACTGGGGAACATGAATGCGCGGGCAATGTGGGCGCAAAACTCGACACCGATGCCGACACAAATGATCAGATTGACGAGGCTGACGGCATTCAGAGAGACGCCGAAGAGTGCCATAGTGCCGATGATGTCGACGACAATCATGACAACCGTGATCGTCACGATTAGCCCCGTCTGGAGAGAGCCCAGCAGGATGGAACAGACGAGGAGGATCATACCCAGTGCGGCGCCGAGGAGGGTCGCCGTCAGACGGACGATGGTGGCATACTGATCGAAGAAGATGTAGAAGGAGCTGTATGGGAAGACGTCGATTCCCGTGTTTTCCTTCAGTACATTGGCGATCCTGCGCGACGAGGCCATGGCGTTGATGAAATCTGCCTGACTGCGAAGCGGCGTGTGGCTGCTGCGAAAGTGGCTCGCTGGGACGGTTTTCTTTTCGGCATCGATCACTAGGGCATTGCTATACGGAGCCTTGCCGCCGAGAGGACAATTATTGTCAGTAGGTGACTCAACCCACATCTGAAGGTAGTGTATGAATTCGTCTCCCTCCGGCATGCCAGACAAGGTAATGTTCCACGCTGGATTCCGGTCCTCGAAGCACACCGCGCCGTTCTCGATGCAACAATTATTAAGCTGTGGGTCCAGCCAACGAAAGTAGTCGTCTATCCAACTTGCGGGGGTGGAGGAAAGGAACGAAACTTCCGGCCTCTTTCGCTCCTGCTCGAGAACATTGGTGAGGGACTCTTGTCGGCACGTAGTAAATCGAGAGCAGATTTGCTGCTGGTGCTCGCGTTCTGTAACGTTCAAGCCGCGCGTGACAAAGTAGACTGGCGGCCCCGAGTCAAAATAATCATATAGATCGTTGAAGTACTGGATCAGATAAGAGTCATCCGGAATGGCCACTCTCTGATCCAGACCCAGGGAAACTTTAGGAATTAGTGATACACCTGCAGTAAACACGCCGAGGAAGATAACCACAATGGCAACCTTGACTTTCCTGTTTAGGAGGGCAGGAGCATAGACCTTTCGAATGAATTGTTGCAGCTTGGTCTCATCTTGGCCTTCGTACGGCCTCCTATACCCAGTTCCATTCGCGTCTGTTAGATGCACCCCAGCGCTCTTTATGTGTATGCAGGGGAAGCAGTCGGCTCTGTGGTTTTCAACTCGCCTCTGATTGAGACTGAGCACAGAGACGAACATGGTGACTTGGAGAACTGCGTTGATGAATACAGCCCCGGCTGCATATATGGCGAAGTTTTGCACCGCAGGCATCCCTGCAAAGGCGCCGAGAGCGAAGGCCACTGTCTCCGTAATTGCTGACAGGAGGATAGATGGGCCCATCCGTCCCAGGGCCTTCGCAATTCGAAATTCTACCATATCATCTGGATGGCTGATATTTATCCTCTCGAATTCATGTACGATGAGGAAGATGTTATCCACACCGACGGCGAGCACAATGAATGGGATCACTTCGGCAATGATGAGGGTGACTTTGATGCCTGCTGCAGAGAAAAGGCCAATAGATGCTGAGATGGACATGAGGACAATTAGGATGCCGACAACACCCAGTGTGAACTTGGACTCCACGAAGGAGATGGCAGGATTCCGGAGAATAGATTGTAGAGACAGGGTCGTCGAACCAAGGGCAATGGAGGCGTACAAGAACATAAAGAGGTAACTTATTACCACTATTTTTGCATCTGTGTTGGTAGACTTGTTGAGCTCGTGTTCCAAGCTGATTTCCGTCGAATAAGATACCCTGAACCCCTTCGAGACGGCTTCTTTTTCCAAGGAAGCGAACAATTCTTTCAAGGAGTCTTCCCAATCCGTTGCTCTCTCGAGCTCTAATGATCCTTCAATACCATTATTAACAACCCAAGTGACTATCAGCGCGGATGCCTCTGCAACATCATCGCTGCTTGGAACACCCCCAATGATCATCTTTGGGTCTATAGGCTGGCTGAATTTAGGTAGACAGTCGACCGGGGTATCCGCACAATCCCTCAGCTTTTGCTTCCAAGTTTCGGGTTTGATTGACTCATGGCTGTTGTCGAAATATGTCGTTACTGATTGAACGACACATGCTTCACCAGCAGGCTTGAAGCAAACGTCATTCAGCATAGCACCAGTCTTTGTACCTTTGATACCAGCGGCGTCCGCCTCGACATTGACTAACCAGTGGAGCATGTCGGAGCTTATCACAGTGGCACCTGGATGGGTATCATTAATTATGAATAACTGCTCAGCACGGTAGAATGGCCCAAAGTTGTGATCAAAAAATTTCTTTTCCTGCGCCGCAGCAGACGTTGGGCTCACCCATAGTCGGGCAGGGTCCTGCTCGATATCGAACCTCATCCAACCCAAGCTCAAAAGTCCGACGATAAGGATGCTGAGTCCAATCATGATACCAGGAAACTTGGCTGCAGCGTAGCCTAGGTGATTAAACGCATTGTCACATACAGTATTGATCCAATAGTTTCTCTGTGATCGATCGTACATGGTGCCATCGTCAACCATGTCTCTTTCGTCCTCGTCATCACTCGGTGCAGAGTCCTGAAGCAGCCGAAGGCGCTCAGCCTTTCTCCGAGAATGTTTCGCCCACGCAATATGGCCATAGAGAGCTGTAGCCAGCAAGAGCATTAGGATGCTATAGGTCAAAATTGCCCCAAATGACAAGCACGGTAGCGACCCAACGTGGCAAGAGTTGGTAGCTTTCACCTCAGGAAGCTTAGGACATACGGCAGGACAGTCGATACAAGCACATCGGAAATTTTCGTCTTCATCATTGCATTTCTTAGGAACCATGTCCAAGGCTCGTGCTCCCTCTTCTGAATACTCGTGTGGTCTAGGGAAGTTGATCTGAAATGGAGATCCTAACAGAGATTTCTTGCCCAAGAAGCCCAAGAAGGACGTATAGTTCTTCGCACCGCCACCAATGAAGGCCATAGCGTTGCTGTTGGTAGCTCCAAACTTCACATCCTTGCAGCTGTCGTAGAAGCCAGACCCGTACTCATCAGAAATGAGCTGATCCAGTTCATCTACCCTGTATTTTTCACCAGTCTTGATAGCTCTGGTTATGTTGATGAAGAGAGATTGATCGGGAGAGCAGGTAAACGTGCAGAACAGGTTGTAGAAGTTCTCCTTACAGGCCGGACAGGAGGAAATTAATGGGTTCGCCTTCTTGAGGTTCTCGGACAGGGCATCGAGCTGTGAAACCGTTAGGGCTAGCACAAATGTGATTGCAGATGCTGTACCTGTTCACCAGCGCAACAGACTGACCCGGAGCCCCATTTTGGCCCACATATCTCCACGAGCTGCTTCCTTACATCGTCCTCGGGCGTCTTCGCAAGCTCATTGTCCACACAAGGTAGTTCCGGTCCAAAAAAGCCTGTCTTCCCACAGTTTCCACGTAGGGCGCACCGCCCTGCTTCATGTTTTGGTGTATAGGCTTCACTCGAGGCAAGTGTAGCAGCTACCAGGCCAGCGACTGCTACTTCTTGCAAGAGTTGGCGCATCGTTGCAGCGGCACAGAGTCTCTCGGTGCTGCAGTATTATGTCGGCAAGACAGAAATATGTCTCTCGTAGGTGTATTGAGGATTAGGCATTCAGTCTCTAGTCGATAAGACCTCTTTCGTCACATATGCTGTAATTAGAATGGGTTTGCGCAGGTGACAACACAGTTGGCTTGTCTCCTTGCTGTAGGTGCCGAGGGTTGACTCAGCCACGACAAGTCGTCATTGATAGGCGGGAGTGTGGCGTTGTGTGCCTGGTTTTCAACCATGCAAGTACTCCGTACACGTGAGTTCAATAATTCAGAAACTTGCAATTCCTAGGCAGTAATTATTAAGGATGTATTCTTGCCCTTCCGGTCATATATCTTAACGAAGTGACCTTACACCACCTTAAGGTATATGTACTTGTTAATTTGCGGAGAACCGGGAATATTGGGCAAAGCAGAGAATATAGTGAGATGGAGAGATCGCATAGTTCATCAAACATATATTTAAAATGTACTTCCGTACGATTAACGCATTTGTGAATTCTATCTGACCGTAACGGCCCATCTCTAAATGGGCAACCACCCGGTGAAGCAACAGACCTCCCAGTGCGTTCCGATGTATCCCGACATGCAACCAATCAGACCGCCCACCCTCCTATTCAAGAGCTATGGTTGACCCAAAAATAAAGAAACCTAGAGCATCACTACTCAGCGACTAACTCAAAAAACACGGCGATGCGTCTCTCAATAGGCCAGTTGGATCTAGCGGGCCCATCGGTTTCGGTGACAAAAATGCCTTTAGAGAAGTGTTACGCATAGGACGCTTGGCTGGTACCTGGTGAGTGTCAATCCTACTTGAAGTAACTCTTATATCATACAAAGTTGTAGGAAGTTGTAGAAGTCGACCTGTTGGAGACGTAATCCCATTCATCCATCCATTTAACTCTTGGCACTCGAACTAGAAGCCTCGGGGGCGGGTGATGCGCGTCCTGGCGTTTCCGAACCCTTTGCTTTGTTTTTCCCACCAACGGATAGTGACGGATCTTCCTCATATAGTCCATGCTGGTAGATGTATTCGATCACTCGAGAGGGTAAGAGGTACTGGACGCTCATCTCTCTTCTCAAGAATAGCCTGATTTTGGTGCTACTGATGTCGTTTTGAATCAGCTGCTGGATAACATATATCTGGTCCTTGTAAGGCTGGAGGTGAGCAAGAGCCTCGTCAATATCAGTGCCACTGCGCTCGACGATGAATGCACCGTAGCGTCGGAGAATGTGGTCTAGATCATCTTGCGACCACGCTGGAGTTGACATTGTTTGGACCAGGTCGGCGCCTGCAAGAAGTGAGATCCTTACTCGGACTCTTGTGCCGTCTGGCCGCTCAGCGCCCCCAAGGACATCGTTGATCTCGTGGTCAAAATGGTCTAGCACGAGTGCCGTGGGCATGTACTTAGGTTGCACGGCCTCCCACGAATCGACCATGAGCCATGTGCTATCCTCAACAGCGAGTTCACACATACGAAGCCTTTAAAGCGTTAGCTTGAGTACATATAAAGAAGGAAGGACGACGTACCTGTCTACCGAATTCGCGAGACCAGCCTTTTTATATGAGTCTGAGACGGGTGAGAAGTAGCCCCCCAGAAGTTCGAAATCTGTATTGAATCGCACAAAATCGGATGCCATTTCAAACATCCTTAGATGAAGATGGGTCACGGGGGAGTAACTGCCACAGGCAATGAGGACGAGTGGTTTCCTTGAGGAGTCATTTTGACTCAGCCGAAGTCGGTTGCGGGGGAAGACGTAGTTCTGGGTTGTGGGAATCGGGGTGGCTTGCAATGGCAGATTGGAGGTCATGATGGTAAGCAGAGGCGACTGTCTTGGCGGTGCGAGGCTTAGATGGAGTGATGGGGTCTGCGCAGATGTGAAGAGGATGTTGACATGTAATGACGCTATCTGGTAACCGAAGGTTTAGAGAGATGGGGGTGATCGCAGGTGAGAAACCACCCTCCACCTAGGAGGTATAAATAATAGCAGGTCGATACGGTTGGGGGGAAGTTGGGTGACGGTGAGGCAAACGACTGGAAGGTTTGGAGAGAATAAAGGAGGAGAGAAAGGAACGAGGAGAGTTGCGGAAGAGCCTTGTCTTTCCCACTTCGGACCACCACTGGCATGGGGCGAGGGGCATCGGGTTCAACGGTTCGCGAATCTGATTATGTAAGGATCTTGATAAACTGACTATTAAGTTCCGAGAGTGGACGATACGGTGCAGAACACCAAGGAAGAGTAATCAAGAATGATGCGGATGAGGGTGAGGCTCAATGGGGTAAAGTCCATCAGTGGCTCGAATGCGCAAGAGCTGTGTGCCAGACTGGTTTGTACATGCGCAGACCTCACAGAATATGCACCCTCATAGACGGCAACGGAGCAAGTTATTCTACGGTAAAGTGGTGGAGGACAGACGAAATATTTGGCTTAGTAAGAGCATCACATAGAAACGGGACGAGTATTTCTGCTAGATATGAGAGGCTGTTAAGGGGTTCAGATAATGGTGTGTCCTCCAAGGCCAGGCACATACCTTTGCAATGCTATGGCAAGATCATCTCTCCCGTTTCATCAGAGATCACTGGTAGATGCCCCATGCTTCTCGTAGGACATTTCACCCCATAGCCCAACTCTTCCTGACCCCGCAGAAAAGCTTTGGACCACGAGTTGGAAATTCTGCGCCATTGCTCGAGATAAGATACCTCGAGAAACTGGGCCAGATGCTGCTGAGTTACGAGGCGACATCAACATATCTCTCAGAAGAGCATGAAAGAACACACACGCATCACTGCTTGACTGCTGTCCTGGATCAGATCACATCGTCCCCTTGTGCGTGTTCGCGTCTCGTAAGATTCACTGCCGGTGCCGTCATCCCAAGATATCTCAGCGAGTCGGGGTGAGTGGGTGGGAGAGCCATCAGCACGTAGGCCGTATTTTACGTCGCTAAAATATGGCCCAGCTGCTGCCACTGCACCCGCCTCACCCAATCACCCGCGCTCACCTCAGGCAATCCCAATTTCAGCATGATGAGGACCGTTAGTTATGTCTGTATCCAGTATTCATGTCCGTAATAATAAAGATATCCACCCTTTCAAATGTCAGTAGATTGGCTTGCCATGGTTAAGTGTCACTTACCCGTTAAATGACGCAGACTTGATATAGCCATCAAGTTCTGGTCCTCTTTGCCATACCGATCGTAACTTGATATAGCCCTTAAGGTCTGATCTGCTTTGCCATATCGATCGCAAAGGGGGAATGTATGAAGTAAATTTTACTAATGCGTTCATGTTAATTCTATTATATACGATTGATCGGAGTAGAAGACGGAGGATATGTTTGATTTAGTAACGATATAACTTGTGTTTATTGGCAGTTAAATAGTGTCCCCTATATACTAATCATTTAAACCAATCTCTAATCTCCCTAATTCGCAATCTTAGAAGCAGAGATCCGAAAAACAAAGTATAAAAATTAGGTAGTTGAATCTCGATATTCGTAACTTGATTACCGCAATTCGCTACCGAATTCCAGCAAAGGGCCTCGTCACTAAAAACCAGAATACCGAAATCCAAATAGGCGGGCAGCGGGAATGGGCTTCACTTCCCCATAGCCCTTTTGGATCGTCCAGTTCGCCTTTTCCAAATCTCAAAGCCAACCCCGGTATTGATTAGGGTAGATTTTCACGAGGTTTAAGCAAAGTCTTACTAATACCAGCAAGAAAATATTTCCAATATATATATAGGCTACTGACCAAAGTAATATCTATCAATATTCGATAACATCATATAATATCATGGACTTTTATTTCAACACTATTCTATTATGTTACAATTGCCGCAATCAGGCTCTTGTATTTATTAGATCCAATATCAATCTACCAGATAAGAACCAAAACACTATCAACCTCTAATTCATCACTTGCGGCATGTGTATGGGATATCCTCATGTTTTTAATCTAAGTGCGTCTCTGTTGAAAAGGTACATTAATATACAGCCATACTTAGAGACAATCAAAGCACTTAGTGAAATGTATGAAAAGCTTAATTGCAAGCTAGTTGTTTTGAATCTAAAGAGATCATTCTCTATTGCTAGACTAAGATTCACGATTATAACTTCAATCGAAAGCTGTGATCGGCTACTACTGCCGGACACGTTTGCCATTCTCGACAACAAAGAAAGCAGCAGGTTCTTTGGCGGAGATGCTACAACCACTATTAGGAGTGCTACAGCAAAACCCGATCCGACTATCGTGTATCCCCCACCGGCCTATAGAGATTGGCACGAGTCGCAATACCTTACGTCCGAGGATTCATCTAGCCTGCCTAGTTGTAGACCTAGTTGTGGAGTATAGTCACTGTATTAAGACCGAATATGGTATAATTCAAAGACAGAAACGGGGCTTAAAGAATATGGGCGGAAAGTAACGGGACGTCAGGCAAGCTAGGGATTCGAGGCGTAGTTAGTGAGATTATTTGGAAATATAGGAATTCAAATGTTTGCTCAAGACGGTGCTAAAAGCAGATATTCTTCACAGATACATAGAGAAAATTCAGAATTGGGACAGATTAATACATCTAATAGGTACTAGGAACAGGTATACTAGGCAACCGAGCATAATGAACTTGCATTCTTCTGCTTATCTATATAAATATAAGTGCGCAAACTATGAGAAACCCTAGTCCTGCCTTCCTACGTTGATCCACTCCTCAGCACCTGTTTCGATATTGTAGACCAACTCCGAGATGACCTCTGCTAGGGAGTCTCCTCCGCACAGTAGTACTGTCGACGCATCCCACCAGTACTAGACTGTACGCGTCCTACATCCTTTCCTGCAGTATTTTGGTAATCGCCATCAGAAGAGCGACTTCTTTGATAAACGTTGCATAAGTGACGCAGCAAGGAATCTTTATTTGTAAAACCTTTTCTGTAGCGGAGACAATTGTAATGCGAACAGAAATGTAACGCTTCCCCGTGAATTAGTTCAGAATGCCGTTTCAGATCTCTCTTACTCAAAAAGGGTTTATGGCTCCGAGAGCAATCTGGACGGGGGCAGAAGTGGTTCTTCAATCTAGCCGGAGTCTTGAACCTTTTATGGTCACAAGGTTGACGAGGTTGAGCGTCAGCTTCCGCGCCAGCGTTATATAAACGACAAAAGCGGGTGATAGCAGCCTTACTGGTACACTTGGCTGCGCCTTGCTGAGCGCTAAGTAGAGTACAGAGACTGCAAAGTAGCTGGAAACTCTGGTCTAGCGATTCAAACGGCCGATATAGGAGGTCAACAACTGTAGCCCGCCATAGTGATAGGGCGAGGCTATCTTTTAGCGCTCCCGGCTTTGGGTTGTCTTGATCTTGAGTCTGGGCTGCCAGAGAACGTGTCCCTTCATCTCTGATCCAGGCTGCTCTATATCGCTTGGTTTCATCACTTGTAAGCCTCCTTAGCTTAGCATCCATCTTATATCTTGCAGCCTGGATAAGAGGCTTGCTTGCCCTAGCCTGCTTAAGCTCTAGATATTTATTGCGAAGCGTAAGGTATTCAGGACGGCTCCTGACTTCCCAATACATATCTGTACCATCAAGAGAAGTCGGTGCTTCTGGGAAGTACTGACTAGCCATACCACGTAGCAAGCCTATTTGGCGGGTCGTCTGTATAGGCCGACCGTGGAACAAGGCTTGAAGGTCGATCTCAAGGTGTCTGTTCGCGTATTTGGCTTGGAGGACCTTGGGATTCTTGTGGCCTAGTGCAAGGCCCTTTTCCGTCCAGGTAGAAGACTCTAGTACTAGGTTAACCAAGGTTGCTATCCTCACCTCTTGTATAACTTACTATCGAGTACGTTTGCGGCTCCACGCCTAATATTGTATGAAGTTACTCTGCAATTATACCCAGCACGATATGCTAGATGTGTAAGTGTTTGTATCACTCCGGTGATACTGCATATGCAATATGGGGTCAAAAAGGTTGGTTGAATTAGTTGTTATTGTTCTAAAGGTAAGGCTACTGCCTTGCTATTAATATATTCGCTTTCCCGGTGTATTGTTCATCCATTCCATATAAGTTGACCCGATCCGATTCGCCTTGGTTATACACTAGCAACTCTTTGTGAATAGCTTCATTCTTTGACTCTTTCTACCTATTCAGTAGCCTGTATGTTGATCGTATTGGTGTCGATTAGGTCCTTTAGTGCAGAGCAGGGCCTTGACTTCGTTATGGCGTCAGCCGGATTGTTATTGCCCTCAATCCACCTAACCTCAGTGATCTCCCTTCTCTTATATAATTGTCGAAGACATATCAAATCCACTATTAGCCTCTTCTCTTGTATAGTTCCTAGCTTGACTAGGCAGTCATATAAGGACTTTGAATCGGTATAAAGGATAAGGGGAAGTCGGATCTTCAATATGGCTTCAATAGTCAATTTGATCATTACCCCTATATCGAATCCGTGGGCTATTGTATATAACTCAGAAGCCAGAACGCTGTATATAACTCTCTTGCATTTGATTGAAGGCTAGTGGAGTATATTAGCTTTGTTGCTCTTGTCTGCTAATACAATGACGAATCCGATCTGGGAGGATAAGTCCTGGTTGTTGGCAAATGAAGCGTCTGTAAAGACCATTAGCTTTAGGGACTGAATATCAAGCTGTATAAAGCTTAGTCCTCTTGTAGGGTTATTAAGCTGCTACTGGAGTCTCTTGTTTAGTTGCTTTATATGCTCCTTCTTCAGGTTGATCACTTGTATAGTGAAGGAGAGGTCAAATACAGCTTCTGGTTGTAATACAGTTGTAATATAAGCTCCTCTTGTACGCTGTATAATATACTGATCCTTTGGAGTGACTGCCTTGTATATTGCACCTCTTGCATTGGCTAAGTCAGTAGTGTATATAGCAACTAGTTGTAGGTTCTTGTATTGACGCTCTTGTATAAGGGCTATTGAGCCTTCCTTCTTAAGTGTTATATTACTGCCATTGAACTTAAGTGGATATAATTGAGTAAGAAGCTCCCTCTCTTTAGATAGGAACTGAGCCTTCTTAAGTTTATTGATCTTATTGATTGTGAAGGTATCGTTGCAGAGAATAAGGGTATTGTCTGTCTGGATTCCCACAATCCCGAAGTCTAAGTTGTTATTGCTAGTCATATATAAGAGACAAGGGTTATATATTGACTGATTTATATATAGCTTCTCAATATAGTAAGAGTGGTATATATTGAACCAGTGGTTACCAGCCTCTAGCACTCTATATAAAGGCTTAACCACCTGTAATATTGATCTATCCTTAAGCCTAAGCTCTACCAGTGGTCGTATAAAGAAGTCTTGATTGAGTTAAGTCTTGGACTGAGTATAGGCTTGTATAATGTCTTGTAAGTAAAGGGAATTGTCTAGCAGGGCTGCTACAAGTGCTAGTATCAGTCTCTAGCTAATATATTGAATAGTTAGCGATTAAGTCAAGACTATGCCCTTCTCGGTGTCCTGGTAAGCCTGGACGACTAGTCTAGACTTCTCAAAGGCCTTGTCTGTTCCAGGGTTCTTGATCTCGTTAACGAATCGAGAGTTGAAGATCCTAATACTATATAGTACATCCTTAATATCGACTACTTCAAATACGCTGCTCTTAAGTAAGCCATTCAGTTCTTTATAACGGGACGCTATAAAAGGGGGTAGTGTTAGCACTTCTGCTGTAAGAGGTGGTAAGGTTGAAGCGTTGTCTTGGATGAATATCGATATATCGGCGACATTGTATCTAAACCGGGCTGGCAATCGCCTTGTATACTACAGTCGAACCTGTGTAACGATGGCTTACGCCTGGTGTTGGGTAAGTCGTTGAGTGGGTTGGGTAAGGCAGGGATGCTATCAAGTCAAGAAGTAATATATAGACTCAGTAAGTTACTAAAGTAGTAATAAGATACTTTATTTGAGTTAAGTATAAAGCTTCTATCTACTAAGGAATGTACGTTGTTTATATAGAACCTTTGTCTGTCCTGGATTAGCTAGATCATTTGGATTATACTATAATCCCTATAATCCCTATAATCCCGTATATGTTATATAACTCTTCCTAAGCCACTTACAAGGGTTCTCTGTATAGGCTGCTGCTTACCGAGCCTTAGGCCCTTGCTTTATGTTTGTAATACTAGCCCCTCTCTAGTTTAGCGTTATCTTGATTGCTTAAGACCTAGAGGGTGAACTTCGTTCAAACGCTATATTTCTTCTTTTCTTCTTATTATACCACCTACTTGTTTAAAGAAAACTGAATATTGTATAAAGTTATATATATATATTATACTAAGTGGTAACGAAATGTCTCCTTGCTCTTGTTATAAGTAGAAGGATCTGAAATGCCTTATAGCCGCTGATGCTTGTCGCTGTTCTAAGTATATATGATCTGGTATAAAATACAATATTCTTGGCCCCTTCTAGGCTGACTAGATAGCTCTAGAGCAGGGGGAGAAGAAGCTATATAAACAGCTAGAGGCTGCTAAGGCTGAATATTGGAAGTTTATCAAGGGTCTTCTAGAGACCTAGAATTATATAGAATGTCTTAAAAAACAAAGGGAATTGTTTGTTGCTTATATAGCCGCTATACTTTATTATAGTTTAAAAACCCTGGATAAACTAGATATAGTAGAAGAGGTAGAGGTATATAAGGCTGCTTCCTAAGCTCTTATATCTGCTGCTTTAGCTAATATATCAGGTAACCTTTCTAGTAACCCTTTTAACTTCTCTAGAGTTGCTTTTAATACTAATCTTCCTATATTACCTTCTTTCTAGGATTTAATTAGTATTGCTAGTAAAACTTCCTTAAAAGCTCTAGATAGTTAAGATTTTCTTCTAGTTCCTATAAATTATCTGTTTAACTATATCCTTTCTATTTAATCAAGTACTCTTACTAACCCTTTATAGTTATTCTAGTATCTAGGATTTTCTTGACTTTATATTCTCCTAGATTGTTTTCTAGTTAGAGTTCAGCTTATATTACTACTAGTATATCTCCTTTTATTAGTTCTAGTAGAGATATATAGAATATAGAGTAGAGTCTAGAGTTCTTAAGTAACTATAGTTTATAATTAATAGGTCTAACCTTTTCTAGAATTTTGAATAGTTCTAGTTTCTTAAAGTCTAGCTTACTATTTAGTTGTTTAGTTTTAATATTCCTTTATAATAGGTATACTTTATCTCCCTCTTTTAGTAGAAGTTCTATACTATACTTTTTGTTAGTATTTACTATAGTTTACTACTAGCTAAATATAATATCTTTTATAAGCTATTCCTTTAGTTATTATAGCTTATCTATAAACACTCTAGATAGTTCTGCTTTTTCCTTATCTTTTCTTAGCTATCTATAGGCCTCTAGTTTATAGCTAAAGTTAGTAAAGAAGAGTAAAGTCTCTATTACTTTGCTTTTTATACTATTATAAACAAACTATACTAGTAGTAGCTATTCTACCTAATTGTTTTATTTATAGTTGATATAGTTCTTTAAATACTGCTCTAAAGTTTAGTTTAGTTATTCTGTTTAACTATTTGTTTAAGAGTAGAATACTATTAATAGTTTATAGTTTGCTTTTAGTCTTACTATAAGAGATTACTAGAACTTTAAGATAAACAACTTGTCTCTATCTAAAATTATTTCTTTTAGTAGCCTATATTAGTTAAGAATAATCCTTAGGAATATATATACTAATTCTAGAGTATTACTGCTTTCTTTATAGGGTATAAAATACCTATATTTAGTTAATCTATCTATTACTATCTATATTAAGTTATAAGTAACTTTAGTTATTGGTTCCTTTAATAATAGAAGTTTAATAATAAAATCAAAAGTAATAGATTTCTATACTTTATCTAGTATTAGTAGTAGTTATAGTAGCCTATAAAGGGTATATTGGTTTATTTTACTTTTATTATATAAGATATATTCCCTTACTATCTTCTCTATCTTCTTCTTTATATCTAAAAAGTAGTAATCCCTTACTAGTCTTTTAAGGGTTCTTGTAATTCCTTAGTATCTATATATAAGGAGTATATATTACCTCTATATAAAATCCTTTCTTATCCTGGTTAGGATATAGACAAGGCTCTTAAATTATAATATACTCTAGTAGTTAACTAGAAAATCTATAGTTAGTTTCTTTAGAACTCTTTATATATTCTTGTTTACTAAATATATACCTTTAATTATCTTCTCTAGTTATATATCCTCTATAACTAAGATTATAGCTAATAGCTTATAGTTATACTTTATACCCTTATCCTTAGCTTATAATATTACTTAAGGCCTTTCTATAGGTTTCCTAATATAGTCCTGTTATTAGTTTAGAGTATTAGCTCTAGTATTCTCTAATCCTTTCCTATATACTATAATAAAGTTATAGGCTAATAATACTTTAGACTATTAGACTTGTCTTTAGTTTAGGATCTTAGTTATAGTAAAGGAGGTAAGGTTCTTATAATCTATCTAGATCTATATTTAATATATAGATCTTTTAAAGTAAACTCTTTATTATTTATATATAATAACTATTACTAATAGTTCTTTATTGTATATATTATAGTTTAACTTAGCTAGTAATAGTTTATATAAGTAGTATATAACTAGTCTTAACTTCCTTTACTTATTAACTTATCTTAGATAAGCTCTGATAGTAAAATCAGATATATCTATTTCTAGAATAATTTTCTATTTTAGATTAAAGGTAGCAAGTATTAGTACTTGTATAAATTTGTATTTAAGTATATTAAGGGTTTCTTAAGCTATCTTATTCTATATAAATTTCTAGTCTTTTTTTGTTAGTTCTATTAAAGGTATTATTATCTTTAAGTAATTCTAGATAAACTATTAATAAAAGTTAGTAAATCCTAAGAAGGATTATACTTCCTTAATAGTTTATAGGACTAGCTATTTAAGGATAGTCTTTACTTTTTCCTTATTTATCTAGATTCTATTTTCTCTAATAATATATTCTAGGAACTTAAGTTCCTTTTTATAGAACTTGTATTTTCCTAGTTTGATTAGTAGTCTTACCTACTTAATCTTATCTAGTACTTTCTTAATATATTTAATATATTTAGTTAGTATCTTAGAGAATATAAGGATATTATCTAAGTAAGCAACTATAAAGATATTAAGATATTTATATAGCTAGTTATTAATTATTTACTAATAAGTTATAGAGGTATTAGTTAGTCCTTCCTATATAACTAGAGTCTTATAGAAGCTATAGTAGGTATAGAATACTGTTTTCTATTCCTTACTCTCCTTTATTCTTATTATATAATATACTCTTTATATATTAAGACTTATAAAGTATTTAGCTTCTTAAAGTCTATTATATAATTCATTGATTAGTAATAGTATATATCTATCCTTAATAGTAATATTGTTTAATTATCTATAGTCTATATATAGCTATAGGTTACTATTCTTTTTTAGTATAAACAGGATTAAGCTTACTACTAATAATATAGATAGTTATATAAATCCTTTTACTAGATTCTTATTAATAAATTTCTTAAGAACCTCTAACTCCTTTTCTGATATTTAGTATAATAGTCTAAAAGGAGGTATCTTTCTAGGCTTAATAAGTATCTTATAATCCTATAGCTAGTACTTTAGAAATACCTTGTTTATAGACGCTTCTTAGAATAGTAGCTTGTATTCCTTATATACTACTAGTATTTACTTTAGTATAGAGGTTTAGGCTAGGTTCTCTTCCTCTTTAGTAGTTATATATAACTGCTTATAGAATAGAAGTCTTATCCTTCCTTTAGATACTATACTATTACTTCTATACTAGTATTAGTTTATAATAATATATTCTTCTATCTAGTTAATTTAGAGGTTATAGAATTATAATCAAGATATACTAAGTATTACCTTATAAGTATCTATAGTAATAATATTAAATTGAATATCTTTAGTATATCCCTTTAATATAGTTATTAATAATTTCTTGGTTTTATAGGTTACTATTCCTTTATTAGATCTAATTTCTCCTTTATTAATAAGGAGTAGTTAGTATAATGCTTTCTTTTCTAAAGCCTAATACTTACCTTATATAACTGTTTATATATTAATAAAGTTATCTATTACTTCTAAATCTATTAATACTCTAAGTATTTATCCTTTTATAAGGATATTCAGGAAAATCTAGTACCCTTTTCCTATTATATTTAGTTCTTTATATAGTCTTCTATAGCCTTACTAGTGCCTTAATATAGGCTTTCTTATATTGATACTAACTAGTTTTTTGACTCTATTCTAGTTTCATTAATATAAGTTATTAAAGTTTAGAGTATTTTTATCTAATAGACTAGTCTATTCTTTTTAGACTAGTATCCTATCTCCTCTTTACTAGATTTATATATTATATACTTATTAGTATAGTAGAAGCTCTAAATAAGTTCTCTATATTAAAGGTAATTAGTCCTTATTATATTCTTAGCTTTTCTATATTCCTTTAGCTATTATTCTATAAGTTTCTTCTTCTTAATTAATCTATTAAATTCTTGTTTTAGATAAGATAAAAGATTAATATTTATAGCTAATTTGTCTTAGTATTACTAGCTCCTTTTAATACCTAGCTCTACTGCTTTATCTATCTCTTCTATTTATTTCTTGATTATAAGTTCTAGATATATTATATTAGTATAGTAGTACTTTATAGATTCTATAATATTTTCTATCTTATTGATTAATAGTACTAGATTTCCTTTATAATCTCTATATTGTTTCTTGATTTGATTTATTATATTATAGAAGTTATCTTTAGACTCTTTAAAGTACTTCTATATAGATACTAATCCTGCTAGTATATAGGTATCTTTCTCTTCCTATCTTATTATATTTAGTATCTCTTAAAAGGATATCCTCTTAGATTCTATTTGCTTTTCCTTTAGCTCTAGATCTAGAGTTGCCTACCCTTATAAGCTCTTTAAGTCTTTAGTATCTAAAGAATCGCTGTTTATATTATTACCCTTTGTTTCTATAAAATTGACTACTACTAAGCTTTATAAAATATACTTATAGTCGTTTTCGCTATCTAGGTCTTCTTCTACTAACTCCTCTATCTAAATAGCCTAGTCTTCTTATTCTAAGGATAAAGAAGATAATTAGGATACTAGTATATAGACCTAAGTACTGAAAGTTTCTATAAAGCTTAACTTCTTATAAGGGCTAAATATTGTTCTTATAAAGGAGGTATTATATTCTATTAGTCTATTATAGCCACTATAGTTTATAGTATTAACTTTATCTCTATATAGTCCTTTTTGTTTGTTTCCTCTAGACTTATAGTTATATACTATATAATTGGGTTTCCTATATTAGAAGTATAATTTCTTCTCTATATAGTTCTATTATTCCTGGAGTAATAGTTCCTTTCTATATATAGTATCAAGTTCTATTAGTTAAGGGCTATAGTAGTTTCTATAATTATATTGCTTCTTAGAGGTTAGGTTATAGAACCCTCTTTTCTCCTAGACCCTTTTATAGAATCAATTATTAATATATATAGTGTCTTTAGTTAGTTCTCTAAATAAATCAGGGAAGTCTGCTCTAGACAATTTGTCCTTTATAACTTCTTTCAGTCCTTTATAATATTTGTCTTTAAGTACTATATTGTTCTATCTTGTTTTGATAGAATATCTATTGAACTCTATTATATATATAGCTATAGACTCTTTTTGTTTCAGGGACTAGATCTTTCTAACTGCTTGTTTGATTTTATTAAAATCTCTAAAGGTATAGTTAAGTCTCTCTAAAAATCCTTTGAAGGTTATAAAGATATAGTATATCTCTGCTCTTATTTCTGCTATTATCTACCCTTATAGGCTAGCGTTAGTAAGGTAGTCCTATACAAATCCTTTAATCTAGTTTAATGCTTCTCCCTTAAGGAGAGTAATAGTATACAATACCCTTTTGGTTGAAGAGGCGAAACATTAGATATAGAAGGTTAGGTATAAGTTCAGTTGAACAAGGAAGCCCTTAAGCTTAGACTTCTCCCTAAAGTAGGCCTGAGATATTTCTATTTTAATACCTTTGTTTAGTGATCCTATAAGCGGTTTAATCGCTTAGTACTTACCAGTAGAACTTTCTCCTTTAATGGAAGATATATTGACTTCTTAATAACGATAGTATATCAGTACCTTAGGTAGGGTACTTAAAGTATAACAATAGCTTATACCTAGTATTAGGTAAATCATTAAGTAGGTTAGGTAAGGCAGGGATACTATCAAGTCAAGAAGTAATATATAGACTCAGTAAGTTACTAAAGTAGTAATAAGATACTTTATTTGAGTTAAGTATAAAGCTTCTATCTACTAAGGAATATATGTTGTTTATATAGAACCTTCGTCTGTCCTGGATTAGCCGGATCATTTAGATTATACTATGATCCCTATGATCCCCATGATCCTGTGCATGTTACATGACTCTTCCTAAGCCACTTACAAGGGTTCTCTGTATAGGCCGCTACCTACCGAGCCTCAGGCCCTTGCTTCGTGTTCGTAACATAACCCTAAATGTCACGGCCTCGTTACTGTTACGATATGCATCTGATACTACTACTGCCCCTGGTCAAGCTATTGTATATGCAAGTATCATGATATATAGAGCGAGCTGGACGCGAAAGTGTTCTTGTTGGTAGACATGCTGGTCCTCAGCCCACAAATACTGTATAAGGATATCTAGTTCTTGTGATACAGCCATAGGCTTCAGGCAGGCCTTACTACTAAGGTTAAGCTGCTTCTTCAAGTCGTCCCATATCCACTGTAGCCAGGTCAGCTTCTCCACACAAGACACTCAAGGATTTCATTATCAGTACCTTTCGAACTTCATTTATTACACTATCTGGAATCTCGTGGTTGTGCGTCTCCTTCTAAGCCACTACAAATCGGGTAAGATAGGCATCTAGCGTCTGGAGCGAGAGCTTAGAGCCTAGTTGTCCTTTGTTCTCCTTTGCAAGTGTCATAAACAAGCCTTTAATCGATGCCAATGTTGGGGTAATATCTGGCTGACCAAGCCGATATATGTAACTTGGTCTTGATTAGAATGATCATGTATAAGGGACAGATAGAAGCCTGCTCTCTCCAAAGCTTAACCATATAATTATATCCCTTTTCTGTAGGACGGATATATCCTGACGTTTGTGTTAAGTTCTCATTGAACCTCTCAAAGTCTGCAAGCAGCTCGGCTTGCGAGAGTTGTACGGCCATCATGTCCAGAGGGCAAGAGGAAATAGGAAATGGTAGATAAAATAGGGAGAACGATAGGGAAGATAGACAATAGGGGCCATGCAGATCGGAAAAAGATCGGACAGTACTTAGAGAGAGAGAAGCAAGCGGGAAATACAGAGCAAGAGAGTAAGAGAGCAAGAGAGTGAGAGAGAGAGAGAGAGAGAGAGAGAGAGAGGAAAGGGGGGAGCGACGGTAGGCGCGGTGCCAGCAAAGTTGGGAGAGCGCGAGCACTGGCTTGCATCTCCATGGTAAGGAAAATCCAGCTCTGCAATAACGGAATACAGGAGTCAGGAAGCAACAAAGATGCGAGAAGCAAGATCAAGGGGGTGAGGTTGTTGGGTTTATGTAGCTGGGGGTAGGGAGATAAACTCGCGAAGTCGCTTCTCAGTGGTTGGGAAACGAGAAACCGGTCGTGGACGGTTAAAGCTGCCACCCTAGGTATATAATACGGAATACGGGCTTCTACTACTATACAACAACAACGCATTGATGGTTTAGTGGTAAAATCCATCGTTGCCAAGCAGTTTCGATGGGCCCCGGGGTAATTACTTCCGATCAATTGTCTCTTAGACTATATATAACTAACATTAAAGATAGTTCGATTCCCGGTCAATGCAGGAAATTTTTTTTTTCCTTTTTTTCTTTTTTCTTTTTAATTTTTTACATTTTACTGGAATATAGTACAATAAGTATAAGCGAGTGTCGATGGTTTAGTGGTAAAATCCATCGTTGCCAAGCAGTTTCGATGGGCCCCGGGGTAATTACTTCCGATCACTTGTCCTTCTAGACTATATACTAATATTAAAGATAGTTCGATTCCCGGTCGACGCAATGTTTCTTTAATTTTTAATTTTTATATTTTACCCTACAAAATTTAGTGTGCTTGCAATCAACAGTCGAAGCCCTACTGCTTTAGGCAATTTATCCCTCCTCTAGTACGCTAGACTTTCGCTTACAAAGACGGACGGTGAGTATTCTGCCTGATCTTACCCAAAAACGGAGAGAGGTAATTCCTGCATCGCTGCTCTAGTAGTCGTGGTTTGTTAAGTCTGGAGATACAGGCCAAAAAATCGTAAGTGGATTAGCCAAAGCATGATATATGATTAGGGCGTATATATGTTGAGCTATTATGATTAACAGGGGCTATTTTTACAACCCAGTCGTTTCTTCAACTCAAGGAATGCCAAGTCCGTGGTCACTATGGAGGTCAACTCCCGGGGTAGGTACTCAAACGATGATCTGATTGGATCAATTGGTATTGACCAAGCGTGCTAGATGATGAGACCGATATGGCTGCTCTGGAAGCTGCAGTTCGAAGCATTGAAAAGGATGGTCTAGTTTGGGGTGCTTCCAAACTCGTTGCGGTCGGTTTTGGTATTAAGAAGCTGCAAATCAATCTAGTTTGTTGAGGACGACAAAGTATCAACTCTCGAACTGCAGGAGAATATTGAAGAATTTAACGATTACGTCTAATCTTCGGATGTTGTAAGTCTTCCACATCTCAGAATAGCAAGTACCCAAGTCTCCAATTGGAATGCTAATGTGTGCCGCAGGTCGCCATGCAGAAGCTGTAAACAGCTGCTTAGGAGGCCAACATTGGTAATGCCAGCTTCCGAAGGAGTCTAATCTAGACGAAATCGTTGAAAATGTAGCTGAAAATTTGGACGGTCTTCGACATATCGATTGGTGATGTCTGCATATAGAAGTGAGATGACTTGGTACTGGAATAACTTCAGTGGAGGAGCTGTGAGAGAGTTGGCGAGGCCAATCTAGATCTTAATAACTGGCGGCATCACCCTGGTGTCGTTAAAAGCGGCGCTCTGTGATGCGTGCTCCTCACCTGAGGCATCACCCTCTGCTTACTAAAAGCAGCGAGTCGGGGTGAGTGGGTGGGAGAGCCATCAGCACGTATGCCGTATTTTAAATCGCTAAAATATGGCCCAGCTGCTGCCACTGCACCCGCTAAATTTAAGCGTGGCCAGCACAAGGCCGCTGGGGTAATATCTACTTTCAACTCTCAGAACCTCGTTGCCGACCTACAGCCTCCTCCCGCCCAACGACAGCACCTCAGACTACGACCCCTCACCATCCCCGCGATAGACCGTCCTCCAACCGCCCTATACCCACGGCGACCTGTCCATGACTGAGACGTAAAATGGGTTCGTGACGTGAATCGATGGCCGCACAAAAAGGGAAAGCACCATCGCGATCGGCACCCCTCGATAACGACCCATTAAGTCCTTTCTCCATCACTTCTGCCAATAAGTAAATCTTGCCGCCCTCTACTCCAACTCCGTCCTTCACCTTCAACTACGCCTTCCTCTCTTTGTTTGCTGTTGTGCTCTTCAGCTGCCCATCTCTCGAGTGGATGCGGGTGCTGGAGCGAACAGCCCACACGTCAACCTTGCATGACTGCCATCACTTCTGCAGAGTTGCTGTTCTTTTAGCGGCCGCCATCAGAAATCATATACTCATGTCTTCTTTTAGTCCCCGTATCACCCGTGCGTCTGCAAGAGCAGCCAGCTCCTCAGAGTCCTCTGCGGGAACCTCTGCGGCTCCAGCTCCAGCACCCGCACCATCAACCCGCCCTGTGCCCCCATCTCGAAAGCGCAAGGCCCCAGCGCGTGAACCCACTCCAACACCAGAGTCCGAGCTAGTGAAGCCTCCTTCTTCGAGGAGGACTAAGCGGCAGAAGACAATCCTGGAGGCAGAAACCCTTCCACCACCTGCCCAAGCCCCTCTACCTCGTCGAAGAAAGGCAAATCTTTCTGCGGCTATGTCTAGTCCTAGGTATGGAATAGGCATACATTGTGTTAAATCAACCATCATCTAACAACCTCGTAGTGATTCGGCTGGTCCGTCCAACGAAGCCTCAAATCCTTCCTCAACCTCCTCAAAGCGCAAATCCTCCAGGCAAAAGAAGAGTGGTCAAGGTGAGGGCGTGCCAAGATTGATCGGCCTACAATGCTAACAACTTCTCAAATAGATACATCAGCCAGCACCCCGGCTCCTAGCCGTCGATTAAAGAAGACGACCAAAGATGCTGATACTTCCATGAACGACGTCGACGTAGATGAGAAGGCCCAACCTCCTGGCGAGGATGAGAGCGATAACGAGGATGATGAGATGGCGCGCGAATATGAAGGGCGGGAAGATGAGGATGATGATCCCTTTGGGGGGTTTGGTGGACCAGGTGGACCGCCTCACGGTCTATCCAGCACCCTACGGGCATTGAGTGGGATGATGTCTGGTGTCTCAACTCGGCTGCGCGACATCTTAAGCAATCTAAAGCAGAAGGACGACCCTTCGATCCAGCTCATTGCTCTCCAAGAGCTGTCTGAAATACTTCTAGTCTCTACGGAGGAGAACCTCTCCGGCCACTTCTCTCCTGATGCGTATATTAAGGAGCTAGTTGCCCTGATGGGCCCGTCCGAGTTTGGAGAGGAGAATCCAGAGATGATGCTACTAGCTTGCCGCTGCCTTGCCAACTTGATGGAGGCCCTACCCGCAAGCACTGCCAACGTCGTATATGGTGGCGCCGTACCCATTCTCTGTGCAAAGCTTCTGGAAATCCATTTCATCGATCTGGCAGAACAAGCCCTCAGTGTAAGAGTCCCTGCGCCTTGCAAACAGCTCAGTCCCTGACAATGCATATTAGACACTTGAGAAGATATCTGTCGAGTATCCCACTTCTATAGTTCGTGAAGGAGGCCTTACCGCGTGCCTTACTTATCTTGACTTTTTTGCTACAAGTACGCAGAGAACTGCAGTCACGACTGCAGCTAATTGTTGTCGAAATATCCCTGAAGACTCCTTCTCGGTGATAAAGGACGTTATGCCAATCCTGCTGAATGTTCTAAGCTCTAGCGATCAAAAGGTTGTTGAACAAGGCTCGCTCTGCGTATCAAGAGTTGTAGAGAGCTTCAGATACCACCCAGAAAAGCTTGAAGAGCTTGTCAGCACCGACCTCTTGCAAGCTATACTTCGGCTATTGCTCCCTGGCACGACAAACCTTATCGGTCCGAGTATTCATACACAATTCCTTCGAGTCCTTGCGTTCACGGCAAAAGCAAGCGCATCCCTCGCTGCTGAATTATTTAAAATGCATGTCGTTGAGACCTTGTACCAGATACTGACCGGCGTGTCTCCCCCTGGAGTCACGGAAGATATTGCCTCCAAGCTCGATAGTGTCGTGGTCATGCAAGCCCTGATCCATAGACCTCGGGAGCAAGTCATCGAAACCTTGAACGTCATTTGCGAGCTACTTCCTGGGCTTCCTAGAGAGTTAGATGTACTTGTCTCAGATGTTTCTGATGCTGAAGACACGTCGGAGCCACCGACCAATTCAAAGTCAAGCTCTAAGCGGAAGTCAACCAATGAGAAGCGTATCGAACTACTGGAGGGTTGCAGAGATGAAGTCAGGCGGTTTGCTATAATCATATTCCCAACATTGACAGATGCATTTTCTAGCACTGTTAACTTAAGCGTTCGCCAAAAAGTCTTGACCGCTCAGCTTAAGATGTTATCGAACTTGGACGAAGACATTCTCATGGAAGCATTGAGATCCGTGCCGTATGCTTCATTCTTGGCGGCAATCCTCTCTCAACAAGATCATCCCAGTCTTGTCGATTATGCTCTTCAGGCTGCAGAGCTCCTTCTCGTTCGACTAGATGATATATATCGCTACCAGTTTTACCGTGAAGGTGTTATCGCTGAGATTGCGAAACTTGCCGAGCAATCGGAGGGCCTTGTTATTACCGGCTCTACCACTGACGACGGACCAGGGATGTCCAGAAAGGGATCAGGGCGTATCGGCCGCAAGATTGAGGATGGCGAGGACGAAGATAATGAGACGTCTGATGATGATAACGAAGAGGATAACGAGAATGAAGATATCCAGGATGATATTAGTGGATCACCAGCAAGCTCGCGAGGATCTACAATGTCCGACGATGGCCCCTCACACCGCGGTCTCCCGGACATCACTAGCACACAGCAGCTGATAGTTCGGAGAGCCAAGAAGTTCATGGAGGTCCATGAGACGGAGAAGAGCAGCAAAGCTATGAAGAAGAAGGCGACCAAAATTTTGACGCAACTTCAACGCTTGGCATCTGATATCGAGTCTCACTATTTGCATCGAGGACCCGGGAATGGCGTTGAACTTTTCAAAACTCTTGCGTCTTCTTTCGACGGAGATGTTCTGGAGAGCGTTACAAGCGCGGAGTTACTAAATTCTGAACTCGTTCGTGTGCTTCTGGATGTTTTCAATAATCCAGACGAGCGGCTGAGCAATGATTCCCGTTCCGCGTTTCTCGAGGTATTTATGGGCCAGACTGTGATAAATAAGCCGAAGACTACGAGTGCAGAATCGCCTGCTACTCCATTTAGCATCCTCATTCATAAGCTTCAGGATTTACTAAGCCGATCTGAGCACTTTGAAGTCGTCACTGTTCACCATAATAGTTTCGATGGAAACAGAAGCAGTGCTGCTTCGATGCTAGCGAAGCAAATCCGCCTTAAACTTGTCGCTGATGATGACTCGGAAATTCCAAGACCATATCGAAATATAATGGTTTCCATTCATGCTATCGCGACATTCAAGGCCTTGGATGATTATCTGCGACCACGGATCAGCCTCTCGGAGCGCCCTCGTGGCTCGAGACACAGAGATGGCCTCTCCAGTGCACTCGCTGCTCTTGCTTCTGCAGGAGGAATGCCGAGCCCGTATCCTGGAACGCAATCTCGGCTCGCAGAACGCGGCCCGAGTTCAGCAACTACTGCTAACCCCGCTGTCCCTGCACCTTCAGGACCCCGCAACTCTCGCAAGGCCAAGGCTAAGACTACTCCCACCACATCTACCACTCCCCTCGTAGGCGGTCAGTCAACCTCAGCCACCCAGCAAGATAAGCCTGCCACCCGTAGGTCGAGTCGACGTAGCCAGGCGCAGACCGAGCCACCTGCATCAACTCCTCTGCAAGACGAAGACAACTTGACTAGAGCACTAGAATGTGCTGACCAGGCACACCTTAGCGATGAGGATGATATGGAAGACAGCGCTGCTCTGGATGTGGGTGACTTAGAAGATGAGATGGATGAAGGAACTCCACCAGATCCGACTGCCGTCAACCTCGAAGTTGCTGCGGGGGGCAAGGTTACTGCACGAAAAGAGGATGGCACACGAGTTGCAACTCCTTCGCAGCCTCCCGGAAGCGCGTCTCGTAGCACTTCATCCCTACAGTCAACCGCTGGGGCACATGCCGGCTTCTCCACGCCAAGCACATCGTCGAGACCAATGTCATATGCTGCGGCGATCCAAGCTGTCCCGCAAGACTGGCATATAGAATTCAGCCTGGACGATAAAGTTATTGCCAATGAGACCACAATTTATCGTGCTGTGTACAATGCCTCTGGTATTGCTGACGAGCAGACAAGCCGCAGCGTCTGGTCTGGAGTTCACCCTATCAAGTTTAGACGTGTTACGGGACCACCTCCACCCGAGCCTAGCTCTTTCACGCAGGCTAATGATACCAACGCGGAAACCACCGCATCTGGGATTCCAGCGTCCCTTGACAAACACCCGGCAACCTCATCCATTCTTCGCTTGTTGAATATTCTCCACGCCCTCAATGCAAACCTCGATGATGTATTAGCTGAGAACAAGGATACCTTAAAACTCAATGCAGAGCCACTGTCCCAATTTGTGAACACCAAGCTTACGGCCAAGCTGAACAGACAGCTTGAAGAGCCTCTGATTGTAGCCAGCAATTGTCTCCCTAGCTGGAGTGAGGATCTTGCCAGACTCTATCCATTCCTCTTCCCCTTCGAGACTCGACATCTATTCTTGCAGTCCACATCCTTCGGATATGCTCGATCAATGACAAGATGGCAGAACGCTCAGTCTGCCGATGAATCTCGCCGAGATCGTCATCGGGATGAGAGACCATTCCTAGGCCGCCTACAGCGCCAAAAGGTTCGCATTTCTCGGTCCAAGATCCTAGAATCTGCTCTGAAAGTCATGGAACTCTATGGTGCATCCCAGAGCATTCTCGAGGTCGAATACTTCGAGGAAGTTGGAACAGGTCTAGGTCCCACTCTGGAATTTTATTCTACTGTGTCCAAGGAGTTCTCGAAGAAGAAACTTAAACTCTGGCGTGAAACGGATTCTCATGATTCCGATGAATATGCTTTCGGCGTCCGCGGTCTCTTCCCTGCCCCTATGAATGAAGAACAGGCCACCAATGAAAATGGCAAGCGAATCCTCCACCTCTTCAAGATGCTTGGAAAATTTGTTGCCAGGTCTATGATCGACTCGCGGATCATTGACGTGTCTTTTAATCCTACGTTCTTCCGCATCGGAGATAAGTCGAAGGCTGTAACGCCATCCCTGGGTGCTGTGAAGACCGTCGACCCAGGATTGGCCACTTCTCTAAAGCTAATCAAGAAGTTTGTCATCGCAAAAAAGTCTATTGATCAGAATCCCGGCCTCACTGCTGTTGAGAAAGTTGCTCAAGCCGAGGCTTTGACGGTCGAGAATTGCCGCATCGATGATCTTGGCCTTGATTTCACGCTGCCCGGATATTCCGCGATAGAATTGATAACAGACGGAAGTCAGATCTCTGTCACCATTGACAATGTTGAGCTTTACTTAGACAAAGTTATTGACATGACTCTTGGAAGCGGAGTTCAAAGACAAGTGGATGCCTTCAGAGCTGGCTTTACCCAAGTTTTCCCATATTCTGCCCTAAGTGCCTTTACGCCAGACGAGCTCGTCATGCTGTTCGGTAGGATCGAAGAGGACTGGTCACTGGAAAGTAAGTTATACCATACCCATACCGCACCGTTGATTGATGGATCTAACTCTTTGAGCAGCTCTCATGGACTCGATTAAAGCAGATCATGGTTTCAACATGGATAGCAAGAGCGTTAAGAACTTGCTTCAGACCATGAGTGAGCTTACATTGTCTGAGCGACGCGAATTTCTTCAATTTACGACGGGCAGTCCGAAGCTTCCAATTGGCGGTAAGTTCCACTTTCAGCCACCATTTGATCTCTTGGGACTTGCTAATACAGCACAGGTTTCAGGACTCTCACTCCGATGTTTACTGTCGTGTGTAAGCCGAGCGAAGCGCCTTATACTTCGGACGACTACCTCCCAAGCGTCATGACGTGTGTCAATTATCTCAAATTGCCTGACTACTCGAGTTTGGACGTCATGCGGCGTCGGCTCACTACAGCTATTAAGGAGGGGCAAGGCGCTTTTCATCTGTCGTAGGAGTGTGGAATATGGCATTCATGGGCTAGATCAAGGGTATAAAACCAAGCATTGATTTCATGACGGCTGACGGTTACTTCTCATGGGTCATACTCTATTTCGTTAGCCTGCTCCAGTCTAGTTACCTCTTCTCCTCCTAGTTCGGAGGGTAATGATCAGAATGCATGGAAGGTCGTTTGGGCGCATGAGTTGTGGAGGACAATATTGGCGATTCAGACTAGCTTTGCAAACTCATTAAGATAGATGGATTCTCAGAATGTATTGTGATATTAATTACTCCTATCCCAGAAGGTAGTAAGTCGAGGATATACGCACTCCTTTCTTCAGGTAGTCGATGTATGTCACTCACCTTTAATACGTGGTAGTAGATGTTTTCCCTAGCCACTATGCATGGGCTGTAGCAGTGATCCTGAGAGGAATAACGGGGGAGGAGCCCGAGGTGGGCTTACTGCTTCGGTTCTTAGTAGCGTCTGGTGGGAGGTAAGCAATTTCTTAAACGACATCATTACAGCAGCCATTGTAGAAGCACACAACAAACGAGATACACCATGAAAAATGTACCGTAGCGACCAGCAGATGCGCCGAAAATATCCTGCAGTCGCTATTGTCCACCGTGGAGAGTCATGGAAGCCCCTGATCCGCGTCTCTGCGCCCGAAATTCTGTGATGCAGAATGCTTGATAGAACAGAGTCTGAAAACCAGGCGCTTATTGCGCAGTTGTCAGTATGTCATTGTCTAGTTTCTTAAACCTATCCCTACCCTTATGAGTAATATCTACTAATTGTACTTCTAGAGCGAATACTCGTCTACAATTGATGCATCAACATTAATTGCGATTGTCTCTGACTTCGATCTGGCCGACCCGTCCCAGTTGGAAAGTGCCAGGCATATATTGGATGTTATAAACGAAAGTGTAGAAGCGAAGGAAAGCACTGGATTTGATGCAAGTGGCAGTGGCGGCACTGGGCTTTTACCTGAAGGATCTGGCCCATATCGTGACAATGCCACCGCCAGTGGAAGTCTTCACACCCCGCCAATATGGTCTAATCATACAGATGATACGTCAATGAGCCAAACCCTGCCCTCATTGGATCTTGATAATAACGAATACTCGGGGAGCATTGAAAATGCGCATGGAGGGGAGGATATATCCTACGCTGGGGATTTTAGCGATCTAGATGAGCAAGCCAAAGAATCCCTGCTATGCGGGATGTTTCCTATGTTAAAGTCCTTTGATATTAAATGGGCTATGACAAAGCATAAAGGCGACTTGAATCATATTATTGATGAATTAATGACCCGATCATTTCTGGACCAAAATGGAGCGCGGCAGAAGGGCATTGAGGCGTTTTCAGAAAGCGAGATCTCTCTCCCGCGGAAAGCGAAGGGAAAAAGGAAGAAAAACCGCCATATAGATAATATTGCGGGCAGTCCGGTTCCAGAGACACATTTGCAAGGGGGCATGTGGGACCAAGCAACAAAGAATATTGACTTCATTTCCTCTAGATCGGGAATACCCTCCAAGCAGGTTCGGTCATTATTTCATAACAATGGAGGCTCTCTTCGTGCGACAATATCAGCCATAATCGAGGCATACCGTGCCATGGAGTTAGACTCCGACGACCCCCTTATTCAGAGTCAGGCCATTGATCTAGGCCATGAATTCCCAAGCATTCCCTTATCAAGCTTGGTGGCTCTCGTGCAAATTGGCCACCCGTCGTTCGTCCACTCCCGCGAGCTCGCAAAGGTTCTCACTAGCCCAGAAGCAAGCGGAAATCCTGGTATCCAGCTCGAATTTCGGCGGCCCCCACTCCAGCTCGACTACTTCCCAGCAGCTCCTAATCAAGGCTCTCACACTCCTTACAGTCCCGGAATGCCTCTGGAAGCCGTTACAAATATTGCTCTAAAACATATCCAGACCCGTGACGCTGCATTTTCACAGGCACGCGCCGCGTATCGGAAAGGAAAATCGAATCCGCTGATGGGCGGTGCAGCCGCATACTATAGTCAGGAAGGCAGGGATGCTGACGCTCGGGCGAGAGAAGCAATGAGCGCAGCAGCAGATAAGCTGGTTGAGATGCAGAGCTGGAGGGAGGGTGTGGATCTGCACGGTGTGTCAGTGGAAGATGCAAGGAGGATTGTACGAGAGAAGATCACCAGCTGGTGGCATGAGCTGGAGCAAAGTGGACAAGGCATCGGCGCCGGCTATCGAATTGTAACGGGAGTAGGGAATCACAGCGAGGGTGGTGTGGGAAAGCTTGGGCCAGCCGTGGGTAAGATGCTCATTCGAGAAGGATGGAAGGTTCAAGTGGGAACTGGGTATCTGGTGGTGACTGGAATTGCAAAGAAGTGAGCAAATCTTGAGGTTGGGGTATGGGGTGACGTTTGAATGGATATATAATGTCCATGAAATGATGCGATACCTTCGCATCGTTTTCATTTTGGGTTCGAACTGACTAGCAAAATTGGTGTGCTAAGCTGTGTAGCAGGTGGTAGACCATACCTGTGACAATAGATTTGAAATTTCACAAATGATGTTTTAAGTTTTAATATGATTAGTCTTAGTTGAGCTTAAGTACTTACCTGGTCTCTACTTAGATAGCGAGTCTTTACCTCCCACAAACTCCCCAACATTATACTCCTCCGGGTATCTGTCGATCACACCCTTCAGTTCCTCCATCTGTCTTCGAGTCTCAGGTGTGATCTCTTCATATATGTCTTCAAACATACTTCTCAACGGCGGCTTTTTCTCCTTCTCTGCTTCTGAAAATGCCTTTAACACCTCTTTTCTAATTCTCCCCCTAGCATCTTTCTCTTTCTCATCATCCCAGAGGCCTTTCTTTTCTAAGTACTTTCTTAAACGCGTGATTGGATTGTCTCGTCGTTTCCAGTCCTCAACTTCTACTCGTGCACGATAAGCAAAGGAATCATCGCTAGTGCTGTGGTGAGAAATGCGATACGACATGGCTTCAATCAGCACTGGCTTCCCTCCATCCGTTAAGGCTAACTCCCTTGCTCTCTTCGTCGCTTCTCGCACCGCCCAGATATCGTTTCCATCCACTCGGATAGTGTCGATTCCGTAGCCTGTCCCTCTACTGGCGATACCGTCCCCACGGTATTGCTCGAGTGTCGGCGTGCTGATTGCATACCCGTTATTCCGGCAGATAAATACTACAGGGCAGGAGCGTGTGGCAGCAATATTGAGTGCTGCATGGAAATCACCTTCGCTTGCAGCCCCTTCTCCGAAATAACAGGCCACAATTCTGGGCGGGATGTTTGGATCCGCCAAGCGTTGCATCTTTAGTGCATACGCTGCACCAGCGGCCTGAGGGATTTGCGTAGCTAGTGGAGAAGATATCGTATGCTAAGATAGAGTTAGAATATCCATATAAGGATAGGCAGAATTACTAACGATATTAAGCTCTTTACTCCCATAATGAACCGGCATATTCCTGCCTCTTCCCGGATCTTTATTATTGGCAAAGAGCTGGCTCATGAAGTCCGTGAACTTATATCCGCGCTGCATAAATACCCCAGCCTCTCTATATTGACTAAAGATGACATCTTCCTTCTCCAGCGCACTCGCAGATCCAACACAGGTCCCTTCTTCGCCTTGGCTGGTCATGTAGAAGGAGAGTCGGCCTTGCCGTTGGGCATCGAACATTATGACATCCATTATGCTCACGGCAACCATATTTTCGTACAAGGTGAGTGCCTCGGAGTCAGAGGGAGGAGTAACGGTGGGTGAAATAATATCCCCATCAGGAGACATAGCACGATACGTTTGCATGGCGGGGTAAGTGGATGGCTGCTCGAAGGAGATTGCGGATGTGAATTTACTGTCCACGGCTCCGGGGAATCGCACTCTGAACTCAAATTAGCATACCTTCATGAAAATGACGACTGCATCTTACCCTGCCGCTCCGGGCTTTTGTGAGATTGAAGACGACCATCGCTGAGAGAAGCGAAGATGAGGCTGGACTGCAGCTGATTGGGCTCGCAGAAGGCGGGCCCCATACTTTTGGCTTCTCATGATTCCAGATTTTACCATAGCCTGCAACTCTATCATGGAGTGGTCATATTGATCGTTCAATTGCTGTGGGATGGAACGATTAGAGAAGATGAAGGGTCCCGGGACGTTTGGATCAAAGGAGCGAGGCTGGCTGAACCGGTGCTAAGCGATCCCAGAGCCGTGATAATATATTAATTTAAGCCTCAGGCAAGCAAGGCTGATTTGACCTCCGGTGTTCAAGATACTTTTCAGCGCCGGTCAGTGATAGCAGTAGAGAGTGCCAAACATTGATCCCTCCGCGAAATCAACAATGGCCTCTCGATATACCCTACGGCCGCTTATGCGGTCTGCAAGATGTCAATTGCAACCATCTCACTCGCAACGTTGCTTTTCATCCAGTATCCGCAGATATGAACCTACATCAGAGTCAACGAACCACGAGAGAACTACGCATTTTGGATTTGAGACTGTTTCAGAATCCGAGAAGGAAGCACGAGGTAATATTGAATATCTGTTGAATGTGCAAGCTAATGTATATGCCAATAGTTGCCGGCGTTTTCAGCAGTGTAGCAGCCTCCTACGATGTCATGAACGACTGCATGTCTCTGGGCATCCATCGACTTTGGAAGTGTGCATACCGTCCCCAGTTCATCCGGTGAAGGATTTCTAACAGAAACCATAGAGACCACTTTGTCCGTTCCATCAACCCTGGCTCCTCATCCTCTAGTCAACCCTGGAAGATGCTCGACATAGCTGGTGGAACTGGAGATATCGCCTTCCGACTCCTTCAACATTGTGACGAGATAAACCATTCTCCGCAGAGCACGATAACCATCTCTGACATCAACCCCGCAATGTTGGACGAAGGCCGAAAACGCTCCCTGGCGACCCCCTATGCGCGCTCTCCCCGCCTTGACTTCCTTGTAGCCAATGCAGAACACCTGGATACCATCCCCTCTGACTCGGTGGATCTGTACACCGTTGCCTTCGGCATACGGAATTTCACCAACAAGGAGGCTGCTCTACGTGAGGCCTTTCGTGTCTTAAAGCCGGGAGGCTTGTTTGCATGCCTCGAGTTCAGTGGGGTAACAAATCCTGTACTGGATGCAGTGTACCAGAGGTGGAGTTTTGGTGCGATTCCCTTGATTGGGCAGATTGTTGCGGGGGACCGGGATAGTTATCAGTATCTGGTAGAGAGTATTGAACGATTTCCGAAGCAGGAAGAGTTCAGGGATATGATACAAGATGCAGGGTTTTTGGTACCTGGAAAGGGGTGGGAGGATTTGACCATGGGCATTGCGGCTATTCACAAGGGTGTTAAACCTGTGGAATTACAAGCCACTCAATGATGTGGTAAACCTGTAATACTATTATGCTGATAGGTAGAAGTGGGAGTACAGGCAGGGAATCTCATCACAATGCCAACAACATATACAAAGGATTTTATTGTATTTTCTATGCAGCTGCAAAAAAAATCACCAGCCAGCATTTCTTGTCTTCTGGTAGAACTAGAATACACGCAACGCTATTGAGGCAGTCAACGATGCAATAATGACGGGCCAATGGTACAGAGAAAAGAGCTATTATTGCTTCCGCACTAACCGAAAGCATAAGCTATTGAACTCCTCCAACCCAAGTCACAGCCCAAACCTCTGATAGTAAGCCTAAAACAATGATGGCTTGTGATATTCCTCCGCCGCAAAATAGTGACTGACCATTAAGAAGATGTGTTCGAAAGTGAACTTTTGGCGAGAATAGATGGAGAATCGGTTGGATAATCATTGACAGATCAGGCGTTATCAGCAGCTGGGGTCGCTGGCGCTGCAGGGCCGGGCGAACCTTCGGCCTTGTTGAAACCTCCACGTCCACCGCGTCCACCTCTGCCGCGTTCGCCGCCTCGACCTCCTCTTGCTCCACCTCGGCCTCCTCTGCCACGTCCACCTTCACTATCACTAGCACCACCACCGCTTCGGTATCCAGTTTGGGGAGCGTTGGAGGTGTTGCCGCCTCTGCTGCTGCCCCAGTTTCCTGCTCCGCCGCGGGTTGAGGTAAAGGTCTTATTCTCTCTTTGTTGGAAGATCTTCACCAGTGGGCGGCTACGGTCTTCTCCGGTTCGTGACTTCACCTCCTCTGGTAAATTTGCTAGAACAGTGTCTCTCTCCTCGGCCGTCTTGAAGTGAGCAACTTTGTTTGACTGTCCCCACTTCTCGATCTTGACGATCTTGGCTTTATCTTCTTCGCTGAATAGTTCCCTCACTGCATCGTCTGACGTGACATTCATTACGAATAGTCCAATGATTGACTCAGCGGGGGCCTTTGCTACAGGCGATGCAGCATCGCCAGCGCCGTTAGTGGATGTGCCATTCGCACCGGCCGACGCAGCCTTCTCAGTGTCTTTAGATACTGAAGGAAGGTTGACATTCGTCTGGGGTTGAGGGGTCTCGGGTTTTTGTGGGGGAGCAGGAGATTCTGTTGCATGCCCAGGATAAGGAGGTGGTGGTTGTTGACCTCGCTGCTGGCCTTGACCATATTGCTGGAGCGGCTGGGTTGGTGCTGGCTTCTGCGCAGTAGAAGATGGGGCTGGGGCCGGGATATTACTTGAGCCTGCAGGTCCAGAGCCGGTAGCGGGGGGTTGAGACGGTTGTTGGCTTGGTTGACCGGGATGCGGCTGCTTCGCACCTCGGTGGGCAAAGTTGAAGCCTTGCGCACGCATCTCTGTACCGATACGACCTTCTTGCACCTCTAGAACTAACCATCCAAATGCAGCGTCTGCCAAATTGAAGTTCCACATATTTTTGAAAGCACTCTCGTCAACCTGTCCAATGGCTTGGGCGTTGGCGCCGCCAACCGGCCCACCGAAAGGATTACCCCCGTGGGCGGTCGTTGGCATTTTGTCGACGATACCTAGAGCATTTTGAAGAAGGTTCTGCTGTGCCTCATTTTGGGAAATGGCGGGTTGAACCTCACCCTTGACTGTCTCCCATACGTCGTTAAAAGAAGCCTTAGAGGCTGCAAGCTTTCCACGGTAATGGTCTAATGTCGGATTGACACTGAACTCATTGTACGAGCTTCCATATCGGAAGTGCAAGCCGGCAGAGATTGAGAAATCAGCCTTAAGCGTTACTGACAGCTGGTTCAGGATTCCTTCGCGAGCGGGGGAGGCGTGTGTGATAAAGATGCGTGTTTCGGTGGGATCGTACACTCGGTTGGCTGTGTCTACTAACTCGCCCATCTGAAGTAATGTCGTCCACATTGTGCCTTGGCCACCTGCAATGGTAGTCCGTCCTTCTCCATTGTCAAAAAGCTTGTGCATGACGACGGCTCCACCAAGACCAAGTAGTCGCAGCTTCACACCGCCAATCTCCAGCAGCATTGAGCGTGCCTCATCAATAATGTGTAGTTTTTCTACTTTGTACTCTCCAGATCGGAACTTCTCCAAAACGCGTACATCTTCACATGCGCCCCATACTGTATACACGGGAACATCAAGCTTTAGATTGCCGCTTAGGAATTGTGGTAGTTCTGAAAGAGGTAACTGGCTTGGTTGAAATCTCTGTTTGACAGGTCCTCCAGGGGCGCCTATGGCCTTTTTTGTTGCTTCAGATATTAAGGGAGAATATTGGGCAACATGTTTGAGGGTCCTACGTGATCTATATTAGCCGTGGTCGAGCTATAGAAGGAGCCTGGATCATCTCACTTTTCTGCAATACGGTCAAGCGATGTCTCGTCATAAAAGCCGAAATCGCCAGTGTGTATGATGTGATCTGCTCTGGCCTGCTTCGCGAGCTCGTTCAGGGACTTCAAGTTTCCTGTTTTCGGTCAGTGGCAGCTCCTTGCCGGCGATTTATCGCTCTCGTACCTCGAACATCAGCGACACACAACACTCTGACCCCCCCAGTTTGAATTATGCGACCATTATTCGGAAGTAAAGGTGCGGCTCCAGGTGGTAGATTGGGGTGACCTCCAACAGCGCCGTTTGGTAGATAGCCAGGGTTGTTGTAAGTATGCGGGCGTTGCTAGCAGTTTTTACGGTCAGCTAGGTCCAGTTTATCTATGGGAGGGCATAAACGAGGGTAGCTGCCGAGAGCTTGATGATGTCGTAGAGGAAATTATGCTAGGCATGCGGTCGTCGACGTCAAGGGAGATCTACTTACAGAGGCCATGCTTAGACAAGGATTTGCGCGTGGCGGAGAGTGATATCGAGAGAAAGTACTGATGGCGCGGGAATACGAAGGAGGGGTGAATCGTAGAAAAACAATTCTGGTGGGGGATGAAAGGTAGATGGGAATAAGACAAACGATGCCTTCGAATGAATCTTTTCGTGTAGAAGGAAAGCTGGAGCCAAATCGCGGTCCCCTTTGAAACTGGCGAGGCAGCACCTCTCATTGGTTCGGCTATCTGCCAAATCAAATTACATGCTCATCATCCTCGTTTCACCCCTTTTCGACCAGCGGACGGCCTTTCTGTCTGAGAAGATGGTCGAGCGAAGCGAAAGTTGAACGCCTTCTTTTAATTGTCTGATTATTCCAGAAAGTGTGCAAATTAATCTATTTCTAGCGGAGAAGAGATGGGTATCAAAATTAAAAACTAATTTATCTCCAGTCATGTCCTCGCCATACCCAACTCCCAGATCTCTCGGATTAATTAGAATTAGTAGTTCTCCGCCAAATCATGGCTGCGGCCAGAAGTGCACAAGCCGTCGCACCCAGTGCAACATATAAACTTGTCCGGTCAGGCGGCTCCTCCTCACTCTTCGGAAATGCTGTGGATGGATTCGTGGCAGCCTCTGCCAAGGTCACAAACAACTCACTAATACTATTCCACGTAACGCTCACGTGAAGTGGTGTGCTCATGTTTAAGCTCGTAGTGTATTCATCAGGTTGTTTTTCAGACCTCTGCATTGTCTTGTCTTGGTCAGCTTTGAGCGCAACGTAGACGGCAGGCAACTCGTCCAGGTGGGGGTAATTTTCTCGAAGGGAGACGATATGCGAGAATGAGTCCGGATCCGAGGAGTCGTAAGTGTAGCAGATTAGATCGCACACGTCGAGTTTTGCTTGGTTCTCCAAGATAGCTGGCTCGAGTTCGCCTAGTTCCTCGAGGATGAGGTAACACTGTTTGCCACCCTGGAGCTCAACGCTATTAACCGCAGTGCGAGGTTTTATTGTAGGGTGGTAGAGGGAGTCAAAGGGCCGGTTGAGGAAGGCATCCAGTAGAGAGGACTTCCCAGAAGACGGGGCCCCAATGACATAGCAGAGGACGACATTACGTTCTACGCGGCCAGGACGGCGCCTCCACTTGCGAGACTTTGTAATCTTCAGGGCGGAGGTGGTTGCAGTGCGGGGTCCTGACTGAGGTTCAAAACCGAGATAGGCAAGGTAGGCCAGGGTAGTTGTTGGGGACACGAATGTGGTCATTGACCATTGCGCTAGCCACCCCTGAAGAGTGATATACCCTGCTTCGTTACGCACTGTGGAAGAGGGAAACGAAGAGTCAAGCCAAAATGATGGCAGTCCGGGCGTAGGCGCAAATAGAGCATCTAGTTCCGAATTATTCAAGCCTCCGTCATTATCCTTATCGAATAGAAGGAATAGATCAACAAAAAACCGATACCCAGCAGGACTGAGTTCTGCAGAGGCATATTCAGGGATCTCGAACTTTGGGTGCAGGAAGCTATCTTTCAAGCTCAGGCTGTCCGTGTAATGATACTCCCGCAAAATAATCCACACCGTTTCGTGCCTGCCCTTCTCTGCGAATATCTTATTCAGCAGAATGAATCCACTCTGGTCGATGCCTTTCTCGAGGTCGGAGTTGGGTAAGGATTTGCTGATCGAGAGCTTAATGTTTTCCAGATCTTCATGAGAGAGAGGCTTTCCAAAGCATTTCGTCTGAAAGTCGTGCATCTCTTGGTTACTCAGATACCCATCTTGATCTTTGTCGCTCAGGTAGAAAATCCTCTTCAGAGCAGCTACCGCAGCTGGCTTCAGGTTGCCTTCCTTGGAGTCGAAGAGGGGTGCGATGGGGTGCGTGACAGCCTTCTGGCACAGGAAAAATACCTCATTAACATTATGGTGCTCTCGCGCGCTCGTCCGTATGCACGAGTCTATCTCCTTGAACTCTGCCATCACTGGCAGCATTTCATCCTCCACCACCTGCGCTGTGCTGCCCGTGGTTGTTAGGTCGGACTTATTGGCGCACAGCACCACTGGGACATTGACCCCCAAGGACCGGAAGTATGGCATCCAGAACAACGCAACCCGCTCATAACTGTAGTGGTCAGAGTAGACTAGGAGGATCACATTCGCCTTCCGTATCTCCTTCCGCAGCGTGTTTCGTTCCTGGGGCAGCGCGGAGGTGTCCACGATGGTGGTGGTAACATTTTCGGGCGTGCCAATGCTCGGGGGAATAGTGATCTGGGGCAGGACAGATTGGATCTTGCTCGTCACGAAGACATCTTTAACCAGGGAGGTGATGAGACTGGACTTGCCGGTGCCTTCGTCGCCGCAGACGCAGATGCGCACTGGTAGTTGTTATTGGCTGGACACGATAGGGCACGGAGGAGCAGAGGGACAGCCCTAACTTACCAGTCGCCATGCTGTGTCTCAGGCGTGTTGCGCGGAGAAATTACTGCCCGCCCATCGCCGATGAACGAAGGTCTTCGTCGACGCAGGGAGGAATGAGGAGATGGGACGTCTGGTGGGCGAGCAGACGAGAGGGATGGCGGTTGGGTGTCGATTGTACAGTACCAGAAGTCACGGAACTGCACGGGGCCTGTTACCGGGGAGAGTTGCGAGCTGTATTGGGCGACCGCAGCGACACAGCCAGTGGGGAACTAGGTGAGGATCTCTGTGGAGGATCCCTACTGCTCCTGGCTCGCTCCAGCTTCCAGTCCACGCGCTTTTCTCTCGGCCGACGGAACCATTGTGCCCGCTGTCAACAACACCGGAACCCAGAAGTGGACCTTTTGTCGTGCAACAGTCCTCGTCCTTCACACAACGCCAGCGCTCAATGGTCATGATATAGCCGTTCTCGTGGGGCTCTCTTATCCCTACTCCTCTCTCACCCCATTTTAAACTGCAGTACTCTTTCCTGGCGTCGTGCTGCACAGGTTCCCTGACCGGCATCATCCTCCGCACATACCTCTTACCCCACACTTTGTCCCTGCAGGCTAGAGACGCTGATTGTCAGCTCCTTTCACTGCTTTTGGTGAACGCACACATTGCGACAACTATCTTTTAGTCGCTATCCGCCTCTTTGTTGCGTGCACACTTCACTCGCGTTGGCACTGCACGTAGCAGGCCGTGCCTACCAATATGTTGTGAGTACCTTATCAAAGCTATCGCAGGCACTTCCACAGGCTTGCCAGCGATAACCATAGATCCACTGATTGAGACCTCCCCAGCGTACTTCCACCGCCCCCCAGGTATCCGTCGCAGGCGGCGTACAACCTCGCCGTTGCGAATGGGCAAGCTGCGCCCATGATCGAGACGAACAATATCCTGTCCCACCCAACTGGGCCAGAATACCAGCTGGTTGTTGGTGAAGGTCTGTTCTGGAAAGCTGCCAACCCCTAGATCAAAGCTGAGTAGTTTGCAGGAACCTATATTCTGAAGGATGATCTCCATCTGGCAACTCCCCCTCCTCACCCCTCCGAGACTCCGATTATCAATCCCAATCCCCTTGCAACGAACCCCCAGCCCGCCACGGGTGGAACCAGAGTCTCCCTGCTGTCACTAAGCTCTCGCGCAGAGCCACCATCTTTATTCAGAGTCGGCACAAATAAGAGCATCCGATCTGGCATCCAGGCAAGCATACAGGAGAGTCCGAACGAGGGACGGCCATCGGCAGATATTGCCCCCAGCAGCGATGCTGGAACGTCTCTCTCCGGCAGTAGTAAGCCTCTTCGATCTCTTGGATCCGCCCCGGCATTTGGTGAAGGAAATGCTATGCTCTTGGGTCCGAGCAGAGACGCTGGAAAACGGCGAAAGCCAAAAAACAACATCGCGAAGAGCAATTCCTCTTTTATATCTAGGTGCATTGTCCACGAGAATATGGCGAAACGAGTGAACGAGCATCCAGTAGAAGGCTACTTCGCCTTTGCGAACATCAACCGAGCTTTCCAGTGGCTCGATCTCTCCTCCCCTCAGATGGTAGGGACCAACCCCCTGGACGGAGATTCTACGGCCTTGCTGAACATGAACAGGCAGACCACTTAACCAAGATCCTCTTCACCAAAGGCCATTGCCTTTGCCACGACATTAACCAAGTGACGAAGTCTATGAGCCATATTGATTTGATCATGGGCTTCTCAACTGGTGAAATTATATGGTTTGAGCCCATCTCTCAAAAATATACTCGATTAAACAAGAATGTATGTAACAGGCATTCCCTCAGAGGAACATCTAACAATCGTAGGGCATAATCAATTCAACGCCTGTTTCTGAGATCCGGTGGATACCAGGCTCTGAAAATCTGTTCCTAGCAGCGCATATGGATGGATCGCTTATAGTTTACGACAAGGAGAAGGACGATGCAGCCTTCTCGCCAGAAGAGAATGGCCAGCAGACAAATGGTCATTCCACGAGCGACGACAGTGTGGACCAAGTTACGCCAAAGCTCCACGTGGACAAATCAGTTCACTCCAAAAACCAGAAGGTCAACCCTGTATCGTTCTGGAAATTATCGAACCAGCGAATAAATGCGTTTGCCTTTTCTCCGGACAACCGACATATCGCAGTAGTCTCTGAAGATGGAACTTTGAGGATCATAGATTATCTAAAAGAACAGTACGTGTGCCAAGACCTCTTCGACGACAACCGCTGACCTGCGCTAGGCTCTTGGACATATATTCGAGCTACTATGGCGGCTTTCTCTGCGTGTGCTGGTCGCCTGACGGGAAGTATGTCCTGACGGGCGGGCAAGACGACCTCGTTTCCATCTGGTCTGTGGCCGAATCAACTATTGTTGCCCGATGCCAAGGACACCAATCCTGGGTCACGGCTGTGTGCTTTGACCCTTGGCGATGCGATGATCGAAACTATCGCTTCGGCAGCGTGGGTGAAGACTGTAGGCTCTTACTATGGGACTTCAATGTTGGGATGTTGCATCGGCCCAAAGCAGTAAGTCTATTATGCGGCGTTGGGTATAGTATAGCAAGTTGCTGATATGTTGCAATAGTCCTCCGCAAGGAATAGAGGGAGCATATCTTCACGTTTGACCAACACGCTGCAAAGGGCGGAAACGCAGAATACGACACCAAGTAGATTAAGATCTAATTCGAGTATCTCTGCAGATTGCGAAGATGACCATACTATCGAGCACCCAGTGGAGCCTCGAGCAACGACGGCCATGTTACCGCCGGTCATGGTATACCCTATCAAGTCTATAACTTATCCGTGCTAGCGACTAACCGTTTGTAGTCCAAGGTGATAGATCCAGATCCACTGTGCTGGCTGAGATTTACAGAAGATACCATTATTACAAGTTGCAAGAGTGGTGAGTTATCAAAAGATATGGTCTGGTCCTTAAAGTAGTACTAAACGTACCTTTGTAGGGCATATTCGAACTTGGGATCGACCCAAAGATGTTGCGACCGAGAGGAAGACTGGTTAATGTTTAGGACGAGACTGGCCTGTGCATTCAACAGCTTTTTACTTAGGACAGTAAATTTATAATAAATGCCATCCTCTACGTCAGTACTAAATGTTCTCTGTAGCTGCTCACAGCGAGGAATAAAGTCTTTATGCTCGATCATTCATTTACTTCATGGAGACTTCTTCAAGATGCAAAATTAAAGGAAGACACAACATTACTGTTAAAAAAGAGACCATTGTAAGTGATCAACGTTTACATGTTGATCCGACCAAATGAAAGCGCTATTCGGCCTCTATGAAGAAACATACAGTCAAGCAAGGGGAAAACATATCTTGCTTAATTATTTACAGAAATTCTAGCTAATGTCAACAATCCCGCCTCCCGCCACGCCCTTTTCTTTCCTTCTTCCTTCTCCTGCCTGGTCATGCATTTGATCAATAGAAGACCTTTGCTGATATTCTTGGTTAGGGATCGTATGAGATCCATCAAGTTAATCCTAGGATCGACCTTGATTGTTTCTTTGAGTCGTCGGACTTCTGCCTCAACGAGCTCTGCAAACTCTACGGGCGAGCATGTGTCCTGATAGTAGTAGAGTTTGTCTTCCATGGCCTCCGAGAGGAGAGCATCGTATGAAGTGGTGGTCTGCGCAGAAATGCGACGCATGTTCTCGCTGACTGAGCCAATGGGTCGAGACATCCTGAACTTGACGGCGAGGTACCGCCGTTGGCGTTGATAGTTTTTAATATAAGGAGAATGATCCGAATAGAACTTGGCTTCTTGATCTCATAAACATCAAAGGTCGGTTATATGACGAGTGGTACTGGGGATTTTGCCAAGGAAGCGATATAATTACTGTGGAATTTTAATAGATAGGAGCGAAGAAGAGAAAAGTACGGAAATGAAAAATGACAGGAATTTATAGATCTGCTGGGAAGGCTAAATGATAGTGCATTAGGAAATAGACTGACCCACCTTGGATAGGCATAATATAATGATATATGTAAAAGGTTGGGATCTAGTGGTAATAGGACTAGAAAAGCTGCGGCTCACATTGTTGGAGCTTGTATCCAAAACCAGGGGACATTTATGGGGGCAGAATCTAGTCATAGCAACCGCGACAAGTAGTAGCTTCTATAATACAGAGAATGACGCCTTAAGAGGAAACAAGCCGAGCAGCTTGTATGTTTAAGCTTTAACGATATCGCTATCGAATGTAAGATAAATAGAAGTGCTGATGACTAGAACAATGGCAAAAGAAAGTAGTCACACTCATCACTACTATTGATGTCTTTCGTACTGTATCGAAGGCCATGATAGGCCGAGGAAATGAGAAGGATTAAGAAAGTATAATAATAGAGAGCATGCCGCAGACGCGACAATATAAGGCTACTTGGCCGGCTTTGAATGCTTTATATTACAATGCTTGACAGTCGAAACCAAGAATACAGCTATATAGATATTTGGGCCTGGATTATATGAAACTCGGAAACTTGCTTTTCATACGCCGGTTAAGTACCCATGTTGGAAAGTAGGCATGGGAATGGGTAGAGGTAAGAGACGTGGATTGGAAACTAGTGAACCTTCTTTTATGTCTTTCAAATATCGAACACAATCGACTGATGACAGTGCTATATGTACAATTAAACCTCCCAAGTCTATTTCTTCGGTTCTTCCTTCTTCTCTTCCGGTTTCGCGGTTGGTAACTTGAAAGTGTCTGGTTTCCTGTCGGTACCACTTCCAACTTGCTGCAAGGCGTTAGCTTGAATTCATGTTTAGTAATTAGTGCAATCTCTCGTACCTCCCAAGCCGCAGTCCCTCCTTCGAAATTCCGGAAGGCCTGTGTCAATTCTAGAGGCTCAACCACAATGCGTTTCTTCTCCTCGTCATACCGGATTTCCGTATACCCCGTCAGAGGAAAGTCTTTTCGCAGCGGGTGTCCATCAAAACCGTAATCTGTCAGGATGCGTCGCAGATCTGGGTGTCCAACGAAAAAGACGCCAAAGAGATCATACACCTCCCTCTCGTACCAGTTTGCCCCATCGTACAAACTTGTAATGCTAGGAACGGGTGAGGCCTCATCTGCATATGTCTTAACCCGAATGCGGGAGTTGTGGCGAACACTCAGGAGGTTATAGACAACTTCGAATCGCTTGTCACGGGTAGGGAAGTCCACAGCAGTGATGTCTGACACCTGGGTGAACTCGGCAGAGGTGTTGTCTAGTGAGCATTAGCACGCAGATATATTGCACGGTAAGTATTCCTTTACATTTGAGAAAAGAGAACACAGGAATGACGCCAGACGGAGGTATGTAGATGGTTAGTTCATCCTTCCAAACAGAAAATTGCTGAACGTATTTCGGGAGACAGCCCATGAGCCACGAGCCGTATCGATGCATATCATCTGCCTTCGCTGCATACTTGTCTGCTGGATTAATCGGAGGGGAATGAAGACCTCCAGGGTTCTCTGGTGCTCTCTGGGCATGTCGCAGGTTAGGTGTTTCTGAGGAAACTATAACCTTGGGGGCGGCGGTCGACGTGAAGGCGCGGGCCTCATTGCGGCGGACAAATGCGGTCTTGCTGAGCTGCACAGCTGAGGCAAAAGCCCGGCGATTGGGAACCCGCAATGCCATAGTGTGATGTTTGGTGCTGTCCTCCAATTGCGATAGCTATGGGCGGAAAGAATGTGTTGATGTTGGAGCACTATCGTCAAGTAAGTGAATAAAATACGCTAGTCCTAAATAGGTTAAAGCTTGGTTCAAGGCAAAGTTGCCGCTCTTAAGCTTTCTTCCAACCATCTTCGACCACATCCATCGTCAACTCCCCTTTCGCGTCTCACCCAACTCCTCTTACGCCCCCCTTGGAGGTTCTATCAAACCCTACGTGATATCTCGCGATCTCACAATCTCCTCGGTCCTTCGTGGCTTCTCTCCCTGTCCTCTACAGGCTTTACGCGCTCCACAGGGTCGACAGACCCCGTCACCTCAGTTCTGTCTCACCCTCAATCACTACATCGTCAATATGGCGCCCCAAGTCTCCCAAGATAGCTTCATAGAAGAAGAAGATGACACTTGGTATGTCTCTCTGTTTAAGCTGAGACTCTTGACACTTTTGCAAGACTCTACTGATCACGTTCTCACCAGTCCCCTATGCGTGGAAGAGTTTGATCTCTCAGATAAGAACTTCCGACCATGTCCTTGTGGCTACCAAGTAAGAGCCCCCTTTAGTATCCTACTAGGTCTAGTCATATTAATAATCAACTCTCACCCCAGGTCTGCCAGTTCTGCTTTAATAACATCAAGAACAACATGAACGGCCTGTGTCCTGCTTGTCGGAGACCATATGACGAGAAGACAATAGAGTGGAAAGTTGTCACACCTGAAGAGTATACTGATTCCACACCATCAGGCTATCCGATGATGCTGACTCCCCTACTAGGATCGCGCAGTTTAAGGCCAAGGTTCAAAAAGACGCCAAAAAGAAAGCTGAGCAACGACAAAAAGAAGCGCAGAAACGAGAGGTTGAAAGCTTGAACCGGAAGCATTTATCAGGCCTTCGAGTTATCCAGAAGAATCTTGTTTATGTTGTCGGTCTTAGTCCTACCACAAGAGAGGACGAGATACTGCAGACACTGCGTGGCGATAAATACTTCGGCCAGTATGGAAAGATCATCAAGATCGTCGTTAGTAAAGCCAAGTCGACGGAAAATGGCGGTTCCCTTGGCGTATACGTTACTTTTGCCCGTAAGGAAGATGCAGCACGGTGCATCGCTGCAGTGAACGGCTCTCAGAATGGCGATCGAATATTACGTGCTCAGCTGGGTACTACCAAGTATTGTTCGGCATACTTGCGGAACGAGACGTGTACGAACAAACAGTGCATGTTTCTCCACGAACCTGGCGATAACGATGACAGTTACTCGCGGCAAGACTTATCGTCAATAAACAGCGTAAATACTCAGCGCCCCCTTCCAGCGATGGCATCTACGTCTCGGCAGACATCTCAAACTCAAGCTCCGATACAACCACCCCACGCCATTGCTGCAGCGTCTCAGCCTATGCTCCGTGATGGAAGTAGAGATGGGTCGGACAGTGGCGATGGCTCAGCACTCCCATCCTCCGCGAGCTGGGCGAAGCAGCGAAGCAGGAGAGGAAGTCTTGCCACTAGTGGTGCAACACCAAGTCCAGCTATCTCTCAGGCGATGCCAGCCACAGCCGATCCAACTGAAGATAATGAGTCTCCTCTTGAGCAGCAGGAACCTGAAAATGCTACGCCTGCTGCAGAGCCCACCTCAACTGCAACGCCTAAACCCGAGAGAGATCCAGTACTGCTTGACCTGTTAAGGGCTATCAACTCAGATGCATTGTCTTTTTATCCATTTGAATCGACTGGCGAAGAGTTCGACCCGAATTCCTACCCGCCTCTCTTCGACAATCAAGGCGGGGAGAAACGCAGGGCTATTCGTGAGCAACAAGAAGAGACTAGACTTCATGTCGAACACGAGGCGCAGGCAGATCTACGATCAGTCACAGAACCAGCTGAGGATGAAGAACCCGAGAGCGGTCTCAGTGGAAGCTTGCAACTTGGTGGAGAGCCTGAGGACGGGCGCGATGGTGGTGTGTCCGGATTCCAGCGACGACCCAGCACACAGCTTCCCATCCAGCGATCTTCTAATGCTGGATCGTTTGGGTCAGTCAACGCGGGACAGAATTTCTCTCAGAGCCTCAGCAACCTTAGCTCGATCAATGGTCGCACGTTGACACCGCAGCAACAGCAGCAGCTCCTGCTACTCAAAGGTCAGCCGCAAGCTAGTTTCCTGGAGCAATACCCTCCTGGAATCGGCAACTCTCACAGTCAGACGTCCGCCCTATTCCAGCAACAAGGTCACAACCGACAATCGTCACGATTCGACTTTGCAAACGGGAGCTCTGCAGCCACTTCAGTCAAGCCTTCTGCAAATCCTAAATTCCTGGCACAACAGTCATCAATGATGCCATCCGGAAGCCACGCTCAAGGTAGCCAGTTCTATGGCACCTCAATGCAAGGCCCTCCCCCTGGCCTAAAGTCTACCGGAACGCCTCCCAATTTCGTTCAAGGCCATTCTTTTGGTGGCGGGTCTCTTTTCGGAGCTGGAAAGGAAAGCAGCAATGAGATGATCAATATGCTCCGGGCTCGTGGTGCGACTGGTGGCAGCCAAGTTCATGATAGCAAGCGTGAGTACATGTTTCCTTCTTTCCTTCAACAGTACCCATCTGCCTCCTCCACTCCAGCTCCTGCTTCTGGCCCTCAGGCATCGCTCTATGGTCCACAGACTGGAGCATTCCATGACTTCGGTCAAAAGCAGAAGAAGAAGGGAAAGAAGCACAGACATGCTAACACTTCCTCCTCTGGGGGAGGTGGCTTAGTCGATCTTGCGGACCCAAGTATCTTGCAAGCGAGAATGCAGCACCAGCAACAGAGCAATGCCGGAGTCGGACAGGGACTGTTTGGTGGACAGGCTGAAGGTGGGTACAATCCGAGCATGATGTATGGCGCCGGATTTGGCCGCTGGTAGACACAGTGTGGGTTATTGATGTCTTCGGTGGCAAGCTCTTGTACATATTTGCATTTTACTTGCAGGGTAGTGGCGTTGGTAGCCCGTTTTAAGGGCAGTGCATTCATCCACGGACAGCACATTGTTTTAGCGAGCATGGTTGAGCTCCAAGATGGAAGCCTCGGATGCCTGGCGTCATTTGCGTTCGGAAAATGAGGGGATTCTCATGTGGCCGCCTTTTTCTTTTCATTGCTGTTCTTCTCGAGAACAATAAGGCTTTGGCTGGCTTGGCTTGGCATCAGTTATATCAGAAGATCCATCATCGTCTTCGTCCCTACCAACTTTCATGTACGTTAAACATCCCCGACTCTATGCCAAACTCTGGCTGTCAAATATAACATTCTTACATATCTTGTACCATGGTAGCCTCTTCTCAAGTTCGAAGACGATGATGGATTTTGTGATGTGAAGCCACACCTGTAGCCTAGCCTGTTGCTACTCAGGAACCAGTTTCGTTCCAATCTCTCTACACTACCGCTACCACTCGTATAGAAACCATCATACTTGATGCTAACGAACTATCTCGTAACAGATGAACAAGACATGCCATCGCTCTACGAAGCGTCTATGTCAGTTGATGCGCTCGTAGCCGACAACATCGACTTTCCCTCGCGATCTTCAACTCCGTCGGTGCCTCCTGGCTTTTCTGGACTGTCGTACGCCCATCCTCCACCGCTTACGTTGGATGAAGATACAGTCCGGAAGCCGCAGTCACGAATTGATCCTACCTCGGCCACTTTCACTCCTTCCCACATTTCCTCTCACGCGCCTCGGGTCGCGACGCCCCTTTCCAACGTATTTGTGCCGCCAACTTCGACCCAAGTCCTCACCAGCGCCCAAGGTTATGGGAGGCCTAAACAGGACAGGAAGCTGTCGAGTTCAGCGAACGATATCACAAGGCATGCAGCCTTGCAATCTTTAGCTGCGTCCCCGATTTCGGCAACTCTCCAGCCTGAGGACTTCCCGGCTCTTGAAAGTAGCAAGACAAAGCCAGCACCACAAACAGCTTCGACGATGGCTGCAAGCTCTGTGAAGGTGGCTATCACGACGACAACAAGCAAGAAGACACCTGTCTCTACATCTGGAACTACTACAGCTCCTACATCGGCCTCCAAAATAAGTGAGAAACGCCTCTTACCAGGGCTCACAAACATTTCCGTTCCTTTCAAGCCAACGTCTGGCACTAGTGATGGAGTTGTAAAGCCTGTCATTAGCTCCGCTGTCTTCCCTCCGCTTTCAGCAAGCACTCCATCATCAGCACCCTTACAATCCCCAACAGCACGGGGTGGTCAAGCCAGGGTATTGCGTCTGGCTTCCACCCCGCGGGCAGAGACACCGACAGCTTTGGCTACCCCCTCTTCGATAGCAATGCAGGCTCCAGTATTTCCTCCCTCACGACAGCCAAGTCTAGCTTCCATGTCAAAGAATGACCGGCCTGGTACACCAACTAGTGAAATAACAGACAACGCTTCCACGACATCAGCTCCTTTGTCAAGAGCCAACTCGCCGCCTCCATCAAAGATAGGCTCTGCGCCACTAAGAGCCACAACGAAGAGCATGCAGAAGAAGCAGCGTGCGCAAAAGGCAAAGGAGCGAGAGATATCTGTTGCAGCCCCTGTTGAGCCTGAACCTGAGCCGGAGATAGCACCTATCCAGGGGAGAAAGAAGAAACAGAGGAAGGAAAAGGCAACAAGTGGCACTGCTGGGGGATCGACTCCGGTAGCTAGCAGACCTCCATCTCCTCGGCCAAATCCAGAAGCTGCCAATCAGGATATTGAACCGCTTACGGAAAGATCCCATCCGGCTGAAACAATTGACAAACCTGCTCCTCTTGAAAATGACCTGGATAATAGAGTCCAGGATTTAAAGGGGAAAGGAAAGGCAAAAGCTCAGCCCCCTACATCCCCAGAACCCGTTTCTGCTACGACCGAAGTTGAAGAGGAGACAACCGACAAACGTCTTCCTACGCCATCCTCAGTTCTACAAGCGCTCATCTCGTCAAAACTCATTGACAATGGCCCAAATTTAAGCATCCTAAGACCCCCTCACGTGAACAGTCGCATCCAAGAGCCTCAGACAGACTTAGAAAATGCCATTCCAAAGCTATCGATAACGCCAGATGATCGTGCCACCTTACTCTCGGGTCAGCCAGTTCACAAGAATACACAGGGACCAAGTCGAATCATGTTGACGCCCAATGGTGACTGCGTCCGAAACCTTACCCCAGAAGAAGAGGATCGTTACCTGGAACTTCAATCTCGCATTGCGCAAGAATCTGGACCGACAGCTTTCTTCTCTGCAAAGCATCACGCTGGCACTGGCTTCACGCTGATCGGCGGCCGTGCTGTACCAAATGGCCCACCTACGTTCTTCCCACAGTTGACCAGCACAACTACACCCCTAGACCCAGTTAGCAAGATACAACGGGACGAAGCTCTTAGCTACATCAACCAGTATGTACTTCCGTCATTATCAGCCAACTCGCAGCTGGAAAAAGCATTGAACGCAAACGCCCTGGACACCGAGATTATCCGAGGCAGCGAACCTTCTGCATGGGCACCATGGAGCACTGGTCGTACGTCCCCACGCTCTGAGAGCACGGACGTTGTGTATCCCCAAACCATTGCTCAGGCCCATGATGGTATCCTCGCGACTGGGTTGGAAGGCATCACGGCTCATTTTGCAGTTGGACGAGATATCGATCGAGGGAAACCCCTAGGCAATGTTACACTACTAAGTTTGCGTGACGCAGAAACTGCCGTACAAGCTGCAAAAAAGGAGACTGAGGTTCTCGAAAAGAAGCTCAATGCGCTCTTGAAGAAGAATAGGAGACTATTGCTTGGAAGCGGAAATTAAGGACAAAAGTGAAGTGATCCTGACCTGGATTATTGGAGTACGTAGACGAAATTGTGCTCCTCCAGTTTGAGGACGGCACACCACGAGTGTTCAATACGTGAGCATGCTGACGACTGATGATGCATTGCGACTCCTTTCATGATCATGAGGGGAAATGGACAGATATCCGATGAGACCTTTCATTGACATCGATGAGAACCATGAGATAACCGAAAAAAATCAACCTAGCGAAGATACCCCAACGATGCCTGTGGGCAGTGTACCAGTATATGTATATGTATCATTATGATATGGGTCAAGCTCATAGAAGTGGAGCTCTATCCTCTAGAGGGACAGAATAATATTCAATGTCCTACACTTGCAAGTGATAAATTAATGCAATTTGCAATACGTCACATCCAAAAACATAATCAGTATTGTAGGCCAATGCAGTTTATATCTAACAGGAGTCTACTCCAAGCCAAGAAATCATCATTGTAACAATAGATAGATAGACTTTCTTTCTCTCTTATGTTTTTGCAAGCGCACGCTCTAGTCTCTAGTCAAAGACTCCAGGAAATAAATATTCCACATTCTTGATACCCTCAGCTCCCCGGCCTTCCTTCTTCGTCATAAACTTAATCATGCCAGTCGACTTGCCCTCCCAATGCTTTGCGGTTACCGTGTCACTGTGTTCCTCCTTACTCAGCATATCAAGAACGGCTCCAACTAGGGTTTTTGCATTAGCAGAGTTAGCACTCATATGGCCCATGACCATCTCAACGTCTACATCGTCAGCTGTAGAGTGCCAACAGTCGTAGTCGGTGGCCATGCAGATCATCTGATAGACCATTTCAGCTTCGCGAGCGAGCTTCGCTTCTGGAAGAGCAGACATGTTGATTACGGAACCTCCCCAGGAACGGTAGAGATTAGACTCCGCGCGAGTTGAGAATTGGGGTCCTTCTGCGTCCCGTGTTAGCTAGGAAGGCAAAGAGTTGTGTAGCACAAACCCATGCAGACAACCGTCCCTTTGTCATGCAAAACAACACCATCTCCTGCAAGGGCATGACCACACACTCTCACGACCTTGAACTCAGTATAAGCTTTGGACACATGTTTTTTGTGTTCTCCTGTCTTACTTTTGCGATTTTTTCATCGAATGGATCCGCAAATCCCACGTGTCCCACTACTCCCTTCTCAAAGAACGTAAATGGCCGAACTCCTGCAGAGAGGGCCTTGGTCAGACACACACCTAATTTGACAGAAGCACTCACCTTTTGTGCGGTCAATGATCTGGTCCGGAACAACGAAATCTCTAGGCTTAATTTCCTCCTGCAAGCTACCCACTGCGCTGAACGCAATCACAGTCCGGACACCAATACTTCTCAACGCTGCAATATTTGCTCGAGAAGGCACCTCGTGCGGGGCAATCTCATGATAAGCGCCATGGCGGGAGAGGAACGCGATTGGGACATCGTTGTGCTTTAGGATGTGAATTGGCGCTGAGGGGTAGCCCCAAGGCGTCTTGGGATTGACAACGGCAACAGGGACGTAACCAGCAAGGCTCTGCAGACCGGTGCCACCGATCACAGCGATTAGGACAGATCCTACAGTTGAGCGGTCAACCTATGACAGCTCTTGCTCGTAACGGAGGGTGGCCGACTTACCGTCGTAGGAAGTCGGGAGGTCCGCCATTGAGCTGTCCTGCACTTGGGAATAGCAGGCGTGAGGGATAGGCTTGCTGGATGGCAGCGTGGAATTCCTTGGTCGGAGGTAATGGCCTGTTATTGAGATAAAGGGGAGTTGGAGGAAGGTAAGCCCACGTGCAGTCACGTCTTGTGTCAAGTTTTTGTGTTCGAAATTTAACCCCGCGCCAGCCCCTCCAAAGGTAAAGATCTGGCTTAGATAACCGATGACTCCGTAACTTATCAATTGCAATACTATTTCTATACAATGGAATTCACGAAATACTAAACATATAGTCATGCAATGCCCAACGCACCAGCTTTAACAGCAATACCAGAACATCAAAACCATGTTGTGTAACTCTTAATCCAATTGGTCGGTCATCTCTAATACAGTTATCCAGCCATGCACCATCAAAACACCTACAGCCGCGATTGTTTCTACATCAACATATACAAAGCCTTTACTGCCTTCTCCGCGGCAGCGATATGCCAGGGGCGGATGTCCTTAACCGAGTCCACAACGCCCCGAACCCTAGCCAACGTTCCTAAATTCCTGTAATATCCTAGTATCTCCCTCAGAAGATTCTCATGGAATGTCCTCGGGTTGCCTGCTATCTCACTATATACAATATTCACCTCCATAACAACGGGCTGGTCGTCGCTATTCGTTCCGCCGTTCTTGATCAGGTATCCGCTGATGAGAGCTGGGTTGAGTTCTAGGAGGGAATTGGAGTTATTCAATCTGTGCGAAAGCACCGCACCCCAGCTCTGATCGGTATAATCTAGAAGTCTGGCATCACTATCCGGCTCGGCGTTGCCATCGATAGGCGTAGCCGCGCTGGCAGGCTCTCGACTCGGGGTACCAACCGCCTCCGGCGAGAGAACTGCAGCCGGCGCTGTTTGAGGAGTCGATACCGGCGTGACGACCGCCTGAGGCGCATTTGAGACCGGAGACAGGGTGCTAGGAGCAGGCAAGAGCCTTAGCGACGGATCTGTCTGCACTGTAACAAGCGTTAAGTTAACTGGGACGTTTGATTCCGTTGATGCTAGACCGGCCCAGAACTCTACTTCAGATGGATCCATGACACCCACCCGGGCAATCATGATTCGCCAGTGGATTTTCTTGCCGGATATAATTTCTAGAGTCGTCTCCCATATCTCATGGGCAACAGCAGGGAAGGCCATCGAAATCTGCTCATTCTTTCGTCCCAGGCAGTATGAAGCTGTCATTTGTTGTGTCCCTCTGTTATCAGTCCAAGCAGCTGTAATCCAGCGATCGTCAATACTCTGAGCATATGCAATGTGTAGGCAGGAGTTCTCCTGTAGCAAGGATGCAGACGGATTTACATTTAGCTTGAAGTCGATATTCTTCGGGAGTGGCTGCTCTAGCAGAATCCCCGGGTTTGAAGAGGCCGAAGTGAAGTCTATGCAGCGATCGAATACTTCCATTGCCAGCCGTGCATATTCCGTCGGTGATGGGACAACAAGGCAAGTGTGCGAAGCAACAAAATCTAGAGGAACTAGCTGCAATACAAGCTCATTTGCAACACTAATCTTTCGGTCAGACAATGCTTTCCTATACATATTGAAAAGGTGTTGGAACGCAGAGCAGATATGCACCAGGAGGGCAGAGTTATCGACCGGGTATACAAAGTATACCACAAAGTTCTTCTCTTCAACGGACAATGATGCTAGAGCTCTGCCCAATCGCGCTGTAGCCTCCTTGAGCGCAGTCAAATGATGCATCTTGCTCGTCTGTTGTCCAGCATCGGTATTGTACGGTACCAAACCGTCAGAGACATCTTTACAAGAGACCTTGTCATGACCACCAAGGCGAGACGACTCGTATACGCTGCGCATTTGATCGAGGAAAATAGCAGCATTTCCAGCTACGCCATCAAAGTTAGGAAAGACACAGACTGCGTTGACGTCTTTGCTGCCACAAGATGGACTCAAACTCAAGTTCTCCCAAAAACTCACTGCAGATGGGAGAACGGAGAGTTTCGAATCAGCCCTTCGCACCTCCAGTTGCGGCGACGTGATCGGAAAGGGATTGCTCGCTCTTAAATGGTCCACGACTGCACCTTTATGATTGGTATTTGGTCGAGGAGGTAACCGTAGACCATGGTTCAGCACAGGTATGCCCTGAATTTCCAAGAAGGAACGTAACGTGCAGTTCGATATATCTCCCAAACAAGCATTGGTTGATGTTGCCAGGCTGTGCATTAGCGTTCTTGTAGCAGCGACCCTAAGATCGCTCAATTGCAGATCGTTTCCCAGGCTGGAGGAGCCAGGTATTTTGACAGTCCCAGATACTGCTTGATCTCCAAGGATTTGAGCTGTAGCAATATACTCCAGGTCTGTCAACGCGGTAGACTGGATATCAGGTTCTGGTGAATTGAAATATGTCGTTAGAGACCAGTCAGCCGGATCCCCTTCAAGAAGCGGTATTTGAGAGCCACTTATTGACAGTGGTGTGCTCGCGGACTGTGGATAATCCATGAGTAAGGCATCAAATGAGGATGTCATGTCGTCTCGATCTTCATCCATCGCCCATTTCCGCTTTATGCCTGGCTTAAGAGCCAGTGATAAGTCATCTGTTGTGTGGCTCGTATCATCTTGCTCAGAAGTTACACTTGTGTGATCAATATCCACGAGATAAAGCATTGATTGGTCGTCTTCTGGTGGGTGGTCCAGTATACCGGATTCTTCTTGGTGCAAAAGCTTGGCTAAATTAATCCACTCATTCTCATTATGTGTTAACTTTCGCCGTCGACTAAGATAGTCTGTTTTCGGTATACTAGGAGACGCTACATGTTGCAGACGTTTCCCTTTCTCTGAAAAGCGAAATCTTCCAGTGGAGCCATACTTCTTATTGACTGATATCAACGAACTCTCAAAGTCAACCGCGTTAAATGCACTAAGCCTTCTTGGCGTAGAGGATTGTTTTTGTAGCCGCTCACCTTGAAACAGCCGTTGAAAAACAGCCTCCTTATTGAATGGCTCTTGGATAGGAGGATTTATGGCAGCTTCAGATGTCTCGAGAGTATTTTCTGATATTTCATGTTCCGCAGGTCCATTTGGTACATTTATCTTCATCGGTGACTCGGGCTTTTCGTGCTGAGCTGAGCTCACGTCGTCATTGGCGTCTAGAATGGCTCGAGGCGCATTAGAGAAGCTTGCATCTTCAGAATCTAGAGCTGATATTTCTTGTTCCTGTCTCGTTTCTTGAATGCCTAGAGCCATATTTCCGGGCGATGTGGTTTGCGGATCGACTTGGATCATATCTGGCTCGTCAAAAAAGCTGAAATCCGCATCAGTGACATCCCCAAATAAATCCGCTGTTGCATCTCTAAAGAGAACGTCATTATCATTATCGTTTCCATGGAAATTCATGTTCGTCGCTCCTCTCTCTATCTTATCAGATGAGTCCCAGACATCGGAGTCCTGGCCAGCTGTCCCTGGAATTGCGTTTGTTGATGTTGTGTCTAATTCATTGGTAAACAATTGGTTTGGATTACCGGGTGTCGACACTCCACCATCAAGTGACGGGGTAGCTCCGAGGGGATTATGCACGGCATCAGGTGGGGTAGGGTATACAGCCCCAGAAACACTGCCTCTCCGTAGGGCCGCAGGCGACTGCGTAATCGATTGCAGATTACGGGCATCTACATCAGCCTGCTCTTTAGCTCTAGCTTCAGCAAGTTGTCTCTCTTTCTGTCGTCTGGTTATTACATTTGCTCTCTCATCTTTGTTCGTGAACCATTCTTCCGCAAAAGAAAGGGGGTCAAGCTGGCTGTTTTTAGCTGCAATAGGATGAAATTCCCGATTACTAGTATTAGTTGTTTGGAAACATAAGAGTGCTGGCCATGGGACAATAGTCAGAGCCTCAAGCATCGGGTTGCCTTGGAAGTCTGAGTTGAAATAGGGTGAACTACCACTGAGGACTTGGACCAAAACCCAACCGCCCTCTTCCAACTCGGTGGTATTCAAGCCTTTCTCTGCTAGCCACTCCAAACATTTAGTCTGCCAAGACTGGATTGTGGCACCATTAAAGCCATGCTGTCGGTGATCGACGGTGTTTGCCTGGAGATGAGAGATAAGTAGATTTGCAGATAATTTTTTCTCCTGCTGCGTTCCAAAAAACTTGGCTGCATTTCCACCGGGAGCAAGCCACAATGCTGTTCCTGGGGATATATTGGGATAGGAACCTGACGGTGGGACCGGACTACTCGCAACGCTCAGCAGTCCAGGCGCAGTATCAGAGGAGGCCTTAACCACAAGAGCCCCCAGAGTGGTCAAGCTAATATCAAGAGTTGCAAGTGTGATGGTATTACCTCCTTCCATCTGATTATGTTTATGGCATTGACGGGGCGAGAATTTGGGCGATGCTAGAAGCAGAGTTCGTGAATTAAGGGGGATGTATCCATAATCACGGCAAAGGAAGTAGACCACAGAGCCAAGCACTGCTGATATGAAACAATCGTGGATATGTTTCAGATATGGATAGCTTTCCCCCGCTGAGGCTATAGATCTGGTGCCAGGAGGCGGCGTCGGAGGCTCATTCACAACGTTATAGTTTGAATTGACCTGAATGGCTCTTGAGTTGATACTCTGTACATTGCGAATCGAATTCTCAAGTGAAGAAGGCGAAGAGTTAACGCTCGAGGCACTAATGCTTGTCGCACTTAGAAGCTTGTTCTTGGAAAGGCTTGCAGGTTCGTAGGTTCCCTTGTCCCTTAGCACAAGATCCATGGTACTGGTATCAACAATGGTCGAAGTCGTGGCAATAGGTTCCTGGGAAGATGGGGCACTGCCCGCAGCGTTTTGATAAATCCATATTCCATCTTTAAAGGGATCACAGTGGACTAGTATCCCCTCTTTCCTCCACTTTGCCTCAACTCTCTGTAGGTGCTTCCAAATTCCAGCCGAGGATGAAGTTTGGGATTCGAAATATTCATATTGTATAGATCCATAGTTATTCTAAGTTCAAAATTAGCCGCAGACATTCATTACAGGGTATACTACTCTTACAGAAGATAAAACATTCGTGAAGTAATCGCCAGGCTCCATTGCGGGGAGGAGGCCAGAATCATAGGCGTATTCCCCGGCTTGTACTCGAGATCCGTCAGAAATGGGCTCGCCGAAGTTCGAGGTCACCAACTCTCTAGGCCACCTGGAAATCTACAGCGTTCGTCTCGGTAATGCGTTGACATATGAGGTATATATATTCGGTAGATAGATTGCGTACTATGAGTAGGGTTCACTAGGCTCCATCTCAGCTGGATCACTTTGCCATGCCAAGGTGGTTTCCGGTACGGAAAAGCTTGTCCAGAAGAGGGAAGTCGTGCAGTGTGGCAGGCAGCGCAGTGCGACATGCAGTTGGCAAATTAGTAATGAGATATATATATCACGAGAGTCGCGTTGGTCGCATTGCGTGATCGTTGCGCGCGTTGAGAAAACGCAAGGTCGAGGTTGAAGCCCAGCGGCGAATCCCTGACTTCGCGATGAAATGTCAGCGAAGGTAAATTCGGTTCTATCCGCCGCTAGTCAAAGATAGGGAAAGTGCGAATGGGGCCTGTCCCTGGCGATAGAGATAAATAAAATTTCTATCGCCGATAGAGCACGAGACAGCTAAGCATTGACAGCGCCGCCATGAAACTCACTAATCCAAATGATGTTCCCGTATACACGATTTCCGGTGCATCTACCGCACGCCCTCTTCCTGACTGGCTTGCCCGCAGACGAAAAAGGAGCTTAAAAAATGACCCGGAGTATGCAAATCGAGTCGAGCTTCTGCAAGACTTTGAGTTTGAAGAAGCCAGCAACTGCATAAGGGTGAGCGATGACGGGGATTGGGTTATGAGTACGGGGACCTACAAGCCTCAAATTCACACGCATTATCTTCCTCATCTCTCCCTTTCGTTTGCACGACACACGACTTCTCTGAACCAATCGTTCATTCTTCTGTCCTCCGACTACTCGAAGTCCCTTCATCTGCAGACCGATAGAAGACTTGAATTTCACACTCCAGGAGGCTGCCACTATCAAACACGCCTTCCACGCTATGGCCGAGATCTGATCTATAACAGACACTCTGCTGAGGCACTAGTCCCTGCAGTTGGTGTCAATGCTGATGGGAGTGGTGAGGTTTACAGACTAAACCTTGAGATAGGAAGATATATGAAATCATACCAGATTGATGTAGGCGGAGACGATATGACTACAGTAGGTGGGGGGACGCTTCAGGGCGGAATAAATACTGGAAGTGTGAACACCGCAGCTGTCGCAGAGGAGAGTCACAACCTTCTAGCATTCGGCACGTCAATAGGCACCGTCGAGTTCTGGGACCCGAGATCAAAGTCGAGAGTTGGTATACTCCCTGGCCAAGAGAGAGAGATCACTGCTCTTGATTTCGACAGATCAGGACTGTCACTAGTGACTGGTTCTTCAGAGGGCATAATCAGGATATTTGATCTTCGGCGACCCGTTCCAATTCTGCAAAAAGATCAAGGATACGGTTATCCAATTAAAACACTGATACATATGACCACATCTTCCCAAGAAAAGAAGATTCTATCCGCAGATAAACGAATCATCAAAGTATGGGACGAGACAGATGGCACCGCCTGGACATCAGTTGAACCAGCAGTCGATATCAACTCTGTTGCATGGTGCAAAAGCAGCGGCATGATTTTGACAGCAAACGAAGGGAAACAGCAGCACGCCTTCCTTATCCCACAACTGGGTCCGGCACCAAAATGGTGTTCGTTCTTAGACAACATGGTCGAGGAGATGGCAGAGGAAGCTCCAACAGAGACATACGATAACTATAAGTTTTTGACCCTGCCAGAATTGAGGCAGCTTAGCCTCGCCCATCTTGTTGGGACCACCAATCTTCTGAGGCCATATATGCATGGCTACTTTGTTGCCTCAAAACTGTATGAAGAGGCTAGACTCATTGCGAATCCGTATATATGGGACGAGGAAAGAACTAAGAGAGTCAAAGAAAAAGTGGAGAAAGAGCGGGCTAGCAGAATCAGAGGAGGCAAGAAAGTCAGAGTCAACCAAAACTTGGTTGATAAATTGCTCAAAAAGCAAGAGCGGAGGAAACAGGTCGACAGTGACCAAGGCGTGTTAGGAGATGCTCGATTCAGCAAGCTGTTCGAAGATGAAGAGTTTCAAGTTGATGAGACGAGTCGCGAGTTTCGAGCTCTCAATCCCAGCACCAAGGTCGACGGCCCTGCCGCGTCAAAGGAAGCCGATAGTCAGAATGACACAAGTGATACAAGTGAAGATGAAATCATCTCAAAGCCCAAACCAAAACCAGAGATGCGCATATCGTCATCATCCTACAGAAAATCTGGTCACCAGCGGCAAGATAAAGCACTTGGGTCACGCATATCAGGTGCTAGTCGCGTTAGTAAGGCCAAAGGAGATGTTGTGGGAGAACGGCAAATAACATTTGCACCGAGTTCTAGCAGAGACACAAAAGAAAGGGCAACCACGACGAAGAAAGGTAGACGAGATGATGGTAGACGAAGTGCGAGTGGGAATGTCTTCAGAAAATTATAATCAGTCCGACGATCATCCTATCATATCAAAACGCCACCACCCACTGAAACTCCATATCCTTCATTGCAGACATTCCTCGTACAATATCGTACGAATAAATACATCTCGGTCACGAGAAGACTGTCCGACAGTGCTCATCTACCAACTTTTTTCGCCCATTTCGATCCTTTGGGTGGCTGCTGCAACTCGAACGAGGACAACTTCGAGTTTCCTTTTTCCAAGTCCATAGACCGGCCGGGTGTTGGCGGCTCCTCATCAATCCTCGCCATGCCTGCCCTGCTTGGTCGTTTCTGGTTTATGTCTTTGGGAAATGTTGAACGTCGAGGTGTCAATGCGGTAACGACCTTCTTTGCCGATCTTCGAATTGTCTTTCGGATTTCCCACGAACGTTTCTTGGCGAGGTAAAAGAGCACGGATGTCACGACTATCCCATGGTCAGCAAATGAGATTACACTTAAGTCTTTTTTGAGCGTACTTCCGAAAATTACAACGCATACCACACCAACAATCACGGCAACTAGTGCCCCTGTAGATATCTGTATGGATCCAGATGATGGACCAGCAGCACCGGCATCCGAATCGACTGTTGATGGGCTATCGCGTGGCTGTAGTGGTGCCATATCTAAGAGAGGAAGACTAGGGCGTCTGCTGGAGATGGCTGAGAAATGAATGACGCGTAGAGCAAGATTTTTAGAAAGAAATCTGGTATCAAACCGAGGGTCGCAGACCATAAATGGATGATTTAATAAAATTGAGAAGCATGAGACAGTTAATGATTTTGACGGTGTTGTGAAGTAGAGAGAGTCTTATATGCGAGATAACTACTGTTTTACTGAAAGAGGGCGGTTGCATCGTGATCTATATTGGTCCTAAAAACAGCAGCACCTTGCGCATCATATATGGTGAAACTGGCAAGAGAATTTCTTAAGCTGTAAGTCACATTGTTCAATATGGTTGATTGGTGAAAAGTCCTTGAGGGTTGATTCTGGGCGGCTACACAAATGTTCAGAATCTATTTCTGGATCCAATCACAACAAGGCGTCAAGGATGAATTAACCGAAGATCTCTGTTACACTTGACCAACCAAACAGCAACTAAACAGCCACCAAACAGCCCCTCTCTGTCATTAGTCATGCATCATCTGCTGCAGCTTCGAAGTCTACATCTGCGTCAGTCTCAGCCCCAGTGTATAAATCCGCGTCAACCCCTGCATCATCTGCTTCGATGGCGTCGCAGGACACCAATCCCCCAACTGTGCAATTCACGACAGTTGAAGCGCTCTTTGAGCTAATTAATCATATTCCTGGAGATATTCTGATTGTTACGGGTATATCAGCTTAGATCTATATATCTTTACTTACAATTATACTAATTATTTTTAGAGGTCTCTTATCAAGATTTTGCTATAATTGAGAAAGAGAGAGAGATCCGTGGACGCGGGTTTCGGTTCCGACGTTATCATGCAGACTCAAGACTCCTTATTATTACAATCCCGACTGGAATTCACGAAAGCCTCCATATAGAGCTTTATCAGCAATGTCGAGATAAACTTGTCCGAATGAATTTAGAAAACCATTGGAAATCAAAAGCCGCTACTACATATCGAGCAAGAGAAGGACACCCTGGTGGCGATGGTGGTGAAGGCGATTCGACTGGTGGACCAAAACCAGATCGTAAAGAACATGGAAAATGGCCTACACTAGTTATTGAAGCTGGGCATTCTGAATCACTGCCTGAGCTAAGAGCAGATATGAGATGGTGGTTCTCTACATCAAACCACGATGTCAAGATTGTGATTCTTGCCAAATTTAATCACGAGCAAAGTTCAATTTTATTAGAGAAATGGGAGGAACAAGAACGAACACCGAGACAAGGAGCAGCGACAACCCGATGGTCTGCGGCTCTAGAACCAGTGTTACAACAAGCAATTACAATTACCTACGATAACACTGGAGACCCTAGAAACACAGCATCATTTACTGTCAACGGAGGTGCTTTAGTACTGGAGTTTAGACTCCTATTCCTCAGAGATCCAGGCCCAGGAGAAGCGGATATTGTCTTTAGCATCCCAGAACTGCAATCGTATGCAGTAGAGGTCTGGACATAACGTTAAACAAATGCTTCAGAATGGCGCGAGCCATCTTTTTTTCTTTTTCCTTTGTGGCGCAAGCCATCTTTTTTCCTTGTGGCGCGAGCCATCTTACCTGACTGGTCAGCCGCTTCTTTCCACTTCCTTCCACTTCCGCTCTATGATCTCCCTCTCATTCACTTCCCTTCACATTTCCATCAGCGACGGATATCATCCAGTCTCTGAAGATAAATGCTTCATCCTGGAACGATTTGGCAGCTTGAACATCTCAAGGGCTACCACAGTAGCTAAGTTATTCTCATAAGCTGCCCACAGCAGTCCGCTCTACCTCTCCATTTCTGTACCAGTAACTTCCCATAATTGTACTGCAATCATCAAGGAGTGGTATTTTTGGGTTAGACAATCACGCTTGATATATTTTAAGCCGTTGCACTCCTCTACCACCAAACGCCGCAAAATTGGGTCACAAGTCTTCTAAGCATCCAGTCGCTCCACCAATCAGATCAGGTTTGTTGAGAAATGAATTATGCTGAAATTGCGCCTAACAATAGCTAGGAGCAATCATTTAGCCGACATGGCCCTCCCTGAAGAGCAAGAAGGCGAGTCTATGCCTCTGGGCTTAGACATCGGCGCCGTCGAACTAGAAATGATTCAGCCAACCCCTGATTTCAGCGTACAAGATAATTCTCATGATCATCAACTAAGGCCAGATAATATAGTCCTTGGGGAAAACCCGGAACCGGAAAGCATTGGGACAAGTGTTGTTGATGCATCAGCTGGGAGCGTCGAAGACGAAAGAAGGACCCATAGAGCTGAGCTCGCTTCCAAGCACCCTATCAACGATAGTCAACTTGCGGGTATTGGGTTTAAAAGCCAGGTTCATGAAGGCCCCGGTTCCTTATCCCCGGAATCTGAAAGAATTCTTAAAAATGCGAGCATAGCTGTTTCAACACTATCGCCGGAAGTGGGTGGCCGATATATTGTGCGTAATGCCCCTCACGAGGATATTCTAGAAGAAATCAAATCTGCTTTCAAATTCGTCAAAAACGGACCTACCAAGTTTTCGGAGAAGATAGCAGGTAAAAATTTACACCAGAACTCAGCAGTCAAACCTAACTCTCCTCTAATATTGCGGTATGGCCAAGTTTGTAAGTATATGGACGCTACATTTCTCATATTTCATGCTGACTTCATTGTTCTGCTGCAGATTCTAAAAACACTCCCACACTACCAGTGAGATTGATGGAAAATTTGAGCGACGAGGATTTAATTACCAATTTTAATGCACACGAAGATTCCGGAATATCAATGGAAGAAGATTGTTCCAACCCCATGTCAAACGCTCTCGAGTCCAACGCACAATGCCCTGTCAAGTTTAAGACACTGCAGGTCTCAATACCTCTGCAAAATTCGGGAGAAGATGGGAAGCAAAAGCAGATTAATATATCGGATGAACTTCCAAACTATCAATCAATAGCCTCACCTCTGAATTGCGGCCTTCGTTCTCGACAAATTCCATTAATAGGCCACCTAGATGGCGAAGCGATTCTCGAAAATGGAACTCTGTCTCATCCGTCGTGCTCTTTGATAGTCTCAGATGAAAAATCAAGAAGATCACAGCCATATCAGAAAGCCACGCCTAACAACAGGTAATTCTACTCCGTCAATATGAGCGTGCCAAAGCTAACACGAATTCTGTAGGGTTAGAATAAAACAACCATTTCCCGATGTTGCAAATGCTGCAATTAGATATAATAATCCAGGCCAAACACTAGGTCCAAATCAAAATGAGAAATATAATGGAGGTGATCTCGGTCAGCCCAGTGCTGATGCTAAATATTCAATATCAGATAATGCCCCAATTTCCCCAGCGCCTAATTGTAAGGATATGAGCCACAATATCCATCCCGCACAATCTTGTGGGGAGCTGCAGCGAGGTGTATCAACAAGTCACCATCTTAGTTTGAGGGTTGCTGGACGGAAAATACCTCCAAACGGGACCCTTTGCGCTTCGTCTAACGAGCGGTCGTTAGGCCATCCGATTATAAATGAAGACCTAAGCACAAACTTGAACTCAATCTTGACTGACTTTGGACTGGAAGATAGTGCATCCGAAGGAGTCAGTGCTCTCTTTAGGCCAGCTCCTCTAAAGCAACAAAATACGGAAGAGGATTTTACGGCAGGCCTTAAGATTTCGAAAGCTCATCAGCATAATCTGAAAGACACCAATATTGTAGGCGATATAGCAATGGCTGGTGCCAGCGCTGATTGCATTCTTGCAGATGGTCGATTTTCCTCATCCCAAAATCAAGTCCTAATGAGGCCCGTTAGCAGGCAGTCATCGTCTCATTCTCTGCCACAATCCAACCATACCAACGGTGCAATATCGACTGTGAAGGATGCGTCAGATAATTGCAATCATATTCAGCATACTTCTCAACTGCCTACTACCCAGAGTCATCTCAATCCAAAGATGAACGTATCAGAAACAAGACATAGCTATAAGAGAGGCTCGCAGAGGTATAGCCCGCATCCCCTTCAAGAAGAAAAACACTTCTGCAAGGTGGTTCAAGCCCAAGAAGGCCTAATCAAGCATAATCAAGAGGTTGAGGATATTTTGAATCATGTTGAGCACCAAAAGGAAGTTATCCAATTCCTGCAGTCCGAACTGGAGAGACTTAAAGCATCCGGTGTCGAGAAATTTGAGAAGGTACAAGCCTTAGAACGGGAGAAAGTGGCCTTAAAAGCCAAAGTTAAAAAATTTGAGCGTCTTTCTGTTAGGTACAAGGATCACATGAATGAAGTGGTAATATCGCAGAAAAATCTCTTCAGAGAGTCTCAACGGATGCAGAGTGTACACACTGATATGAAGATTTTCCAAGAAGCCTATATTACTCGGGAGACACATATCAAGAGGCTTGAGTGCCTACTACAAGAGGCCAAGGAATTTCGTGCCCCAGCCGAAAAGCTGCTTACTGGTAGGTAAGCTATGGTCGCTGACCAAATCAAACTAATTTTGTGTAGCACAGCGGGAGAATGAGGAACTTATTGAGCTCGTCCAAGAAAGTAGGTGCTATGAAATTTCCCACGTACAATTCTAAATGATATACAGCTTCGAAAGCCAACCAATTGCTACAAAGTGACCTCGAAAAGAACATAATCGAGCTAGGACGAGAGCGTCACAACGCTTCTCAGTTTCAGAGGCTGTTTAATGCGCAACTTGATGCTCATAAGGAACTTGCAGAACATTTGAGAAATACAAAATCTGGTATAATTGAGGACCTCACGAACGAAAATGGAATCCTTGCAGCCATTCTACAGTGTAAGAATTCAACACAAGAAAAGTAAGATACTAATTGTATTTAAAATCAAATTGCGTATATTCAGCTAACTGAACACAGAATTGGAGAAATTTTAACCGCCGTCAATGTTATGAAGTCTTACAATGAAGACTCTCAACCTGTCTTGGAGGGACTAGTTGAAAACCTCTCCATAAAGTCTGTACACATTTTTCTCTCTCATATGTGGGTATTTGATCTAACTATAGACTTCATTAGGGTTGAGAATATAGTTCAGGCGACAGAAAATATTAGTGGGAGTGTCCATGAATCCCATCTGAAGCATTTCGCTGATCTAAAGGAAAAAATTGATCAGATTCCTCTGGATAAAAAATCCGAATGTCAACTCAACAATCTCATTGCAGAACTTCGTGGCTCAAACGTAACTTTAAGTTCTAACCTCAGTTCTCGGAAAGCTGAATGTCAGGACCTAACAAAGAGAATTGATTTGCTAGAGTCAGAACTGACTAACTGTCGTGGCCAACTCAGCACGAAATGCGATGAGCTAGCTGCAGCCCTCGCCCTACCGAAAGAAGACCCGAAACTCAGAGAAAGATGTTATAATCTGGAGCGCGAAAATATTTTTCTTCAGGGCCAAGCAGACGGGGCAGCTCGAGAAGTGGCCAATATTAAAGAGGAGCTAGCCACACTCCGTCAGACTTCGCTAGAAACCGAAAGGCAACGTCTTCTACTGGAGGATAGATGCAACGATGCTCAAAAATGCCTGAAAAATTATGATGAGGAGAAGCAGACATATATGTCCAAGGCAAAGTTTGATATTGAGAAAGCTCGGCAAGATGTTGCGAAAGATTCTCTTGCAGTCAAGAATGAATTGATTATTCGTCATAATGCACATGCGAAAAACATACAGCAGAGGAGAGCGGAGGCCGAATCGCAAGTAAAACACATGAAGGAGGAGTTGCAGCGTATGCAAGATGACAGAGAGACTTATATTGACCGGACTGCCCAACTCCACCGAGAATTGTCCGTATACCGAGAGGAATCTAATCGTCAAGTCGAGCATATTATGCAGTTGGAAATGCAGGGCATAAGTCTAGAGGCCTTGGCAAAGCAAGAATCATCCCTTGAATGTGCTCGGGGGGAAATCCCTGAACTTAGAACTCACCTGGAGCATGTTCAGAAGGAAACTACCACAAGTCTGTGTGACGCTCTTCAAATGTTGCGAGAGATTGAAAATCACCTGCGAAAGGTAGATGGCCTGGAACGCGAAAATAAATGCCTACTTGATCAGAACTTTACCCTGCAAGAACAACATAACGCATGGAGTACATCAACTACTCCGTATACCAAGATAGTTCATGACCAGGAGCCTCATGATGATCGTGTAGCTGTACGCAAGCCCTCAGTTGAGATGAAATTACCCATAAACTCCGGGGGGAGCAACCAGGTGGACTTAGCATCATTTCAAGCCATATTTACTGCCAATCATACAATCCTACCATGCATTCTGCATCAGACACATGAAATCCAACCAAATAGAGCTGGTTTAGTAGATTCTGTTTCTTTTGATACTACAGCTCTGTCTAGGAACCCCCTTGTGGCAAAGCCTAAGCCAGACCAGAGCACTGCCAAGCCTTGCCAGGTAACAGGCAGCGACACCTCTACTAGTAATTCTTTGGGAGGGGAGAGAGATATGCCCTCCTTACAACTGCCCTCATATAAACCACTGAAAGTTGCAAATCGCAAGGCTCATGGTTCCAAGATCACGGAATCTACTTGGTATCCAAAGAAAGCCGCTGCATATAACCTTCCAAATTTAGAAGCCTCACATACTTCTCTTACGACTCAAGGGACTGCACTCAAAGTCCCAACACCTACTGAAGACATTATACCGTTTTCAAACTTTAGTCCCATCAGACCTCAACCCACAGGTTCATCAATCGATATTTCCCCCATCATGAATCACATAGAGGCTATCAACAACCAAGAGGACCTCCACAGCTTATCTGAAGCAAAAAGAGGCAATAAGCAAAATTGTTCTCGAGCAAAGCATACTCATCTCACAAAAGGTCACAAAGTCAAAAGAACTTCGCCGCATACATTGCCTAATCATACCGGGGTAAAATATCACCTTGGCTATGAGTCTCCCAGCAATGGAAGCATAGGCGCTACGAAGAATTCTTCTGAGGTGATATTAAGTGTTGTTGGGCTACAAGAGTCAAATGGTTCCAAGAGACCTCTGCCTCCAAAGACATTAACTCTTAAGAGCGTTTTAAAAAAGCCGACCACCAGGATTGGTGTCACCAAACCTGATGCCCTCCAATCAGTTTCTAACTCCCCCACTCTATTGAAGGATGTATCATCTAGTCGAGGCATTAATAAGAGCCAGCGACGAGCAGGGCCCGAACCTGGGTACAAGAGGGTCGCAAGTGGCCATGTTATCAAATCTAGTAATGGAGGTGCTCCATTCGATATCGGGCCGCATGGTGAAGATAATGTATACAATGGATCTTCCCAGTACCAGCGTGCTAGGCTTTTATCAAAGCAATCTTCTCTCATGCCTGGCCCGAAACGAAACGAGCGAAAGAGGGCCGCTTCGTCTTTCCTCGGGGATGAAGGGAGCCAGAAACCATGCAAAGCACCTCGAACTTCCTTACATTTCAAGTCAACTTTGATCGTTTCTCCTAGCGTACGAATCGTGCCAAACTCGCAAGAAACGAAGAACGCCCGCTCCACGGTCATTAATTAAGTCACTCCTCTTATTACTCGTTCGCCGCACTCGTTCATGACACCTGACAACTTGCTCTTCATCATGGCGGCCATGATGGCTTCTGGCCTTTGCTTTCTTATAAACATTTGGCTTCACAGGAGGTATATAATAGATGATGTCTTTACAGAGGTGCATTATACATACACTGTTTCTGGACCCTATTCCGATATGATCTTTAAGAGAGGCGCACCTTGAAGTGCTACGTGCACCGGGATGCAGGACACTGGCGTCTGTATCACTAGCTCTTTCTTTGCTGGAAATATCTTCCTTCTATCGCTATCATCATGTGATGACAAGCTCCTCTAGCTAACAGACTATCAATGTATATATGTACGAAGCGTAACAGGCATATGACCTTAAGACCCGTTCTTTCGCTTGATGAATCCCCGTAGCAAATCAATGTAACGCCTGTTCGTGCCCTTATACACTGTTTGTATAATCGTACATGCGTGCTCGCTTTAATATGCCCCCAGTTCTAGTCCCTTCATCCAGTCTTTGTATGGCATGTTCGACGGTGTCTCTGGGTAGGTAAATAATGGCATTCTCGTATAGGTCAATTAACCTCGTCCACCACGCTTCTGCTCCAAGAAAAGAACCTTCTTTCGCACTGCAGTATGTCACGTCAGCTTCATTTTCACACTTTTCAACAAATTCTTTCGAGATTCTCCAATTCCAACCCTGCTCCACAGCCGCCGAGTCATCCACTAATTCTACCCTCATCTACAATAAACCGTATACAAACGGGAAACTAACTCACCAACAGGATCATACTTGAGCATACTCAGTGGCCGGTGCGTGCGCGGGCGAACCATTGTCTTATAGTAGCCGGTGAGGGCCATAGAGATGAGGCGCACGGCAATAGTACGGGATTTGGCTTTCAGAACTCCTATTAGTTCACTTGCACATACAATCAATGGAAAGACTGCCCTGCGTACCTTTTTTTGCCATAGTGAGAGATTGATGGTTGCGTCGGCGTGAGACCGGTCGTGCTGAGGTTGGAAAGATTACTTTTTACTGGTGCCTTATTCGCCAGGCTAATTAAACTGTTTCCCCCTGTCGCGACATACGTACACTGTCTCTCTTGACTAAATATTGCCTTTATTCTCCTTTTTCCTTTTCTTGGAAATTGAGCAGAAAAATTTAAAAATTCCAGGATTGGAGCTGGTGAGAATGGGTCGATCCTGTAGAACCCTCCTAGAGAGCGATTTTGAAGATATGTGTCTACAGCAAGACATTTTGGCACCGGTGGGCGCACTTGCTCCCTCGCTTTCCTTCACGAACATCGGAATGCGTGCCATGCGTAATGCCTTTGCTGACCTAGTCAATCCGAGAATCTGGGTGCTTGCTCATACTTCTGGAGGTATCTTCTCCTCTCAATAATATAGATACAGCGGCGATATTTAGTCTGGACCCCACGTCCTTCCCCTTTCCATCAACTGCCCATCCTTCCTCCATCTCTTCCTGCCCGGTCCTCCGTATATGAAACGGTCCTAAATATTTGAAAGGCAGATGGTATCGAGAGATAAATTTGTGGAACTCATGAGCGTTATTGCATCATATTTAACGCAGTTAGTCGTACTTAATATATCTGAAATTCCCATCGGCCATTTGGATATTGATATGTTTTGATGCAGCTCATTTGAGTTGAGAGAACTCTTCAATAGAATATTCATGACTCTACCCTCCAAACACCAGCCTTCCTGCTAAACCCATTTCTAGGTGGCTATTGGCCCAGCACCGCAAATACTATTTACATGATTTATGCTCAGCGCCATGTAATCATCTAAACTCGTCCATGAACTCTTTATGGAACTTGGTGATCCGCCCAACCCACTCCGTGCCTGGTGCAAGGAATGTGGTCCTAAAATGCAGGGTGCCTTCTTTCTGGCCAAATCCTGAACCGGCGACGATGCATATTCCAGTAGCGTCTAGAAGACGGAAGGAATAGAACTCGTCGGGAGTGCGGTTCTCTTTCTTTGCGGCTTCGATCGCTTTCTGTGATAGCTTGATTGTGGGGAACAGATACATGGAGCCCTGCAAACGTTAGCAATGAAGGATGTAGTTCTTTCGTAACTACAGGAGATGAAGACGTACTCGAGGCTCCTGGCACTCTACTCCTTCCATCTGCTTGAATGCCTCATATAATGCTGTGGCTCTTTGATTTAGACCAAAGAATATTCCGTCCCACTCTTGCTTGTAGAGTTCGTAACTCGGCTCTCCTTCCCTAGGAGGATTAACCATCATCTCAACGAGACACTGTCCTACGACGGGGGCACACAGAGTGATTGATACGAATTTGTAGATCTGTTCAGCGACCTCGGGATCAAAGCCACATAACTCGAAATACCCGCCACGGTGGCCACACTCCCCAACCATGCCCTTCGAGATGCTGTGTAGTGAAGCAAGCTCCACGTACTTGTACTTTGCTGGATCGCTTTGCTGCATCTTCCTCAAGACGCCCTTGAAGCTGTGGAACGTCCCAATGAAAACATTGGTCTGGTAGACCTCGTCAGCTATGATGACCAGCCGTTCTTGAGCGGCGAATTCAATCACAGCTTTGACGTCCTCCTCGGAAAGGCTGGATCCGGTCGGGTTTCCAGGGTTGATTATGACGATGGCGCGGACATCAGTTCCTGCATCTACTGCTTTCTTGTGGGCGGCCTTTATGGCCTCGACATCTGTGCCCCAACCCTTAGATTCCTCGAGATAGTATGGAACGCATGTTGCATTGAGGACGGCTAGTGTAGCAGTATAGAGTGGGTATTGGGGGATGGGAACTAGCACTCCAGTTTGCGGACCAGCGCAGATGATATGCAATAGAGTGTTGACTCCAGATGATGCACCCGCAGAGAGGTAGATGTCCTTGGCTTCGGTTGGGAAACCATCTCGTCCTGTGACGTATGTTAGAAATTGTGAGTCTCAGTAGCCATGCGCTATACACACTCTCGAGAAACTTCGCGACGCTCTCCCTGATTCCCAGGGCTCCGGCACTAGCACTATAGGCACCAACGGATCCCACCTCTTTCAGCAGCCACTTCGCCCTCGCAATTACATCGCTTTTGTATCCTAAGTGATTCAGCAGGACACCCTCATTCTCCAGAAGTACAGGATTTTCGACCAAGCTTAGGACCTGTCTGAAAAAGGTGATAGGCTTTTGGTCCAGTTGCTGGGGATTGCCAATATTTGCAGAGATTATTTGGTCAAAGGGGAGGTCGGTGACGCCACTTGCCAAACTGGACCGGTATTCTTCTGATCGTACGGCAAGCTCCCCTCTCACGGCATATTTTGCCTCTTTGACATGGGGGTTGATATTATTTATGTTCAAGCTTCGAAGCGGCGTGGTGGTCGACATGGCGCGCAAAAATATGGGCAGTTGGAAGGAGGGTCGAATTGGGCGTCGAGTTTTACCTGGCCGATGTGTCTTGTTAAAACAAGGTGACGGGGAGAATAGGAGGGTATGGAATCACAAAGTCATGAAGAAATTCTGCGCTTGCAAAGTACGCGGTATGACTGTGAGGGATCAAACATTCGCCAAACCCCCACCAACGCCCATACACAAGGATACTGTGAACGCGGCTACGGCCGGCACCGGAAGGCAACGGCGTCGTCCAGCAGATCACAAAACCCAGGCCAGCAACGCAAATTCTCACGTACCTGGTGTCGATGATGCTGGGGAGTAGCGCGGTGGCGAGTAGGAGGGACGGGATTGGTAGCAAAACTCGAGCAATCGGGTGCTCGGCGCCCTTGCTCGAAGACCAGTAGCCACCATAGCTATTCGGCGGCCCCGTCAGTGCGAAGGGAGAGCTGACGAGCTATGGACCTCGTGGCGGTATTGAGCAAAGATACCTACCTGGCCTGAAAAGGAGGATCCGAACACCAGGGTCGTGAAGGAAGAGAGGTAGGAGAAGAATCATACCAGAAAGAGCGGAAATGTTGAGAAATGCGAACCCCTGCAACTGGATCCCACAGATAAGCTCACTATACCGCCGATAAAGGGCCTTGGGATACTCGAGTGTTGGCTGCCCGCCAGCCCGCCATGATGACTGTGGTATATTTTTATTTTATTTTATTTTATTTTCATATATATAATTTCTTTTGATATGGCAAACTGACAATTGTGGGGGGAGCAGCAGTGAAGGGCGGTGGGGGATCTGCGGAGGGGTCATCAAAGGGCATAATGCGTGCACTATCAGGCGTTACGCCATATACGAGTTAGAAGTCACGTCTATAAAGTAAACACTATCTATTATAGAGTATGAGCAAGATGCAACGAGGCCCCTTCCTCATATAATCATAGCCACCACTCGTCCGCCTTCTGTGGATCCATTGATGGGGGCGAGTAAACCTCCATCCGTCGTGATATACTTGACAAACTCATTGGTGGCGCCCCTCCCGACAGCAACAGACGTTGGGCCCTCGACAAGGGTGTCGTTGATCCCGCCTAAGACTGTCACAACCTTCCCACCTGCGAGGGGGATGCGATTGATAGAGTTTGTGTTTCCGTCAGCCATGTACACGAATCCCCCAGCTAGATCTAACGCGAAGTCATCAGCAGAGTAACCCGACTGGAGGATCTCTACTGGGCCGACTTTTTCGAGCGTCAAGAGGGAGACGGGGACTCGGCACAGGAGTGAGGCGTCAGTGTTGTCAAAATAGACAAACACCTTATCTGTGTCAGCAATGGGCAAGACTTTCACTCCATTGACACCAAGCTGCCCGCCGGCTGGGACGGCCATCTCCGGCTCCTGCAGGAGTATCCTGGACTCCCCGGTATTCACGTCGAGAATATAAATGACGCCATCGATGGAGTCCGCGATAATGACCATCCCTTTAAAAGCATCCAGTGTCGCCATCCCATTGAGCAGGCCTGCGTTGGGAAAGGCCGCGACTTCCTTGGTCACGATATCCGGATTCTTGGCTGGATCATAAAATGATAGGTCGACAGATACGACGCTGAAGGTGCCTGGTGCATAGTCGGGGCTCGATGAGGCTACAACGTAGAAGTGATCCGGTTCTGTCTCGGTAATGCCTAAGAGAGCACTTAAGGGCGCGAAACTGTGGACTAATGTTGCACCCTGGGTTGAATTGGGATGCACACTGGCGGAAATGGGATCGATCAGGTACAGATCAGGCGCGGAAAGCAAGGTGACAAGCAGCTGGCCCGTTTGACGGATCGCGATATTTTCGACCCATGTGGGATTTGGAAATTGGTGGACGATGTAGGATTCTGCTTGAGGAGTATACCCTCGACGTGAGATATGAGCTCCTTGCGCCGAGGAGGCCAACGCAAGACATGACAAGAGATACGGTATTCGAGTGATCATATTGATGACAGATCCAGCTCTTACTAGCAAAGTCGAAAGCTGAAGTTTGAACTTTTGGAAAGAGACAACGACAAGAAGACATTGCGAGATATATAGGTATGCTTTACCGTATCTTACCTGTGTACAGCCTAAGCCTCATCTAACGACAGGCTCCGATGACCATACGGCGAGGAGTCATCAGGAAAACAAAGTCTAATGATAGAGCGACCTTACCTGATTTACGTGTATTGGGAATGTGCGAGGAACTCTCTGTCAGTGCTTGAGCTGTCGCACCGAGGCTAACCAGCCTTCAGCCCATTACCGTGTCGCTATGACGCGGCAGGCGGGTCGCAATGCCACCCCAGTGCTAATGAGCTGTTGCTGTGCCTTGGAGCTAGATCCAGATCTTCTGGATTGGCAGCGCGAAGGATTAGGGAAGGTGGAGTTTCAAGCAACAGGAGATGAGGATGCTGCGGCGGCCAAATGATATAAAGTGGGTAGCTTGGTGTGATGGGCAATGACTAACGCGGCGTTGGTGCACGTACCTTTCATCTTGCCGTAACGGACGCCGGATGTGATATTATTTTGAGCTCAATGTGGTATTCGTTTCATATCTTCTGTCTCCAATTCAGAGTAACATTGGGCTGCCACTCATGGAAAATATTGTCACGAACAGACTGTAAAAGGATCAATATCTCGAAGACAAACGAATATGGTGTCAGATGGCCGTGTGACAATCCACCAATTACCAGTGCCATCGGCGGTTAGGCTATCATCACGTGAATATATTTAACACGTGATATATATATATATATCCACTTCTAGTCTTCGGTCTAGTGCTCCATGAAATTCCCCTTCAGCGGCTCCTCCTATTTCTTCTTTCCCGTCCGCGTGAGGACCGTTATGGGTCCTGTGATGCGTCGCACCAGCCTGATACCCTTAGCACATTCCATGCCGTTGCACTTCGGCAGTGATCTCCATCTTGACAACAGAGCTTCACCCCTCGCTTTCTCAACCTGGGATAACACACGCCACCTTTGCAGGTACCTTAACTTCATCCCGACCGGCACTCCTCTCAAGATGTGGGGAAATACCTGGCGAGGGTAGAGAAGGTCGCCATGTGGTATATAGGCGAGGTACAAAAGCGTTTGGATCGACATATCCGTCGCCGGGTAAATGGCAAAAACATTCACCAGGACATGTTTCAAGCACCAGGCGGACCGCTCTCGTCCCCTGGTACAGCCAGAAAATACATGAGTAGTAATAGCCTCAGGCATAAAAGAATATCTTGCTGGCTCTTCTGGACCTATTAGTTGAGAAAGGTTCTTCGTCGCATCTCATGAGTGGTTTCTCTGCGCGTCTGATTGTGTTCAGCTCTTCGCCCTGTGCCATGCTGTAGCATCTACAGTACAGTACCTGTCTCTCGTGCAGTTCCAGTACCGGGTAATAGGAGCGGGATAGAGCCTATACCGAGATGAGGGAGCGAACGCCACCTGGAGGCGATTCGCTGATTTCACGACGTGCAGGGCCTCCTCGTAAGGCAGATCAATGCAGGACGGGCCACACGTGATTGGCGGGTCGAGAAGCTTGGGAGAAGAGGAGAACCGGGGGAGAGAAGAAGAAGGGAAACGGGGTCAGGCGCGCCTGCGAATAGACCTTGGGTGCTGCAATGCCCTCCACCGGGGCGGGCGAGCTGTCAGATGGACCACCACTACAGTAGGTTTCTCCCAGTTGGAGATTCGCGAGGGCATTGTGTCCCATCTGTCCCATCTGTCCCATCGTCTGGTTGGTCGCCTCCACCCTCGGCTCCCCTTTTGGTCCGCGGGGCGCGCCCTCCGCCCAGAATCCGCCGCCAAAGGAGTATGGCCTCTACGCGAAAACCCACCCCCTTGGTTTTCCACCACGGCTTACCCCAGCTCCTCCAAGTCTCCCGCGAGGGTGGCCTATGGAGGTAGAGGAGCAGGAGAAGCTGGCCGATAATCCGGGGTTAGTCCCCCTACCCCAGTGCCCTTAGTTCTAGTCGTGATGTCTCATGGCCCATTCTTTCAGCGGGGAGACGCTGGAGGCTGTTGGTCTGACCCTGCCATCGACAGGGTCAGGTATACCTCCGGGCCATGCACGCAATACATAAGGATCCAGGACTCTTGTTGTTTCTCCTCCAGGCCCAAGCTCTCGATCGAAATACGCACTGGCGACCGACCGCCCTCTGGGTAACGAAGACATTGGCTCGCACCGGCGCGCCCTTCCCTATCGTCTGCCACCTCTTCAAGCACCATGTCGGAATGGCCTCAAGATGAGGTCGTCGAGGCGCCACCTCAGGCCGACCCTGATGTAAGGCCATGCTCCGAATGGGCCTGGGAAGGAAGAAGGGACAATGCTGACATGATTGCGCACAGAAACACCAGGAGGTCGAGGTCAAGGTCATCAGGGGAAACGAGGCCTTCAACGAGGCAATGGTCAAGGAGCCGCCCAGGCCATTCACCTGGCGGACGATGCAGCTTTACGTTGCTTGCTTCATTGGTTTCTTCTGCGCGACAATGAACGGTTACGATGGATCCCTGATCAACAATCTCCTCGAGAACCAGTATTTCCTCAGCTACTACCATGGAGAAAATGCGGGGACCTGGGCTGGTATCGTCACCTCCATGTACCAGATTGGTGGTGTCGTGTCGCTGCCATTCGTTGGACCGGCCTCCGACACCTTTGGACGAAGATTCGGCATGTGGATCGGTTGCCTTTTTGTCATTATCGGAACTATCGTCCAAGGTGTGGCTACTAGTAGTCAAGGTGTCAAGCAGTTCATGGGCGGCCGATTCTTACTTGGATTCGGCGTCAACCTTGCTTCCGCTGCAGGTCCGATGTACGTTGTCGAGGTCTCCCACCCCGCGTATCGCGGTGTTGTGACGGCCGTCTTCAACTGCTTCTGGTGAGAGATACTCTGTCGTACAATCAATCTTCAGCCCCGAATGCTCACATTACCCAGGTTCACCGGATCAATTATCGCATCGGGTGTCGCACGAGGAGGCCTCAATATCGGAGGCAATGTGTCTTGGAAGCTCGTCATTTGGATCCAACTGATGTTCTCCAGCATCATCTTCCTGTCTGCAATCGTGCTCCCGGAATCCCCAAGATGGCTCTATGTCAACAACAAGCAGGAGCAGGCCAAGGCTATGCTTATCAAGTACCACGGAGAGGGCAACCCGGATAGTGAATGGGTCCAACTCCAGTTGAATGAATATGAAGAATTGCTAGAGATGGATGGTTCTGACAAGAGGTGGTGGGATTACAGTGCGCTCTTCAAGACCAGGGCTACCTGCTACCGCCTCTTCTGCAACGTCTCCATTTCGATTTTCGGCCAGTGGGCTGGTAATGGTATGTCCTGCTCGCGTACTCGGTTGGACTTGTTTACTAATATCAATAGCTGTCCTGTCATACTTCCTAGGTAAAGTCCTGACCACCATTGGAATCTCTAGCAACATTGGACAAGCCAACGTCACCTTGATCAACAACTGCCAGCAGTTCTGTTGGGCGCTGTTCGGAGCCAATCTGGTCGATCGCGTTGGTCGACGACCTCTCCTCCTCCTCTCCAATGCCGGCTGCTGTGTGGTCTGGCTCGCTGTGACCGTCTCTACCGCGTTGTATCAAGAATCGATTCCCGCTGGCGGTACTACTGGGACGAACAAGGCCGCTGGCACGGCATCGCTCGCATTTATCTTTATTTTTGGTGCCGTATACTCAATAGGCTTCACTCCTCTCCAGGCACTGTATCCTGTCGAGGTCCTCTCGTTTGAAATGCGTGCAAAGGGAATGGGTTTCTCTGGTTTTGCTGTCGCTGCCGCTGGCCTCCTGAATCAATTCGCCTGGCCGATTTCCATGGATAAGATCGGATGGCGGACCTATATTATCTTCACCATCTGGTGTGGAATACAAGCCGCTGTCGTCTACTTCTTCATCCCCGAGACAAAGAATCGCACCGTAAGCCCCCAAACCTATCGTCCTACACCCCGAGACTAACCTTCAACAGCTCGAAGAACTTGACGAGATCTTTCATTCCTCGAACCCAGTCAGGACATCGATTGCCAAGAAGAGACTCGGTTTCGATGCATATGGCGAAGTAGTAAATATCCAGGACGTCTGAGGACGTGCGTACATATTTTTGTTGCAACACTTATCTACAAATAATGGCGTTGGTGAGAAACAGGCATAGGAACCTTACGTTAATGTTTGACGCTCTAACTGGAATGAATCACATACGGGTCATGTTCATTGCTGTTGATATAAAAATCTAGCGCTGATACCAATATCTTGAACTTTACAATGAAAACTATTAAACAGTGACATCTTAAGAGTTCGCAAGTGGCTACATGTCCATCTCTATCTCTCTCAACTAAATTACAGAAACCCCTCATATTTCAATTCTCTCAGTGTAATGAGAAGTCACAGGCGCGTTCACGACTACATCCAAAGTGCTTCGCAATGCAATCCTCCGGCCCATTTCCACTTATTAACTTTGCTTCCTCTTCCATCACTTAGTGATTTCAGGTCAGTGAAAGCCGGGCGAAAAGGAGATGCTAAGCTGCCATTGTCATCCGTGGCTTGTAAGTCATTTTAAAGCAATGCGTTTCCCATCAGCGGCTCGGGTTCCTGCACATACTCGTTGGCGCGGGCGGGTGGTGGCCTCAGTCCTATTCTCATGAGCTGGACAATTAATGCGAGAAGCGTTCTTTGGGGGGTACATTCATATATATATTTTATCGGTGCAAGGGTAAACTTGTGAATATGCTTTGTAGAAAGGGTTTAGAATATGTAATAGTAAATAAAGAATTCGAACATTTCGACGTCCTGTGTTATACGCCGGTAACTATATGTATCATTCAAAACATAACCATATACTCTTCCAAAAGAGTATAATGAGAGCTGCACTTCACGGGTTTGAGAGCACACTACTCGAAGGCATTAGCATGCCATCATTCTGTATATCGTACATGGCGTCCCAACCCAACCAGTGATTCCATCCATATCATTAAATGCGATATCAAGCACCAATTCTTACGTACCCACCCACGCAAGTCTGGTTCTCTATCCCCTCCATGACCGGACCACGTCTCCCATTGACGCCTTGCTGCTGTTGGTGCGGCGTCGAGCTCCCATATCCATTGGCAAGCCTGAAATTGGCGGCTTGCGCCAGAGTCCCATCGGGGCCTCCTTGTCCGGAAGCAAGTGGCGCGTCGCTCATCTCCACAAAGTCATCTTCTTCCATATCCGCATCTGCATCTGCATCTGCATCAGGGTCGTTGCCTATGGAATCTGGATCGTTTGTCATCTGGACACCACCTTGGTTTGCACCGTTAGGATTGGTGCCATGGTCCACGCTGACCGGCTTTTGTTGAACAGGAGAATGTGCAAGAATAGGCTCTCCAGTGAGGGAGAGTTGGCCAGAGAGTTTACCTGCGCTCCCAGGCCGGCCATTTCTTGCCTCCTTGACAACGTTCTTCCAGCGGCCGATGGCACGCTCCACTACTGCATCAATATGAATATTTCGGTCCATTAGGTTCCATCCCACGTAGATTCTCTCCATCGAAGTCTTTTCTCCCAACATACTGATTATCTTCGAATCGAAAGGGATTGTTTCTGGCCGGGACAGTCTAAATTCCCTTGGGTGTTGCAGGCGGGACAACTCGTCGACTTGGAGTTTCAGATGAGAAATCTCCTGCTGCGAATAGTCTTTGTCTTTCTTCAACTTACCAATCTCATCGCTCTTGGATCCTATATCCCTGGCTAGAGCAAGGGTCCAAAGCTCAGCTCGCGATTGAGGGGTCAGTGCTGTCCAACGTGTGAATACACTGTGAAGGTGCCCCGACATCTGATTCTCAAGCTCGCGAGAGTCCTCTTCGGCACGCCGCGCAACTTCTGCTGGGTCTTCGTTCGCGGCGAAAGGGAGTGGTGGGTAGGAGAGGTCATCATTGGGGGTAGTAGTAGCTATCGTGCATGCTAACCGCCAGCGGCGGAACTCTTCAGAGAAGTGGGCGCGTAGAGCTTGATACTGTTCTTCATCTGGTGGAAGGATGGACCAAGATGATGAACTGGGGAATGGATTGGTTTGATGAAGCGTTGGTGGTGGAGGGAGGCATTTGAGCGTCAGAGATGGGAAGTCAAGTGTTAGAGGGTCGTAGTCAAAGATTGCTCTGCCATCTATGCGTTGCCTAGAAGAAGTTGTTAGTGATGAGCAGCGGCAGTTGTGGAAGCTCTTACTTCGCAGCTCTCAAGGACCCAAGGAGTTCTCGCAATGCCAATTCTGCAGCTCTCGCGTTGTCTAACGCATCTACCATCTTTTCCTTTTGTTCAAATGTCGACTTTGCGAGCATATGCCTGCTCACCGACCTATTCCTGCTGTCCATCTTCCTTCCACCTTCCCTCTCCTCTATTTCCCAGCCTCTGCCAGTGCCGTCACTCCTTGTGGAAGGAATATGATTTATAACACCAGTTGCTTCCCATGAGGGCTTATTTATTGCATATCCCCGCTTCCCGGAATAGGAATCGAGATCTCCAACGCTGCTTCCAACACGCAGACTGGGAGATCTCTTCCCGCGCTCGGCAGAGTCGAGAGGGCTTCTCTCCCGCCCCCCAGGTGTTTCCCCAGGCGTGGATAACTCTCGCTGCGCTGTAGAGTTCCTCGGTTGCCTCCTCGTGATGCCCCCTCGCATCTTTCGGATCTCGTCTACATTGTGAATGCCGTCCGCCGGTTTTGGGTTCTTCTCCTTTATGTACAGGTCGAGATGGCGGCCGAGTGACGAGGAGGTGAATGACTGGTGGCAGAAAGGACAAGATTTGTCCTTTGGAGCTGAGACTTTGGCACCATTCACAGAGGTATCGGCATTCGAGCCCGGGGTACCTATCTGCTCAGTCATATCGTATGCCTTCGTGTAAAGGGGCAAGGTGGGTTAAGGTCGCATTGAAGCTGGGTAACTGCAGATCGTGTGGCGAAATGAGTCCAAAAAACGAACGATGCGATTGAATCGGAATAGAAATCATAGACAGAAAGTATATCAGCAACCGAAAGGAGGTGTATTCAAACTCAAGGTGATAGCTGTTGGAAGCTTTTGAATCGATCATCCCGTGCCGTCTTGGGGACATTTTAATCGCGCTAATATTGACGCAGGGATGTGGCGGCGCCTATAAGGGGGTCCCGTATTTAGTACAACGTACATGTGTACACTACGCAGCGCGCAAGACACAAACAAGAGGCAAACAGCGAATTGGCCATTCAGCTCGTCCATTTTTCTTATTTTACGGCCATGCCACATTATAAACCAGCTTCACGTATATAAAGAGTTGGATTGTGGGAAGTAGCCTTTGGTGGTGGATGCTTCTCAAACGAGATCTCTTATATTCATCGCAATCTATGCTGTCTTCCTAAACATGCTATTCACAGGAATCACAGGAATGTGGCCAAGGGCCGATAGCTCTATAAACTCGTGAAGAATACGATAGTGAAGGCGGCACGATTCCCGCTCTTTCCAATTACTGCAGAAGAGGATCCTGAAAACTGTTAGGGCTGAATAATAAGGATAGATGGAATTCCTTACTCTGAAGTGCTTTTGGAAGTTGCCTTGTTTGTTGTTTCCCCACTGAAACTTGCGTCTTTCCCGTTCCTCAACTTTTCTCGACCGTTTCTCGGCTGCTTGGACTTCTCTCTTCTTCTCGGTGGTGACACCAAGCATCCCTGTGCCGCCGTTCGCACGACTGACAAGAGCTCTGCCACGCTCTCTCTCATCACGGAGTGCTACTCCTCTGTGTCCTTCTTCAGAATCAGAGTTGGCGGCCCATTCAAGAGCAAGTTGATCTTGTCTTTCCGCGGCTGATGGATGGCTGTGTAGATTCTGCTTAAAATATTTATTCAAAGATCGATGACCGGCAGTACGTCCGGAAGGTAGATGAAGTTCATAGTCAGAATAGAATACTGCATGATTATGCTTGTGTGCATGAGAGTGCCATCCATCCCTGTTGTGGTGGGGGCGGGGGTTTGAGTGGGAGTGATGTGGGTGTTGATCGAGCCTCTCATACTGGTGTGTTCTTTGATCAAGAGGAACTGCGGTAAGATCTGCAGAATCCAGTGATGATGCAGAGCTATCAGTCTCCCATCCATCGCCATCCTCCACCGCTCCGCCGCCTTCATCCGCCATTTTGGGTTGACGTCTAGCGCCCAATTTTACTCCACCACTTCGGTTCGTCCCGGGCAGTGCATCCTCAGAGTCCGATTCTTCGTCATCATCTGAGTAAGTACCCCTGAAGTCATAGAATTCGCCGATATCTAGCTGTTCTTCTTCGGTATCGAATGGTATTTTGCAATGTCCTTTGTCCCTCATGTGTGTTTGTAAGCCAAACACGCTTGGCTTGAGTTTTCCGCAGTATAAACATTCATGCAAGTCGTAGATCTTCTCTCTCAGGGATTCAATCAACCCATCAAGGTCTACCAAATATGGCTTCTCGGGAATGAACATGCCATGTATTCTTTCCATATGCACGGCATTTAAAGGAACCGTGGGTGAGTCGTAGTTACAGAAGAGACAACGCTTCAAAGAGGTTTCGATTAGGGCCACATCGGCTGTGGCAGTAATAGACGAGCCTGTTGTAGTAGACTTGGCATCGTCTGCAGGAGGAGTGGACTGATGAGGTCGTGATGGTCGGCGAGGCTCTTGGGGCATTTCTTTTATATTCGTCTTCCTAATACCTTCGACAACCTCGTTGAATTCTTCTTCTGCGTCTGAATCGATGTTCTCAATTGTCGGTACAGGCTCGCCAAGAGAAAACGTGGAACTCATCACCGAGCTGGCTTCGTCGTCCACTTGCTCTTCTCTTGCCTCGATCAACTTTGATTTATGCTTCTGGCTCCCTACATGGTTTTGATATGCGTTTTCGCTAAAGTACGTACGTTGACAGACGGTACAAGTCTTTTCGTAAGCGGCTTTGGTAGCTGCAGCATTCGAGGACGCTTGGGCTTGGAGGACCTTTTCAGTGAAAATCTCAGATGAGATGGGTGGGAGTGAGGTGACACGGCGTTTCAAGTTATAACGGCTATAAAGACTCAGAATTAATGATTGATGTGAGAAGGACAAGGAGTCTTACTGCCAGTCACTCCTCATGTGGCCGCGCTGGAGCTCGCTGTTTCGGAATGCCACCTGACAGGTATTGCATGTGTACGGATGAGTTGCACTTGTATCCGGCTTAGCCGCCAGACTCGATGTTGGTATTCTGCTTGCGGCTATTGAAGCCATCGTAACTGTCGTGTGTTGTCTCTCGTCTCTCTTCGAAGCAGTGGCGAGAGGATCGGCGATAGAGAAGGGACAGTTTGGGATTTGAAGTTGGGATAGAGAAGGTCAATATTATTAAGCAAGATTACACCCTGGGTATTTGTAACCTGCCTTTCAAAAGACTCGGTTAGTGCGTAGAGAGGTCACAAATCACTTCCGCTCTCTTCCATTTGAGTTGGAATTCTTTTGGTGGGGTCTTTCTTTCCCACAAGGCGATTTTTGCGTCATGCTTGGATAAAGGGGCGCTATACCACATATAGTACTAGCGTGATTTACATAATCATCAATATCGGCACGGCTACAGTACAAGCAAGGCGACTGCGTCCTTCGACTCGAGAGCTCACACAACACCTAGCCAGGAACTACGCAAAAGGGATCTGGTTGAACTGAACTTTGCGCTTCGCTACCGTCAATGTCATGACTCGAGATACCCAGGGCCTCCATGGCCATCGCGATTCTGCAAGCGAGACTGAAGTCTATACAGCCTTGTGGTCTGCTGCTACGTTCCCCCGTCTTCCGACAGACGCTCCGAACGAGTTGAAGAGGTTGACGATCGATGTTGAAGATCCGAAACGGGTCTATGTTATTCATCGAGCAAGTCGGCGGCATTATCTCCAGAATCTCGTCGAGAAGTTCGTTCTACGTTCGCTCCACGTTCGACTCTACTGACTGCCATAATAGGTATACCCTCCAAATCAGATACGGTTGCAAATCCAGTACCTGCACTACACCAACATGCTTCTCTTGTCGCAAGCGGCTGGCAGCTAGTGTCGGCGCACCGGTCCGTCGATACAATGCGATGAGTGCAAGAACGTTAGCTGTCTACCTCGCATCTCAAGATAACCCCGAGCAGAGTCTTTGCCATAATCCGAGCGCTGAGATACCTACCACTCTTATTAAGAACATTGCAACAAAGCCTACAAAGAGAAGTCCCGCACCAATCGATGGGAAGGATGCCTCCATTAGGAATGGGTTGCAGGGTGAGAATTTAATACCGGAGAGCTCTCCCAGGTCCGGAAGTCGGGTAACACCTGCATCGTCACGAGAATCATCCACCGACACCCAAGCTAAGGTGGATAAGAAAGAGATAATTCCCACTAAATCTCCATCAATAGTTGATGCATTGGACGAGCGAACAACCATAGATCACCGATCTTTTGTACAGAATGTATTTGGTACAGCCGCCTTCAAAATGCTCGAGTGGCTCACACCGCGAAACCTTGACATTCTGGCCCGATCAGCAGCGAAAGATAACATTTCCGGAGATGCGTATACAAAATCAACAGAGCCATTACCCTCCTTTCCTAGTCGTCATAAAAGCATCTCAGGAACCTCAACAACCGTGGAGACGAAACAAGAACCTTCAGGGTTCGATACGCAATCCGACGTCCAAGAAGGTAAGGCAACCATCGGACATATTCCTGCACCTCATAAAGTCACCTCACCCAAGCCAGTCGCAGCTGTAAACGGAGAGACAAAAGCTGCTGCGTTTGTAGAAACCAGATCGGCTTCCAGTCCGACGATAACCCCCGTGCCGATATCGAATCATCGCAAGTGGCCTGATCCCATCGAATCTCAACTACCTAAAGGTATTTTAAATGTCTCTGCATCGCCCAAACCTTCTGAAACAGCCTCTGATATCAGACCCCTCTCTCGGGAACGCTCAAGCTCTAAGCCTAAACGGAGAATGTCACGGCCAAGTTTGGTTACAAGCCCCACAATGCGAGTTGGCCAACTTGCATCTGTGCATTCCATCCAGGCTCAGCCTATTAAAGAGACCACAAGCGTAAAGCCAAAGGTGTCTGAGAGCCACGACAACGAGAAATCAATGGTCAAAGATCATCACGGCATTCGTGGGATTGGGGAGTCCTTACAAAGTCCATCTAAGCAAAGCCCTGATATTAAGAAACATCGCATTGTGAAAAACGTTGCTCTACCCCAGTCACTCAGGCGACTAACAATCGAGGTGATTGAGTTTATCTGCGATGTACTTCAGAATGATGGCACATGCGAGAAACACCTTCTGCAGCCGTACGACATAGGCGCAGAACTTAAACGAAGTCGAAATAACACAATCCCATTGAAACGTATAGCGGAGCAGTTTGGATCTGACTCATATCCGTCTGCGCTGAAGCGCCAGTGGCTCGCATTTGCCGAACAAGCAATTTTTGACGCACTTTGTAAACCCGAATCAATCCTCCAATCCTTCCGGGATGAGGAGAAAAATCTATTCGATACCCAAACGCTCTGGTACTTAATGCTTCGGATGACTCGAGTTGCTCCATCTTTGGTGTTCCACAGCTTATGGATTGTAGCAGGCATTCTGTTCCAGCCTCCGGAAAGACTGGAGAGTACTCACGACTGGGCAAAGGAGGCCGCCTCTCTTGGACTTCTCTCCAGCAAAGCTCTATCGGGCACTGACGCAGCACAAATCATGAACATCTGTCTACATGCTCTCATTGCAGCTACACCCCTTGTGTCTGATGCTAGGCAATTGGCGAACATGTCCAGAATACGATCCTACGGCTTAACGACTCTTGGCAAAGAACCGTCCTCCGCTTTAGAACCAGTGGTTTTATGTCTCCAATATGATGATGCATTCACAAACGATCCTGCATTGAGGTTAGCAAAGAGATTATTTGCAGCCATTCCAACTAGACGTCGATATGCGGAATTACAAGAACTCCAACGAGATCTTCGCTCTGGCGAAAAGCGTGAGCCTGACGTTTTGGACGCAGTTCTTGATACTCTGAAATGTATTGATTTGGGCACGTCGCCAATTCTCACCTTTCCGGATGATGAGAGGGAGTTGCACGAAAAAAGGATTCCAACATTGATTCTTGATTGGGCGAGAACTGTTATGTTACAGGACTGGGAAGCATCAGCTGAAGTGCCCAGTGACGGACCTTTTGGTGGAGCCTTGGCAATGATCACCGCCATATGTCAGTTCGCTTACTCTATATTGAATTCATGGCTAATGATTTATAGATGAAAACCGAAAGTCACTCCTTCTGGGTGATATCCACTTCCGAACCGAGTACTTCGCTGAACGACTTGATCCCATCGAGATGCCAATCGAATGGCTGAACTTTTCATCCAATAGAAGGACAGTTCATTTACTGGATTACCCATATCTCTTCAATCCATCTACTCTGGTAACGTACTTTCGTGCGATCAACTACTCCCGTATGAATCAGGCGTATGAAAGCGCCCGAGATAAAGAAGTTCTTATTCGACATATGGTCGGAGAAAATCGCTCAGGAGAATCTCGTTTGATGGCCGATGAGGATAGCCAGCGAAAACTCCATACTCGTCTGAAAACAGCCACCTCAAAGTTTATGATGCTCGAGATCCGACGGAGTCAAGTACTTGAGGATACTTTCAATTCAATATGGAGACGGGAGGAGCGGGAGTTGATGCGGCCTTTAAAAGTTCGCCTCGGTGAAGAGGACGGGGAGCAGGGCATGGATATTGGTGGCGTTCAGCAGGAATTCTTCCGACTTGCAATCGCAGAGGCTCTGAATCCAGCATATGGTATATTCTATCAAACTCTATCCATAGCTGAACTAACCCGAATATCCAGGCGCGTTCACCATCGATGCTCGTACAAAGATGACATGGTTCCAGCCTGGATCCCCGGAACCTCTTTGGAAGTTTCAACTGATCGGTATGATTGTCTCGCTGGCCGTGTACAATGGACTTAACTTGCCTGTCACTTTCCCGAAGGCGCTGTACATGAAGCTCCTCGGCGTAAGCGTCTCTGAACTTCATCACATTGCTGACGGCTGGCCCGATTTGGCGAACGGTTTAACCTCACTGTTAGAGTGGGATGAGAAGAATGGATCGGTAGAAGATGTGTTTACTCGAACGTATGAATACAGCGTGGAGCTGCTTGGCCAGCACATAAGTGTCGACATGGGGACCGAAATTCAATCGTGGCGCCAATTCGCAGACTCTTATGTCCCTAGTCACACCGACGTACCCTTAGTCACCAACGCAACCCGCAACAAATATGTGAGCGACTACATCCGTTGGCTGACTGACATTTCCATCCAGCCTCAATTTGAGGCGTTCAAGCGTGGATTCTTCACGTGCATCGACCAACGGTCAACCACGCTCTTTGATCCCGATACCCTCCAGTCTGTTGTCGAAGGGGTCCAAGAGATCGACATCTCGGAGATGCGGCGAGCGGCGCGTTATGTGGGATGGGAGGCGACGAATCGCACCGTAAAGGATTTCTGGAGCATCGTCAAGAAGTTTGACTTGGAGCAAAAGAAAAAACTTCTGGAGTTCGTGACAGCGAGCGACCGCGTGCCAGTGGGCGGCATGAGGAACCTACAATTCACACTGCAGAAGAACGGGGTGGGTGATGAGCATTTGCCAAGTAGCTATACTTGCTTTGGGATTCTGTTGCTTCCGGAGTATTCTAGCAAGGAGGTACTGAGGAAAAATCTGACAACGGCGTTGGAAAATTCAATGGGATTTGGGTTTGCATAAGGGCCTTTGTACAGCTGGTGGATTGAGTCACCGGCATACGGGACTGGGAGAGTTACTGGGGCTCTAGGTGGCGTCTAACTGGTCCGTGGCTAGTGTTCAGCAGCTATGGTAGAATTTTCAGGAAGCAGAGGAGTTCTTTGGCATGTATTCAAGTGTATACACAGTATTGAGTGTGTCTTGCATCTGTCATTTGGCCTATGAAGGCAGTAAAGGACTGCGAGAGTAGTCCAAGTATAAAGTATATAAAATATCAGGCGGAACACAATTCGTCACCAACGTCTCTCTTTCCCTATTTAAGTTCCGGTATCTTGCTCCTCGGCAGAACTTCCCACCTCATCTTAGAGCGTGAACTATCATCCTGGAGGTAGACGCGCAAGGTTCACATGTATTTCAGAATCTAGTATCATCGTATTGTGACGATGAATGCTGGACGCGAGTCTTGAGACAACGCTCTACTTACAATGGATGAAGGATACAGTACCATACTCAGTTGCCATAATAAACTGCATAACAAACACCCGGGCAGAGAATCATCTATGTACTTGTAGGGGAAGGGAGCTCAGGTCCAAGAGCCCAGCCGCAGGAGCTATGGCCTGCACAAGCTCAATATCATCGGCGACCTCCGGTCGTCCGAGTCTTTTGTCAAGCGATGACTCCAGTATAGCCAATAGCTTCTCTCTCTAAGTATCAACCTACATTGCTGGGACTAATTAAATAGTGGCCTATTGAAATATTTCTCCCAGAGTGACAAAATGCGCGTATATATATCAACTTGATGATGCCCTTGGTCACGGATGCCCCCGAAACGATATGGGCGCGATTAGGTAAGCATTTGCCCTGTTTGCAACATTAAATTTTCCTGTAGCATTCTTGGTGGCCACCACAAGATTCTCGCGATTTGGCCCGTGTCCGGCATAATCAGTTAGAGTCGCTGCGTCGCGCTGTGTTGGTTTGCGGTATTTTTCTCTTTCTCATCTGTCACTCTCACTCTCTTTATCTTGCTCTTCTCCTAAATTTCTTGTCCTTTCCCACTCTCTACTCTTGTTGTCCTTGATATTTTTGTTTTTATTACCCCCTCCACCGGGAATTTGAGTCATTGACCCCACTGTTGAGGCAAAGACCCCGCCATATAGATATAACGCCGTTCACCTTGACATTGGTATCGAAGACTCAAGAAAGTGCAATGGGCAAGACTATTATAACTCTCGTTCGCCATGCCCAGGGTTACCACAATCTCAGCGTCGCCAACGAGAAGCTCCCCGACCCAGACCTGACCCCGCTAGGCGTAGCCCAGTGTAGCGCTCTTGCCACGACATTTCCATCTTCTGACAAGATTACGCACCTAGTGGCCTCGCCCCTCCGCCGCACCCTGTATACTTGCTTGCTCTCGTTCCCCTCGGCCGTCGCTCGAGGTCTGACCGTCCTTGCGGTTCCCGAGCTGCAAGAAAACAGCAATCAGCCGAGTGACACTGGTTCGGAGCCATCAGTGCTGCAGGCTGAGTTTGGGGAAGGCCAATTTGCAGGCACCGTGGACCTGTCGCGCGTGCACGAAGGGTGGAACATCAAGACAGGCCGATGGAGCCCCAACAGCACTGCAATCGAGGCGACGAGCTGGCTTAAATGTCACTCCCTTTCTCACCGGTGTCATAATAGTTTATCCCAAGGTTGCGGCTGAGATTTAGCAAGGCTCTACGCGCCGAACGCCATTTTACAACGAATATATGTCTCTTCCTCTACCACGACAGCTTCGCCACTCAAACATCCTGTCTAGCAGCCTCATACATGAACTATCTGGCGCGCTAACATGGCGAGCAGTCCTCGATCAACGGTATTCCGAGTGACCGGCCTTCCCGTGGACAAGGCTGAGCTAGACGTCAAATCAACCTTGACCCAGACGATCCGCGATCTCCTAACGGATGATGAACGACCGCGAGTAGAGGTGAGTGTGATATGCATCCCATCATGCGACGAAAGCCCAACCTCAAGCGCGTTGGTGGAGTTCAAAGGCGGCAATCCAGACTTCCTATCGCAGCTCGACCACACTCCTCTGGGGGATTGGCAAGTTGAGATGGGGGGTGAGGACATCAACTTTGACCGCCACTTCTTCGGCTTCACCCAGCTGTATCCAACGGACCCTAATAATCCAGTCACGGCTGAGTACGACCTCTGCCACTCTCTGCAGCTGCGATACTAATATTGGTCAATAGCATCATTGCCATCACGGGCCTGGACGGACATGCGTATGGGTCGTGGAGGGGAAAGGGCAATCTAGGGCGCATGTGGCTCCGCGACTTCCTCTCGAAAGATCTCCCCAACTGTCGAACGATGACCTACGGCTACAACTCGAAGCTCTCGAGCCACGGTATCGACACGATCATGGATTATGGACGGGAGTTCTTAGAGGGGATCAAGAGGATCCGGTATACAAAGGAGGTAGGTAGTAATGGATCTACGTAGTCAGCTATCCTGCTAATATACCACTAGCTTCGAGAGAGGCCGCTATTCTTTATCGCGCATAGCTTTGGGGGCATCATACTAGCTCATGTACGTAGGCGATGAGGGCATGGTTGGCCTGGATTAAGATAAGAATACTGATGGTCCTAGTGCCTAATCACAGCAGCACAGACAGATGAACGTGACCATGCAGCAATCGCAGCTCTACATAAAGCGACCTATGGCATCTTGTTCTTTGCTACTCCACACAAGGGTCTTGTTATCGATGATATCCAGCAGATGCTAGCAGGAGAGGACCACCCACGGGGACAGCTCCTCGAGGAGATTCGACGCAAGTCCAATCTATTAGTATATCAGCTCGCCAACTTTAAGAATCTGGTACGAGATCTGAAGATCATCAGCTTTTATGAGACGCAGCAAACTAGGCGACTAGAAATGGTTTGATGTCTCAATCTGCTCATATTATGGCCCAACTAATACAGCCTAGAATCCGAAGACGGGCCTTTGGGGCCGAACGGGAGTATATATAACAGCTGTCGACTCTGACTCAGCTCTCCTTCAACTCCCTGACAGCGTAGAGACTAAGATTCCCGTCTCTGCAGACCACTCGCAGATTGTGAAACTCGATAGTCGACACGCCGATACCTATAAGACGACTATCAGATATCTGAAGCAATTTGAGCAAGATGCGAAGAAGGTGATCTCTGACAGATTTTGTATGTAGAAGGGTTCTCTCTATCTCAGTAACGTGGCTCCCCTTATATTGTACCAAAGTCCGTGTTTGTAGTCTCTACAGCCTCCAGTACTATGGATTACTATACCTATAGCATCCGATATTTGACCGCTAACACCATTTCATAGTCACTGATGGAGCGGTTCCATGTTCCGACCATGTTCCATGTCGCTTTATATATCCATCATACAGGGTGAATCACTTTGTACCACGTGCACATCCCCAGAATGAGATCCGGAAACATTTCCAAGCAGCACGAACCACTGCTATGCCTACTATTTTTGTTTTGCTTGGAATGGGCGGGTGTGGGAAGTCACAGCTTGCTCTTGAGTACTGTCAACAATGTGAAAATGATGAATCCTACACGGCTATATTCTGGATTGATGCGATGTCTCCAACAACAATTGAACAGGGCCTTACTGCACTTGCACGAGAATTGTTAAAGCCAAGTTTTGATGTCGCGGATGTAGAAGGAAACGTCCGATATGTGTTAACCACCATAAGCACATGGCGGGAACCATGGCTGCTTGTTTTCGATAATTTCGACGATCTACACTCGTTTGGTAACAAGAACATCAAAGAGTATTTCCCACGAAGCAATTACGGGTCGGTCCTCATTACTAGCAGAGATGGAGCAGCAAAAGGCCTTAGTCGCTCTATCGATGTATCAACCATGTCTAATGAAGAGGCACTGGAGCTACTCTTTCGAAGGAGTGATACTATAAGGAGTGACACAACACTACAAGAAGCTCAGAAAATCGTAAGGCGACTTGGATTTCATGCGCTTGCCATCGATCAAGCTGGGGCATATATTCTAGCACGTACTCTCGACTTGGACCTCTTCTTAGAGCATTATGACAAGCGCCGGGAAGAGGTGCTCAACGAGACGCCCGGGCTATGGGAGTACAAACGAAAACTGAAGGCCTGCCAAGAGATTGAAACGAAGCTAACAGTATTCACAACCTGGGAGTTATCGTTCGATCTAATCGCTGGAGACGAGAAAGTTCGTGGTGATAAGGGGCATATTCTTTCCTTGACTGCATTCTTTGACGGGAATGAGATATCTGACACGCTCTTTGAGCCTTACAGCTCTCGAAATAGTAGCTGGATGAGTTTATGCACTAGAGATAATTCCTGGGATAAATACAGATTTCAAGACATTCTGCAGGAACTGAGAAATCTTTCACTACTTCAAAATTTAAGAATTCAAAGATCAGGGGCTTTATTTTCGTTGCATCCACTTATCCAGGATTGGATGAAACTGCGAATAAGCTTCGAGTCTCGGCAAGCTTACACAATCGAGGCAACTTTGGTCCTATCGCATTTTATCAAGACCCAAGTTTTTCATGAGATGACTTTCGATGCTAGGCAAATAACTTTCTCCCACCTACAAGCTGTTATTCAGAATAGCCAAGAATATTTCGGTCAACAAGGTTGTGCGCAGGATGCTACTGTACTAGATGCTATATTTCGATTAGCTATCTTTTCAAATAATCTTGGTCGATATAAGGTGGCCGAAGAGCTGTTTCGAGGTGTATTTGAAGGAAGAAGTGGTTTGCTAGGCAAGGAACACCCGGATACACTTATAAGCATGAACAACCTCGCCGGCCTACTCGAGAGTCAGGGCAAGTACAAGGAGGCCGAGCCCGTGTACCGACAGACGCTCGCTTTGAGGGAGAAGGTCCTGGGCAAGGAACACCCGGATACACTTATAAGCATAAACAGCCTCGCCAGCCTGCTTGACAGTCAGGGCAAGTACAATGAGGCCGAGCCTATGTACCGACAGACGCTCGCTTTGAGGGAGAAGGTCCTGGGCAAGGAACACCCAAGTACACTTACAAGCATGAACAACCTCGCCAGCCTGCTTAGAAATCAGGGCAAGTATAACGAGGCCGAGCCTATGTACCGACAGACGCTTGCTTTGATGGAGAAGGTCCTGGGCAAGGAACACCCAGATACACTCACAAGCATGAACAACCTCGCCAGCCTGCTCGAGAGTCAGGGCAAGTATGACGAGGCCGAGCCTGTGTCCCGACAGACTCTCGCTTTGATGGAGAAGGTCCTGGGCAAGGAACACCCAAGTACACTCGCAAGCATGAACAACCTCGCCGGCCTGCTCAGAAATCAGGGCAAGTATGATGAGGCCGAGCCTGTATACCGACAGACGCTCGCTTTGATGGAGAAGGTCCTGGGCAAGGAACACCCAGATACACTCACAAGCATGAACAACCTTGCCGGCCTGCTCAGTAATCAGGGCAAGTATAACGAGGCCGAGCCTGTGTTCCGACAGACGCTCGCTTTAATAGAGAAGGTCCTGGGCAAGGAACACCCAAGTACACTCGCAAGCATGAACAACCTCGCTAGCCTGCTCAGAAATCAGGGCAAGTATGACGAGGCCGAGCCTGTGTACCGACAGACGCTCGCTTTGATGGAGAAGGTCCTAGGCAAGGAACACCCAAGTACACTCACAAGCATGAACAACCTCGCCATCCTACTCTATAGTCAGGGCAAGTATGACGAGACCGAGCAGCTGCTTGTAGCCAGGTCTTATCAGCCTTTGTAAGCCTACTCCTCGGAATGTTATCACTAATTAGTACCAATTCGTGTGTGGGGCAACCAGCTACATGCAGTGGCAATGACCCTAAGCGTTAAGATGTGGGAAATCAAGCCCAACTAATATGGGTGTTTCTGCCGTTTACAGGCGATGTCAAATATCTGGTCTTGATCAGTACTGGTACCCTTTCCTAAAGCCACTCAGGATGGTGTCTCCCAAATCTGTAACACGCTCGTTGCAATTGCTGCAAAGACGATGCAGACAGCAGCGAGGTTTCACCGTGACAACCCAGGCTGTTAGCAGCTTTACATAGGCTTTAGACAATATCGAACTTTCTTCAGTCTCGAAGATAGCTCGAGCGCAGATGCCACGGCCAGAAAGGGAAATGAAGTGGTTTCAGTAGTCTGGAGAATAGAACAAGGCTTTATTCGACAATGCAGGATTAGTGCGGTCTTCATGAAGCAATAGTGGGAACGAAGATATTAGATAGTAATTTCCCTATGGTGTGCCCAACAGTCGTTACCTTCGTTATCCAGCATTACTTTTGCTTCCGTGGTTGACCTCGCGAGCGAGGTCTGCAAGGCTAGTCCTCCGAGAGATAGCGCAGGAGAATGACGAAGATAAGGAGGTCATAGTGGTGACGCATGGGGCTTTCTTACACTACTTCACGGAGGACTGGGATGGATTTGACCCGGTCCGTGGCACCGCCTGGTTGAATACCGAGTACAGGTCCTATGAATTTGCGAATCCAGCTGGGAGTGATTCCAATGCGAGCATTATCGAGACGGAGGAGAGTAGGGCACGGAGGGCTCATGCTGAGAACCTTGTTACTGGTCGTCAGATGAGAGGTGCTGATCAGGTGGCCAAGCTGGGATAGAGGAAGACTATTGGGATAGACCGCGGAGAACGAGATTACATTCTACCCATCTGTAGAAGTGTGCGTATGATAGATTTAGACGAAATAATCCTTCTAGAAACCTGAGGGTTTCCCATGAATATACAATTTCTTAAAAAGTACGTACAGTAGAAGGGCTAGGATCCAGACATTTCATACGACATCATCTGTCACTATAGTAGTCTTTCCTGTCTTGTGGTCAATCGCATTCTTCTCCTCTTAGCCTCCTAGGAGCGTGCTCGCTGGAGTAGCTCCAGGATAGAATGTTGTTGGAATAGCAGGAATGGGGATACTGGCGGTGAGGGCAAAGCCAGACGCCAAATCACTGGGCATCGTTGGCGCCGAGTACCCGGACGGAGCAGATGTGACGGTCTGCGTCACAATAGCATATGACGAGGAGCCGCCGCTTTTTAGGCATCCGCCAGATCCCCACGCGTTCTCGCACTTGTAGTACTCGTAGCTGCCAGTCTCTGTCCACATCGCAAAGTTACTGATCGTGATGTCTACACAGGGTGCACCAGAAGGGCAGACGACGTTGATCGGGCCTCGGGTGGCACCATCGGCACAGGTGCCTTTCCAGTTATTGAAGGAAAGGTTCTCAAAGAGTACGCCGTTTCCAGCCGCAGGGCTTTCGTCGGACCAGTAACCGTTAATGTCAAGGGAATAGGCGTTACTGTGGCCGATAAAGTTGTTAAATTGGCAGTTGTTAACGGAACCGCTGCCGCCGTTGGACTTGATCATGAACATCTGATTGCTCTCCCATGTATAGACGTTCTCGTATACGATATTGGATATGGCTAATTTCGTCAGCAACTGGTGGTTCAGAGGGAGTGATGACACAACACTTACCAGTGTCAGCGCCTAAGGAACCGATGGCACATCCACCAGACCAGTTACAGTAGATATCCTCAATCAGCATATGGCTGGCAGGGCTTTTCACTGTTACACACTCGTCTTTGTTTGTTACTTCAACATCGTGGACCCAGATGTTGGTTCCCCAGACGTCAATACCATCAAGGCCACCTTCATTACCGCCTCTGATAATCATGTTGTAAACCTCGCCATTTGTGCACGTATCCATGGTGAAGTGAAATGCAGGGGCTATATAGTGGTTAGGTTGGTATAATGTAAGATTCAAATAACTTACAGTCAACCAAGGCGATGTCATGAACAGAGAAATCGGTAACGCTTTGCAGGCGCAGGAGTCGAGGTCCGTACGTACCAGCTACTGAGGTATGAGTAATGTGGGCAATAATTACTATTGGTACCTACCTGCATGAAAAGTGTATCCATAGCCTTGTATCGCGCCTTTGGATGTGCTGCTGTAGAGCTCAAAATCGGTTGTACTCTCAACCAAGATCATGTTACCACCGGCGGTGCTTTAAATAAAACGATTTAGCAGGAATTCAAACCTTACGGGCAGGACCATTTACCCTACACGATAGATAATACCGTCAAGTTGAAGAGCCCAAGCCGACCCGCCGTCCAAAGTAACCCATGTTGACATGCCATAGTCTCCTGGCGGAACGTAGACTTGATCTCTCAGATGATTTATTTAATATGGAGACCTCAAAGAACTCACCAGTTCCCCCAGTCTTACACGCTGCAAATGCGGAGGCAAGTGGAGGTCCTATATCGGACGTCTTGCTGGCAACACCACCATAGTTGAGGACATTACAGACTTTTGACCTCTTTGAAGCCCTGGTCGTTAGCGGTCCTACACTACCAGATAGTTGTGCTGCAGCAAATGACGGCAGCAGGATTGCAGCAACCAGAGAATAGAGATTGAACTTCATAGTGACAGTAAATAATGAAAGAACTTAGTGCTTAGCGCAGTTGGGTGTGCTGGAAGGCTTTGTGCATTCCTTTCCCCATAATTTATGTCCAGAGAGTCTAGCGACCTCCTCTGGAATGCTCGGGTAGAACGCCATATTCTCCGCTATCCAGATTATATTCAAGGCGGCTGTAGCCGGCTGAGAACAAACAGCAGCTCTTCCACCAATGACATGTAACATCGAATATATATTTGTCCTTGGACAGGTAAGCGGAGCGTTGAAAAAGAGGAGCGATCAGCCCGTCATCGGACGAAGATCTAGCGAGTTACCTCCTCTTTCTGAAACATGAAATTTACCCTTGTGCCGGAAGGCATAAACCATGGTATAGTGAGATATGACGTTGCCCAAGCATCGTTTCACATACAAATGAGAAGATCCATTTTAGCTTGAAAACTACCGACTAAACATGACAGGGAGACTGAGTGCGGAGTTGCAGATGGGATCCTGTCTTGGATAGACACTTTATCAAATATGCTCTGCCCGTAGAGTATAGCAAAAAGTAGTAGGCAAAGCTAGAATCATTTGGCCAGAGCCATTCAGCCTGAATGCAAGCAAGGATTGGGGACACAACTTTGTGTCTCGTTCGGTGCAAGATTTGGGCGTGAATCCATGTCAGAAGCACCCCATCAATCGACCCCAGATTATGCACCCCGGAGAATCATTCGACTCTGTGGAGTTGAAGAATCCTCGAATCGGACAGCTTGGCATCCATCAGTTGCCTACCCATATCCAAGTGCCGGGCACGGGTTATATGGCCAGATTTGTCCAGTGGGTGAGGCTTACTCCGTCATTTCTGATCCCAAAGGAAGGGCATCCAACGCTGTAAAGGTTAAAAAGGCTAGCAAATTGTTTTCAATATTGGATGTTGTCGAGTCAGCCTGAGGCGGACAGTGGACTGAGAGGTTGTTGATGAGTCACGTGATTAGGAATTCGATGAGGCGTGAGAATTTCTAGAGCCGAGAAATTGCAAACGCGATTAGAATCTTGCACGCGTTGAGCAGAGAAGAGGCCCAGAAAGTAATTCAGCCTCTGTTCTGATCTGCCCGCCCATTGCCAGGAACTTCCTACATCAGAAGATTAGTCTGCGAAGACTGCCCTGCCTGCAAGATGGCCATGAGTGAGTTTCTCGCAAGCTCCTATCATGGTGACCTGAAGCTAATTCAGAGATCTTTCAGATATCGATATGTCGGAAGGTATAAATTGTCGGCCACTTCTCTGAAGATTACTTTAGTGCTAATGCGATTTGTAAACAGCGCAAGTTGTGAAGGATGAGCAAGGCAGGCCATTCATCGTTGTTCGAGAGTAAGAGATAGCTAGTCTACCCGTTCTGTTCGTTCTAACACCTTAAACCAGCCAAGGAAAGAAGAAGAGGCAGCATGGAAACGATGCCGTCAAATCACATATCTTGGCTGCAAGGACTGTGGCTAGCATCGTCAAGACTTCCCTTGGCCCTCGCGGGCTCGACAAAATCCTAATTTCCCCTGATGGCGATATCACAGTTACGAATGATGGCGCTACAATTCTTGGGCAGATGGAGATCTCAAACCACGTTGCAAAGCTCTTAGTCGAGCTGTCAAAGTCCCAGGACGATGAAATAGGAGATGGCACAACGGGAGTAGTTGTGCTAGCTGGCGCATTATTAGAGAAGGCCGCTGAGCTCATCGACAAGGGCATCCACCCAATTCGAATAGCAGATGGTTATGACCAGGCATGCGATATTGCTGTTGCGGAGTTGGACAAGATCGCGGACACAATCGAATTCACCAAGGTTCACAGAGAGAACTTGGTGAAGGTGGCCAGAACTAGCCTTGGAAGCAAGATTGTGTCGAAAGCCCATGATCAGTTCGCCAATATTGCGGTGGATGCTATCTTATCTGTTGCAGATCTTGAGCGTAAGGATGTTGATTTTGATCTGATCAAGGTTGATGGAAAGGTTGGAGGATCTCTCGAAGATTCTCTCCTGGTACAGGGTGTGATTGTGGATAAGGACTTCTCTCATCCCCAAATGCCCTCTGAAGTTCAAAATGCCAAGATTGCCATCCTCACTTGCGCTTTCGAACCGCCGAAGCCAAAAACGAAACATCATCTTGATATTACCACAGTTGAAGAATTCAAAAAACTACAGACGTACGAAAAGGATAAGTTCGAAGAAATGATCCAACACATTAAGGATACCGGTGCCAACCTTGTCATATGCCAATGGGGCTTTGATGATGAGGCGAACCATCTGTTGCTCCAGAACAAATTACCAGCTGTACGGTGGGTTGGTGGCCCCGAAATCGAGCTCATTGCCATTGCTACAAACGGAAGAATTGTACCAAGGTTCGAAGATCTAACGGCAGATAAACTGGGCGAAGCAGGGATTGTTCGTGAAATGACCTTCGGAACGACGAGAGAGAAGATGCTCGTCATTGAAGAGTGCGCAAACACTAGAGCTGTTACCATCTTTGTGAGAGGCAGCAATAAGATGGTATGCTTTTCCTTGCCAGTTTGAAGGAATATTACTAAATTTGTTGCAGATCATAGATGAGGCTAAGCGATCTTTGCATGATGCTCTATGTGTTGTTCGAAACCTAGTTCGGGACAACCGTGTTGTCTATGGAGGTGGTGCTGCTGAAATTGCCTGCTCCTTGGCTGTTGAGGATGCTGCTGTTAAGTCACCAGGTCTAGAACAATATGCCATGCGAGCATTCGCAGATGCCCTTGATGCCATCCCCATGGCACTGGCCGAAAATTCGGGATTATCGCCAATCGAGACGCTAGCCAGCATCAAGAGCCGGCAAGTGACAGAGAAGAACTCACGTTTAGGAGTTGATTGCATGCAATTAGGGAGCAATGACATGCGCGATTCATTTGTCATTGATCCCTTAATTGGCAAGAAACAGCAGCTGATGCTGGCCACACAACTTTGCCGCATGGTATTGAAGGTCAATAATGTCATCATATCAGGAAGCGATGAGAATGAGTTCTAAAGTAAAGTGTACCATAGGTTTTGTAGTCTAGACCAGGAACATTGTTAATAGAATCAACTGTGGGATACACTTGGCAAATATCTGTTCTGAGTTTGAGTGCATCGTTTTCGCTTAAGCCCCTATTCTAGCTCAGGTGCCAGCATCACATGGCGTACCCTCGCTAAAGTCAACTCCTTGTTTTCTGTCGATGAGTATTATTGAATGACGTGAAGTGATTAGCATCGGTTTTTACATATTCACTTTGTGCACTCATGAATAATTTGTATCTCTGCTCTCTCATTTTCCCTGCCATGCACGCGCGGTGCAATTCACTTTCAAACGCAGTTGCCATTGTACTTTGTACAAAGGTTATTTTTATTCCCCGTTAGTCTCCTATGCAGCAACAGGTAATAGTAACACTCTCTACAATATTATCGTCGTCGAGAGCTCTTCAGGTCCAAACTCTCAAGCACCACTTCCCTCTTCTCCCCTAAACCCGATCACCAAACCGTCGTCAAACCACCGCACAACATCCAACACAAGATCCATGTTTCCGAATCTGTTTCCCCCTACCAAAGCTTTGGAGCCAGAGCACGATTGTGCATGGCCGTTGGATGCCGCAGCGTATCACCCACCAACATTCTTCAAGCTGGTCTCCCCACAACACCGGCCACTGCAGCTCAGATACGTGAAAGCATAAGTCATCTTTCTATTTCTTCTGTCAGTCTATATATCTTTATTCCTGCCCCCTAATAACACTCTAACAAGATCTTAGGGACCAATATGTTAACAGCCATGGCCAAATCAGAACATGAAAATCCGGCATCCAGCAAAATGTCGAACAAGTGCGCCTGGAACCTTCCAAGCAATCACTCTAAATCCCGCACTATCAATCGCAGCACCACATTCAGAGCGCCTCCAGATCCCTCTCCACCTCGTGGTCATTGCTGGGATTATTGTGGCAATGGCTGCAAATGGGGAGACAAGTGTCGTTGGAAGCACGATAAAGCTGTTAGGAAGGCTTTCGCTGAAAAAAACTCTACCACTAATAATACGACTTCCGCGAAGAACACTCCTACGAAGAAGGCTGCCGTTGAGAAGGCGCCATCAAAAGTCCCGATGAAACAGAAACGCACTTATGCCCAAGCAATTTCTGTCTCCACACCCCAGAAATACCTTTCACGCACTACTACAGTCTTTCCAAAGACTTTCAAACCTGATTATACACAGACTACTGGGCAATACCCCACTCCGCCCTCAACTCCTGGTGGCGAAAATTTGGTATTGAACGACTGGTCCAAGTCCACAGAACTGACACCATTAACTATCACTGACTGGCCCGTAAGCCAATCTTCTTGGGACACTCCGACCCCATATTTTACTCGGACAGCTGGGACTGATATATGGGAAACTGACTGCCATCTCTCTCAAACCAATGAGATAAGCATTCAAGTCTTTAAGAAGATATACGCTGCCTCGATCAAGCTTCCTCGTATTACCACAAGCTCTCGAAGGCCAGACAACGATACTTCCCAGCTTTCCGATGTTGCTGAAGCTGCACTCAAATATTTTCAGAAACAAGATTTAAAATCTAATTCTGGCACCCTTAAGCCTACTTCTATCAACGATAAGAGGATCGTGGTGCAGGCCGCAGAATGCTACAAGAACCTCTTGTTAGCTGCGAAAATATCCAATGTCCTCAATAAGAGAGAACAGGCTCATCTAGATGTCGTAATTGCTTCACAGCACTGGGAAGATATCAATTCTCCTACAGACAATGAACACTCTACCGTAGATGTCCATGTTCTGCAATCTGTTGCCAAACCTCTAGAGCACATGAGCGATGAGCACATGAGCGATCAGCAACGATCCAGTCCCAAGATATGGAGTCGTAGCAAATATTTGGAGTGGGCAAAGCGTAATCTTACGGATTCCACAGCAATTAAGCTTGCTAGAACCTATTGCGACCACTTGGAAAACGGCACTGCTCCCATCGCTCTGTTCAGTAGAATGGGAAAGCAAGCCCCTCACGGGACATTATTCGAATACTTCTCACTACTGCCATATGAGTTGCGGGAACAGATCTGGCTACTTGTCTTGGGAGAGGAAAAGAATGACGTTCGTATTATTTGGCAACATAAAAGTAAAGATGGTCATTTTACAAATAACTGCTTCATCAACGCCAACAACCAACAGAGACTCCTCTTTGTGAACCACGAGCTTCGGGAACTTGCTATGAAGCACAACTATGAGTTCGCATTTGGAACACCATATTCGCCAGCTAAGACGTTCTTCGACTTCAAGAGAGACCGACTCTTCATCCACACTTGTGATTGCAATGAGCTTCCCCAGCTCGTGAAATATATATCCACAAAGGATGCTGAACGTGTTCAGACCCTTGCCATCCCGCTGCGCGACTTCCTCCATGGCGACGAGCATAAAATTGCTGAGGCTTTATGCAACTTTAAGAGTGTCAAAAAGATCCACCTGGTTTGCGGTGACGGCATTGAAGATGTTACCATATGCCGTGCTGGTGACCCACAGCTGGCTAAGAATATTGAGCGCTTTCTCTATAAGACATGGTATAGGCTTAATGATCCGCATTCTTACCCTCGAGTCCGCATGCAGACCATGTCAGCGATGCTCGCGCAGTACTTAAAGATTGACAATCTGTCGCCATCGCCCTGGTAGGGAACCATCTCGAAGGACCTCGTCTTGCTCCGAATTATTGAACTTCAGCGAGACCGATATCTTTCACATGATTTCTCAAGTTGGCAGAACTCGCATACTCTGCAACTCGTCTCTTTTATTCGAATTTATATTTTCTTCCCCGGCGCTGTCGATAAACTTAGCTATTCTGGTTTGGGTTGGGACAAAAGTAAAATTGACTGCGTTGTACACTTTTCTCAAGGCAAGAGCTTCATAGACTGTGCTTATTTTGTACTGCTCTTTGAATCTCAAGGCGCATGCACAGAGAAGCTGGACATTCAAATGAAGCTTCATCAATTTCCGCAGTACCATAGGAATCAAGGACTGTCGGGTTATCCATCTGGTTAAGGTTGCTCTGGAAAAGTTCCAGGTCTAACGCCATTAAATTCATAAGTATTACTTCATGAACTCGTGAGCAGGCATTGGGTGAGTCGACAGGTAGTTCTGCCTGCTTCTTCAGAATGGACACTTTTCTCGACCTGACTCATTCTATAAACTCCGTATAGTATTAATTGTGAGACTGGCGTCAGTAACTTAAGATATTCTACAGTAAAATTTACATCTTTGCAAAAAAATATATCTAGTTTATGGCCCTTCCCAACCCGAGCCCTTCGAGCCACCCCTCCACAACTGCTGCCTCTTTCTGCTCACTCTCGTCCACTCCCAACTCATGAACCTGCACCCGCTCCTCGCTCAGGGCATGCGGGTCTCCATCCCCATCCCAAAGCGCCCGATCTTTAAATTCGTACATCACTAGACTCCGACGCATAAGTTTCGCCATTTCCTCCGCCTGCTTATTCATTTCTTCTTGGAGGCTTTGACCGGCCTTCGCTCGGCCTCTCTTCTTAGACACGGCTTTCACAGCCGACAGAGACCTAGAAGTCGTCAAGAACAGCGAATGTGGGATTCGCAGGCCAGAGTCCTTAGGCGGGAAGCGCAGAGCTGATCTGCGTGAGACAGCTACTTCTTCATCGCTCTGGTTCTCTGGTGTGGAGCCTGAGGAATTGGAGGTGCGTGCTCGGAGAGAAGCGAGTTCTTCTTCCGAGATGGAAAGGCCATCAAGGAGTGCTGGATCGTCAGGTTTAGGGGGAAGAGCGGAAGGGGTGGTGCCTGGGAAGTAGGACGGAACCGAGAGGCCTGGGGAGCGGAAAAATAAGACGGGAGAGGCGAATGGGTCAAAGGCACTAGCGGGGGAGGTGAAGAGATGGGTTTTGAGGGTATGGAGAGCGGCAATGTCCCATACGTCTCTTCCAGTGGCTATTTCGTCAGTGGCTGGGAGGCGGTTTAAAGCAGAAGACGGACGAGAAGTGACCACCTGAGACCAGTCGAAGACTCCATTGCGGACAATGACACCTTCGATGGAGGATGTCACGGGGCGAATCTGTGTCTCGGTCAAGGAGAGGGAGCTGGCTAGAGTACCACCAAGAAAAGAGCCATAAATCAGTAGGGGCCGGACGTGCTTGCGTCTGGCAGCCTGCGAGAAGGCTGATGCGTAGGGTGAGGGAGAGCGGAGTGGTGAGGGATCGGAACTGTTAGGGATAAACGATGGGAGAAAGGAGGTCGTGAGCCAGGTATAGGCATGGAGGGTATCATGGAGAGGCGTGGGAAATCCATGCGTTGCCAAGTTTGGTGAGTTAGAGACACCCGGAGATGCACCAGGAGATGTGCCCTGCGGGACATTCCAGCGGTAATTAATTTGTGCAATGGGTAGCTCGTTAAGGGTACTGCTGGAATTGGTGTCAAAAAGGAGTCTAGGTACTCGGGGAGCGTACACATGTTGAAGATTGACGCCGATAGGGGGGAGGTAGAGGACCAGAGGGGTCGTGGGAGTGGTTAGGAGATGGGTGTTCCGTATACTGGAGAGGTATTAGCTGCAGCCTTGTCAATTCGGGCAGAGGCCATCCGGATAGAGTCAATTTCAACAAGGCAAGTAGAGGCGTTGACGAGAACGTAGATTAAACAAGGTAGTAGGGTATCACGAGAAATGAGCTGAACTGTCAGACCCGGCATGCTGCAGCATCCGTGTTAGAAGGAATATGGTTTGATCGGCACGCCAATCCCGCTTGGGACTTGTGGTACTGTAATACCCAATCTGTAGAATGGTTCCAGAAAAAGAGAGAACGGACCAAGGCACATCGTGCAAGTCCTCGTACCTGACTAGGTAAGGTGGGTAAGGTCGATACAGGAGGGTAAGGCCTGGATAGGAATCTGATATTACATGCCCACAAAACACGAGCCCCCCACCCTTACAACCCCAGATTGACAGCCAAGAGTATAGGCAGACATAAATTAGAAAGCTGATCAGAAAGTAGAAAAGACGCACTCCACTGTAACAGAACCTGCCGAGCCACATCTCACCTCAAAGGTCTCTGTGTTGGCATCCGCACGTGACGAGAGTGCATAGCCTCGCACGCCTTGCTGCCATCCCTCCGTGCGCCATGGCCGCGCGGCGAATAGGGGCCGCGACGTCCAGACGCATAACAAGCCCAGCCTCATCCCCACCGTGTGTAAACTGCCAAATTTCGTTTGCGAGAGGTGAGCATCGCAGACGGAGCCGGAGCACGGCAGCCCAGCGTAATAAAGGGTCGCGCGCCGTGGTAATAAAACCGCAACCCCCAAGACGGCTGCCAAGGGGCCAGGCAGTGTCGTCTTTCTGGAGCCGGCCGGGTCGAGTACCGCAGACGTGGAGCAGTAAGCACTGCCTTCTTTGTTTTCGCCCCCGACGCTGCAAATGGTATCCACAGTTTGCCCCTGATACGCAAGATGTGCCGTGGCCGCGTTTTTACGCAAAAACCATCAGCCCGACCTTACCTAATCCATCCGCCGGCCGCGGTCTCCCATAATAATGTTGGAACGCCGCTCGTCACCTTGCGCCTCGGAGGCTCTCACTGAGTGCTGAACCGCCGCTTCAATCTCCCTTCCTTCCCTTTCCTTTTTCCTTCTTTGGCCCCTCCAGTCCATTCGATCCTGCTGCTTCGTTTCCTTCCTCTCCTTCGTCTCCTCCGTCGCCTCGTCTGCTGCTCCCCCCCGCTCGTCAGCAGTCTCGCGAGTCCGTATTCTCTCAATTGCTGCCTATTCCAACTCTCCTGACGATCAATCCGCCCAACCAACCCCCCGGCCAGCTTCCACGATCCTTCCAACACCTTGCACAGCTCTGTTGCAGCTGTTGCCTTCCTTCTTCCTCTCCCTTGCTCGCACCTGGCCCCCATTCATGGCTGTTCATCCGTAACCCGTCCCGTCGACTGCTCTTCAGCATCCTCTAATCCAATTCTATATCTGTTCCGGAGGGGAGACATAACCGGCTACCTGTGGCTCGCGAGCACCCCGCCTCAGACAAGATGGCCAAGAAAAACGTTGCTAGGAATCTATGTGCGGTGCTGCAGAGCATCACTGTCGCGGCGATGCTCTACGGCTTGCTCTACCTGACGGTTCTGATCTTCCACCATGGCTCCTTCCCAAAATCTCCAGCCGACCTATATACGGACTCGCCGACCAAGCCTGGTGCTGGGTCTCCTTCGGACGACGAGAGTGTGCCGAAGGTTGTGCCGCTGCCTTCAACCAAGCTGCAGCATATCGACAACATAAACCCGCATGCAAACTGGTTCAACAGGCCAGAGAGCCTAGTCGTGCCCAAAGACGATTACATGGGAAAGCGGCCACCTGTCGACACCGTTGCCAACCTGACACTGCTTGTGGAGGAGTGCAGAGGGTCCTACGAGAATATTGAGAAGATGCCGTACGTCTACGACTGTCTGCAGTACTTACAGCATGGCGAGAGCGAGTACTATTACACCCCACCGGCAGGCGAGCGGGCCAGCGAGCAACCACCTAAGCATTCCGAGTACGTCAACTCAGATAGCCATAATAATACCCTCTCAGAATACCCAAGCTACAAGCCTGCGTCAAAGCATTCAGTTGGCCAATGCAACGGCCCAATTGTACCATACCACGTCTACTGGACGGGCCCTGCCACCTGGCGCGTAGAGCTCTTCATCAAGAGCCACCTCTACACGCAGAACCTGCCTTGCGTAAGGCTATGGCTCTGGTTAGATTCTGATCGAAACCCAGATGCTGTTGAACAAATGCTTCACCACGATCCCCTCTTTGCGAAATTCTTACCCTTTGTCGAGCGCGGTGATATTGTTCTGAAAGCCTGGAAGTTTCCGTCCCGAATTCCGCTTCCCAAAGGTGACAATACAGATGGTGTCGGGTATTACAAAACACCAGGAAAGCCCAATGCAGACAACGAGGTGCTGGTGGCAGATGGCATCATCAGAGATGCGAATGACCATGAATGGCTTGTCTTGACAGAGAGGCAGATGACGTTCTTACCTGTCGCTGTCTCTGATGCTGTGCGGTTCGTGGTCCTACACATTCATGGAGGGGCTTACTTTGACATGGATGTCATTATGCTGCGAGACCTGCGCCCTCTACTTATAGGGGAGGAACATTCATTTGCAGAAAGATGGGGTGGACACCCTAGTCCTGGGGATTACAACACCGCTATCATGTCTCTGACCGCCAATTCTTCGCTCTCCTCATACCTTCTCAGAGGTGGTGTCAGAATGGGTCTGAACTTCCACCCTCGAATTATTGGCGTCATGGCCGTCAAAGATCACCGAAATCGGGAATTCCACATGCTTGAAACCGCGGCTTTCGATCCCATTTGGACAGAATTCAACTGGGATCGGTTGGGTCGCTGCACTGTGCCTTGCATCCACGACTACGGCCAGGTCTTCAAGTCTAGAAATGCCTTTCCCCTTCATGATGAGTGGGAGAGTTTCGAACCAGAGCCCCCGAAACCTAAGTCCGAGAGCACGCACCACTTCTGGGATCTATCACGGAGGAGCATGGAAGACCTGGAAGTCAAGGTTGCTGGCAAGAATGATGAAGTTGAAGTACTGGATCGTGACCTGCTGAGCGAAGCGGAGTATAAGATCGAGGAGGACCGATACCCACCTACAAACCGGACTTTGGAGAACTTCTTTAGGGGCGCTTGGACTTACCATGTCCACAATCAAGTAGGCTCCCTTGAAGTGTAGTCAACGCACGTTTGCTAATACAAATGCAGTGGCTTAAGCTCCCTGAACCGTCCTCTTGGCTCAACGTTATCCAACGAGCACAAGATGGATTCTTTTCTGACGGCCGACTAAATCCTTACAGTGAGAAGTGGGATGGCCCTTCACTATCACCCTACGATCCTAGCTGGGAATACATGTAAAGGCCGTAACCGGACTTGGCAATGGCAGCTCCCCAAAGAATTCCAGCGGGAATCCCTCCACAATTTTTTCCTAACGAGGTATCTACAAATACTTTACCAGGTCATGGGTCGACATAGTATAGTGGGATGCAGAGTCGGGCATAGCATAGCGCCTGGTGTGGAATATTTTATTTTACAAACGGAGATATTAATAGTGTATATGTACGGGCATATGCTTGGACAGAAAGAGGAGAATACTGTACCAAAACATCGGAGTTTTGATAAGCTTGCTTTTTAATGGCGTTGGAGTTGGTCTTCCTTTTTAAGGTCTCCTGGGATAGGGAGGCAGATGGTTGAATAACAGACACTATCGAAACAGCCAAAGAGAAATTCAAAAAAGTGTACGAGATGCGGGACGCAGGGTGGGAGGAAGAATAAGTTTGCATTTGCGCAAGTCAGAAGATGCTCTATACCCATCCATCTATAAAATATGAATAGATCAGATTTATTATTACCGACCTTAGCCTGTGGTTTATGCAATGTGCGGCACGTCACTCCCTAAGTCTTCGACCGCATTGTAGGGGCATGCATCATAAGATGGATTGATCAATGTCTCAAGGCAGCCTAATAGTGCATCTAGTGGCCTACTCAAAAGCGACAGTATACTACAGATGAAGTATCACCAGCTCTCCTTCATATCACCGTCCATGTGCAGTCGAAACGTAAAAAAGCAAGGCTATATTTCGTATTAATGTGCACTAGTAGACTTCCATCCCCACTCTCCCCACCATTCCAATACCTCCTAGCACCAGTCGTAAGAAGAATCCTTTTGCGTAGAACAAGTCCAAACCTCCTCTCCATCATGTGCACAGCCCTCATCCCGCAGGTCTATCGAATGCAGGTCCAGCTCAGTCCAGTTCAGATCGCCTTATACATTGCCGTTCCCCTATGCTGTTAGAGACAGTTGGGGGTATGTAGGAGCGAGACCAACTAGTTAATCTTCGTCTGGATCATTTTTCCTGAAAACCCTACTATGTTGTTAGCTACTTTGGTCTGCGATGTGTCGCAGGAAGATAAGGGTTACTAACAGATGGCTTTCATAGAACCTCAGCATCTGGAACAGAACAAGTTAGCATTACAGATTCACAGCGCAGTCTGACAGGAACGCTGCTTACCCTCTGTGGACACCGTTTATACACTTGTACAAGAGGATGCTGTGACTTCTGTCCGCCTTTCCAGGTCAAGTACACTACGACGCTTCCCTCAGCGCCCTCACAGGCGTCAATGTTCACGACTTCATCTTCCCACGAGCCAGAAGGGGGCTTAAACTCGACGGCCCTTCCGCTCGCTGAGGGAGACTTTGCTGGGTGTGTCTTGCGTCCTCGCTTCGTTCCATTGGTGCCATTCGTCTCTGTACCAGAACGGCCTCTTTTCTTGCCCTTTTTCGCAGCCTCCTTCTTCTCCTCCCAGGCAGCAAGAAGAGCCTCTCGGCCGCCAATCGACTCGAGGTAATCGTTTAGGATTTCAGATGCAGTTTCTCTGTGTACAGCGTATTAGCAAGAAGTAAAGGCCTTGTGGGCAACTCCTGTGGCATACGCTAGATTCTCTTCTGGCTCCATTGTCCGGTCCGATTTCTTCTCGAAGCCCTCCCACTTGACTTCGAAAAAGAGATTTCCCTATTATATCTAGTGAGCTTCCACATTAACCATTGTGGATGCGATTCCCCACCTGTTCATCAACTGCATGGTCTGTAATGGCTTCGACGATGAATCTGAGCATTGGTCAGCATAGAGCCTCCAACCTCCATTACAGAGAACGCACTCATCCTCTCCAATTTCCTCATCGTGTTCTTCATCCTCTTCACTCCGATCCGATCCAACCATCAATGGCTCCTCATCGTCGTAAGATGGAGGATTCGATTTCGATTTCCCCTTGCTATCAGTTATCGGGGTCCGCTTCCTTGGCGCATCACCAACGTCGCTAGACTCAGAGCGTTCGTCGTCGGATAGCTCTGTATGCAGTCAGTGCATGTCTAAAGTGAAATAACCCCACTGCAAATTCGAGCTTCGAAAGGCGTTATATAACATAGGAGTCTCTAGGGCACGACATACGAGGTGGCATAATGACGATATAATAATGATTTCGGAGCTTCTGTTTGTCTTCTAGTCTTTGTTCGTAGAGCGCTTGAAAGAGCGCTCTATCCAATGTTGGAATTGGAGAAAATTCAAGGAAAGTCACCCCAGTGGGCTAGAAAGGATTAAATGTGAGATGTCCTGTTGAGTGGTCGGCGCTACGCAGATAAGGTGACGCGAAGGTGTCGCGACAAAGCTCTAGAAGTAGCACGGGGCAATCCCGTGTTTTGTCACGTGATATGGTATTCACTTTAAAGTCCCGACCCCTGAAAGCACGTATAGGCGAAAAGCAAGGATATTCAAGCATATCTATATCTCTTATCAATTTCATCGAGGACTGGGGGGGCTCAGAGAATTCGAAATATGAACATCCTTGGCAAAGCGCTAGGTTCTGATTTTAAAACGACTTAGGTTTATGATGTACAGTGCAAGCATACTGTCTTCACCGTCCTAAGTATTGTACCATCCATTTCCCTCCCAAGAAAGTCAATTATATGTACAAGGTGTTACGAGACTAGCTTGTAACAAGCAATTCTAGAAAGCCAGAAAGCCAAAGTCGTCACTTTCTTATTTCCACCTAAACTCCATTTTCGTGTTTCTCCTAACACTTCCTTCATGGCCTGAAGTCTCGAGGGGCACGGCGCGGGATGCGCCGTCCAAGACCCCTACGCCTTGCGATGGCAGATATATTGATCGTAGATGACTGGCCGGGAGTGCACTGAGTGCCGGTAGCGAGCATCTGAACTACGGACCACTGGCCGCTGGCACACTGCTGGAAGGAGGTCCCGTCAACGCAATTCCACATCCCGTCAGTGCTACAAGGCGAGCCTGCAACCATGGCGGAGCCAGATCCAGAGGTGCCGGTTGCAACTGGGTCGGCAGGGCTCGTTCCGGTGGTAGCTGGAGCTGTACCACTGGCAGTGGCGGTAGCAAAGACCCCGGGAGACACGGTCTGTACTGTGACTGTTGATGTCATAGTCTTAGTGCTAGTTGATAGGGTTGTTGGGTCTGCAGCCGGTGTAGTGTCTGCCGCCGGTGTGGTGTCTGCCGCGGTTGTGGTGCTTGGTACTGCCACAGCGGTTGTGGCTGGACTTGTTGACTCGCCAGTAGAACCCCCAGATGGTGCTGGTCCAGATCCGCTGATGCCCTTCACAGCAGCGCAGGTTCCAGTGTAGGATCCCGAGTCGTCAGCAACTGAGTTCTTGGTAGTGACATCCTCAGCTGGTCCCGGGTTCGGGAACTGAACTTCTTTGCCCTCAACTGTGGTACAGCCGTTGCCAAGGTTAGCGATGAAGAGTTCGGGACGGTCGGAGAACTTCGTCGCTGGGGCGGCTCCGGAACCCGATCCAATGGTCACGCTGGCGCAATTCATGTATATTTCACGATTTCCAATCTCGTTATACCAAACCCAGGCAAACATCGAAGAACCGGTTGGAGCATCGCCAGGGACGGTGAATTGGAAGTCCTCACCCGAGCTGAGAGGGCAACTACCGATATAAGAGTGAATAACAGTGAAAGATGTGCCTTTGTCGTAGGAGAGAGCAATTTGGCAAGAGCCTCCACCATGGGTAGCGCCACCAATTAATGAGAAGTTATAGGACCCGCCAGCATTCCACGTAACAATGGATTTTCCCGCACCGCTTGAGTCGTCCATGTCGACCTGGTACCCTTTGCAGGGGAAGTTTGAGCCATCAGCGTTGAGCGGCGAGGTCATGCTGTAGTCGATTTGTGCCTGCGGAGCATTTGGATTGGCTTTATCTCTGAACGGGTATGGCCACCCCAGCTCCATATGTGCGGTCACCGTAGATCCAAGGACCAGAGTGGTAAGGAGAGTGATGAACTGCATCTTGTCGTATTTTCAGGCCGGCTGAAGAACTGTGGGTTCTATGATGTAGTTTTGCGTATCTTTGTATATGTGAGTATCTTATTCACGTTGATATGTGCAAGAAAAAAATAATGAAGGTAGTGGCGACAATAGGGACCGTGATTGAGACCTTCGAAGGTGAATGTACAGAATGGAAGAGATCAAGTCTATTGTCTCGTGAAGGAAAGAAGGCGATTGTGCCAGCAACTCAAAGCCTCGAGGTCTTTGTTTGAAAGGAAAGTCTTTGGACAACAGACGCGATGAAGAAGGAAAGTATTCACTCTTGGCGGTCGACATCCCTTCCTTATTATATTAACTTCCTTAGGACGAGCACCTTTCCTGTGGGCGATCTCAGCAGCGATGGGCCCCCTCTCTACTCTCGGATACAGTGAATAATTGCGGTGTGCAGTTTCAGAACGGGCCTGGCCGGTCCACTTAGACTTTGCCATCTCACCATCTTCTTGACGCTCCAGCAGAAGCAACCGCGCTGGGAGGCATTCTCAATTGTTACTCGAGAGGGGGAACCTGTTCACCCGCAGTAGCGAGTCGCCGCAACCGCTTCCTGCGTTCTGACTGGTGCCCACAGCCACGGACCGCGGCGCGCTGCCCTGACGATCACTGGCATCATTGGACGGACAGCGAGTCGCCCTTCGCCAAGACGAATGTTTCGAAACGGCGAGCTTTTTAATGCAGGGCATATGAGAGGCGAGGCGAAGTTCTCATCAATAACTGATGATCATTGGTGATGAGGACAATGATCTGAAACGCCCTGTTTATTCAACAAGCGGCGCGCATAACTTATCACAGATGCCCTCACTATGACCCTGCCACGCAACGCAGGCTGAATGATCCTGTAGAGAGAAAGCAGGCAAATAATTCCATTTGACGAGGGTGGTGCATGACATCAGCTTCAACCTCACGGGCGCGACAGGAGCCGCGTGTTGGTTTATGCGCGACCCAGCCATAGGTGTAGTGGCCCAGTTGCAGGTCGCAAGGCGGACATTGACACCCCAGCTTCAGCATCTCATCCTGACATTGGGGATATAGTCCGATGGCCGTTGATGGAGGCACTGATAGAGCTGTAGCTTTGCCGTAGAAACAGCCAGTGGCCTATTCATATGGCAGCAAATGCCATCCTCCAGAAACGTTTCTGCAATTCCCAGAGTCCGGGCCTGATCGGTTCTCTACGCCAGTGCATCACATACTCCGCTTTTCTCCTCGTTTGCGCGATATCGCCAGGACACAGCTGTGCCCCGGTCGATATGCATAAGATGTGCCATCGCCAAGACGCGGAGGATTCTCCTACCAAAGTGGCTGGAGGGAGGTCGGAGGCGTTGTATTGCTCTTAGAAATGAGGATCCCCTTCGCGTTCGCATCCTCCGCAATCCAACCCAGAACACGTGATATGGCCATGCTCCACCTTGACAACATCTGGTATGTTGGAACCTGGCATGTAGGTTGTGAAGCTGCATGTATTTATTCTAGGTACTACAGTACTACAGTACTGCATGGGAAAACAGGGAACATGGGAAGCGGCGTAAGAGTGAAAACGTACATCATCGTTACTCCATTTTCCAATCATGTCCAACCAACAAGGCTAATAGAACGGTACCGTCCAACACGCCTCTATATCCATCTAAATATACAGTGTACAGGATTATACATTATATAAGCATCTCACGAGGCGCAGAGCCCTAAGCCCTTCACCAGATCACCAGCCGTCACGTCGATCCCTCCCGTATCCGCATCCTCGATTCCGAAGAGCACGAACATTACATCGTCGATATAACCGTGGTACTTCTGCCCGTGCTTCTTCCAACTTATCGATGTCACATAAAACATCTGCGTCTGGTCCTTGCCCCCCACATTCGCGCCGACCCATTCGTGAGGCTTGCCTCGCCCGCTGATCCAGATCGGCTTTGTGGAGATACCATGGACGGCGAACGGAGCGGTCTGTTGGAAGAGCATTACGTATGGTTCGTAGACGCCGTGCCAGTTATACCACTTCTTGTGTTGGAAGATGGTCATGATAAAGGTATTGGAATCGTCTGGCTTGCACGCCGGGTCGGAGCGTTTGCAGAGGGTGATGGAAAGGGAGTTAGTGGCCTGGTGGATGGACTCGGTTTCTGGGTCCAGCTTGGGAAAGTACTTAGCCATGCACTTCTCATCACTCGCAGCCGTCTTCGGTGCCAGGTCTGGCCCGACCGATCCGTCGTTTGACAGTTGCGCAAACGCGCGGTTTGGTGCGATGTCGTAGTGCCCATATAACTCTTCATTCTTGTCCCAGAAGACAAAGAAATTCTTCTCCACGACCCCATATGGCTTAGGTCGCTGTATTTCGGTGGGCAATCTGAACTGCTCCTTATCAAACAGCTCGAGGCCCCAGTCCATCATCAGTCTGAAGTCCATCATCCACTCGCCAAAACAAGTGAATTGTGAAGTTGACCCGTAAATAACATAAGGTGTCGTCGGACCGTAGAAGACTCTTGCATCGTGCGGGCCAACACTGAGCTGGAAGTACGCCAGCTTCTCGCGACATTTCTCGCCACCCTGCAGATGAGTTAGCTTCGCCGCACACTGAGAGAAAGGATTCCCTTACGGGAGTCTTGGTAAGAGGCAGGATGGAGGGCGCCTCCACACAGGACAGGTTGCCATCCTTGAAAGCTGCATTGCAGACCAACTCGGCGAACCAGACCGAGTTCTTCACATCGCTCCTCTGCAGCTGCGACACGATGACCCAGGTGTCATCCAAGAACGGGTGCGGAATAGCATTGGGATTGATAGACTGCTTCTTGTCGAACACGATCTTAAAGTACTTCTTGTCCGGCGTCGAGACAGAGAATATCTCGTCATATGCGCCCTCTGTGTAGCCAGCGATAGGGTGGCCAACCTCCTGCGGGGGCCTGTCTGGCTTTTCTGCCTTCTCTGGCTCCGGCGACTCGCTGCTGGAGGGCGTTGACGGCGCGCCGTCGAACGATGGCAAGGTCACCAGGGCCTTATCATAGAACCTGCTCACGAAGAAGAGGAGGACGAGCACTGGGCCCAAGAAGGGCATGAGACGCTTCACCTCTCTGATCAGCATTGTTGGAGGCCGAGAGGCTACTCAATCACAATCGTTCAGGGTGTTTTCAAAGGCGGGCGCGGAGTGTCGTGATACTGAGCGAGCACATGTCACCTTCAGCTGGCTAGGCCGGCGGCAACGGTATCCCTTTCCCTTTCACACACAGCAAATCCAGGATCCGCGAGAGTCGAGGTGAAGAAGATTCAGGTGGAGCGAAAATAACATGATCTCGGGAGTCAAGACCGCAGTGGTAGGCTTCTGCCCCCGTGTGAATGCTTTCCCTCAGCCGGTTTCTGGCGTTGTGCGGGTTCAGGAGCAGCTATCGATCCGCTAGTGTCTTTCGGGACGCGGCCTAGTTAGTTAGTACGCGGCCAGATGGGGGGCAACATGGCGCCGCCGGTGGACAGGCACAGTTGTAGCATCATGGCTTGAACAAAAAAGCGACTGCTATATTGCACATGCGGTCAGGGTATTATTCAACATAGGACAATGAATATGATGGCAGAAATATCCTGCATTATATGTACAGCATAATACATTAGGCGCTATTCTATCCGACTCCTAACCGTTTCCGTCCCGCAATACGTAAATGCTTCTATGATTTTACAGAAGGCGCCTCCGCCCTCGCCTTTGAAAGGAACCACTGGGCAAACTTCACGCTGGGTTCATCCACCAGTCGCGTGACGATCTCTGCCACCCAGAGGGTGAGCGGAAAGAGGATTAGATTTGGCACAAGGAAGGCAACCTCCATGCCAAGCGGCCCAGTCTTTGACAATGGGAATCTGTCCACCCAGTTGGGGATGTTCTGGAGCTGATCCAAGTGTGCCCAGCCTACCATAGAATAGAGGCGGTCACCGAGGGTCCAAAGGATTGGCCCGTGAACCAGGTAGAAGGCATATGAGATGCGCCCTAGGTGCTGGTTGAATCTGGTCTCGAAGAACGCTTTAAGCCATGGTATCCGTGGGGTCGCGGCCACGATGAAGGTGGCAGCCCAGAAGAGATAAAACCACTTATAATCGAAAACTGCCTGTGGTTTCAAGAAGGAGAGGTAATACCACCCGGGAGATGCCCTTAGCGTCTCGATCTCTGCGTTCATTGACGGAACACCACCGAGGAAGAAGCTAATGATGAAGAGGTTGTAGAAGATCAGTTCCTTGTACGGCTCCATTATCGAGAAAAATTTGGGCAGGTCGTCGCTCATCTCCAGCAGGTCCAAGTCACAGAGAAGCATTCCTGCCGTGAACGCAGCGCAGTACCACGCATCCGCGATGTACATAAAGTACCAGATGAGTCCTACCTCACACAGCAAGCGTGCATTCCGCGTACACCTCGAGAATGCCAAGAGGGCAGTGTAGATGACGATTGATCCCTTGAACTCAACAGGGATGGACCAGACGTGGAAGTTATAGGTGAACCAAGGCTCCCCACCACCGGTGAAGATGAAGCTGAAGTTTTTAAACTCGCTATACCAGAACCACAGTTCTTCACGATAGCTGGCCTGATGTTTGGCCGTAGTCCAGATCCCAAACATATGCCACGATGTCATGTAGAGGAAGGTGGTGACAATCACCGGAATATAGAGTCTAAGCCATCGTCTAAACAGCGCCGAGCCGAGGTTCTCCCCCAGCTTGGAATAGTCGCCAGCCTGGATCAGGGACATTGGCTTTGTCGACAACACATATCCAGAGATCACGAAGAAGACGGTGACGGCGTAGTGGCCACCCGTGAAGAAGTTTCGGATGCCGGGCATCGTTGCGAAGTGGTATTTCCCATGGTAGCCCCAGGCGTTCTGTAAGACGTCGTTAACCGGAGCCGTGAGGTGCGCCCACAATTGATGGTGATGCCAGTAGACCACTATGGCCGCAAATCCCCTGAGGCCATCTAGATATGCGGTCCGCCTGAGCTGTTTGCTTGGCCCACCGAATTTGGTCATGGGCTTTGTTACATCCATCACCCATCGCCCTGCACGGCCTGTGGGCGAGAGCTTCTTCTCGGGCATGGCGTCCTCCCAGTATTTGCCATTTTCTAGGACGCCGCCGTCTTGTGTCGCAGAAGGCATTGGTGATGTGCTGCGGAGAGCGCGCACGACCGGGGCGGTTATATTGAGGCCGCGGCTGGCAACGAGGATGGTGGCCCTCTCTGCTGGGATCCGCAAGAGTCCAGAGGCCGTGGGATGCCGCTGGCGATGAGATGGGCGACACGGCAACGGCGAGGGAGATCGAGATCCAGCCTCTCTGATGGCTGTCGAAACACTCGAGGGTTTTCGAACACACAACAGGACAAAGAAAAATGGATAGGAGAAGTTGGGATCGGCGTTATGTGGAGGAACCCCCCTCCCATGTGTGTAGGTAAGCAGATGCGCCTAACAAACCAAAACCCAAGAACCAACAGCCAAGAGCTCAGCTCAATAGCCCGGTACCCGAATCGTTTCCGGTGCTGCCCTTGCGCGCCAGGCGCGAGGAACCGGGCACCACCTGTTGGGGCACGTCGCAGGGGCGAGTCTCAGATCCGAGGGCCAATTGTGCACGACGTCCGTAGTGCACATCCTGTGGCAAATACCCTGTGTTAGCCTGGATAGCTGGAGAGCGCTCGTATACGGCGTACAAGACCGGATTCCACATACGAAAGAACGATGTATTCGGGACGAGCGCGCTGGATATGTTCCACAGTGGCCACTTCCTGATTGGAACCGTGGGCCGTTCTCTTGCACTGGGCCATGCAAGAGAATGGCATTTGCGGCTCCACGGCGTCTCTGCAGTCTTCCTCTGCGTCTTCCTCCTTTTCCTCCTCCAGGTTCCTGGCTGCACATTTGCCCCCCTTCGGCTCTTCACATGGTAATCCTCCATCCTTCAAGCTGTCCTCGCTGCCCTCGTCGTCTCCACTGCCCCCGCCTCGTCTCTGCCCTGCCGCCTTAGAACCATGCTTTCACCCAGCCCTTTCCCTGCTTGTCAGCTCCGAATGCTTGCGAGATGATGCCCTGCCCACATCCGTCACTGAGGATGGATTAGTCGTCTTCGGGCTATCGGCTGCCTGCCCAGTGTCCAATCCCCAGCGGGATCCCGCTGGTGGAGCCGCTTAAGGCGGCCATGCATCTGCTCCGTTCAGGAGCTGGACATTGCCCCAGAATGGGAATAGAAGCCCATATCGCTTTGCGCCCAGGGAAATTGCACGAGCCGGGTACGAAACCTCTGCGTCTCTTGGCTCTCACCCTGCTGGCTGTAGGATGAAGCTGCCTGCCCTGGCCATTCTTTTCACAAAACCGCCCCCCACCCGGCGCGCCTCCACACGCTGGGGGCTACTCCGGCTAGCCAGTCATTAGGTGTATGGCCCCAAGCCGTAGTTAAAAGTAGCAAAACCTGGTAAAAATATCACCGCATTACAAGAATGCGTCCTCGCATCATCCTTCCTCCACTCTCCATTGTGAAGTCTGGAGCAGGAACGCCCTTCTCGAGGATGCAGTCTCCCACATCGTCGCCACGGGGAGGCCGTCTGCCGAAGCAGATCCAGCGCGCGCTGCCGATCTACATCGCTTGCATTCTCTTCGTCGTCCTTCTCTCAAACCTCGATACCTTTGACTCTACGAGTACCGACGTGTTGAGGCGGGGGCTGGGGCAACAGAGGCTCGTCGGCACGGGCACCAGCTTCCCTCGCAAGATCTGGCAGACCTGGAAGGTCGATCCCCTCGACTTCGAAGAACGAGATCTGTCCTGCGCCAGGACGTGGACAGCAAAGAATCCGTCATGGCGATACGAGGTGCTGACCGATGACAACGATATGTACTACGTCGAGTCCCATTTCGGCCCCCATGGCATAAATCGACCGGATATCGTCGAGATGTACAGGTCGCTCACGGCTAAGATCATCAAGGCGGATCTGTTGCGATACTTGGTCATGTACGTTGACGGGGGAGTGTATGCCGATATCGATGTAGAGGCTCTGAGGCCGCTGGACCGGTTCATCCCAGACAGATATGATGAGGCAGATGTGGACATGATTATTGGCGTCGAGATCGACCAGCCGGAATACAAAGACCACCCCATCCTGGGCCAGAAATCTATGTCTTTCTGCCAGTGGACCTTCATCTGCAAACCGAGACTCCCCGTCATGCTACGGCTGGTCGATAACATCTTGGCCTGGCTCAACGACGTCGCCAAGAAGCAGAATGTGCCAATTGGGGAGCTAGTTCTCGATTTTGACGAGGTTATTAGTGGCACTGGCCCTTCTGCGTTCACCGACGCCATATTAGCAGAGATGAGTGCGAAGGCAAAAAAAACTGTCGACTGGAACTCCTTTCACAACATCGCCGAGTCCAAGCTCATCGGTGGCGTGTTAGTTCTCACCGTGGAAGCATTTGCCGCGGGACAAGGTCACTCCGACTCAGGAAACCACGATGCCAGGGCCGCCCTGGTTAAGCACCACTACCACGCTTCCGGATGGCCAACGAACCACCCGCGGTACAACCACCCCGTGTATGGCGAGGTAGAGACGTGCAATTGGAATGCCGAGTGCGTCAAGAAATGGGATGAAGACACAGCGGCATATGAGCTTCTCACCCCTGAAGAGAAAGCAAACAAGATAGCGGAGAAAAAGGTCCAAGATGCGATAGAGAAGGCAGAGAAAGAAGAAAAAGAGGCAAAGGAGAAGGCAGAGAAGGAGGAGAAGGAGGCAAAGGAGAAGGAGGAGAAAGAGGCCAAGGAAGCGAAGGAGAAATCAAAGAAGGAGGCGAAGGAGAAAGCAGACAGAGAGAAGGCGGAGAGAGAGGCGAAAGAGGCGAAAGAGCAATCCGAGAAGGAGGCGCAGAAGTTAGAAGCCATGGCAGCAGAGGCAGCTAAATTGTCTGCCCCGGCTGCCGGTGCTGCTCCTGCTCTCCAACCTCAGCCTGCGTGATGATCAGGCACAGGAAAAGCACTTACACCAGCGCACTGCATTCGGGGGACCAAAGATGGAAGCACCCCTCATGTATATGGAAATGTTGCGTCCCACGAATTTGTCCTGGCCGCTCAGAGAAGATCCTCCTCGAGACCGGTCTGAGAGGGGCGATAGACGACTTGTAGATAGAAATTTTCTCCCTGGCCTCGGCTGGTGGTCAGGGTCGCAACCTATGCGCATAATAGAAGGCGGCGGTATCTAGAGGTACCTAGGCGAGGCGCTTAACGGCCTTTTGGCATGGATGGAGTTATCTGTGTGGTCATATTTGCATCTGTATAATGAATAAATATATAAAGCCCTCTCTCACGAGCAGATTTTCTATGGTGCCGTTGCGAAACGCTTCTTAATAGGTCATTTGCATGACAGCCAACTTAGCTACTATGAGTCTTTCCTTATCCATAGACAGATGAATAGTGAATATAATTTTACTCTCCCATGCAACGTGAAGATCGTGGGTCCTTATCACGTGAAGATTTCATTATCAGAACTGCCTGTATATTTGAAGTCCTCTTCCGACCTCACTTCCAGACACCAGTATCATCCCTCTCCATATCTTCCCCACAATCTCTAATGCTCCCTACGGCTGGAGCAGTCCCCATCCCCATCCTTCTCCGCAAACACAAACCCCGTGCCGCAGCAGCTCGTGCTATATCAAAGAGCCTAGGCATCTCGTGCGGTCCCCACCTTGAGAAACTGATCGCCCGGCCCAGCCTCAAGTCGCGATGCGCCCCGCACTGACACCAATGCCTCTCCAGCGGTCATGGCGAAGGAAACCTGATACAAGCATAAGAAGCTTTGGACCGGGGATTCCTACGGCATGAGAGGATGTTTCCCCTCTTCCTGTCATGCCTTTCCTCTTGCCGCCCCCTCACTTCACACTGGCATGTGCTCGGTTTCGCGTGGGACGTTTACAACTTGCCTAGGTATTTTTACGCTCTCAGGGGAAGGGGCTAAAAGCGGCGCCGCAAGCGGAAGGGGGATGCATGTGCCGCGCTGGCATTCAAGAGCGCGCCGACCGATGCGGTACCTATCGTTTCGCAAGAGGTGGCAGGTACGTAAGATTACAGTGTCGCACCGCAACGGCGAACGGGTACTCACGCAGGTGAACCGACAGGGCTGAACAAACAGTCTTGCCACTCTGGCTGCGGAAACAGGAAACGGGGGTCAGATAGGGGTAAATTGGACTGTGGGCTTAGGAGATTTGAGGTTGGATGAGAGATTAGAGGAAATCTCGCTTTCTCTTCATCTTGATAAGGCACCGACGGAGGTGTGTTTAAGGGGAGTAATGGTCCCGTGATCGTCTTAATAGGGGGTGGCAGGTCCCGTTCTGAATATGACAAGTGTTATTAGTGTGTGTATGAAAGTACATGACAGATATATTGTAGGAGGATATCCTCTCAAGATATATATGTCACTGCCAGGTCGAATACGGCTCCTGACTCTTGCAGCCTCGGTCCAATCTCCCCACAATAGTGAAGATCCAAATCACCGCAAATTACCCAGAACTAGGTCCCCCCTGCCGCACCCGGACCAGATTCAGGGCCTCCCGGCAATGTTTAATATGACATTTTTCTTCCACGCTTCCGGGTAGATTCTTCAGGGCTACCAAGTTGGACCCTAGAGTGGGCAGTCAAGAAAGGGGGTATTTTAGGCCTCTGACCCTCTCCCAAACCAGTTGAATTTATATCTTCAAATCTTAATATAAGGCCCATCCGGGTTGTTGGACAGTCCGCTTCATATGTGGAAGAGACATCTCTTAGGGAGAGGCATACAGTTGGCTTGGAGTGCACCGGAATTTCCTTCGGTCCCCCCTTTCCCTCCATATACTGTAATGAAAGTAACTCTTTCATTTTCCATTGACTCTCTCATCACTTACTTCCCCCCTCTCACTTTCCTTCTCCGTCGTGTTAGCTAGTCAGCTTCTGCAATGTCTCGGTATCAAGTCTGAAGTTTATGACATTCCTGAAATCAGTGTACATGCTCTTGAGAGCGAATCGCACCTTATCCAATTCCGTCTCTCCCGGGAATTCATTGAAACGCCCCATATCGTAACGCATCGCGTTCTGGTCGTCATAGTCCTCTGGTCTCCTCACCGTCGTTGATATATCCGCCTTTCCAACGATCATCCACCTATCGGTGTCCTCATCTCCAATCCTGCGAACAACAACCGCCACATCACAGTCCCAGAAGCGGCATATCAGGTCGCCTACTCTGGCTTCGGGTGGGGCGAAGCCTAGCAACACTCCCGTCGCAAGAAATCGTCTGGGCTCCGAGACGTCAGGTTTGGAGGGGGCTTCTTGGAAATTGTTAACAGGTTCGTCGTCGCAACGTACTCGATATCCGTACGAGGTATTCGTGTGGACGGCTCGAATCGTCTTAAGGTGCTTTTCATCCCATTCCAAGATGGCCTTCGAGTATGCCTCATCTTCCTCTCTGACTCTGTCAATTCCGTCCTGATAACAAGCCTCATATGCTTTCTTCCACGTTCTATTTGCCCGCAACGACGACACAGTTTCGGTATATGTGGGACCCAAATGCAATATCACTCCAGCAAGAGCCCCTCTTGCTACGTGGAAATGTTTAGGCCATTTGGATGGCTCCGTAGTCTCGGCTTCTTCCTCCACCAAGCCGCCGAGAGTCCTTTGCACTAGACGACTGAAACGCATAAGCATTAAAGGTCGGTCGATGGATGCCAATGGACTCTCTGTAGGGAACACTGCTGGCATAGACTTGTGCAGCTTTACCATATTTGAATACAGTTCAACATACGGCATCTCGTAGTTAACCTCAAGCACGTCGCTGTCACAATCATGAGCCATGCCCAGGAGTCCGAAGATCTTGTCCCGCGGTTCACTGCACAAAGCACTTTGAAACGTTTGAAGAAGTTTCTCTAGCCGATGCTCGTTCGAGTGCCGGATTGCACGCTGCTTCATGATCGAATGAGCCGTCTTCTTGAGCACGTCCTCAGGCTCGCCGTCTATAACACTAGAGAGTATTTCCCAGGTAAACTCCCAACCGCCATAGCAAAAACCCACATCCTGAGCGAGGACTAGCTCCTGAACAATCCACATTCGCGTCCAGTAAGGATGGGTCGCAACCGCAAGGCCGTTTTCGTAATCGAATTTTCCTCGGTTCCACAATCTATTGCTATCCGATATCGAGGGAAGTGCATGTGGAGAAGAGCCTAGCCAAACGATAACTCGATGCGCACGGGTATATATAAAGGTCATGATGCTAACTTGATAATTTCTTTCCAGCAGATCATGCTGGTTGATGCAAATGGCATCAACCCAGACATGTCGTGGTTCATTTTGGTTGCGGAGGTGGACAAGGGCATTATGTAGATTTTCTCGAACCAAAAACGGCTGGCCGTTTATATAAATCATCTCAGATGCAGAACCAGCGCCCCAGGTATATGAAAGTGCTTGATAAGATGGCTTGCTAGTGAAGGTCCGCGTTTCCAGCTCACAGTAAATTTGAAGGTCGCGATTGACCACGGGTAATATTTTGAGGAGTCGAAGGCAATCAACGGACCGATCAAGCGGTTCGTATATCATCTTATCGTACATGATTTTGGGACGAGAGGACAGCATTACTCTTTCTGAGAGGATATCAATCCAGTCATAGGGCAAATACCAAAGAACCCTCGATGTTGTGGTGTTGTTATATTTGGAGTGTCAGGGTCGGACGGTCCTCAATTTAAGACCAGGCGAATCATAGCTGCTTAATTGGTTGACAGCTCGCCTCTGAGAAGGCTGCAAATAGACGGAAGGACCAATAAAAGGCCTCAAGCTTCGCAATAAGAGAGGATTGAGGTCATGGGGGGAGTATTCTCTCGATATAAGCCTTTCGGCTCCTCTGATTTTCTCTCTCTGGATACCATCTCAATTTGAGCTCACGTCCATGAACTAGGCTATGTTAGTGCTTCAGGTTTCTGATCGAGAAATCTCTCGACAAGCCCGTCCCTAATCCCCTCCCCTTTAACCTTCGAATAGACTTATGCTATATATATAATTTTCTTGTGCACATCTTGAGATATTGTCTTGTGGTGTGCAGTTTAAATATGGCACAGTTAGCTTAAACCCGGAGTGGAATTCGTTAGGTTCTCTAGTTCCTGATGAAAGTTTTGTGTTCGGTGTCTTCTTGGCAGGTATAATCTATCCCTATGCATGAAAAATTATCAATTTTATGTGTACCTTAGATCTCTTACTTCGAAATGAAAATTTTTGAATCCGTGGCATTACATTAGGATAATAGACTCACTGGCATATTTCTTTTTCCAGCATTCTCGGCCGTTCTGGGATGCTTTCATTTCTAAATTAGTTGTTAAAAGGTTACAGGATCAAAGGATTCATCAGTATGTGTGTGGAATCGTTGTTATTCAGTTGACTAGAGTTCTAAGCTACATATAACCACATAATATATGTGGTGCCCGCCACTCGTGACGTTACGGATAGACGAATCATCCGTTCAGATCCGAATGCCCGAATATCCTTCACAGTAGTATATGCTGCATAGAATGAAAATTTTCACCGACTATACTGAGTTACGTATAGTTGAGGGGGGTAATTCCCTGATAGACGGAACTACGAATTAATAATCCAGAGGATCAGGGGGCAATCCAAGTCTAGAAAACAAAATGTATCAGTCGTAAGATAATGCGAAGGTCGATGGAAGAGCTCAAAAGACCTGAAAGAAACTGGTGTTATAGATATTGGAAATAGTCAAAGCACTGGAAATCCTACAAGCATGGCGCAATGGCTGCTAGAATCCGCATAGAAATTACTTCAATAGATGCCTTGCGTTCAAACTTTAACGAAGCCTTGAGGTTCTCTGAGATACTCCTTGCATTCGGCCGCCCTTTCCCCTTACCTATAGCTCAAAACTCTCCTTCCCAGACAAGATTAGTTTGTTGTCGCGGATGCTGAATACACCTCTGCCATAATCGAAATATTTTGCGGCCAAAAAATAGTTGTTGCATAGAAAATACCCAAAATATCACACTCGATAGAATATAAATGTGATTAAAGCCAGTGGTGAGTGCACATTTTCAAACAGTCTGGATATGTAGGAAAAAGGACTCATGGTTATGTCCGACTGTGGCCACCCGTGGGGGGGGGGGGGGGGAGGTAGCTGGCCCCAACCTTCCCTTTTCCCTTTGTCAGGCCCAAGAAAACGAACCGAAAACTTATATCAGAACGATCTACCCTCTACACATTGCATGATATGCGGCTCTTATATTGGCCAATAACTCTGTCTTCGTATTGTTACACCTGTCCCGATGCGTGGAATTCAAAGAGACAATGGATGGAACGTGCCACTATGCCAGGCAACTTATGAACAGATGTTATCTGAACGTGCTTTACATTCAATGCCAATAGCATCAATGTGGAAGTATTCAAGATTTGTCACTCGACGTACACGCCAATAATCACATGCAAAATAATGCATGCGAAGAGAAATTTTGTGGCTGGATCTTCACGCTTTCGAGGGTTGGAGATTCGATCCTATTCGTCCACTGGAAATGCCACACGTAAAGAAAAGGATTTGAAGCCGGTGCAAGGAGATATATCATGTTTGCTCGGGAATGTCACCTTGCACAACATCAAGGTACGTCACCTCAAAATTCGCAACAAGCTCGAAAGATATATGACAAATCTCGAGAATCGGGAGAGGAAAGCGAAACACGCCCCTCATAACTCCCCTTTCGAGGATTTTCTGCAGAGAAAGGAAGACGAGAAAAAGAAATCAAATAAAAGGAACCTGGACTTCGGGAAGGAAGGCCTGTGCTACGTTTCATTGGCCATGGCGATGTCTTTGAGGCTCCCGAGATCTAAGATGGGACTATGACAAGAGTGGCCCGGCCACCGCATACGTTTCTCTCCGTATGCCACGGCAGCAGCGCCATGGGCTCCTCGGGGCGCAAAAAGGGAAGCCAGGGAGGCCATGGACCGGAAAGTTCAGCCAGCCCAGCCGACTCGGAGCTCCGCCATGGGCACACAGCGCAGACACCGCATCGCTGGATGTGGAGAACAGAGAGAGACGCAAATGTGAGATGAGAGGCGAGGAGATCTAGTGAGAGGTGAGGCCGTGGTGATGGCGGGGATGGTGGAGATGGATAGGGGCTTGGAGGAATCAGGAGGAATCAGAGGATGTTGTGGCCGGCAGCTGGTAGCACGAAAGTCTAGAACATCGAGAGATATAAAAATGCCGAAAGAGGTAATTGGATGGGATGAAAATATTATTCACTCTGATTAATATTAATATTTTTATTAATTACCATTATAAGCTGCGTCATTTCTGTTGAGCTATGCCGACGCACTACGCATAAGTAAGAGTCATGCATATGTTACGTTTGTTTATATTTGCGGGCGAATTATCGCGACTACTGTATGAGTTGACTTTGACTCACGCTGCCAGTGGCGATGAGCACACACGTGACCTAGTCCAACCTCATAGAAGAGACGTCTAATCTTCCTCCATCTCCCTCGCTCTTGCGTCCTATTTGGACATCCTCACTAAATCCATTATTCCAGTTTCTCCCCTGTGACACGAGGCATCTGTCATACTCCTCCGACCGCACAGTGCAGTACCTCTCTCCATTCCCTCCGGTCAATACGAACCCCGCCAATCGCTAACTCCGAGCTGAACTCGAGAATGATATCGAGCCAGCCTTCCCCCACGCTGCCTCTCCCACTCCCACAAGGTCAGCAGCCATGATACCCCTCTCTACGTATCTTCATCTCTGCTCACCGCCCGGTCGCCCCTCACTCTGCCTGCCTTCTGGAGAAAGCCCATCGCTCCCAGGGGGTTGCAGTGCGTCGGCCTGGACGGGATGCCTGGGCGGTCATCTGCTATCGGGATGATGCGTTGGCAGCTCCCCAGCTAACATCTTCAGTCTCACGCGCAATCCGCCCGCAGTCGCGGGAGTCCAGGGTCTGTCGTTATTTCAGCAAAGCCGGTATGTGATCTCATTATTTTTCCTGCTCGCTGCGTTGGGGAATATCGCCCCGGCGAATATTTTCATTGGAGAGACAGAAGACGTGAAAGGCCCCGCATATGCACGTCTGTGTTGTGCAGCATGTTTGCGTGGATCTCGTGGTACGACGATGTCGCTGAGTACTTGATTCTGCTCCGAGGTCTTTCTCTGAAAGATTGCCACTGTGCCACCGTCATGAGGCTGCTGGCCGGCAATCTTGAGTGATACACGTCATATTTCAGCGGCCAGGCTGAAGTGATTCACACGATAGTAAGCAAAGCAAAGAAGCTGACGGTCAGAGGTACAGGATCCTGCCTGGCTGGCGATGATTGCCCCTTTGTGCACGACGCCACCCGGCTTCCCGCAAGAACGGTAACCATGACGACGCCTAGTGGAGTGCCTGTCGACGCCTCGGGATCAGGAGCACTTCCTGGTGGGGATGGTACGGTGCAGGACCGTCGACAGGCCATCACCAAGCCAGTGCCAGCATCACGTGTGGTTGCGAAGCCAATTCCAGGAGCGCAAATGGAGAGCCCTCGTCAGTTCCAGCTCGGGCAAATTATGAGGCGGTTCTCTCCTTCAGAACAGATGCTCCAGGTGCCCGAAAAAGGGACTACGCTTCTAAAGTTCAACCTCACTCCCTCAGATCCAGACTTCCCGTTCGAGTTGAGCACTCTCCAATGTCAGCTCTATGTGCCAGCTGGATACCCAGAGTCAAAACCGTGGCTTAAGGTTGGAAATCAGGACATTCCTCGAGGATTTTCTCTCAATGTCGAATCCGGTTTTGACGGCCTAGTCCAGGAGCATCCAGCCTCCACCCTGCTGGAGCTTATGAAAGCCCTTGACAGAAATTTGGAAACATTTCTGTCAGCGCCAAAAGCAGACACAGTGAAGTTAGTGCTGAACAAGGATACTCGACACATATCTGGGTTCCCTTCAAGGTCCGTGGAGCCAGCTGCGAGTGCAGCCAAAACCCGGGATGAAACGTCTTCCAGGCAACTGAAAGTTGAAGCTGCTCCCACTGTGAAGCAAATCCCAACGTTTACGGCAGCTGAGAAAACGCAAGCGTCACAAAGAAGGCAAGTAGAGACAAGACAATTAGAAGCGCGTCTGGGGCGGTTACCCCTTTTCAAGAAATCAAGCGATGGAATTGCATATACAGTACCTGTGGAGCCACGACGACTGGCCGACCTTTCTGTAGTCTTACAGACTTTGAAATCAGTGCAATTATTCGTCCCATTACTGTATCCTCTAGAGCCATGTCGGATTCGTCTGGATGGCATTGACCGCAGCGAGTCAAAACCTGTTGAAAAAGGGTTTGAGGAAAAGGTCAAAGAGCAGGGAGAGTTTACGTTGATGGGCCATCTCAATTATTTGGCCCAGAACATGCATCACTTGGCGAAGACAGTCCTATCTCCTGAGAGCAAGCCTGTTACTGATTCGCCACAAATAAAGGAAGCGGTTTCGGACAGCAAGGGCAAGGAAGTCGAGGGGCAACAAGATCCAGAACGAAGCCATATCCAATATATAGCTCGGCCCCCAGAATGGACGGTCGTCGATCCAGATGATGCCATGATCTCTGACTCTGACGTGTACTCATATGACACTGATGAGTCGTCTGGCGAGGAAGGGGGCGTTGGAGTCATGGAAGATCTGCCACCATCTCAACCAGGACAACCAAATCCAGAGCGAGGGACTGCAATCTCATTTCCCTTTATCGAGTTGTATGGCATCGAGGTCTTGGAAATTGTTACATTAAACCTCTCAGTGAAATGCGAGAGATGCAAGGAGGTTATGGAGATTGCAGGACTAAAGAATGGCATTACAAAATCAGAAAGCTGCAAGAAGTGCGCCACTTCCCTCAGAATAACATACAGGAAGGACCTGGTACATGCCAATGCAGTCCGGGCCGGATTCCTCGACCTCGAGGGATGTGTCGCTGTTGATGTGCTGCCCAGGTACTTACCCCTTTTCCAGGCCATATATTTACTCGCTAACTTTCCCAGCAACTTCGTACCCACCTGCTCTGGATGCTCTACCCCTTATCCCCTGCCAGGAATCGTCTCCGTGCGCGGCGAGACGACCAGGAACGTCTGTCGTGAGTGCCACCAGAAATTCACATTCTCTATCCCTCAGACCAAGTTCTTGCGCATATCCTCCGCAGAGCGGCTACCGCCGTCGAGCGGACCGCGCCGCAAGAAGGAGACTCTGGGCCTGACGGCCGGCACCGAACTCCCCAGGCGCGGGCGGTGCCGACACTACTCGAAGAGCTACCGGTGGTTCCGGTTCAGCTGCTGCCAGAAGGTGTATGCTTGCGACAAGTGCCACGATGACGAGGAGGAGCACCCGCACGAGTGGGCAAACCGCATGATCTGCGGCTGGTGCTCGAGGGAGAGCAACTACCGGCCGGAGGACTGCGCGATCTGCCATCAGACGCTGGTGGGCAAGAGCGGAGGGGGCTTCTGGGAGGGAGGCAAGGGCACGAGGGACCGGGTTAAGATGAGCCGGAAGGACAAGAGGAAGTTCAGGAGACCTGGCGGTGGAGCGGCGAAAGCTGCTTGAAGCGGTGGGTAGTATCAGTTTCACGCACGGCGCTGTACAGCATCGTGACGGCTGAGGAGGGGCTAAGGTTTACCCAGGCGTCGCCTGGTGGCGAAAGGCCCAGGAGCGGAGACTACTACTCCTACTATAGTATGAAGATACACTGCCGTGGCGGTTAGGTACCGACTCCTGGGGGGCAAATGTAAGAAGGAGATACAACGCCTCCCTCCAAATCCCAAGTCCCGAGACCCACGGACGCATTCAATCTAGACCATCCATGTTTGCCACGCATCTCCTGTTACAACGTAGCCTCGCATTGCTTTCCGTGATGGAACACATACCCGGCGGCGCGGATAGGCACGTTTCACCGCTGTCCCTCTTGTATAGTCTTGTTCGCGGTACTCACCTCGAATCTGACTTCGCAGCACAGCACGTACATGGCCGGGTGGCATGTGTTTCAGAAATCTGCCTAAATCTTACCTGCTTCAACCTTTCGCCGCACTTTCTTACCTATACAAATTCCCATACATACCCTTACCCCACGCAGCACCCCAAAAGACTCGTTTCTGATTCCAAACGAAACGAAAAGAGCCAAGCCATGCAGAACCTGCAGTAACACCAACCTTCCTTCGCCTTCTTTGCTCTCCCTCTCAGCGCAAGACCCCCACGCACACCCCCCCCCTTTCCAAACCCCAAACCCCATACCCAAAAGCACCTACATGCACAAAGGCACACCCCCATCACGACCTCGGTCTCCGAAAATATCCAAACATAGCTAAAACGTCGGCCGCGGGAGCACTAGAAGCCGCTCCCGAGCCGCGTCCAGCTCATGTGCTCTTGCTCGCGCAAACACAGGGCGGCACGGGAGCAGGTTGCCATTTGTGCCTTTCTTCCCCATTAGCCGGTCTCGGAACGCTGCATCCCTTCCGAAGGATGAAGAGAGGGGAAGGAAGAAAGCACATCTTATTTTATTTTATTTTATTTTCGGGTTATATGATTTTTCGATTACTATTTTCTCATATTTATTTGTGTTCTGGGTCTGATACTGTTACTATATTTACTGCGTCTCGTACCTGGATTAGAAAGAATAAGAGGGTACGCACAGATCGGCATGGATCTTCTCCTATCCCAGTTCTTCAGGAGTAGCAGTGCCGTACAGCTCGACTCTCCTCCGCGTGCGCTGCAGAACACGGCAATGCGAAATCCGCCATGTGCCCGCTGCTGCTTGTGCGCGTGAGTGATTCTGCAACTTGTTTACTACCGTTCTGGGAGGACCCCATAGCTCAGCACGTATGGTGATAGTCAGGGGGATTCTCGCTTCTACGTGGGCGGTGGGGGTGTGTTGGGCCCTCGGATGGTCGGTTACATGTGCAGCGAGACGGTACGAGTGTCACTTGTCATAGAAATTCCAAGACGGTCAGTGGTGGCATAGTTCTTCCGTAAGAGCAAGAGGGACACCTCGCGTGTTACTTTTTGTCTTTTTTTGCTTTTTCACCTCGTTCTACTTAGCAGAGGTGTAGTGCCGTGGTCGTGTGGTTTGGAGCAGAGAGGGAAAGGGAACTCTGCCTACTCTAGTTAAGGGAGGAGGGGGTGATTTACGTTTTAGTTCGCCGTGCTGGCCATTGTGACAGAGTGTGATAGGGACCCGGCAGATGAGTGGGAGATCATTTGAAACCAGGCGTGGATTGGGAGGTTCTAGTGCTGCATAGCACGAATAGAACGTGCTTTAGACATGAGGACGGTACCGGGCGGGATGGTGCTCGTCGTTCCCCGGCGCCTAGGGGCAAGGGCGATTGAGCGGCCAGATGGCGTGCTAGACGTAGGGAGGGAGAGAGAGGCGATGAGCGTGATGTGACCGATACCTAATCTCCCGTCTGATCTGGTCGACCGCTCGCTGGGCGCGGGAGGGAGGGCAGGATACATCCCCGAGCCAGCAGGCGTGGTGTGCAGGGTCGCAGGAAATTGAGATGTGAAAGGGGGGGAAGGGGGGGCGGGGGGTGGTGATGGGGGGACGAAATAAAATAAAAACAAGAGTAATAAAATAATAATAATAATAATCAAATTAGAACACCTCTCCCTCCCCCTCCCCCCGGGAGGTTTTGTCGCCATCTTCCAGAACCGTTCCTTTTGCGCCCAACCCCGACCCCTATCCCGTGCGGTCGAAGAGCCCGAGTTTTTCTGGAAATCCCAGTCTCCCAAGTCGCCGTCGACCTTCTTATCGCGGAAGGTCTGATGCTGGGTCCGCTGCCAGCGTCCTTCCCACGTGCGTGCTCGGGGACTCCTGACGTTTAAATTGGCAACGGTCTCTCTCCCCTTGTCGCATCTCGCGCGTCGAGGTGACATCGTCCGGGGGCGAAGTGTGGGTGTGTCCCTCTAAAGGAGGACTGATGAGGCAGTTCTCGGGCCCAGAAAATCAACCGACCACGCGCGCACATGGCGGCCATGAGCAGGAATGCGACGGTGTCCGGGCCTGTGCCTTCGAGTTGCCTAGGTCTGGGATCCGGAGTTAGTAGCTTCGCATGGATGGAAGGAGGAGAGGCAGAATTGAGGGGACGATGTAAGAAATAATTGTCCGACAGTCGTAGTGCTGACTCGGCGAGCGCAGACGGCAGTGGGTGATGGGTTGCTGGAGATACCTATTGTGTTCAGCGTCGCTATCACGCGGCCATGGAGAATGAGGCGGGCACGCCTATAGGTACTATTCACTGGGTACCGGTCGCTGTGACAGGAAATCATCACATCCCATCCCCGAGCACAACTGAGGGGGCTAATACCTGTCAGTATCAATAAGGGTATGCAAGCCTGTCAATCAGCAACGCAGTCGTCGGGTTATCTATCGTATGACCAAAAACGGCCATTGTGTCTTGCTTGCTCCCCCGCCATCGGGATGTAGCATCCTATGAATATAGCCTGAATATGCCTTCCAGAATGTGGTATGCTGCTGGGGCAGGGCCGGGCGCGGCCTCGTAATCGTAAATCTTGCCCAACCAGAATGTTCGGCAGTGGTGGCAGGAGGACCGACAGCGAAGTCCAAACAAAGAGAATGGAATATTAAAAACACGGTCGCAGGTGGCACCTCAAATCACGGGGTGCGAGCGTAAATGATTCCTTCGCTCTAACGGCCCTCTGGGACTCTGGAGGCGCACAATCGGCCCGGAGGCGAGCGAGGAGTTAGGGAGGCTTTGATCTTCCGCGGAATATCTGCTTCAGAACGCAGCATCTGTGCCTCGCACAAATACATACAAACGATACGGAGGTATTGTTTTGTACGGCAGGAAAGCCCTGGGGGCGTTCGTTCCGTGGAGGAAGAAGGGTGATTGGTGTGGCCAACTCGATGAATCCGATGGAGTACGAGGAATACGATGCAGTACGATGACGCCGAGGGCGTTTCTGCATTGCGGCTCCAATCTCTCGCTGCCTGCGGTACATTTCACGAACCAGAAAGCGGAACAAATGATTCCAGGCCCGGAAATGACGCCGGAACGAAGGCGGAAAATATTAAATAAAATCATTAGAAATAAAATAAAATCAAATAAAATAATCCATGAGCGAGAGATAAAGAAATCCCGTTCCAAATAATCATTCCCCATGCACCCTTAGCATGATAGCTCATCCCGAGGGCGGACAAAGCCTGGTCCGCCATCCTGGGACGACGACGAAAGCAACGGTTGACCACGGCCGCGGGTGCGCTCCGAGATTGGGGGATCCGCTATGTCGGAGACGCCGTCGTCGAGCACATGCTGGGACCTGCTCGAAACAGGTAGTTCGTAAGGACCGAAGAGGACAAATCTCTGGCCAGGGACGAGTCAGGTGGCGCCGGCGTCTTCAACCAGCGCACCGGGACCGGGCCGGCGAGAGCGAAAGAGGAAAGTTTGAGGTGTGGTTTTGGGTTTTTGGTTATACAGTACTCTCCTCTCTCCCTTCGGCGCGGCACGAGCCTCTCGAGACCCGCCCGCACGGGTGGGTATCGACCATATCTCTCGACCTGCTGGAAATCACCGTCCAGGGATTTCCGTTCAGCTGGGTCTGCCACCCCCAGTGACATGCGAAAGCCTGCACCGTACCTGCTTTTCGGAGCCAGTTTTCAAAACCCCCCTGGGTGGGTGCAGCGCAGCAGCACAATATCACGGCGCCCCCGCAGCTTCACGATGAATTTCCAGGTGGCGCCGTGTCGCAGTGTCGGGTCCCAGGGCGGCAGCGATCGTCTGTGGTGTCTGAACTTACGACGCCCCAAGACATGACAGAGCAATCGGATACGGGTATCGTGAAGCCGGGAGCTTTGAAACCTCTGACTGTCTTTAGCTAATGTCGTGTTGTGCGCCTCCCGCTATCGAACCGCCGTCGCCATCCCCTTTCTCCCGATCCTGCACTTTTGTCTTGCCGCAAATCGATTGGCAATAGTAAGCCATCGATAGTGACCTGTACTTGCGCAGTGCGATAGATAGCGTCGAGTCGTTCCAAATGAGCATCACTCCTTAGTGTTACAGCACTTGGGGTAGATTTTTTTTTCGTTACGAGATGGCGGTGCTACTCTTCCTCCGGGGAACATGGCCCCCTTCCTCCCGACGCCAGGGCGCGTATCCTCCAACCTTGGGCGAGCAGCCCTCAAGCCAACCACGCCCTGGGCAGGCTTCCCGGTGCCAGAGTCTCGGTTTTGCGCACGGTCAGGGTCGGGGGGCCGGCTGCGGCAGCGTCTGTACCCGACTGGCTGGGTGGGCTTGCATGTGACAAAACATAAGGGGGGAGCCAGGTTGATGGGGATATGCGATAGTCAGACGCAGTGGGATATTGCTTGGATATTGCTTGGGATATTCAAGCGTGGGGGAATCGCAATCATCGTCGTCTCTGGTGCTGTCCCTTCCGTCGCCGAGTCCTCACCAGCTCATGTACCTCTTTTTCTTGTCACTGTCCTGTCACGGGAGTGCCTCCTCTCTGTACGCCCGTCAGTTGCCGCAACCCGGGTTTTGCGGGGGGGGTGGCAAAGGTATCTTCCGCCCCGACTGACGTCTCTGTCTCAGCCACTGCCACTTTCGGCGACATTCTGGTGCATCCAACTGATGGCCCGCAGCCCCGCGGTCAGACAACCAGCTGACTCGCGCCAACTCTACCGTCCCAGGCGCCCGGACTGGTCCCAAAAGGTTCAGCCGACCCCAACACCCGAGACTCGCCCCCAATTTCTCCGCATTGTTTGTTTATCCCGTCGCGTCGAGATAGGGCCGGAGCCGTCGAAGGGGGTTAGGCGGACGCGGGGAAGGAGTCGGCGGTGTGTTGCGCTCGGTGGAATGGGAGGCAGACATTTCCCTGGGGTAAGCAAGGCGGATCTGCCAACGGCGATCGTTTGTGGCCGAGGACAACGAATAAAATGAAATAATAATAATAATACTACTGTAATAATAATAATAATAATAATACATAATGACTAGAGGTTGTTGCTCAAAGCGGGTATTTGTCTTCCCCCCTCACTGCGACGTTTCTCCTCTACAGCAATCTTTGCGGTGCAACGCGATTCGTGCTCCCAGCGCTTAGCAGGTCGCCCTGGGCCAACCGACGCCCTCGCCGCCAGTGAGGCGAAGTCCTTTTGTACCTCCTCGCTTTGTGGCGGAGGGCCGCTCCGAGGCCATTTTGAGAGTGTCCTTGTGATGGCTGTAACCTCCTCGGCGTGAGCTGGGCCGTACAGAGTCTTGCGCGCAGCTTAGGGCGAGCGTGGAATGAGGTCCAATTGCTTGAGGGGGTTCTCCTACTCCGGGCGGGAGGGCCAACAGCGCCGTGAGCAGACTTACGTATGCCCTGGAAAAAGGAGGAGAAGTGAGGCGTTTGTGCCTGAGGACCGAGGCCGAGGTAAAGAAAATATTACAATGGGCCCTTGACGCGTGACCGTTGATCGCAGAAGGAAAAAGTCACGGGGTCATCTGACGAGTGTCCCCTGGCATTGCGGTTGTCGTGGTCGGCAACTGGCAAGTCGAAGCCGTTCTTCCCTCGGCTCAACTCGAGGCAGCCGGCAAAACGTGACCGTCAGCACAGAGGAGCCGTTCCAGTGGGGGTTCATAGGGGGACATTCATGGGGTACATGGGGTTTCGGGGGGCAAAAAGGGGCTGAACGAGATGCGTTGTCAAACCCTCACGCGGGCACATGATGGACGGCGATGCGCCTTCCCGTTAGGCCTTATGTCCACCTCAGCTTTCAGCCTGGCATTCCTCGCTGTGAGCACCGCGACACTGCCAACAACAGTGCGTGATCGTATCGCTTCGCGCCCGGCTGCCTCTCAGGCCCTTCAGGGCGCAGTCCATTCGTGCATGTACAATTCACAGAGTGACTCGTGTTTCATGAGCTGGCTCGTCACGTCTCCAACCGCGCCGTGATGTGATGCGCTCCCTCGCCCGTCCTGGGTGGCTGGACGCCTCCCTTCGAAAGGACGACGTTCCCCTTTATTGGGCCTGGAGGGCGCATGACTGCCTCCCTTTGCTCGCAGGTCCGGAGGGGGAACGAATGAAAATATTCACCCCGGACATGCTCTATCTAATCGATAGCGATTTTTAATATCTCCTTGCCTGGCGTACTACCGTACTTCGTATCGATAATCTACCTCGTTGTCGCGACTGGGTGAATTGTCGAGCGCGCGGTCGTAGGGGGCGACTGGCCCAGCGCCCTTTTCCCCCAACCTGCCTATGGATCGAACGTGCGTACCGTACGGAAGGTCCTTCATTACCCGCTCCCATTAATAGAACTGGTGGATGAGGCCGCAGAGCCAATACCCGCAGGAACGGAGATCACAGTACCAAGGGCTCATCTTGTATCACGGTGCCGCTGCAAATAACGACACGATAAGAGTATGATGGGCCGTATCAGAGACGGATTTACTGCTGCGGGACGGGAGGGAAGGAAAGGGACGAGCCTTTTTGGCTCGTTTGCGGCGCCGTGGGGGGAGGGCGCGTATCACCTGACTCCAGCATGACCCGTCAGAGTGGATTGGATGAGGTAAGGATGGAAGCGAGCAGGGGGGATAGCTGCACGTGTTTGCCCTTTCCAATCTCGAGTCAAAGCGGAAGGAGCACAGGGGCGCCACACAAAAGCAAAGAAAGGCGGCGGAGCGGCGGAGGAGAGGCCGGAGGAGAGGCTGGAATAAAGGATTGGAAAAAGCAAATAATACGAAATGCCATCAAGTCGCTCCCCTGGGCCATCTGGAAATGCGTACGCACCCCTCTCCGGCCACCTGGGAATCCCCATTCTCTGGGCCTTTGCGATGCGGCTAAATGGCTTGACAGGTCACATTCACCCACGATAGATGATCGCCCGGAAGCGGAACGACCGCGCCTGTCGGCAAGGGGCCGGATGAAGGGGCAGATCGAGTACGTGGTCCTGTATCAAGTATGCCCTTTGAGGGAGACTGCGCGGCAAATGTAATATGGGTAGGGATGCAGTAGAGGGATGGGTTGCTGACCGCCACCAACATCAAAACTCGGTCCCATTCTCGCTGCTACTCCCTCAGAGGGTCCTAGCGGTCGCTGGGCGTAAAAAATAATCATGAATGGGCAGAGGGCAGAGGTCACGGTCGGATACGAGCAGCTACTTTGGGGTGGGGGAGTCCCGCGTCGGTCTACAAAGTATCTCCCCGTTTGCTGCTTCCTAACCGACTCTGCCTAACTCCCCGAGAGCCTCCACCACTCAGCGACAGCCGAGATGGCAATCAGATGAAGGACAGTCGGAGGAAACGCTCTGTCGGTACCTGTTGCCGTACCACGTCCCTTATACCCTTCCCCACCCGCCTGCTCCCTCTGTATTATTCTGACATCAAATATCACGGCCGCCTCAGTCGGGGCTGGCAGCGTCACCTCCCCACGCAGTGGCATGCCTTGCGCGCCCCGGACAAGGCACGAGGCTGCTCTCCCCTCTCCTGGTTGCGGTGGCCGTCTTCTGCCACGCTCCATGCAGCACCGTTGAGGGTCCGGGGGAGTCGGGGAGCTGGACGGCGTGTGACACGGGCGTAGCTGAAGGCGTGGGAGTGAGAGCGAGTGGCATGTAACATCCTCCCTTACCCAAGGTCCCCCCCCCGGGGAGCGAGGTTGCGGGTCGCGATCCTGCCACCACCCGCGGCACAGGGGGCAGGCCACACACGTGTGGCACCTGGGCCGGGATTGGAGCGCATCTCCGAGCGAGAGGAGAGGAGAGGAGAGAAGAGGGAGGTGTGCGCGCGGCCGAGGTCTTCTCCAGTTGGTAGCGTGGGAGCCGCGGCCGTCCGGAGCCGGATGGGAGCGCAACAGTCTGAGGCGTGGTGGTTTGGCAGAGTTGGGACGAGGAGATGGAGGAGATCCGACGATGAGGACGGGAGGGCGATCTTGTGGGGATAGAAGGCTTACTCTTTGATTGAGGCGCGCCTGGGAGAACAGTGTTGGTGGATCGTGTACCCGTTTGTTGGATGCGGAGGCGGACTGCAGCGCAAGTACCATTCCAATCTGGGTGCGACTGGCTGGTTGCGGTGTGGTTACGTGGTGGTTACTTGCCGCGCCGTCTGGCTGGCTTCTCCTCATGGCTCAGTCAGCCAGTACAGCACCATACTGTACTGTAGTAGTGTGCGTGAGTCTGGAGAGTGTGAAGGGCAGATTGCCGAGCAAGGAACACCGCCCGACATGATCCGAGGTGGGACGAGATGCTGCCTGAACGGGACTGGCGTGGATCCGGAAGAGGCAAGTGGCTATAGTACCTAAAGAGGCAGGACCCTGGACGCTAAGAGTTAGTGTCTAGCCCGTCTAGACCCGATGGAGCATATCAGCCCCTGTTGGTAGCTAGAACGCACGATGGCATGCCAGGACATCGCCTTGACTGCGCGCGGTCCTGGCGCTGATGGGACCGCGGGTCTGGCTGGGGGCCGGGGGGGGGAGACGTTTGGTCGTGACTGACTGACTTTGACGGACGGACTGACTACCTGACGACCTGACTGACTGACTGACTGTATCGCGCTACTCGCACTACCGCACAACCCACGTTCGGCGTCCTGGCCTGTCGGTCTGGTAGGGCCACGGTCCCAGCGCGGGCGGATGTGGTATGTATACATACATGGCGCATCACTTCAACCCTTCCACGTCCACTTCCTTCCTCCGCCCATCGACCTCCTTGCACCAACCACCCTCTACCACCAGCTCCCATCACCACGCTCCCCCTCGAGGATACCCTCAATCTCCCTTTCACACGCTCCTCCAGTGTATCGCCGACCTCGACTGCACGCCGCCATTGTCGACCGTTCTTCGCTCCCCGCCCTGTCCTCGTCTCGTTGAATGTCTGCGCCTGCGTCTCGAGCGGCCTTCCACCAACACCAATACAAATACCAAAGAATCTCTCTCCCGCGCCGCGACTCGGTCGCGAGCTACCCGCGGGCCATCTTGTTCCCCGCCGTCCGCGTTGCTCGTGCCGTCGAGCGGAGAGACGAGCAGTATGCCCGCCACGTTAGATACGCCGGTGTTGACCGTCGATGTTGGTCTCATCCACAAGGTCGACACGCGCAATGTTGAGAATCTGTTTAGCATGTGGACAGGTGAGCTTCTCCCGCGCGCCGTGGGGCGTGCTCGCGAGTCTGGCCTCCCCATACTGATCCCGTCTAGTCTTCTCCCGCTGTGCCGGCTCCCTCGAGGAGGGCCGCCGTCTAGAGAACCTCAGCTGGAGGTTATGGAATCGAGAAACCTTCTGCTGCGACCCCATCTCTGAAGCCAACGCCACCACCCCCGCAACCTCCGTGTCCGCGAGGACGTCGGAAGGGCGCTATACCGCCGAAGTTCCAGATCTCTCGAGCAGTCCCGGCTCTGTCGCCGACGAGGAGGCCATCGAATTCGACCACCAACACCACCACTCCACCTCCAACCCCCTCGACATCTCCCGCCCCCAGATCCGAAGACAGGACTCTGCCAGCAGTCGCAGCCGTGGCCGCGAGAGGCACATCACCCCCGACGACCTTGAGAAGATGGTGTCCACCATCAAAGAGAAGAAGGACCTGAAGCCGCTCAATCTCAGCATCTCCCCTCTCCCCACAGTGGCTGAGAAGCCCCAATCGGAACCACAAGAAGCTCCAGCGCCCGCTCCCACGCCCAAGACACCCATCATCGAGAACGCCGTGGCCTCGACCTCGGCACAAACCGTGTCCTCGGGCTCCATGAGTGGCACCTCCGAGAGAAGCACCACGAGCGTGGTTAGGGGCTTCTCCCCGGCACATGTCAGCTCGTCATATAGGACCAAGCCCCTCCTCAGTGCACCCTCATCCATCCCCACTGCCGACATTGCTGCTGCCGAGAATCCCAAGGCTGCCGCCATGAAGAAGTCGGGTGTCTTCGCCCTACCCTCGTCGTCGACCGATGAGTCGTCGAGTGAGCCGGCCGGCTCCATGGGACGGAATGCCCACCCCCCTCTCAAGAAGAAGAACCCGGTCTTCACCTTCGGTGGCTCGTCCAACGAGGACGAGGCGTCTCTACCCTCCAGGTCGCAGCCCCGCAGCGCCCTGACGGAGAGCATCCAGCGCCCACCGAAGAAGCAGACCTCGTTCCGTGAGGAGGTGGCCACCCGGACCATCCAGGAAGAGCAGCCCTTCGACGATGACGTCTTCGAGAGTGACGACGACGACGACATTGACGAGAGCGCGATCGATGACGACGAGGACTCCTCCGACTGGGAGGACTCCAACGACAGCGGCAACGCCAGCATCGACGAGAAGACCTTCTTCCAGCGCGTCGACTCGAGGCCGAACCTCACGTCGCGCCGGTCGCTCATCACGACGATGCTCCACCAGAACGACCGCGCCAATGCTCTTCTCGCGACTGCCGCGTCCAAGTCGACGCCGGTCCTGAAGCGGTCTCCCCGGGCATCCCCCAACGGCCCATCGCTCGCCGCCTCGCTCGAGTCCGACGATGGAAGTGCGCTGATGATGAAGTCTGGTGGCCTCAAGCCCATCGCCGAGAATCCCAGGTTCGGGGGCGCTCGGACGCCGGCTCAGCCCATTGCCCGGGCGACCACCATACCTCATCAACTTGCCCTCTCACCCAGAACCACTCGTCGCAACATGCTCGCGACAGAACTGACCGTCAGTCTCCGCCAGAACCTCCTCTGGGAGCGCCAGCAGAAGTCGCAGACCGCCAATGCCGTGCTGAAGCGCCGGCACACGGCGCACGACATGGCCGACCTCAAGCAGTACCCGGAGAAGGTCCACATGGACAAGGATGACAAGGACGCGAACGCGAGCTGGAACGAGTACTTCAGCTCGGGTCTCGGCGAATACCATTCCAAGGGATGGTAGTGTATCAACATTGAACACCTCGGACGCGGCGCACTAATCGATCCATCGAATGCGACCGGCACACGGACGAGACATGTACAATCCTACGGACGGCGCGCACCACATTTATAACATCCACTGGCTTCACGGCCTCTTTTAGCATTCATCGCCGCTGGTATTCTTGGCACAGATACCGGGCGTGTGGTCACGGAATGGATTAGCGTTACTTGATGACCTTGTCATTGGCATAGCACTTTGCATTTACGTTTTTTTTTTAGCGGTGATTTCCTCTCTTATATTCTGCGCGCGACCTTTGTGACATCATTGCGTTGCGAGGGACATACACATCTCGGTGGCGTTTTGGTCTGCCTCCCTTCTGCCACCGCGCGGTCGGGGCCCACCGGCGGCCTGGAAAAGAATTGAGAATTCGTTTGATACCGGGCATGGCGTTTAGGGATGATACCATGGATGAGGAATATTTGCTTTTATTACATATTCACGTTTGTCACTGGTTGGCCCATACCTTTAAAGGAGGTGCATAACTATACAGGCTTGTACATGATCCTGCTACGATATGGAAAATCGAGCCGGCTTCTATTGGTAGATAGAGCTAGTGTGTTCGCACATGCCTTTGCCAAAATAAAACTTAAAATTAAAAACTACACCTAGTCCGCCTTCAGCTCTGTGAGACTGTCATTAATATGAAATGTTCAGTGAGTCGTGGATTTTACGAGCTGACATTACTGCTCAGCTTCTGCACTTCCCCAATTGCCTTGATACCTGAGGTGCTGTTGTGGTGCATAGACTGACGGGAAAGGGGGCTCAAGCGAGAAACGCCCCGACGACAACACAAGACAGACGAGTTACCCCCACGTGCTGACACGCGTAGAATGGAATCAAAAGTAGGAATAGAGATTACAATTCCACTGACCCTACTTCCGGAGTTACAGAAATGGCATGGAGAGGGGTGAGATTGGAGTGAGGGAGCTGGGATGTTGCGGAGCGGTGCGATGCGTCCCTTCGCGATCTGACTTCCCCCTCCACTTGCCCCTCCAGCGCCTGCAACACAACACAACACCACACAGCATACGACGACCAGGCTCCAGCGAACGAATCTCCGCAACTAGGTCGCACAAGCACAAACACGTACACCTCCCAACTTCGTCTCAAACAGAGGCCCTGCCCACCGAGGAGACCCAACTCTCACGTAGCATCTCATTAGGTCCGCGGTGCCTCATTGGCCCACTCGCAGAATCTCCCTCAGAGGGACATCAGCTGGCTGTAGCCGCGCCGCACAGGACTCGCAACGGCTCCTACTCTGGTCATTTATCCAGGTCAGCGTCATCTTTTGCAAGTACCGCACGCCGCGGACCGTTGCGGCTGCTGCACTGCACGCCATCGCCGTGCTGATGCTGATGGGGTGTCATCCGGCAGAAGGGAGGGAGGGATTAGGTTTGCCCAGCTCGGGAGTCCCCCTTCTTCCCCCATCTCACTCAGGCTCGAGGGGGGGAGGAACACCAAGAATAGAATACGATATGGCCATTTACAGAAACGGGTACCTGTGCTCAATTACTTGCAGACTCCCGAAGGTTGGGGAAACGGAGAGGGGAAATGCACATTGTCGGGTGGGCTTGACCACTATAGACATACGAAACCCTACCGTCATGTCGGGAGACTGGCCAGTTCAGGGACGTCTGCATCCTTTCGTGCCCACACCATTTTCCATTTTCCCCACGGATCCCCCTCCTGTGGAAGGAGAGAGAGGCACAGAAGCGCGGAGAATGAGCAGCCAAGAGTGTGAAGGACGTCCAAGAAACACAGGAACTTTCGGTCCTCCGATACTGCGCCTGCGGAGCTGAGGTCAGATGGGTGTGAGCGCACGTCGTACTCACCATTCTCCCCAGCCCAGCCATACACAGGCAGGAAACACAGACATGCTCCTTCCTCTGACCACCGCCTTCTTTCCATCACAAAAACGAGCGGCGCGTACAATACTTAATGATCTACACGTCGTACTGGCTCCCCCACCCCCCCATGAAACGCGCCCGCTGCGGTATCGTGCGTATCGCGCGCGTGTCGTATCGATAAGGTCGCATTCGTTGGTAGCACCGTACTTTGTACGTGGAAGTTGCGTTTGGTCCTTACTGGCTGGGTGAATTACTCTTCTAGGTAGGTAGGGCGAGGCGGGAGCATCTCTTGGATGCCTGACTTGGGGATTATGGTCTTATTATCAAGGGATTACGGTCATCTTACAGTACAGCAGAGACACTACGCAAAAGAACAAACAGCAGCAAGCGCTTGTTGACCTCCATAGGCTCAACATGGTGAGTTGTGCATGCATAACGGCGGTGAGGAGGCTGAGGAGGGTGGCCAGGCTGTGGCGGTGGGCGGTCTCTCACCGCAGGTGGTTGGCTGCGGTGTGTGATATATTTAGGTCGGGGGGATTCTTACTCGCTGCACATTATTTCTGCTGAATATCTCGATTATTCTGCCCACGGCACGACTTTATTATTTTCTTTATTGCTCGTTTGGGCACTGCCGGATCTTACTCCCCCCCCTTCTCGCTCCTTCACTTCGGACGAGGATCCAAGTCAAGTCCTCCGCCAAGTGGCACAAGAGTTTAACTAAGTGACCTTACTCTTGACTTTCTTCCTTTCACATGTTGGACGGTCATCGCTGACAAGCAAAACCCGCCGGCCTTTTCGCCGGCTCGTGTCCGGCGACCAATGATATTCCGGTCAAACGGCCGGAAATCTCGAGGTGTCCACCATACCCAGTCCTTCCAACTGTTGCGACCCGGGTGTCGACGTTGCAATTGTAAGGCTGGTCCACCTGACTTGCCCTGTAACGGCCAGCCATCGTGCTCTCGGAGTAACTCTCGGGGAAGGGGGTGTCAAACCCGTCTGGGAATGTCACACACGGAATTACGAGACGGCAACTGAGCTACGATGACAACGGTTCCAGAAAGGGCAGCATACCATGTGTTCCCCATGTGTCAGGTTCAGAAGCGCCGAACACTCCCCCCTTCCAATTAGCCTGATTGCGCGCGGTGCTCAATGCCAGGCTGGAGATGGCTGACAGGCTGAGTTGCCCTCTCGGCGCCTCTTGACAGCGGCTGGGTGGCGAGACACAGAAGTGCCGCCTGACCTTTCTTTCCCTCAGCGCGTAACAACTGGGGGGGTGAATGGGGGTGAATAGGGTGAATTTCCAAAATTCTGTTGCTCCACTGCTCCGCTGCTCCGCTTTCCGCTCCAGAAGACTTCCAGAATGACAGGCCCAACGAGAGAAACGGGATCTCCAGACCGCCCTCACCAGCTCTCGGCAGCCTGGCGGCTTGCATTCCCAGAGGGGAATAGCGCGTCGGCCGACTCGCCGACCACCATCGGAAGATATCGTAGCGGAGAGCCCGCGAGACAGCGACTGAGAGACACTGAGATATTCGGAAATTCCACGGGGCGGTTCCGAACTTATTTCCCCCCTTTCCTCTTTTCACAAGGCTGAGTGGTGGAGAATGATATCCTGTCCTATGGCACGAGAGATGGCACGAGAGGAAGAGGTCCGTCTCTCTGACCTCCCCACTCACCAGTCCACCTCGGTCTTCTCCGCCGGCCTTTGATCTCCAGCCAGGTCCCTCGACAGATCCGGTGTCGATCCGGCATGAACATGAGCATGAAAGCATGAAGCATGATTGATCACGGACCCAGGCCGACGGGCGAAGAAAAATTCAAACGGGCACGCGAACAAGACTGCGACAAACCACACCGCATCGTCCTGCGAGACCGCAATGCCCTTTCTGGCCGAGGAAGCACGTCTTTGTCGGGGGAGGTGCGAAGGCGGGGTTTTAAGCCGACAGCCATGGAAAACTCTGTCGGTCAATCGGCGAGAAAAGAGGGCTGACTCCCCAGTTTTCCGTGTCCCTTTTGGACCACGAGCCCAGCTGATTATTTTTATTCCCTGTATTATTATTTGATTATTTTGTTTCAGCTTACCTGTCCTCCCACACTTTATCATTATTCATTATTCATTACCCATTATTCATGCCTGAGTGGGCGTAGCAGCCACACGTGCGATCTCCACCCAACGATTGGCGGACTTTCTTTCTCCTGGCTGGCACCTCTCTCCGATGCAGGAACCGACGGGGCAGATCACGACGTCAGTCCGTCACGTGGATTATCCATCAATGACATCGTCGCGCAGAGAGGAATTGCATGTACGTATGTTGCATTGGGATGTTGCGAGACCTAGGGAGAGAAGGGGAAGAGGCATGGACGGCCATCTGCTGCACATGGAAATCCATGGTCATGTTCATGGACATATTTCCCTGGCCACAGGGGACAAAAAAAGCCAGCGTTGGAGCCGGTTTTTCCCCCTTTCCATGCCAGACAGCGGCTGAATCATCCAGACGCGTCGGTCTCACCCGCCAGCCGTCCTCACCGTTGTCGAACTCTCGTGCAGGTGCTGAGTGGCATATGCCAGCGGGTGGGCAAGGGCTCAGAGCCCCATTCCCCGCCCCCGCATTATACGATCTCTCTCTGTCTGTCTCTCTCCTTCCCCTCTACATGGCTCCTCGCACGCGATATGATGATTGCAGTCGAGCATTCTTCTACTCCATCATCTGCAGAATCATCAATTACAGTGCTGGTGAGATCATCTCGACTGCCCCCTCATATCCGGTATCCGGGACATTCGGTCCTTCCTCACCACACTCAGCAATCTCAAAAGACGGGATGCAATATAAGCAAAAAATCAAATAATCAACCTTTCACCTTTCACCTATTCAGGATTTTAATCCCATCACTACCCCCCCCCCTTCCATGCGCCCTCCAATCATCCCCTCCATGCTCTCGCGCGATAAGCAAGGAAGCTCCCGCTTGAGGTTATGGCACAAATATGGCCCTACTCCGCCGCCTCTCGGCTGGACCGAAAGAAGACATGTTGGTCCTTTGACGTGAGATATCCGCCTACGTCAGTGCGACGACATATCTCGTATACCTCGTAAGTATACTAGACTTTCATAAAGTGAGAGAGCGCTGCCACGCGAGGGGTACCTCGTGACCCCGCTCCACGGCAGTTTTCATGATTTGCATTACATTTCACTATGACGGCAGATCATTTCGGCATGTTTAATTCCCATTTTTATTCTCTCGCGCTACTAATGGCCTACCAGCCTCGAATATAATTTATTATTTTTCATTTATTTTCGAGTAATTTCTATGTCGGCTCGACCCGAGTGCGGTCACAGGCAGCTCAGCATTCCTCACCGTCCTCTGAGTTCTGGGGACGGTGCAAACAGTGTGTTTCAATGCTGGCGCATTCCGTTTTCTTTTAATTTAAAATTTCAAGTCTCACTCCATTGAGCTCATTGCAAGTGCATTGTAAGCCGTCACCAGTGTGAAAAGATTTTGAGATATCAGGATATAATTATATGTCTACTTTCAACAATATCTCAGCGTCCACCTGTCGTCTAGCTCTGCCTAGCCAGATCAGCCTCAAACGAATGAATACCTGATTGATTCCCACACGCTTCATCGAATTGCCGCTCCCTATATACAGTCCATCCTTCCACTTTCCCTTCACTCCGACTGCGCACCGCTTCTCACTCATCCAGACCACACCGCGGGGCCAGGGGGGGTATAATTCGTGGGCTGCCAATCATCAGTTCATCGTCCTCCACGCTTCATTGCAGCTGAATGGAGACTTACAATCGGGTAGTAGATATCGATCAGGATTCCAGGGTCGGTCGGGCTATAAGCACCTGGGAAGGCTACGAGTGGGCCCGGCGTTCCACTCCCCCCTCCCGTGACTGTGATCTGGCCGCAGGAGATGTAGAACTGGGCGCCGCCCTCACTCTGCGCCACGTGCAGTCCGATGTGCTCCACGCGGAACAAATAGTCACCGCTGGGCGTGCCGGCGGGGATTTTGAACGTGACCGTCGTCGCCGCTATTGCAACAATCTTGTTAGCCTGGCTAGTCGGGAGACATGCAAGACACACAAACCGTTTGACGGCCACTCGAGCGCCGACGCGCCCACCGTCGGCTCGTCCTGGTACACCTTGAACCACACCGTTCCGTCGCCATCCCAGGTTCCCGCCGTGCTGCCCGACGGCACCTTGGCCATGTACGCCAGCAGCGGGCCAGGGTGGTAGATATCTGGGTTGACGGTGAAGCCAAGGTTCTGGCCAGCGGCGACGGAGAGGGTGTCCGGGGCCAAGTTCGTTGTGCCGTCGACGTTGCAGCGGATGTCTAGGCTGGTCACATCCGTGACGGGGTCGTATGTGTACGATCCCGTCCAGTCACGCACGTACTGCCAGTCCGTGGTCGTGGTGCCACCATAGATCAGCGCAGGGAAAGTGTAGTGGGCACTCACCACGCCAGCCAGCGCGAGCAGAGATGTGATGGTCTTCATTGCTTGAATGGTATCACGTACAAGAGAGAAACAGAAAGAGAGGACAGCAAGCACGAGTATGAAGAGCCAGAACTACTCATCCGTTCTGGAAAGGGAAAGGACCCTCTTATATATCCGCCATCCCACAGGCTATGCCCATTACCCCGGAAACACGGCAATTTCACAGATCCTACTGATCACTAGATATTAAATGGCTATATATCTCCATATTAACCCTTCCCCTTCCTACCCTATCCGTATTCTCTCCAGCCACATGCGCAAACCATGGCCGCGCTCTGCCTATCCTCCATCGCAAACCCTAGTCACCTTTATATATGTTAATATGCCCAACCCCAGGCCCATACCATCTCACCTCAAAATCATGCACTCCTTCACTTGTTTCAAACACTTCACCGCCTAATTCCGTATAATAGAGAGTAATCCAGATCGACCTATGTGATCCTTCCTCCCGGCTAAACTTTCAGCGCTGGCCCGTCTGCCGGGCTTCCTAGCACCGCACCGCGTATATATATATATATATTTATTTATTTAGCCATATTGCCCGCCACATATCTCCCACATGTGCCGCCTAGCAGGGAGGCCCACTATGGAGCAGGAGAAAATATTGCGGGGGTGGAGCGGGATGGCGTATCAATGGCGTTTTTGAGGCGTAGGTGTGATGTGGTCTCCTGGGTGCCGGGGATAGGTGAGCGAGGTTAAATGGATTACCCGTGGGGTGTACACGACCAAGTGCTGCAATATATCACAAAGAGCCGGATGTGGAGACATCGTGGGTTTAACAGCATACTATAGCCTCCGGCCAGGTTCTATCTGCCACAGTTTTTGTAAGAGTTTGCACTCACCACACTCTCTATTATTAATATAAAAGAAATCTAATATTATAAAGTACATTAAATTTACTCTTTTATTTCTTTTATATCAATTTTTTCTAGAAGTTTTCTTGTTGAGGTATAAATAATATATAGTTTTATAAAGTCTAGAGTAAAATTGGCTAATTTTGGTAATTTTACACCATACAGAAATTAAATGCCCTATAATTCCATAGTATGTAATTGAACTCTTAAATAATAATTAAACATATAATTGGAAGTAAAATTCTCTTTGAATAATGTAGTCCTTTATAATTTATAGCTAGATTTAAGTCAAATAACCAATAGTGAAAATGGCGGTTTCCGGCTACTGATCCAACAAGTAATGGCGCAAACTCTTACAGAGAGCAGAATCCCCTGTAAGTTGAATGGATACCATGTCCAGTATTCTCAAGTGCCGAACTCTCGGCACAAGGTTACAATACTTAGAAGGCGAAAGAATGAAACTCATCTCCACTGCATGATGCTGAGATTGATGGAGATTTCTCGGCGATGCATGAATTGGGGATATCTGCAGTGATGTGTCAGCTAGACCAGCAACCCGCAATCAAGTGACGCAACAATTATGCTGCGACTGGCTTATAAATACAGATATTACCTTCCTCCTTATGTATGTGGCTGCTGTGGACTTATATAAGACTTATGTCCTGAAACTTCATTTTTGCCTTGTGCTGACTCCTACAATGAATTCGATCCCAACAACCTCGACTTTATAGCATCAGTGGAGGGTCACGGGCAATGGCGACGATACAGGCAGCCGAATCGCAATGGCACAAGGGCGAGGAGGAGATGCACCGACTTCTCCGCGTACCTGAACAAGACAATCCGACGTCCTACTTCCTTGCCCCTTATGCAGCACACCAGCTCATGCAATCTCCGCTGCTCGCCCTTGGTACAATCGATTCGGAAGGAAGGCCTTGGACTTCGCTGTGGGGAGGAGAGCGGGGCTTCGCAAGAGCTATATCACGGGAAATAATCGGGATCCAAGCCACGATAGATAGATCTTACGACCCTGTTGCGGAAGTGCTTTTCGATGGCAAGGCTGGTGGGGAATTAATAAGGGCGGAAGGGCAGGGGAAGATGGTCGGTGGCTTGGGAATTGATCTGGAGGCGAGGAGGAGAATAAAGCTCTATGGAAGAATGGCAGTGGGTGCACTTATCAGCACAGAAGAGGGAGCAGGAGAAGCCCAACTAGCCATTAAGATTGAGCAATCGCTTGGTATGTCCTAATTCTTAAACCCTTGATTATGTATTGTCCTGATGCTAACTACTCGACAGGAAACTGCCCAAAATACTTAAACAGGAAGCAGATCTTCCCGCATGTCCCACACCCCAAATTGATCTCGACAGAACTGAAACTCCCTCGGGCTGCAGTAGACCTCCTAGAGAAAGCCGACCTATTTTTCATTTCATCTACTGACCGGAAATCAGATATGGACACCAACCATAGAGGCGGACCGCCTGGATTTGTTCGGATACTGTCCAATGATGCAAACTCCCTGACTTTAATATATCCAGAGTATTCTGGCAACAGGCTCTACCAAACCCTTGGAAATCTGATGACAACACCCCAAGCTGGCTTGGTATTTCCAGATTTCAATACCGGTGACGTCCTTTATGTTACAGGAAGGACTGAAATTCTGGCGGGAGATGCAGCTTCGAACTTGATACCTCATACCAACCTCGCAGTCAAGATTAGTGTTGAGGCTTTGCGATTCGTTACTGACGGACTTGGATTCAGAGGGCGCGAAGGCGAATACTCGCCATATAACCCACCAGTCAGATACCTCGTCACTGAACAACGACACCGAGTTGAAGGCAGTGGAAAAGAGATCCGTGCTCAGCTTATCAAGAAGGAAATTCTCACGCCAAATATTGGAAGATTTCGTTTTAAGGTTATGAACTCGGACAAGCCAAGGCGCTGGAATCCAGGCCAATATGCTGCACTTAGTTTCCAAGACGAACTTGACATAGGGTACAGTCATATGCGTGAGGATGACCCCAAAAGTTTGAATGATGATTATACTCGCACCTTCACAGTTTCATCCAGGGAGGATGCCCTGGCCGAGAATGAGTTCGAGATAACTATTCGCAAGGTGGGCAGGGTCACTGATTTCCTATTTAAGCACAATCCAAGAATGGAATTAGAGATTCCCCTCCAGGGATTTGGTGGCGAGTTTTTCCTCAAGCAAGCTTCAGGAGAAACGATCTCCTTCATCGCTGCTGGTGTTGGTATCACCCCGGTGCTACCCCAGGTAAATGATCTCGATCTCGCACGATTCCAGCTATACTGGACGATCAGGGCCGACGACCTAGGTCTGGTCTTAGATACGATCGAGCGAAATCCGGGGCTTGCGAAGTCAACTGAATTATTTGTAACAGGATCGAGTCGCGCGGATTCTGACGAATGGAAGAAGCTGGAAGCATCTGGCGCCGTATTACAAAGGCGCAGGATCGTCAAGGACGATCTCGCAGCCGATTCTGCAGTGCGGTGGTACCTCTGCACTGGGCCTCGACTCCGAAACTCTTTGCTTGGGTGGCTTGGTGGAAAAGAAGTTCTTTATGAAGACTTCAACTACTAGCCTGCAAGGTCTAAAAGTTAGATTGCTAGCAATATATGAGTTATGGCATATTCCGGCTTTCCAAGCTAATCCATAGGGCTGATATGGGATCGAGTTTATCTAGGATTCCAATTCCCAATCCGGATCAAGAAACAGACTCTACACGGAAAAGGTCCTGTCCACAGTCGAGCCACAATTTTCGATTACTTGCCTCAAAGAAGTCCGATTTATTTTCCTCCTTTTTATGCATGGTGTGCAACATTTCAAAGCTCATTTCAGGCTGCTAGTAGACGCGGACGGAAGCGCACAAATTATAAGAGTACTGTATTGAACCAAAATGCAATGCAATAATCCCTTTCCATTTCCAAATCCAGTCGTTCCATATTCTTGTTTAGGACAACCTCTGCCCTCGTATATGCAGTGTATACCGCAGCCACCGATCGCGCAGATTTATCTGTAACTCAAGCCTAGTCCATCATCGATTTGAAGACTTCTTGATGGAATTGGCTTGACAACTCTCGTTTCCCAACAACGGACAAATCATGAAGAGCACGCAACACAGCTCTCAATATGAAGTTGGTGCAGCAGCAATATAATGGCATCATACAGACGAGCTGGACTGGCTGCGAAAGGATATGGAAGTAGAGAAAGTATGACTACAGCCAAACTCAGCTGACATCCCAATGCAACGTCACAATGTCTAATCGAATCGCTGCCTCCCGGCCTGAAGGAAAAGCCCGGGTTGGGAGGGCTAGAACGCACAGCTCGTACACGCAGAGAGGGGTTTCTAGCAGATCGGCCCATTTCCGTCCGATTTCCACGAACAATGGCCATCCCAAAGTCCCAGGTGAATGCCGGATACCTTCCACAGCCAATCATGATGTGTTCCAAGGACCCCAATGGGCCAGTCGGAGGCCCTCTGGGAGCGTGGGGGGACGTGGGGGCTCACAAAGCAAGAGCCGCGCTTGTCAGATATCGATATGATGACAGCGTCCTGCCCCTCATGCGGAGAAAAAAGGGGGCTTTTCTGCCCACAGGGGAGCGCTCTTCCATAATTTCTTTTGGCGGTTCAGCAGTTGCAACAGATGGCGGCCTGCAGCTATGGCTGGGTGCCAGCCGCGCTGTGCACGAGCATTGCCGCCTCTGCGCATACTATTCTTCTGTGGAAAGCGAGGATATAAGGAATTAACCTCCTCAAGCAACAGAGAGGAATGCGAGGTCGGGCCGTGATGGTGTCTGACCGCCTTCTGTCTGGCTACCCGGAAAAGTGGATTCGGCAGGCCGATAACCATCGTTTACCTTACGTATCGTCGTCGATCCGCAGAAGCGGCAGCGCTGGGGTCAGCAAGAGTCAGGAAAGGTGAAGGAATAATGCCTGCTGCGTGGTGCTGCGTCAATTAATCTCTCCGTCTTCTGGGCTCTTCTCGTGATGGGCAATAAATGCCTTCAATTTTCCCATTTCCTGTCTTCCTCTCTCCCTTCCCCACTTCTCTCATTTCTACGCCCTAACCCCCTCCTTCAGTCCTACCCACGACCCCTCTACCCCTCTCCAGAGATAATCTGAGAGCCTCCAGATTGCACGGCGGCCTCTTGGTTGGTCATTCCAGCTGAATTCTTCATCTGACGTGATCAATTACCTGAATCACCTCCTTCCCCCCGGAAAGCCGCCTACCCCTCAATCCAACCCCACCACAGCCTCTCATGGCCTCCTCTGCTGGCCCACAGCCTCCATATCCTCTTCACGAGTCCGTCAGGGACAGACTGAATCCAGACTATGCCAAATTCTATAACGAGAACCTCATTAACTTACAACAAGTCCAGCTGCAACCTGTGGCTGCCTCCCGAACCTCCGGTACCTTGATCCTTGGCGGCGGACCTCAACAGCCTGTGGGACGAATCCAAGACTACTCTATCCACCGTCGCGAGTCAGAAGGCCCAGATATCAAAGTCCGCGTGTTCACGCCTGAGGGCGAGAAGCCAGAGAAAGGATGGCCTGTTATGATATATTTCCACGGAGGAGGATGGGTACTGGGCAATATTAATACGGAGAACACTGTCTGCACGCATATGTGCTCGAGAGCCAGATGTGTTGTTGTGTCTGTTGATTACCGGTATTTAACACCCCATCCTTCTCGATCTTCTCCCCTTGATCCAAGCCTCTTAAGACAAGACGAAAACTGACTCTCCACCCCAACCAGTCTCGCCCCGGAAGACCCCTTCCCCGCTGCCGTCCATGACTCCTGGGAGTCCCTACTCTGGGTGCAAAGCACCGGATCCACTCTCCTAAACCTCGACCTCTCGAAAGCTGCTATCGGTGGCTCTTCTGCCGGGGGCAACCTCACGGCTACGATGTGCCACAAGGCCGTCTCCACGCCATCTCTCGTGCCAAACTTCAAAGCCCAGATCCTGATCGTCCCTGTCACAGACAACACTGCTGACACAAGTAACAACTCCAGCTACAAAGAGAACGAATTCGTGCCTGCACTGCCGGCTGCGAAGATGCTGTGGTACAGGAATCACTACCTCCCGAACCGCCAGGACTGGGCCGATCCGGAGGCCAGTCCGCTACTGTATGAGGATGGGTGGGCGGAGCAGCCGAAGGCGCTAGTTGTCATGGGCGGGATGGATGTATTGCGCGCGGAGGGAGAGGCATATGCGAAAAAACTGAGGAGTGCGGGTGTGCAGGTTAATGAGAAGATTTGGGAGGGCATGCCGCATCCGTTCATGGCGATGGACGGAGCACTGCAACAAGGGAGGGATACCATTACTTATATGGTGGAGACGCTGAAGGAGGCCTTTGCGTAGGAGAGAATGAATTGAAGGAGGGAGTCATGGAGGATGCAGATTGATTAGATTGATGTTTACGTTTGGACATGCCTTGGCTGCGCCATCGCCGGCTGTGTGGCCTCTGTACTTTCGAAACCGGACTTTTATATGAAGTAATCATAGCAGAGCATTTCCTGAAACAAGGCTTGTGGATTTGGACATACTGTACAACACGCAATGGTACTTATATTGCAGCGATGGATAAATCTGCGCGAGAGTACTATCTGCACGACCCCTGATTAAGCGAGAGACCATTTAGGAAGTATGTCGCGTGCCCTCTTAATAAACCGCCCCCACGCACATCCCACAGAGCATATGCGACTCAAGATGAAGGTAGCGTCACACTGCAGAAAGAGTATTTCGAAGAGCTATATAGTACAGGGTATTATCACCTACATTAGATACAATTTTCTCTAGCATCTTATGTAGCAGTCCTTTCCATTCATTCGCATTTCCGCCCACCACCCTTTCAATTTTCTAACAAGGAATGAGCCGAAATGAGTAACCCCTCAATTTATTGCAAAATAGTTGAACAGGCCATGCCATGAGCCATGCTTTGTCTCTTGGTAACGCGCTAGCATCGTATGGAGGCGAAATACTCCACTTGCTCACTTTACAAACCAATCAAGCAAATGCACCTTAGCTCGGTCATGAATCTAGCGACTTCCGAGACGGCCAAAAACTTTGCGGAAGATCTCTCGGCTTTTTGTCAAGTTAGCCACCCTCAGCCTCTCATTATCCAGGTGAGCTGCATCACTCGCTTGTCCACAAGGTAGATGAGCTGCTGGGGCATTGAACTCCTTTTCAAGGAACCGAATGGAAGGAATGGATCCACCTTCACGGATATAGAGAGGTTTGCGGCCCTTTGGTGTTGGCCTAATAGGAGTCGAGCCGATTATAGTAGTGGTAGTTGGTGGTAATACAGAAGACAAAGGTGCAATTTTGTTGTTCTTCGAAGATCCTCTGGCCGGGATTGTCGGCTGAACTGTTGATAAGGGTTGTTTAGGTTGAGGATCTGATAGTGGAGGGTCTGTCATGCTAGCCTGGGACGTATGGTCGCTCCCCATTGTCAAAGTCGTCGTAGTCATAGGTGCTGGCTTAACACTAGGGCTCGTCGTTGGAGTAGTGCTTTTCTTTTCTTCCTTGTACCTAACACTTGGCACACTAGATCGCCTTGTCCCTAGGCCAATCGGGCCCCAAACTTCCATGATTGCCCCCTCCAGCGTGCGGAAGATCTCGTTGTCAGGATCACCCAGCCAAGCATCAGCCTGGTTATCAATCGTTATAGATAATCGATTGTGCGTATCAAGGGTGGCGAAGGCGTCAGTCAGGAAGGTTGTGAGAGATTTTATCACGTCGTCTACCTCCTGATTAGGGACAAGACGCAGTGAGATGGAAGCGCTAGCGTGACTCGAAACCAGAGACCCATCTGGACCTGAGACTTTGTATCTGTGTATAGTGAGGTTGGGTTCTCGCCATCGCGCCATCAAGGACTCCTTCAGTGTTTCGGCTGGGGCCAGAGATGGGTTGCGCCGAATTAACGTATCCGCGATGTCATCATAGCGTGCATCTTCCACCATAGTTAGTGGTAGAATATCGTCATAGAAGCCAGGGATTTGGATTCGGTTATGCAACCCTTTGAGCTTGGCTAGAATAGCAGTGAGGTCGAAGAGCGGCTCATCCATCATGAAGCTTCCATCGACTCCTGAGTGAACATCCGGATGGTTACTATCCACTTTCACTGTAGCGTGCAACACTCCTCTAAGGCCATAGGTGAGACAAGGGACGTCATCATCAAGCCAGTAGCTGTTGGCTAGAAGAATATAGTCGACCTCGCCAATCAGGTCTTTGTGCCGGCGGACGGCTTCTTTGAATCCTCTAGAACCAGACTCCTCTTCTCCTTCGATAAGGAACGTAATATCAGAGTCAAGTTCTTTCGCATTCATGAGGTCCACGACGCCATAGAGTGCAGCCATGAGTGGCCCTTTATTGTCAGATACCCCACGGCCGTATAGGTAGCCATTCATTCCCTTCATTTGGAACGGGTCAATGATCCATTTGCCTTGCTTGTCATCGGCTGGGACAACATCATCTTTTTGGGGTTAGCATCAATCTCATACTGATGGTGGAGCACGTACAGTGGCCATAAAATAGAATCTTCTTCCTGTCTCCCGATGTTGCGGGGTTGCCTTTGAACTTAGCATAGACAACAGGATTACGGCTATTCTCCGTATTCAACATCTCGGTCTGCGCGCCATGTTCCTTGAAGAGGGTCCGTAGAAATGTTGCTCCACGCCTGCAATCTTCGGCATGATCTGGTCTGGAAGAGATGGTCTTGAACGAAACGAATTCCTGCAGAGATTTGATAAGCTGGTTCTCATGCACTTCTTGCTTGCCATAAGATCCTGGGTGACAGCCAGTAATATCCCAGATCGAGACCGAGTTATCATTGCCTCCTGTGATGTACAGCTGCTGATTGTTGTATGTGGTGACCGCAGATGCCAGGATGCGGCCTTCGTGAGCCTTCCATCGATTGACGCAGTGGTATTTTTGGCCAAAGTGTCCCGAGGAGCTTTTGTACTTACCATACTGCACTGTGCTATATTTCTGAGAAGTGTTAGCATCATTATTTGGAAGGTATATAGACTTGGGAACCTACTCTCGCAAACCCAGTGGCCCCACCACTCCAAAGGAATCCCCAGCCCATCTGTAACGTCATGACGTCCCCTCTGTGTGCTTTGATAACCCGGACCTTCTGCTCAGTATCCAGGTCCCACAATTCAATGACTCCATCAAGTTTGCTGCTGTACAAAAACGAACCGTCAACTGCAAGAGATAGCACAGATTCTGCATCGTCTACGCCCAGACATGCAATCTCTTTGATACCCTGATTCTGGTTGTGGAAGAGCTTCCAAAGCTTGATTGTGCCATCCCCACCTCCAGAGATGAGCATATCCTCGTCAGCATCGACCAGTCTGCTGACCCCACGGACCAGCAGCATGCAATAAACATAACCGTAATGTGCATAATGCATCATGTGTGCCTTGTCAATCTCCAAAATGTTTCCCTCGGCAATGCCTATTCTCATTGTCGGAGGTCGTGGTATCGATGTTCCGCCTGGCTGCACCGAGTCGAAAAATCTATGGTTCCTGCGATCTGGGTGCCGCTCTGGATTGGGGGTAGGTCTCGTCGCACAGTCTTTCAGAGTGCACCATTGTATGCTTGTGTTCTGGGCACCCAGATACACAGTCTCGAACTGTGCCGAGTATACCACACTAAAGACATCACCCACGTCGTAGGTGCTATAGATGTGGTATGCCAGTTTCAAGCTGACAGAGTGCCAGGCGTTGACAATGGCATCTCCAGCGCCCGAGAAGAGTAGCTCGCCATCTTCAGAGAGAAAGAGGCAGAGCACGGCGCGGGTATGCGCCTGGATGCGGTTGACCAGCTCAAACGAGGCCAAGGACCACACGAGAACATCCCCATCCTGCGTCCCAGCATATATGTACCTCTCTCCCACAGCTAGGGTAAGGATAGAGCTGTCGTTCTGCAAGTGGTGGGCGAGGGTCGGTCTGGCCTTAAGCTTGCTCACATCTGGCTCGTCGTCATCGTCGGCGCTGTTGATCCCGTCGGCGAGCTCGTCATCGCTGGCTCCAGCTATAGTCTGGTTAGAAAGGACGGAGTTAAAAGTCGCATGCGATGTGCGGCTCTGATCTCCCGGATCCGAAGCCATGTATTCATGTGTGTGATCTTTTATAGAGGGGCAGATGAGGGCTGTGGAGTTTATGGTGTCAGGGAGCGGGAGAGCTACTTCGTAGCGGCCGGGCAGCCCTTAAAAGGGCAACTAAAGCTCCCCACCATTGATTTCTTCCTCTTCCCTCACTTCACCATGTAACACCCATCACAGCACAGCCCAGAGGGATCGGTCAATCTTGGTAGGGAGACATCTTGGTGAGTGTATGGGCATCGTGGCATCTTCCTTTAACCCTTCAAGATAAACGGAAACGTTTGCTGGCTTACCTAGAGTCCAGAGATTGCTCTCCTCTCCGGCCGAGCGAGTCCCTTCCTCCTCCTCGACTGCAAAAGCTCTACTCCAAGAGGGCGATCCTTGATTACACATGATGGCATCCGCAGCGTTGAATATCGGGCTTGTCGCACAACCGTTCCACAGTGCAAGTGAGAGGAGGTCGCCGTCGTCGGCCAGCGGTGTTGTCTCGCGGACTGCTGGCCCTGTCGCTCTCACCGCGCAGGCTCCACGGCATGGCGCGAGGGGCCTCCATGATGACGCCTTCATCTCGCCGGCTCATGTGTATCGGATGAGAGGGAAAATAATGTATAAAAAGGCCACAACCCTCTGTTTGGCAGCTAGCTGGGCTAAGTACTTTGGGGAGCAAATATTCTTCTTCTCGTCGGCCCGGTCATGCAGACTGGTGGGTAATTGCAGCTTTGTGCGCGCCTTCTCTTCCGTCTCCCTTTTCATTCACGGGTGCTCTTGTTCCTGCGAGGCCTCCGGAGTCGGGCTGGCAGGCAGGCTGGCTGAACGCCAGCTGTGGCTGCACACCGCTCAAACACTTGTCTGCGTCGGCCGAGGTCTGTTGAGGTCCCTTCGATGCTCTGCCGACCACGCAGGTGTGGATGGTAGTACAAGGTATCAGTCCGTCTACGATGAAGCCATTGACGATGATTTCTGAGGCCTCAGATTTCTAGTTGGGAGTACTAATGCTTTTCTGCATACTCGATGCACACTATTTGTAGCATTTCTCTACAGCCAACGTCTAGGCCACTACCTAACCCCACTATAGTAGGCACAGTTGGTGGCGGTTCGACTACTGGTTATCCCTTCTCTGACTCCGTAGCCTCTTATTTTTTAGCTTACCTTGACATTACCCACAGCGCACTAGTGTAGTGGTAGAACTGGTGGCAGGATATCATCCCCATGCTTTAAATCCACAAGATATAAAGTGGGAGATACTATATCTTTCCGCCAATAGCTTCATTTATAAGATCCTTGTTGCTTATCTTGGTCAACGCTGGCGAATGTCAGCAAGTCTTAGCTCTTAGATGTGATACATAGCTGACTATCTCACGACATTTTAATCATGGCATCACGTACGATCCATCAAGCTGGTGGCTCGCTTATTACCCCTATTGTTTAGCGTCGACTTGGCTCCTGACCGTTATTTATCTAAGGAACGAGATTGCCAAGCTGCGACTTGGTCTAGTGTTCAGATTACAAAGGTACTTCGCCCTGCTAGCTATGCCCAGACGCTATATATACAATTATTATACATTCGAACGCAAAACTGCCTATGCAGACACCCAGCTAAACTTGCTCGTACCCTGATCACTCCAGTTCAAATGCCCGCAGAGATGGTAGCTGGTGGTCTGAAACCCTACCAGATCCTCTTCACCATCTCATAACGGCTGATCTTTCCAAAATCCTGGCCCGCTCCTCCATTGTTCTCCTGCCTCTCTTTAGCTGCCTTCTCTTTCTCCCGAAGCTTCTTCAAGGCATCTGGGTCATCATCATAGAACCATCTCCGTTTCGCCTCATCCATTTCCACTACTCCCCAGCCTCCAAGCCTCCTCCCCCCGGTGTCATAACTAGCGTGCTCTCTGATCTTCATGCTCCTATATCGATTGCGGGCGAACCTCAGGAGCAGCATACCAAGCACAAGCTTACACGCTAAAAGGACAAAGAAGGCGCCAAGGAAGAACACCAGCATGGTGATTGCAGCAATCACATCATCTGCGCTAGGGATGTACCAGCGATTCGAGGCAGTGGGGTCGGGAATCCCATAGGCAGCACGCCCTAGTGCTTTGCGGATAATCGTATCGAAATGTTCAAATGCTGCCATGGTGGCAGGCGAAGCTGTGGCAGACTCGACTGCTAGATCAGTTGCAGCAGACGGAATGGGCGGTGGGAGGTGCGTAGCGAGAAACATGTTGTAGGTTTGGAATGAGGACCGAATAAACAGGCATGACAGAGGGATGACAGGTAGACCGAGTCGTTTAATGAGATTTTGATTTACAAAAGCCTGACACTGTTAGTTGGCTTCGCCATGATATTGGAAAGAAACGCACGTTGGTATAATAGTCTTTTGCCAGAACATCAAGGTATCGTTGGTAGATAGCCGGTTTGACATTGTTGAACTTGTTGATATATGCATGTTTGATCCAATCCACAAGCATTTCGCTCCCAAGAACAAGGAGGAATGGTGACAAAACCTCGCCTGTCCAATTTGGTAAGATTGTAAAGCTATTGGGAAGCATTGAGTAGCTTCGAGTTGGAATGGTTTCCTTCAAGGATTCGGGCCCCGTCCCCGAACTGCTGAGAATACTCAAGCCACCGACCTCAACAATGTTTCGCAAAGCAATAATCATAAGCATCAGCCAGAGCTGAAACCGTTCCACCACGTCTGCGCATGTGAGCTGAAACAGGTTGTCTTTCTCGATCTTTTTGAAAACAGAAGACTTTATTTCAACAAACTGATTAGACATCAGAAGCGTTAATAGAGCATTGGAGTAAGAGTTAACTGCCACATTCAGTGTGATGACCTGATATAGTAACGCCGCAGCATGGATAACGTTGTAGACGAGAGCAAGAATAAACATTCCGAAAGGTCGGAGGATTTTGCTTCTTCCATCAACGTCCCGCTCCAATGTCTCATTAGAAAAGAGACATTCAAATATATCTTGCCCAAGAGCAGCAAAAAGCTTGTCACAAACCTGGAAGGTCTCAGTAGAAGTTTTAACATCTCCTTGGAATAACTTACCTCTAGCACATTGTAGATGACATATAGTTTGATAGCCGCTTGTCCTCTAATGCTATGGTACATTCGGCTGGCATCAAGCTTCATTAAGATGATGCAGCTGCAAATAATCACTGCTCCTTGGAGCAGATCAGCTTTGTGGCTTGAGAGTAAGGATGATGGCTGTGATTTCACTCGTCGATGTCTGCGGCCCCATTCTGGCCTCGATTTACGCTCTGTTTCGACCTTCATGCTGTCGATTGCGGCATTTCCGTTAGAGTGGTCGGGAGTTCTCGCAGACTGTGGATGATTCAATGGGGTCGAAACTTGAGGCCGCCGGGTCCGCGGAACGCTTTGCGATCGTAATGGAGTTTTGTTATTTGACAGTCGTCCACGCTGACGATGCCACATTCTTCCTGACCCATGATAGATGAATCCAGCAATAAATCGTATTTCTTTATCAAGGGTCTGTCCCCACCACTGAATTAAAATGGCGGCTGCTTTGAGAAACCGAAGTGGTAGGATTGTAAATGTGTAGAGCCATGCATCTAAGCAGGCTAGTGTGCCAAAGTACAATATTTGCTCCAGCTGTGGAGGAAGTAAGAGGAAATTCAATAAACGCTCAAATTTTATCTTGGAAGATTCGTAGACATCGTCACTAGTAGACGATCGGTAAATGTACAATGGTGATGGCTTAGATGAAGATATTTCAAGTTGCAAATATGTCGGTATAGACATAGGTGGAAGAGGGATTGATTGTGGTATTGGCGACGGTGGATGTTCCAATAATGCGGGTTTCTTTGCGCCTGATGATGGCTTGGACTGGGCAAGGTCCAAAGGTTCAGGACGGGGACCGGATAATCCAGACCTGCGCTTGGGAGAGGTATGGAGATATGTGTCTTTAGTGTATAATGCACCTCGGTTCCTGGAGGCTTGAGGACTGGAAATGCGGCGTGAAGAGAGGCCTGGCCGCCTGCTGATCCCGCTCAGGGGGGTAGACTCTCCTGCTGGACGTTGATCTGCATTGATACCTGTTGCAATGTACAGAGAATCTATATTACTCTGGGTTCGGCTATCAACCTTATCTTCGTCCGCTCTGTAATGAGATTTCGTCTCCAAGAGGGGAGAAGGGGCAAGTGGTGGCGGCCTCGAGCCAAGTAATCCAGGTGATATCAGTGAGGACCTTGGAAGTGAGTCGGGAGCAGAAGTCAACTCTTCCATTTCAGCAGCCGTCAGTTTGAAGACTTTATCTTCTCTGTTCGACTTGGGAATGATTAAGGCTGTTGGCTTTCTAATATTCTCCTCGGAAACATCGTGATAGTCGCGGGACCGACGGGATTTTGATGCCGTTGACGGCTGAGAGTGCATTTCATTCTCATTTTGCGCAGAGACAGCATCTAAATTAGGTGCCTGGCTATATGTGTCACTATATCTTCGCTGCGTTGAGCGCGACAAGGGCTTTCCTGCCAGCCCGACTGGGCTGTTCGATGCAACCCAAAGCTGAGAATTGCTCTGTGGCGACGGAGTCGGCGATGGAGATGGGAGATGTCCTATGTCTAGAATAGCCACATGAGTACTATTTGAGTTGGCCTGTCCATTCTGGACCCTGTCATGTGTTCTGTCTGGATGGAGCACTGGCTTCATTGCTACTGCGGATATACCATCCTCGTTTCCTTCTCTAACGCCGCCTTTTGGGCTTCGCGACTCCACAGATACCGGCATCTGTGGAATGCTGGATAATTCATAGGGAATATTTGCTATTGCTTTATTTGTTTGATGAGATTGACGCTCCACGGGTTAAGCTGGAGGAAACAAGGACAGGTAGTCTGATAAGCATGATCAGTGACACCTCGCTTAACTCTAGCGCCGATGATCGATTGGCTCTGTTCTCCGCCTCTTAACATAACTCGACAGTGGCCATAAGGAAACATCTCAACGAAACACAACACGACTTTCTAAGATTCAAAACGTGGCTATCATTTCTATATCACTGGCAAATATTGCTGCGCTATCGTTCTTTACATGGTCGCGGGCTAGCTACGCTTGCCAACAGTCCTTTAAAGCGATTCGAGAGTTGCGAATACTCGAGTAGATAGATTTGGGAAGGGGGGTTCCGAAATCCGCCTCCAGAAGAACCGGAAAGCTGACGTACGAAGCGCAGGGTATTAGTTACTCACGTAAATAATTGTTGACCTAGAGCAACATCCCTTAAGCTGGCAGGGTTTGCCGCATAGTCCAACCAAGCTATCGTCATTTTCAATCAACGAGCACGCAGTTACCAAATTCCGCTGATGTAGTCCTGGAAGTGACTATTTATCATTCCCAATCCGCACGCTTGCTCCCAGCCTATCTCCTCTTTGTGCCCAAGCCCGCCTGACTCATCATAATCAGTTCCTAACTTGCCCCGGGAAAACTGCTGTCACCGCTACAGTATCAGCTTAGTGATCGCGTTTCGGATCACGCTTATTTGGTCTCTGTCTGTATAAGTAAAGGACCGCGTTGTGTAGAGTTCTGACGTCGTCCCGCCGAAGGCATCCTCGGTGAGAAGATTCCCCCAAAGCTCAGCATGAGTGTATCTAAATACGGGTCCACTGGTTTGCTTCACCGCTGCCGTGGTAGTGCACGCAATGATTCGCTTTTGCTGCACGCCCTCCAAGCCAGCGCTTAGATATCAACTTCTGTATTCAGAGTTCGCTGTCACCACCTCCTTAAACCTCCCGCTGAATCCCCGCAACCGAGATTTAGCGAGCAGACCCCTAAATCAGTCGCAGCACCCCTCCCACATCTACCTTGAAATACCAGGATGCATCTAGAATGCTCGATTGTCTAGGTCGCCAATGTCTACCTGATTATTCGTCGATACGTTGTCTACATTCGACGTCATATCCCATTTCGTGCCCCTGATTTTTGGCAGGCCGCAGCAAGCCCCGTGACTCATTCCGCAGCAACCATGTCTCGCCGCTTCAGCTCAACCTCATGATCCGCTTCCCTGTACCGTGACTTGCGCCTCTCTTCCAACTGCGCCCATGGGTATGTTCAAGAGGTGTGACACATCCTCGGAATACTACCAAGAAAGTCATTTCGTCGTATCCCGTGCGTACCTCACGGCGTAGGTATATAAACCCAGGCCAGTTGCCGTTGACTCTCTTACCGACCACCACGGCTTAACTCGCACAGCTTTCCAGCTACTTTCTTACTTGCAACATCCTATATATAAATTTCCTATATATTTATAGACCCTCTAGAATTTCAAGCATCTATTTCAAGACCGGAATTATGTCGGAGCTCGACAGCCGCGACCTGCGATCTGCATCGCACGCATTTAAGCGCTTCAAGAATACTTCTGCCAAATACAACCATGGCACGCGACCACTAGTTGGCGACCTGTCAATACCTTCCACTGATAACAACGAGCACATCGACACTCCTCGAGAGCGATACAAGAAAACTCGTCCCGCTGTCATGATAAGGTATGCATTCTGTCAACTACTACCTTCTCCTCCGCCTGTGAAGCCATTGCCTGACACAATCTGCAGGCCGTTAAAATTTAGACATAATCATATGTCTAAGCCTAAGATAATTGTGCCTGGCCATGCTCCAGGAGGCCTTATTGGGCGTACAACCCGGAAAAACGACGTCATATTGGAATCCGATGAAGCGGCAGGGAAACCTGGCCTTGCTACGTCCAGCTCCAACTTAACGGAAAGTGTTGATTCGGATATACTATACAGCTTTGAGAAGCAAGTCAAGAGTCCGAATAGTAAGGGAAGAGAAGTTGGCCTCGACGAACTAGTTGACAAAGCAGAAGAGGAGTGGGAGAGCGGAAAGATCGATAGGATGGTTAAGGAGTATGAGGTTTTGGATAGACGAGGTGAGAAGGTGTGGTTAGGCACGAGGAAGGGGAAGGACAGAGGGAGTCAGAACCATGGAGGGAGTGAAGTTGAGGACGAGGGATTTGAAGTAGTATGAGTATAAAGTGGTAGGATGCGAAGTCATGATTAGGCGTTCATGGCGCTATTTCTCTCTTTCCTTTTTCTCTTTTTTTTGGAACGGCAACGAATAACACATATATATGCTATATACTCCAATGACGACCCAGAAACTACCGGGTCCCTATATAAACCTCCACTGCCCTTTAAAAAAGTCAAATCTCCAACAATATCAAGTCAAACCAACGCTTCCTCATATACCTTTAATTCTTCCTAAGAATACCGATTCAAATTGAAATATTGAACTGTTATGAGGCCGTGGGTGCCTCATCAGATACCGACCTGGGAGCCACTTGCTGGAGATTTTACGACGAGATATCGTGTAGAGATGGTCGTGATGCGGCCAGCCAGCTTGTCACCGCCTTTGAATTGGAATGATCTTGCAGGAGTGGCCTTGCCTCACATGGATTGTGGGGCCATCGGAATGGCATCTCCAGCTAGAGACCAGAGACCAGTGACCAGAGAGCATCTCAGAAGCAGTGTCTTTCGAGTCATAGCAATTATGCGTAGAAGTGCTGAAGAGTTCTTGTGCTACAACACATAAGCATGAATGGATGTTAAGTCAAGCATAGGAGACGAGAATAAAGGCACAACAGAATGACCACAATGGGAATGAGAATTGTGCTGAACTCTCCAAATTGTTACTTAACACGCCAACTGAACTGATATATAATTTGCTATCCTTTAATTCTTCATAAATCCATATGCGTTATCGTTAAGTCACAATATTCAAGACCAGAAACACCACCCTCATATATCATACAAATTCTAGTAATGAATATCTAGTACATCGTACAATACAACCCAAAACCATCACTGAAATCATGCTATCCCTTCAATACGCCAACAATCTAAGCGGTTGGGGTAGCGCCATGCACCGTAGCTGTCACAGTTACAACTGAGCACTGCGAAGCAGAGCTAACTGCCTGACCCACGGCCGCAGGTGAGGTTTGGGCAGCAACTGCAGTTGCAGTCGTAGCAAATGAAATCGAGATTGAGGTCGATACAGTTGAAGTTGCGATAGCAGATCCAATCGTTGCTGAAGCAGTAACGGGGAGAACTTGAGTAGCAGTCACAGTGGCAGGCTTAGAGGCTGTCGTAGTTTGCTTAGAAGCAGCAGCAGAGCAAGAATCTCTTTGGCTGGCACACTCTTCAATGGAGAATCCAGGCCCAGCAAAAGATTGGCACGCGGTGAATTGGTGTCCGCAAGAGCTTGCAGCGGCGGCAGCTAAGTCGTCAAACAGCTCATCGAAGACATTGAACTTGTCGCCGGACTTTCCTACTGGAGGCACAGCACCACCAAGAGCGGATTCCGCAAATTCGAAGAAAGTCTCAATGATAGTTATGATTTCCTTAGTGACGCCAGATCCCTTAGACCGTTGAGAGCCGGAGCCGCTGGTGTGTGTGCTGGAGGCAGCGGTCGAGGTAGTTGTTGACTTGCCATTGCCGCCATTACCGCCCTTTCCGGAGCCGCTAGTGTGTGTGGTGGAGGCAGCGGTTGTGGTAGTTGTTGACTTGCCATTGCCGCCCTTTCCACCCTTTCCGGAGCCGTTACCACCACTAACGGCAGTAGTTGTAGCATCAGCCGCCGATGTGGTTACAATATCGGTTGCTCCCCCAGCTGCGGCTGTGGTCTCGGCAACATCTGGACCAGCTGAAACAGCAGCAGCGGCCCTATATAGTGTCAGCTTGATATATCAAGGATACTCGATCACGAATACACATACAATGAAGCTGCAGCCAGTCCGCCAGGCCCATTGTTGGCGGCATTGTTGGGAGTAGTACCGGATCCAATGACAGTGAACTTGGTGCAGTCGTCTGGGCTTCCTCTTTGAGCAACGGGCATAAGCACAGGCTGATGGTTGGCGGCAGCCGCCATAGTGCAAACACGATAGTTGCCTGCAGGTAGCCCACCAGTAACCACAGCGGTCAGGAGACCCTCACCATTTCCAGCATCGTTGATTCCCTTGAAGAATGCAAACTTAGTGGCATCAAGAGGAGTGGTAGGGTTCAGGCTCTTCCCTAAATCTTGAACGGTAACGTGGGTGTGACCTACGACCTTGCCGCCCGACAAGGCTTGAGGTGCGGCGTAATAAGTGGCATCAGCATTTGTAAAGGATCCAGCGACCAAATTTGCCATCTGAACAGTAATGTTGAAAGTGGTGTCGGATTCAATGGAGGCGCTTCCTGCGAGGGGAAATGTGATAATGGAGGATACCATGTTCGTCTTTGCGGGGATATCACCCATGGCTAGACATGTTAGCATTGTTTATGAAGTGGAGGTTTTTGACCTACAAATTCCATTGCACGATCCAGTGGTGATCTGCAGACCATTGGTCAATGTCTTGCCGGCACAGTTATTGATGAAGTTGTTTTGGGAGGTCGCAGATTTAGCCTGCCCAACTTCATTGGCACCGATCTCATCGCTCCCATCGTTGAACGAGCCCTTTTGAATGGCACTTTCAAGAAGAGTAAGATCACTAGAGCTGCCTGTGGCACGGCGGAGGAGGCTGTAAGGCCCTTTGGTTCCGGGAATAGCCCCGGCCTCAATGAGGCTAGCCGACAAGAGGAGTGCCAAAATTGATGATGACAGCATGTTGAGTGTATGTGTACGTTAAGAGATGAAGTTGTACGAATGCAGAATAGTAACTGGGCTGGCCAGTAGAGTAATTTAAAAAGGAATGAAAGTAAAAGGACGACACAGTCGTAAAGAAACGAATGAACGATGATAAGGAACGAAATATGAAGGGCGAGAAACTAAAGAATGTAAGTCGATAAAACTGAAGGTCAAGCTCTGTTTGAATGGGTACCTCATGATCCTTATATCCTCCCAGGCCTGAGTAGCATTCCATGGGAAATGAGGCCGGCCCATGAGACCGTGGTTCAAACATCGTGAAGGACGAGTCGAAGTCTCAAGGGTACTTGCTTCAGCCCGCCATGCCTCAAATCCGGTGTCCACAGTTTCAGTTTCGAGGACCGTATAGTGTACCCTGTCCGCTTAGACTTGCTGGACAGTACCCTTCTACGAGGTTGCCCGGAAACTAACACATCATAGAGATTAAGGCTGGCCAGGAACGAGCCGTTTAGGTTGACTGGTGATACAATTGACGCTTGAAGATCCGAGCGACGATTAGATATGAGACAGGGGAAGGAAGAACGTTGCAGAAGATCTGCGACAAGATCCTCCTCGCTTGACGGCTGGACCCCCCGAACATGGGACGAAAACACCGTTAACCGCCCACAGGAAATGGCATCTATCGCAGTCACGATGAATGCCGCTCGACGACGAAGAGACGACACGAAATAAATTGTCGATGGTGAGAAAGCTTCCCAAGGGCCGATTTGCGCTGGCATGTTAGCACTTTAGACTTTCACGCTGGCGCTGCCGCTACCCTCATCTCCGTAGACGCCTGGCGAGTTCAGACGCACCGAGTCTCAGCACGAAGCTTGGCGGCTGGGACTTGATACAATCGGATCAGCCCCGACAACCGAATCAGACGAATTTTTGGACGAGTTTTAAACTGTGCATTGGCCAACGCGGAGGCATGATAGCTGTTGACATAAGTCGATTTCTTGCAGTGGTACCCTCGTAAGTGGCGGTCGAGGAAGCTTGAGCCGAATTGTTTGGCATGATTCCATACGTTAAAACACTGGAGCTCCGAATAGGCGCCCCATTTCTCGTCTCAAAACAACAGTCGCTCCACGCCAAGGAGTTACATGTACTTCCGACAATACCAGGAATCGATAAGAATGAGAGGGAATGGATGGATGATCTTCAGAAGCTGAAAGTGGTGCCGATTTCGTAGGGAAGTTAACACCTAAGGCAATAAGGCTATAAAACGCACGTGATAAATACGCTATTGTAGTTTGGGATTAGTGTCAAAACTTGTTTGCTGGTGTCAGGTAATCTTTCTTCAGCAGAGAAAAGTTCAAGATCCAGATCAGCATCCATAGCAGCGGCACCTACATAGGGAATCAACCTATTTTGGCCTCTTGCCGAATCCGCAACCTTGACACTACGGCTGGGCCATAATATCGGCCAAGCGGAGCCTTGTCCTAACCGTCGAGGAAAGAGGAAGTTCCTTTCAGAGACGAATTAGAGATGGATCATACTCGAGACCCATGTCCCTGGGTGGCATTGAATGATTTCGGTGGCGCATTTTGTATGGGCGTATGTGTTCCTATTTGTCTATATCATGTAATCTCATCATGAATCCGAACTCTCAAGTCACCATTCTGCTCGGGGTTTTAACCTCGAATGCGTATAACACCGTATGCTAACCTATGTGTTGCATAATAGGCAATCGGAGGTGCAGTATGGCACGGCGTTAAAGGCTTCCGCAACTCTCCATATGGTGAACGACGAATCGGCGCCCTCACCGCCATCAAGGCGCGTGCCCCAGTGCTTGGTGGAAACTTTGGTGTTTGGGGTGGACTATTTTCGACATTCGACTGTGCAGTAAAGGGGATAAGAAAGAAGGAAGACCCTTACAATGCTAGTACGTTACCTCAACCCGTCAATCTGGGTCACTCTGAGTTATTTGCGGATATGAGGAGATTATACTCTACATGTTAAATGGCAAGGGACGAATTCTAACATTGGCACAGTCATAGCAGGCTTTTTTACCGGTGGCGCTCTGGCAATTAGAGGAGGAGCAAAGGCAGCAAGAAATTCAGCAATAGGATGTGCTTGTCTTCTAGCTGTCATCGAAGGCGTAGGAATTGGATTCCAGAGAATGATGGCGGAAAATACAAGACTAGACGTTTGTGACCAGCCTGTATATTTCCCTTCTTTGCTAACAGACCTCTTAGGTGCCATTACCACCGCAAACTCCGCCTTCAGACGCTGGAAAATCCGGCATTGCCGCCGTCGCATAATCTTCCCTTCTCGAACCCGAATAGAGAGTGTCATCAGACACCATGACACAACTCGAATCGCAACTCTACTCTTTCATCCAGGGCGTTGAGACTTGGATAGCATGTATTACTCTACGGATACGTGGATATTGGGATGGCCTAGAATATCTACTAGTTCGAATTTGTCGCATAGCTGGCTGGGGCGTGTATGTATGTATAGAATTCTCGGTCCCTATATAGGTTCCATAACATGGTGCGGGATAAGGGAATGGATTAATTTATGGCATGATTCTGCATTTAATCACGCGCCAGGGTCTTGATTATGGCCGCTGAAGTTCTCCATTATCTTTAAGCAAAACGAGGATAAGGTGATAATGCGATATTTATGCAGGTAAGTCACGTTTTGCTAACAGAACATTCTTTATGCTTGTAACATATAAACAGTTGAATTAGATTAGAGGTCAGCAATCTTCAGGACAGCCTTTCCAAAATTATCTCCTTTCAGCATCCCCACAAGTCCGACAGCAGCGTTGTCAATGCCTTCCGTGACAGATGATTTAACTGTGATCTCCCCGTTCTTGATCCACTGTTGAAGGTTCTTCTGATGCTCTTTCGTATATTTTGGTCCCATATCCTTGTCGAAGACGATAAATCCTCTGATCGTCAATCTCCGGGGTACAACAAGCCCCATATTGGCGATCTTATAAACTTCATGAGCCTGGAGAGAGGTTTGCGAGACACTTCCACAAGCAACTGTATTTCATTAAGGTCTGTTTTCGAGCCTTATGAAGGGAGGGATTCATACCTATACGGCCAAAGGGATTCATGACTGCAAGCGACGCATCTAACGTCTCGCCTCCAACATTATCGTAATAAATGTCCAGGCCATCCTTGCCCAGCTCTTTCAAGGTTCTAGCTAGTCCATCAGCCGGCGATTCTGTCTTATAATTAAATACAGCATCGAATCCTAGTGATTCCTTGGCAAACTTCAATTTGCTATCATTGCCTACTGATCCAATAACAGTCAGGCCTTCTCTCTTGGCCAGCTGGCCAACAATCTGACCCACGGAGCCTGAAGCAGCAGAAACGAAAATCGTCTGTCCCTTCTCTGGCTTCCCAATTTCGTACAACGATGAATAGGCGGTCAGACCACTCATGCCCAGAGCACCCAGAAAGATTTCCGTGTCCAAGCCAAGCGGGTTATCCAAGATACTGAACCCGCCAGTGGCCTGGTCCTTATCTGCTCTCTCTCGAGTAATTGATGCATACTCCGCAAAATCTGAGGTGCCGATCACCACGTCGCCTTTCTGGAATCTAGGATTGTCTGACACCACGACGGTCGAGATGGCATTATTGTTTAAGGGCGTTTGGAGCTGGAATGAGGGAACATATGATTTAAAGTTCTGGCGCATTTTGCCTCGCAAATACGGATCGTAACTGACATAGTTTGTCTTAAGGATGATCCCGCCTTCAGGTGGTGTAGTGACATCAATTTGAGACGTTCTGATTGTCAAATCTTCCCCTACAACAGGGTATCCCACTGGAAATTTGGCTAAGACGAGTGCCTTATTTTCGATCATGGTGTGCGAACCTTAGAAAGGGCGATAATGACAACAGGAAAATTTGAACTATATAACTCGGAACTAGATACAAGGCGGGGTATGCAAGTCGTAGATAGGATGTGCCGGTGCATCCCGACTCTGAGTTGCTGGTGCCTTTCCGTTATATATTAAAAATCAACAGACCTGCATCGTATAATTTGACACAAGAATTTTGGTGCTTGGATAATGAAGCAGAAATGTGGTCTCATGGTTTGTAATCTCCATTGAGAGTTTACCGTTTTGAGAAAGAAGGAGGCAAGGATAAGAACCGAGATGATCACTAATCCGTTCGAAGAGAGGGGAAGGATTACTATCTCATATATCAATCATATGAGTACCCAAGGTGCTTATAGAAACCCGAAATGCCTGCTAAGGATTAGTATCATGATAGAAGACAGCATGCCACCGTTACGCAGTCAATTCAACAATGATTACTGAACCAAATACCTCGGCGCCTCTAAATCTGGAATTAGAACAAAGAGAATAATACAGAGCGTCTTCTTTCGAAGCAGGCATACACATATTTAGTAATTGCCTCCAGGTGAAAGGTCGAGTCCAAACGAAATTTTCCTCTCACCCCTTCTTGGATGCTGTACGAAACTTATTCCGCTGCCTCCAAAGACGACCCCAACAGCTCGACCCATAAACTAGTCAAGCTCCAGAATCATGGCATCTAAACCCAGAAATGATGACTACAAAGGAGTCCGTGTTAATGTGCACTCAACGGATCTTTTCGATACCATCATTACAAGGCTGTATTCAGAAATTGGCCGTCCGGAGCAAGCTTTGGCAGGACTGAGGGAGCTGATGACTGTAAGAGATCGAGAGAGCTTCATCGAAAGAGTGAAGAAGGCCACTGGCACAACCTCTGATGAGGATGTCATGGACGCCTTCATGATATTTCAAGTGCGACCTTACCCACTTATTTCCCTTAGCAAGCATCGGGCGGCTGATTTTACGTATGGTAGGAATTCGACCATGGCGCATGGCTTCCCCTGTTTGGTGTCGGCGGCGGCCGCAAATGCAAAAGAATCCTCCTCGGAAACCCCCTCATAGCCCTCACAATGCTGAGACACGACATTAAGGCTGGTCTCTCCGTTCCGGTTGAGCTGCTGGTTGTCGAGGGGACGAAGGAGGAAGGTGGGGGTGTGGACTTGGTGTATCATCTTCCGAGCGCTTTGATCCTCGCGGGTGGTGATAACCCGGAATTGGAGGCCGCTGCGCAAAAGCTGGACGAGAAGCTTCAGAAGCTGGTTCTGCGCATTGCTTCGTGAGAATGCCAAGAAATGGAGCTTAATAGTATTGTTTGAATAAACATAACACCGAGATGACTGAAAGGATAGCCGATCTGTTCCTAGCTATACTTGGCTAAGTTGAAGAGCCACGGAGCTGCGTTGCTGTTGAACGTTAGGTTTACCGTCAGGAATACCGTCAGGAATTGCCCATTTTTTCCCTCAAAGCCCTGCTCAGTCTCGTATAGCATGGAGCTCGTGAGCGATTCCATTACCTGAAGCGACTTGAATTGGTCGTATCCACCGATACTGTGATGTTACAAGTAGAATCAGGTGTTGACGGCAACCTTGGCCGGCTCACCTTTCCTACGTTGCTTGCCTGCGGTGTCAAAAAGGCAACTCGAGACAGGACAGAGCGCATGAGGCCGGTACTGACGGCACCGAGCTAGACCTTCATGGCTGAAACACTCTCAAACACGACACCACCAAGAGCGGCTCACGTGAGTTTCTGTCAACACCATAATGAATCACTTTCTCTCAACCCTCAAGCGGTATGCCTGTTTAACTACGCAAATCTGAACTATCTAGGTTAAACCGCCTTAGCGCGCACGAACGAATATCGACGGAGAATGTATTGTTCCCGAAACCAAACTTGCTAATCTAGCTAGGCTCTAATTTTGAGATGACCAGCAACAGCCCATTGGCTTGAGTAAAGAGTCAGTGAAGCGCCTTGCAAGCAACGACCTTGCCATGATAAATCTCAGCCTTGCTTATATAATAGATTTTTCAGAATTGACATACTTGTTCATCATTTTCGTGCCAACTCCCAACAAAATTGCTGCTCATCAAAAGATCATTAAACGTGATGGAGTAATTTCCTACATATATTTATGTATAAATAAAGGGTCTAGAAACTATAGCCAGGATTATTTAATACCTTGCTAGTTATCTTGTGAGCATGGCACGAAAACAATCAATAGCGCTAAAGTCGACATGGCTATATGACTTGATATTATGGATATTTTCCCCTCTTGTAGGACTTTTTTTTCGAGAGATTCAAGTGCGGGGAGCATGGAGAGTGCCAAATAAAGGTGCAGTCATTCTGGTCGCTGCGCCTCACGCAAATCAGGTACTTTTGCACCTTCAACTCGAGTGACAGCTACTCACTTTCGATAAGTTTGTTGATTCTGTCGTTCTAATGAGAATTATGGCTTCTTTGAATCGTCGTATCTCATGGCTTATGGCGGCGAAGTCTTTTGATAAGCCCATTGTTGGGACATTAGCACATCTTATTAGCGTCGTCCCAGTATCGAGAGCAATTGACAATATGAAGGCCGGTGAGGGTACCATATTGCTTCCGGATCCGACCGGCAATCCAACTATAATAAAGGGAATTGGTACGAAATTTAATGGCCCTGACTTTGAAGTAGGAGGAGGTATTTATCTCCCTGCTATTAACGGCGAGTCCCATAAGCTTGAAATCTTGGAGATTCACGGCCCAGAGGATATTATATTGAAGTCAACGCCAGCTCTCCAAATCGCAGTTCAACAACTTTCTTCGCCTAATGGAATAAGTTTTAAAGTTGCACCCCACTTGGACCAGACGGTGGTGTACGATGCTGTGTATGACAGGCTTCGCAAGAACGGTTGCATTGGCATCTTCCCGGAAGGTGGTAGTCATGACCGGCCCGACATGCTTCCTCTGAAAGGCTAGTAATTAAATTCAAAGCCCAAATACGTCCTACTAATCTGCTTTCAGCTGGGATCGCAATTATGGCTCTTGGTGCCCTTGCTCAAAACACTACTCTTACAGTTGTTCCCGTGGGTTTGAATTACTTCCATGCCCACAAATTTCGTTCACGGGCTGTCGTTGAATTTGGAGACCCCATAGCCATCTCGTCTGGGCTGGTTGAGAATTTCAAGAGCGGAAAACGGCGAGAGAGTGTTGGTGAGCTTTTAGATGCTATTTATCAAGCCCTCGCTGCCATTACTATGGCAGCTCCCGACTTTGACACTCTTATGGTGCGAAATGTCCTATTTCTTTACGCTGTGGATATTGCTCACAAAATTAGCTGGTCCATGCCGCAAGACGTCTATACTATGCAGGAAAAGGCAGGATTCCTCTCCCATCCGTCATTGAAGTGAACAGACGCCTCGTTAAAGGATATACAGTGTACAAATCAGATCCAAGGATTGAAAATCTATCTAAATCGATCACTCAGTATAATAGGCAGCTTCAGCTCCTTGGGCTTCATGACAGTCAGGTCGACTATGCCAGATTTTCAGTTCTTCGAGTCTTGACATCCCTAGTTTATCGTGTTGGGAAATTGTGCATTCTTGCTATCGGGACCTTACCTGGCTTGATGTTGTTCTCACCCATCTTTATAGCAGCAAGGTATTACTCACACAAGATGACGAGAGAGGCTTTAGCTGGGTCGAATGTAAAGATCCAGGGGACAGATGTGATGGCCACCTGGAAGATACTTGTCGCTGGCGGCCTGGCGCCTTTATTATACACATATTATGCGACTATGCTTGGATTCTGGACACATTACAACCGTGTCAATGGCATTATACCCCAGTCAACGTCTCTCTGGACAGTTATTCTTGCTGCATACATTATTTTCCCAATGCTCACATTTGCTGCGCTTCAATTGGGAGAAATTGGAATGGATATCCTCAAGTCCTTGCGGCCTCTCTTTCTCTGCCTATCGCCATTTTCCTTAGGCACTCTCAACAAGCTAAGAGAACGAAAAGCGATTCTATCTCGCCAGGTCACTGATCTTATTAATACACTCGGCCCAGATCTATTCCCGGATTGCGAGGCCGCCAAACCGCCACAGCCTAGGAAGCTTTATTCTGAAGTGTCACCAAACGACTCTTTGGATGACCTAGCAGATTCCGAATTTTTCTCTACATCGGCTACAGATGATGCTCTATCATGGTGACGACACCTTACTATGAAATGAAACAAATAGAGTATATTTTTATGACGAACAGGACGCGTCCCAATGAACCTTGAATGTCGAAAAGCCTCAAAATGAACTTGAAAATCGCATCCTCAAAATCTTAACCAGCTTCATGTAAGAGATAAATATTAAAACAAAGGAAATGCTGGTCACTATAGATATAGGGCATCACTTGCCAAATCGACCTCTGAACAGGTCAAGAACGCATGGTTTTAAGTAATTCCTCAATCTTCTCTGCCGCTCTCATCCTCCCTCCAGTTTTATTTGCAATTTCACCTAGCTCCTTTGCCTTCGAGCGCATCCTAGATGCTTCCAATCCATCCCCAAGGACTCTCGTGAATGCAGCAGAGAGTTCCGTGCGTTCAACGCGTGGGGCAGCCTTTCGGCTACCATAGACTCCTATACCGAGGTACTCTACTCGGTTTGCAAAGTCAAAGGTGTCTAGCCAGCAGGGAAGTACTATTTGCGGAATGCCGGCACTTTAAAGAGGAAATATTAGTAAAATCCTTGAGAATCAAAGAAGCTCTGGCAAATTTGCCTACCTTAACGTCTCATGATAAGAGTTTGAGCCACCATGATGCACAGCGCACACTACATGCCCGCTTCGAAGAACCGCCAGCGGATCTACGGAAAGCCACTCTTCGACTTTAACTCTACCAGACTCTATTTCTGAACTTATAGCCTCTAGACTCGCCGCAGTAACCCGATCTGCTTCTCTTTCTGCAGCTGACTTCTCTTTGAACTCCCGCGCAGTTTGCAGGGTGAGTCGACCGGACTTTTTGAGTTTCCAGAGAACTTGTACTTTAGGCTGGATATCTAGCAACGCTTTCAGCGCGGCCGAGAATTCGCGTGCCATTGCGTCATCCATCGTGATATGAGACCCGAGATTTATCAAGACGGTAGGCCCTTGACGAAGCCATATCTCTAATTCAGGGTCTCCTTCTGCGACTGGCTGGAAGGGGAGGAGAAGAGGGCCACAAGGAGTCACATTCGGCATCAAATTGCAGGGGAAATCTGTCTCTGGGATGGAAGGCAAGAGATAATGGTACTCTTTCTTCCATATATTGAAGGCCGGAGGTAGGTCGGCTAGGTTTTCAGATTTCCGAAATGCTACAAGCTCCTTGATCTTGGCATTAGTGAGGAGAATTGTCAGTCCTCGGATTTTGATATAGAGGTTAGCTGGAATCAGGTGCCACGGGACTGGATATGGGAAAGCCGATGCAATTCTATCACTGTAAGCATTCGAAAATTAAAAGGGGCCAGGCCAGTACGCACGCTGGGTATGTGAGGAGTTGAGAGAGTATCGGTTGTTGTTTACCCAAGATTTCTCGAAACGTATTCGGGCTTAGGATGATATACTTCTTCTGAAGAGTTTGACAAGCATCATGTCCTTGGTTCATGAGCGATCCAACGACTAGAAGATCAGGTTGGACATTGCTGATTATTTCCAAGCAGCTTTTGTAGCCGACCATATAGCCGGGTCCGTCCCATGCAGTTGCGATCACCGGGATACTGATCTTGAACGAATTAATGGCGCCCTGAACACCAGGAGGATAAGGCCCAAAGAAATCTTCCCGGGCTGTGAGTATCTCGTCAATCGATGGCCCAGCAACAGTGTGGAACACCGCTTGGCTAGATGTCACACTTTCCGCCACGCTATTGAGCTCCTTGATGCGCGATTTGAGGGGGGAAAACGAGCCGATATGGACTTCATACTTCTGTCGTAGAAGCAGCTCGTATGCCACAGCTAGAACCACATTGGCCTCTCCATACTCGCTGGCAGTCAGGAACAGCACCCTGTTCTGCTCCGTGGGAGCTGGATTCTCCACCATTGAACAGCATTAACCCGCACGACCAGGGCTGAGTAACAAGGAGGGGACAGGAGATAAAGGTGGATGCCGGTACTTATCCTCTAGTTCGGAGCTGTGGAACTAGAGAAACGAGACGCGAAGGGGAACGAATCGGGCATTTCCGTGGTTTAGGAATTGATCGCCCGTTTCGTGAATTTGCATCTGCAGGTCAACAATACTAGGAGGGCCAATAGAATGATCGCGGTACGGACGTGGGAGATTGTCGAAAGTCAATCTGCCTCGGCGCATTGGTATTTCACGTGATTTTATCACCTGTAGAATAACACCCCACAAACAAGTCCCCATGTCGTGGATATAAACTCAAAAAGGTGTAACTTAACTTGTGAAGTACGGTATATACCTAGGAGAATTTACTAGAAAAGTGTTGGGGGACTACGTGCTTGTTCACAAAGTATGCAGTCTTGCAGCTGGATAATCTAATCTTTTAGCAAGACCCAGACGACGAACATTACCAATACCAACAGATTTTATATTGAGTTAGATTCAGTTGTATGGGAAATAAATCTAGGCTAAGGTATCTTGAAGAGCATTGTCGACTTCCTGGAGATCCCTACAACTTCGAACTATTCTTTGACTTGGCTGCAAAACTCTTAGCGATCACATTTTCGTTGCGCTGCGGGAGACTCACCTTCCAGTTCTTGCTTCTTGAGTGCAAATCTCTCAAATGGTGCTCCCTCAACGAACCTCTCCGCCAGGGCATCCATGGAATCGTGAACGGCCAACATCCTAACATCCCTCAGGGGTGCATTTTGCAGCCTTTTCATCTCGAGCATGCTCTTCCCATCATTGGTATTAATCTGCTTCTGTAAATATCCCTTCACACTGTCCTGAAAGCCCTCAGTGGGAAAGATTTTGTTAACCACGCCATATTGCTCTAGCTCTTGAGCGGTCAGCCGTCGGCCAAACATGAGAAACTCGTTGGTGCGATGTACTCCCATGCTTTGGGCAAAGTTGATGGCTGACCCATTCTCGGGGACCAAACCCAAGGCTGAGAAAGGAACCTGCAAGAAAGTATTCTCCGCTGCGAAGACCAAGTCCGCTATACCTGAGAACCACGCAGCACCACCACCAACTCCAGGGCCATTTAAAGCGAGCACAAAGACCTTCTTGTGATCGATGATGGACCGGAGCAATTCGACACCTAAATAGGCATCAGAGATATATCATAAGTAAGTGAAGTTGAATGCAATCCTACCATCCAATAATTTCCTCGAAAATGCTAGCTTCGCCTCTGCATTCGTCTCGAAGGCCTCGAAATTAGATACGCCATTTCCTGAAAAGCGCATAGTAAGTCATCAGCTCTTGATTTTCTATGATTCTTTCGTGTGGTTGGTTTACCTCTAATATCGGCTCCGGCTGAGAAGAATCTTCCCTCGCCAGTAAGAACTGTAAAGATGGTATCGGGATGCTCATTCAAATCTCGGAGAGCATTTATAGTTTCTTGAAGGAGCTTCCCCCCAAATGAATTCAGAGCATGGGGCCGATTGAACTATAGGTGGTCAACAGATTACCGTTACACATATGTCGTTGCGGCATGTACCTTTATAATTCCGATTTTACCTGCTATTTCTAGAACGATATCTTTGTATTCCGTATCTGACATCGTCGTTGTTGATATGTGAGCGAAGCGTTCTGAATTAGGTAGAGAATACTTATAACAGCACGGCTGCGCAACAGTAGTTGAAATGTAATACAGATATAGGAGAAGAAACAAAAAGGACGGAAAGTCGTTCATTCACTTCAACGGCAATCATTGCGCTCTTATAAGAGTTTTGGTAGGCTTACACCCCAATTTCCTTAATCTTGGTCGCTAAAAGGCGGGGACTTGTGAGTTATAACCGAGGATGCCGCTTATTCTTCATCTCTGTCCCGGAAACTTCTTGCTTCCCATGGCTACGTTCTTGACAGAATAAAGCTACTCTCTTAACATTACAACTAATGGAATTGAGGAGAACCCACAGTTTGAGGCGCCGGTGGGCGGTCCGGCATTTCCAGATTCCGCCTCTCCACAAAATTGCTTGAACGCGATGCCAGGTACTATCGTCATATACTTCATCTTTATGTCTTGCCGGCAAATTCTGACTCTTGCGATATACAGATGCGATTAGCACTCACTACACCGATGAGATATTCTGCTCAATGCAATTGGAGCCCTGTGGAGAGGGAAGGAGTTGAAGACTCTTAGTGTTGTTCACTCGAGACGAACCGATCGCTCATGACGCCATCGAGTTTCCATATCGCGACCTTACAGACTGGTGCCAAGAAGGCAATGAAGGAAGAAGCAGAAGATGGCTCGTCAAGGAGATTATCTATATATGCGAGGTAGGTTGCGTTGCGTTGTGCATGTACACGAAGAGATCCGAAGCCGGGCCTATTCCTTTCACGACGGAAGTGATTCTAAGCCTGTGGCATTATAACTGAATTCAAATTTAATGGTATTTAAAATGAAGATAGCAATCAAAAATGTAGGAAACGACATATCTCTTTGTTCTATAGCCTTATCTAACCCTTGACTGAACTCTAAGTACCTAGATGCTAATATTAAATGAATTCTGTGCTTCAACGTAGTCTGCCAAGGAGAATGACGAGATCTGAAGAACAGCCAGAGAATCGGTCCCCGGCATTAAGACAATGGTACCTCCTTTCGTACTAGAGTTTCTAAAAGAGAAGTGGCCTGGTCAAGTGGAGAGCTGAAATTCACATGGCAGCCTTTAGAAGAGTTAATATAGAGTTTATATAAGTCTGATCTACTATTCGAAATACAGATATAAATGCCTAGGTACATGCAGATCGGGGATATCATATATCCCAATTATGCCCATCAAAACGCCTCCTGTAAAAGCACAAGTCCAGTTGTACTCCCAATACCCACCCCAGCCATTAATTCACCGTTTCATAACATGCCATCATTCATATCTAGCTAAATCCGAGCCTTATCGCTGCTTCTTGCTAGCAATAATGGTAAGAAGAATAATCATGACCATAGTCGTCACTGCCCCAATCGCAAGGGCGCCATATTTTGCGTTCTGCTTCCGTGCATCGACTGCCTTGCTGCTCTTGAACGTCACACAACATTGGTCGCCATTTCGCGCCATCATTCGCTCGATCTCGGGCGACGCATCTGAGAACGACACACAGCAGTGATTCGACTTTCCATCAAATTTTTCTTCCTTATCCAGCTATATGAGCCGTTGGTTAGTTACGGAAAGTATCTCCTCTATGGCGGATAGGACGTACAAGAAGGCGCCCAATGCTTTCTTCCAATCTCGCAACTCTCTCCTTCAGATTCTGAATGGTCTCCAGCGTATCACTGCTTGTGCAGATCGCCTCGGTCAATGCTCCTCCCGTGCTCGTCGCAACTCCCCAGAGATCTGCACCATCCCCTCCGCGCATGTTGGCGCGAGGGGTACCCGCTCGGCTTAGGGTGTGGAAGCTCGGCGGGGGAGAGGTCTGGATCGAGCGAATTGATGGTGGAGCATATGACGGGGCCGCAGACGTTGGAATCGAGTTCGGAAGCCCGGTGTTATACTGGTAGTTCGCGTTGTTCGCAAGAGCGTCGAGGTTTATGAATTCCTGGTCCCTTTGCGGTACCTGTTGCTGGTGATTAGGCAACCATTTAACGGATCGCGAAAGGGATACTGACCGGCTCATAACGCTGCCTATTCATCTTTGCTAGAGGATTCTCTCTCTGTGGTATTGTATTTTGGAAGGATAGGGGAGTAAGTTTGACTGAGATGGCGAAAGGACGTGGGAGGGCGGTGGAATTGGAGATTCACCAGGCAACACTGAGTTCAGAATAAGAAGGCTTTCTGCGGGATGGGTCAATTGATATAAGCGGGAGCAAAATCACGCCGCCGCGCCAGCGATCCCTGAAGCTGAAAACAGGCTGGCCGAATCAAATTGCTTGGTGCGGCACGGCTGAAGTTTTAGATAGGCTGGTGTTCGGCATATCGGCTCGCGAACTTATGAACTTTACCTTTCGGGTATCATTTCGCGATTGTGTCTACGCAATGCAACTGAATTGTCTGTTTGTTTCACAATGAAGTGTTTCCATTTCGTTATGAATTTTTGTGTATCTAAGCCCTATTGGTTAGATCCTAAATGTCAGTCAAGCCATGGGCATCGAGCAATTTGTAGTAGCAAGATCAGAGCCGCACCCCGCATTGGTCATGTCTCTAAGTCTGGTTCAGGATTGGAATCTTCCTTGTGCGACATCGAGTGGTCGCCACTTACAATTCGCCTCGTCCATCTAATCTCCTCCCAGTCCGTCTCCCTAATGTTGATAATGTTTAGTATCCATCCCATACGGTGCCTGGCGTTCCTTTTCAGCCTTCCTAAGCATCTAACCATTTTCCCACCTGGTCCTTCAAGGAATATCTTACTTTCACTCTCAGCTAAAGAGGTTGATTTGTAGTTTGCCAGAATACCGGCTGCAAGAGGGGGACGATCATGCCAGAGATCTAAAAATTGAAAATGCTGCTTGATTGAGCTAGGCTCACGAGAAGAGAAGCCAACTCGAGCAAAGAGCTCGATTATCGCATCAATGCCCAACGCATTGCATCTTGCACCTTCTTTATACATCTCTCCAATCCGAAAACATACTCGAAGAAACGTGTGCGCGGACAAACCAACAACAGGGGACCGATCGGGTATGACGCTTGGAAAGGCCGGCCTGGCGAACGGTTTAAGCTCCTCACGTTCATACCTGCCATCGGCACCTGGACGTACTGGATCTGATGATTTCCGATTTGCAGCTGCGTGATTCCTTATATTTGTGGACACAGAAGCCACCTTTGGTAACAAAACAGATAAAGAACTAGCAACTCTCCTTGTGCGATCTTTAAGTAAGTCCGGCTGATGAGGTTGTACAAAACTCCAGTCCTCTTCGTCAGTCCCAAGTGGGGGCTCCAGGTTTACCATACCTATGGGTGACTGTGTACTACGATCATTGGGTTGCTGAGTGCCTGTAAGGCTTGGTGGGCCGGAAGGTGCCAAAAATTTAGAAGAGAATTCGAAAGCACTGCCAAAAATGTCGCTGCCCTGAGACATTGTGCCTATCGCGCCCTCAGCAATTGTGGCGGATGCATATCTCTGTGTGGTCGTTGAGAATTCAGCAGATGCTGTGGTGTGCGCCAAATTAAGGAGTTCGGCTTCAACTTCTTCATCTATGCAGAATTCGTCATCGGCCTCTAAGTTAGCTGTACTTGAAATTATACATCCACTAGTGCCAATTTCGTCCTCAGATTCATTCACAGCTAACACTGGTCCATTATATCGTGGATTGCTATAAGTATTCACGGCCACTTGGAGAAGGCTGAGATTCGGAGAGCCTGCAGTTGTACCACCTATTTTTTGTACTGGTAACTCTAGAATGACTGGCGTCCGATTGGTCCGAGTAGATTCAAGGAGATCATCACCATCTAGATCTTTGTCGAATGTATTATTAGTATGTAAGGCTTTGAAAGCCTCTCTAGATATATCGCCAGTCTCCACATCAACGTTATTGTATAAGTTATTCGCGTGCGGGCCTCTGCTTGCTCCATGATTACCACCGTTATCCTTACAGCTTGCAAAAGGATCATTTCTTGAATCAGGCTTGCCATCCACTGCTGAATTTCTCATGATTTCATGCATGTAATTATTGCAACAGGAACTGCTTCCGTGACGAGATGATAACTGGCCTTGGCTGGGGCAAACTTGAGAGTCAGATGATAGGCAAGTTTCCTTATGCCTAACATCTGTAGATGTGTGTCGTGGCATTGGTATTTGATAGGATGCTTTCGGAATGAAAGTGAATGCGGCCAATTTTTCTATACTGAACTTTGACAAACTCAGCCGTTGTTCAGTTATCGTGACTTGTTTGTGCCGGATGAGAGACTGCTTTGGAAGCTCTCGTACAGATCCTTTATCGCTAGATCTTGAAGATTTGGTAATTGTCGCGTTTCTAAATAGGGATTTTTGTTTCATTTGGGCATTCACGTTAAATAACAGATCGCTTTCTTTCCGCTGCTTCAGACTATCTGGTATCGTGAACTGTAAAGCTGGTTGGCCCTCGTTCTTCTGTTTAGTGTTTGACGTATGCGCTGATTCTGGAATAATATTCGTGGTCGATCCTTTCACAACAGACTTAAGTGATTGATCTTGCTTTTGAGCTGCATATTTTCTCTTTTTCGTGGCTGGCCCTTGACGAATTGCTTCAGGGCATAGTGTTTGATCGTAATCTGCGTCGTGACTTGCAATCTTTCCGAAGGAAACTTTTCTTTTCTTTGGAATAGGATCTTCTTCTTTACAAGTTGATATACAATCTTCACTGGCGCTGTCCTCTTGAAGATCATCCATTAAGATTGACTGGCCATTTTCAAGAAGAGAGCTTCGGGATGTTGCGGCTTGTATGGAAACTTGCCTCTGATTGATAACAATAAAATATATGGTTTCCCATTCTCTCTATTTACTACACAAAGGAGTTAGATGGGGTCTTCTGGAGACAGGCATTACAGTACATACACTTGTGGGCCGCCAGTCATCACACCATGCTGCATAGTGATCGATGTTGCTTGTTCGGCATAATCTTTCAAGTAGGAGCTGACTGAGTAACTATAACGTGAATTGATATGCCCTGCAGACGAAAGTGACGAGCATATGGGTTTCAAGATGCAGGAGTCGTCAAGTCGCAAAGCTGGGGTTGGAATATTTAGACCCCTCCATTCTTATCGGGACTGCCCCGCGCTAGCTGTGATTAGTCAGCTTCCGAAAAGTCACATGCCCTTAAGTACCGAATAGCTCCACGAATTCGTCCATTCTATCCATCAACTTTCTTACATTCGCTGCTCCACCTTGAATGTTACTGTTTACTCTATTTTTGATACAAGGTATATCTGTGCAGTTCTTCTCGACTCTCCTATTCCTCTAGCAGCTTATCCACACCCTGCGCTCTTTTCAACCACGTCTTCTCGTGTGGCGGGGTAACTAAGACATCCCCAGCCTCGCTGAAACCAGCCTTTCCCACAACTAGCATTCCTTGGAAACGTATTGCTCGAAAACATCACTCTCTGCAACATATCTTACTCAGGAGCATCCACTAGAGCTCCAAAGCCTGTCTCCATCGCGATTTGAACGGGGGCCTTAATTCTGGTTTTCGGCTCAGGAGCTCACGTGAGACTCTGTCGAGATGTTTTCACAGGTGAGCCTTTTTCAAAGAGATATATGCTTCAAGTTTATTTCATTCGGCTCAATGGATAGTACATGCAAGAACAAAGCTCATAGAGTAGAGCACGTAGGTCGCTGATATTATTTTTCTCTAAACAGAAAAAACCATACTCTGCTGTGACGGTTGCTGTCGAAAACCTCACTAGTGAGCACTATGAAGAGGATGACCTGAGCGGCATTCCAGATCTGGTGGAAGCCATTAAACTTCAAGCCACCGGTCCAACTGAAGCTGCCCGAGCAATTCGAAAGAAGCTGAAGTATGGCAATGTCCATCGCCAGATCCGTGCCCTCGTTCTTTTGGATGGGCTGATTCAGAATGCTGGGCCTCGATTTCAACGAACTTTTGCAGATGAAATGTTATTAGAGCGCCTTCGTGTTTGTGGCACTTCGGATCTCTCTGATCCTTTAGTGAGGGAGAAATGTAAGGGTCTCTTCAGATCGTGGGCGGCGGAGTACAAGAATACTCCAGGTCTCTCGCAGATTGCAAATCTCTACAAGGTACGTTAGTTCATCATCACTTTAATCTGTGATTTTTCTAACGCATCTTTAGGAATTGCCTCGACGTAAGCAAGTTGTAACTCAAGAGCAATCAAAAGTGCTTCGCGAAACGGAGCAAAACCCGTTTGAAGCTGAGGAAGGCAACGAAGATGCACCAACGCCGCCAGTTCATACCAGAAACTCATCCGTAGTTTCCACAACTGCTCAGGCAAGTGGCAGCTCTTCGCCAAGCTCTTTCTTCGGTCCTGGCTCGTCCTCCGCCACTAAGAAAACTAAGAAAGAAAAAGACAAGAAAGGCAAGCAGAAGACGAAGGCTTTCAACCTCGAGGCCGAGAAGGAAACCATGAAGACCTGCATTGCTGAGGCATCTGTGGCATCGACCAACCTCTTGAACGCTCTCAGGTTGATTAATCGTGAGCAGGAACAAATATCTGAGAACCAGGCCGCCGTCCAACAGTTTGATATCTGCAAACTTCTCCGTCGGAAGATTCTGCGATATGTATGTACTTACAATTATATCTCGAAGAACTTGGCTCCGCTAACTTAGATTCGCAGATCCATCATGTGAACTCTGAACAATGGCTTGGAGCCCTTCTCCATGCTAATGATGAGCTTGTAACTGCCCTGATGACTTTTGAGCAGCTGGACAGGTCCATCGATGCAGATAGCGATTCTGACGATGAGATAGCTCATCAAGCCCATATATATAGACGTAAGCCCGTTATATCTTCCAATCATTCTCCAAAATCTGACACCTTTAGTTGCAACGGAAAAGAGCAAGGAGAGCGATACTACACAACAACTTGCTGGACTTAAACTAGGCCCTTCTAACCCAACAACAGGGGCGCGCCCTCCTCAACCACCACGGCCATCTCAGCCACCCCCATTACCTCAATCTACTGAAGAAGAGGAGGAGGAGGAGGAGGATGATGATGAGGATAACCCGTTTGCGGATAGTAACGCTGTTACAACACCTGCTTATGAAAAGCCAGAACCGAGATGGTGAGTCAAGAATATATGAAGGCCAACGTACGGCACTTGCTAACCTTTTATGCAGGAAAGTTATTTGATACTTTTGGATAAATCGTGAACGATTACTTGGCACAGTGTTGAAGCTGGCAGCGACCGAAAATGTATTTCATTAGAGAATCCTGAGCGTCGAACAGATTCCCCCCCAATAAACAGCCAGATATATACTCCCTATCAGATAATGAGTTTCAATTCCCAAGGGATTCTTGCTCACATGTCAGCTTTACTTTTGCGTATTAAACCTGCCTATCAAGTAATATGTGTACTGCTCACCCCCTATATGCTCTTAGTATTTCTAGCCAGGAACTCCCATATTGGTCATTTCCATATAAATCAAACTCTCTCGCTCCGTGTCCTTACTGCTTCTACAACATATATGCTCCAGCTCACGCTCTCCGCTTACAATCTAAATGACCGCGGAAAATAACCCGAACTTGCTGGTCAATATTGCGGTTAAGACTCGCAAAAATTAATCATCCACGATGAGATGATTTGGCTTGGCAATGAAGCATAAACGAGGAGGCACAGTGGTGGTAGAGATATTCACGCAGGGTGTTATCACGAGAACAATTTTACGACATGCCCATTAAAATTCACATTCACACTGCAATTCGGAAGTAATACACGTGATATCTCGCATGGCTTCTGATCAAGCAAACGATCCGACACAATATGCTCAACAATTATCCAACTACTCTTCCGGAATTGCAATTCACAACGGAGCATCTATACGAACTTGTTGATCTCATCGTTAACGACGTTGTTGACCTCGGGGTCGACTCCAGCGGGCAGGCCCTCCTTGCTTGCGAACTGATCAATTGCTACAATATAACAGTCAGTTTCCTGTCATATTGAGGTGGGCGAGTAAAGGGACTATGAGGTGGTAATTACCAGAGTCGACCATGGTATCCATAGTCTTATCATTGGATCCGTCGGAGTTGTTTGCGTTGTTGTCGCCATCGTTACCGCCCTGGCCGGTGGCCACGTCCTTCACCTCGTCGATCATGTCCTCGAGACCCATTTTGAGCTATTGATAGGTAGGTTACGTGCGGCTTCTGAGAATAAGTCAGTCAGTTACATGACTGTGCCACACTCAGTTATCGCGGGAATCACATACTCTATGCTGTCAAATTGTTAAAACGAGCGATCGTTGACTGAGGTAGGAGTCTGCGGGAGGGGAGATGTGGCCATTATTATACCCCGCTCGCTGGCGTCCTTAATGCGACAGGAGTGAAGGGCAGCGGAGCTAGTGAAATTGGTATCCTACCATGTGAATCGTCACGGGAGATGGGGCCGCGTGAACTAGATCAGATTGATCGAGTCCCATGAGAGGGGCCGAGGGACAGAAAGAGGGATCGCATCCTGCACTATGATGCAAAGAGCTTCCTTATCTCTGCAAGTTCGGCGTTGACGGCCCAAATCCAGGAGATTACTGGACACAAAGGGAAAGGTTCACGATCGTCGACTGGGCAGAAGCTTGGTAAAAGCTTGTCCAGCTGAAAAGCGTGGCGCTGCATGCCAATGAGGGGCTGTTAGCACCCCACCAAGTGGCACTGGTAGGCACCTCGAGCATGCAACCATTCCCGATATATCATGGCTAATTACACATATAGCCAAGACAATAGTCTGCCTTTCAGCGTATAGGTAGATATCGTGTGTAGGCCATCGCTGCAGCAGTAGGTGACGGCTAGGTCGAGATGGTCCTATGGTGAACACCGAACGCACCGGGAGGGGATCATTCTGCTTAGTCAATGCCCCTGACCGGCGTGTGATGGGCCGAACCGATAAGACCCTGATAAGCTCTACGACTCGCTGGACAGTGGGAGAGTAGTCAACACCATAGATCATTCTGGATGATAGGCTAAGCATAGATATCTGCAGGGCAAGACGACCACATCCACAAGTCTGAGGATGGACTACAAGTGGCAGTCCACCCCGACCATCACGCCTCGCCTGGTCATCCATGGCGGGGCAGGAAACATCCTCCCTGCAAACATGCCCCCGGCAAAATACAAGCAGTATCACGACACTCTCCTCCGTATCCTCTGCAATGCCCACCACTATCTCACGAATCCTTCGTCTTCTTCCCCTACGAGCTCCCTCGACACGGTAACCTATGCCGTAACACTGCTCGAAAACAACCCACTGTTCAATTCCGGCCACGGCGCCGTCTTCACCCGCGATGGCATCAACGAGCTCGAAGCCTCCGTCATGGTGTCCCGAGGCAAGAAAAAGCGCGGTGTCGGCGTGATGGGCTTACGGCGCGTCAAGAATCCCATCAAGCTCGCCCGCGAGATGTTGCTGCACGGGGAGAAGGACTTGGATGGCGGAAACGGCGAGCATCGAGGGCCCATGATAGACTTCGTGGGAACAGGCGCGCAGGGACACTCACAGCTACATAAATACAGCGCGGAGAAGCTTGCTGCCGAGTGGGGGCTGGAGATGGTGGACCCGGACTACTTTTTCGTGCAGTCCCGGTGGGATGAGCATGTCAGGGGCCTGGAGAATGAGAAGAGCGGGGAAGGAGTTGCGAGTTGGGACTTGGAGGAGTTCTTCCCGCAGGGGACCTGTGGTGCAGTAGCGCTGGATGCAGAGGGTGTGTTGACCGCAGGGACGAGCACAGGAGGCATGACGAACAAACTCACAGGGCGTATAGGAGATACACCTACACTTGGCGCCGGTTTCTGGGCTGAAGAGTGGGAGGAGATGTCGCACATCCCAGAGGTTTTGCAAGCATCAGGGCCACAGCTCATATTGAGCGGAGCCTTAAAAGGCATGATAGCAGATTGCCTTCCGAGCCTCTCTACATATACCCCCTTGTTATTACAAGAGGAGAATAGCACGCGCACATTTCGTTCCACTGCTATGTCGGGTACCGGGAACGGCGACTCCTTCCTACGCACGGCAGCAGTGCGTACAGCGTCCGCAATAGCACGGTACAAAGGTTGTTCTCTGCAGTCTGCTGTGACTGAGGTCTCCGGCCCTGGTGGCGAGCTCGTCAAAAGTGCAGGTGATCGCTGGCGCAAAACCGGCGAAGGAGAAGGAGGCGTGATCGGGATTGAGTTGACTGTGATAATGGATGAAATCGTGAAGGAGCTAAGGAGCGCTGAGAGTGATATTGTGTGTGATTTTAACTGTGGCGGTATGTTCCGAGCAGCAGTGGGAAAGGATGGGAAAGCAGTTATGCGGGTTTGGAAGGAGGGTCAGCATGAAGGACTGGAGGTGTATGAGGGCGAGGGTAAGAAGTACGACGTACAAGATTGGTTAGGTGAGAAGATAGCATAAGCTAGAATATTCTGCATTGCAGTTTATATACTGCAAGACTTTTCTCACGTAACAGTATATGTCATCGAGTGGGGTGAGATATTGTAGGCTCTCAGAGGTCCATATAATAATACCTCGTTGTCATATCATACTCCATCAAGACCTCGCCGGCCATATCCCTCACACTGTAAATATCCTGTTTCGCTACAAACAAATCATATGTATCAGTCATTATGCTAGGTCCTAACATCGCACATATATATCGCCTTTCATCTCCCTCCGTCGTGAAATCCTCTGCGGTGGCTGACGGCATGACCATGGCCATAGTAATGCCTTCAAATTTTACAGCCCCTGGATTGAGGCGTACAAACATGCCAGGCTTGATGCGTGATTGGAAATGCGTCTTGTCCCTCTGCTTCGCTGGGACAGGTGGGATATCAACATCTTCAATTAAGCTGGCTTTTGCGGTCCGCTGACGGCAATCTATCTGAAGACGTCCAGAATTTCTGATAAAACGCAACGGCTTGCTGCTTATCGACCCCGGGAGTTTGAAGGCAGCGAGCGATGAAGTCATTTTACTTGAGTTTACATAGCGCAATGCCGTTCAGGTCTGCTACTAAGATATCCCCGTCGATTGGATGACTTCCAGACTGAAAAATGTTAGCATGTTGAAGACAAAAGAATATCCTCGTCTTACATTTCCCGAAATCAATTCCTTCGTCCTCGTGTTTGACCACCAGCGCGGGTCGAGAGGATCTCTCTGGTTCTTTGACTTCGGGATCGGGACCTTCAATATCTCCGCAAACCGCAGGGTATTCTTGGAATGCACAGAATCGACAATACTTGGTGCCACAGAGGCAATGACTAAAGTCTTGCAGGCTTGCTCATTCTGCGTTGCGAATATATGTTTTAGCACTTGTGTCAATTTACTGCTGCGACAAGGAATATGGATGACCTTCTTTGTCGCAGTACTTGGCCCCATCTGCTGTAATCCCCAGAGTGTGCGACCTCGGATGCAATCTTTAAGAACAGGTAGAGAGGTATTGATGTCTTTAGTCTCGGCAAGTCTTTCTATGGACTGATCTTTTGAGACTTGACTCCCTTCACTGCCTGCTAAGTCAGCCAGGAAAAACTCTCCATCTGGAACATCTTGATTAGCCTTATTAGCTGCGCGTATACGGTAGATGGAATGCGAGCGAGGAGACTGTCCGCACCTCTTCCAATGGCCGCAATATTCGCTGGAGAAAAGAGCAAATCTGAATTAGCAACAGTGTTAGCCATCCACAACAAGAGACAGCAACTGCCCTTATTTTTCCATCCAATCGTATTCTATCAGCGCGTGGCTAGAATGCCAAGGGCACTTGAGATGCATCGAGAAGGTGACAAAGTCCGATCTCGGTAGTTGGCAGTCACCCCCAACTTTGATGCGTGTGCCAAGGTCGCGCCGGATCAAGCGCCACACAACCTTAAATTATCTTCACCAACGACACCTAGGCGATGAAGCAAAGAGGGATTGATTTTAGGGCGCAGTTATAAGGAGGAAGACGCTTTATCTTGCTTGAAAATGGGCTTGGTCGATAAATCCCCATCAGAGTATGTGCTTCGGGCATGATTGGTATTCTCACTGAGAGAAGAACACCTGCAGTGGCTTATAATTGGGCATTGATGTAAGTAATTTGAGTATATTGATTTTATTGATTTATATTCTGTGATCTATGTATAAATATTTTCAAAGATCACCATCCTTGGCCCCTACCTGCCCTGCAGCGAAGCGGCATAGCTTATACCGGTGGTTTGCACCCGAAGCTGGTCGCGACGCTCTGACCATTGAAGGCATTAATAAGACCCTCCACACTGGAATAGGTACCCAGAGCACAAGTGGCCAGGGCGCCCAAAAAGTAAATAACGTTAAAGCTGTTAAGGGCCCAGTTTTTCATGAACCCTCTCGACCATCTCCTCAGTCCACCATCCAGGCGTGTGTAAGTGTGCGTGACAGGGTCGAAGGACTCCTCTGGGAGCATCGCATCCCTCTTGATCTGGAAACCGAGCTGAAGGAGAGCTGGAAAGGTGTATGTGAAAGAAAGGATACAAACAGCACCGATGAGGCCGGAGATGTAAGAGAACTGGGGAATGGCAGCAGCAATGATGAACGCCAGTGCCCAGTAAGCCGGGACCATGACAACCCAGAGGATCTTGCCCATCTTGAGGGTAAGAGGGGGAGCACCGAGGAGCTCTTGGAAGACGTTGTTATAGATGACTTTGATGCCGATGTTACCGTACAGAGCAGCTGCAATAAGACCCGTGATAATGTAGCAGATATTGGCGGCGGTCTGGTAGTTATATGGTGAGAGTCCTTGCATAACTGGGTTAAATGAGTATTGGCCCTGGTAGCTATACACAAAGATGCCGAAGAACATATAGACGACGTAGATGAATGTCTGGGCACAGATCAGGCCTTTCCAGAAATCCCAAGGTTGACGCATCTCGGACAGGAAGTTGAAGAACAGCATGGCCCCTCCGTAGGAGTAGACAGCTTGGTTAAGACCGTTGAGCGAGGCAACAAAACCTTCACCCCCGCTAGCCATGCCAGCCGGAGGCTGGCCAGCATAGGTGTGGACGGGACCAGGGCCGAAGGCATCGCCAAAAGACGCCTGAGTGGCCACGAAGTTGGGAGGCGAGTTCGCCGCAACACCCATCCTAAGCATAACGTCAATTAATGAAATTCGCTTCAATTGTAGTTTATTGACTTACGAGATGAAGATGCAGAGAAGGTTAATCCAGACTGCGAAGTTTGCCAGCCAACCAAATCGCTGGAGAGTTCGGATCTGGCCCAAGACCATGCCGATCAAAGCAAAGATCAGAAGGCACACGACGAAGCAGACAGGGTGGGACGTGCCCGCAGAAACTTGGGCAATTGACTGTCCTTGTCCGAGAATGAGGGCAGCCACAGTCAGGATCATTTGGAGGGATTGGAGGAAGTTGACGCAGTGGCGCGCAGTTGGGCCATACACGCGGAAGAAGGCGGAGCCATAATCTCTGAGAGGGTACCGGTCGGAGTCCATTTGCATGAAGATGCGCCAGATGTAGTACCCAGAGCTGCCGAAAATGTTAGATGAGTGTGAAAATCGTAATTTTGAAAATCGGGCCTTACAGCGAAGCTAAACCTCCAAAGACGGTGTACAACGCGATACCGGGGCCATATCCCATTTGCGCGAATGCCCACCTATAGACAACATTAGCCATGTTCAGGGTCTACATGAGATCTGCAAAGCCGACATACGGGGTAGAGAAAGGCCCAAGAATATCCGTGGTGATTAGGTAGAAGCAGGTGCTCCAACCAGCCGTGCGAATGCCACGGCTCAGGAACTTCCACTCCTCATCAGATACCTGAGAGGCATCGGTATAGTGACGCAGCTGAATAGGCTGATTTGCCCCGGAGTTTGCCGCGTGCTTCTCGTCGTCGCTTAGTGCGAATTTCTCGTCTCCTGAGGCGGTCGAGGCCTGTGGTGGCGACGGCGGCGGAGCTGGGTTATGGATGCGGAAGCGATTCTTGATCATGCCCTTGACCGTCTTCTTCTCCTTGGGCGTCGCATCGTACTCGGCCTTCTCTTGCGCACGAGTGATGGAGGCGTAGTGAAGGTACTCTTCGAAGCTCACTTTGGGATCGTTCATGAGGTGCATGCGGAAAGCGGTCATGCCGCCCTCTGGACCAAAGTCGAGATCTCGTGGATCGCCGCCGTCTAAGGCAAAGTTGGCAGGAGTCGACATGATGGCCCTGGTATTCGTTGCGGGCTTTGGTGCAGGTGGTGGAAGATTGGGAGGTAGGAGGAGGAATCAGGCGTAACCCAGCAGCATCTGGGGGCCCGAGATTATATATATATGGACAACCCAGTGTCGGGTGGGCAACCTGCCAGATTCGAGACGCCGGTTCGAGGTGCTTACCCATAGCTCCCCTTCCTCTCCAGGTCCATTTGGGCAGGCCATCCTGCGTGGTCCGAGACAAAGGCATCACTCATCATCGCATATGGAGACAGCTATGGGCCGTGGTCTGGGGCGCGGAGCACATGCCGATTCGACGCATTGAGGAGAGGCCCGAGATGGCACTTACCACTTGGGGCATGCCGCATTCCTCGTCGACAAGCCACCTGCGCAGAAGGGAAAGTTTCCAGAAGGTTGAGGACCGCGGCTTACCTCGCCCTGAGGCCACTCAGCGTCACAGATGCGTTAGTCGCTTCACGCCATGCGAGCGCTAGAGGCAGCGGAATTTTTCTAGCTCGTGTGGCGGGTGCCGCCTTGTCGTGATCGTTGCATGGAAGCGGCAGTCCGGTCCAGTCATAAACAGGCACCATGGCCTCGGAGAATCCGGCGTGGGGCGAATTTTGCGGCCCATCCGGGCGAGGGAAATAAGACGTCGAGACGTTTGCAAATTTCTCAGTCGCGGCTGGAGATCGAGACCGTCCACTAATCAACCCCATATGGGCCAGTCGGGGATATTGCCCATATCAGTGGATATTGGCTGGGGTAATACGTAAAATATTGACTCGGCCTGATAGTGGCGGCAGCTCCAGAGACTGTAGTGTCGCTGCTGGACGTGCAATGTCAGAGGTGTCGCGACAACGTCAACCACAACATGCAGCTGTGATGATCTGATGCGGGGGTTTCGGCACTGTTCCGGCTCTCTTTGCATAATGGGCGTCGACGGCACTGGCTTGCCGTGAATAGCCGGCCAGTGAGCCGCTTGCATTTTGCAGGGACCCCGCGCCACCACAAGAAAGTATATGTCACGTGATTCTACTGCCAACTGTGAGAAATGTGGAATCTTGATAAGTTGTTGTATTTAGCTTGGTTTTTGGTGGGATAATATCCCACTCGGGCTGACTAATATAAGCTAAGTACAAACACAGTAGTCGAGCCTGCAACAGCTTGCCCGGCTTTTTTTAAAAATGCTTTGTCCCAAAGCTTCAGAGGTCCCATTCTAGAGATACCTGTCTTCATTGCTCTGCAAGCCCTTCCTGCAAGTCCTTTTCAAATCCATCGATGAATGGCAATACCAACTTCCTGCTCTTGATCCACTGGTCATGTTCCGCCGAGAGTCCTTGAAATCTAACAAGATACTCAACCTCCTCGCTGCCATACATACGCTTCAAGATCCTCTTTCACAGTATGCTTTCAGGAATGCACTCATGTGGGTTGACCAAGCCAAAGTTCCTCTCGAATGGATCCTTGTCTGGAGCTGGAGCTGGTTCTAGATGCACGACGCTGACAACTGGGTGTATACATAACGTGGGTGGCAATTGGATTCTGTACACCAACCGCCCGACTCGCTCAAGGACTTGATACAGACCGGCGAATTACTGCTGTAATTTGTGGTTCTGTTTTAGGCCAGGTAAGTTGTAACCATAGTACAATTGCAAAAGGATAAATTCTCCTGGATTGAAAAACATTGGTTTGTATCCTTGGTTGTAGTTGCGTTTCATCCATATAGCCGCGAGTTTGATTGCATCATACATATCAATACATGCTGGCTGGTACTTAGCACTAGGCGATGGTTCAATAGCATAGACTGGCTGCGGCTAAGGAATATCTAGCTCTTCGCCGATGTCAATAAGGTAATCTACTACAATATCAAGTAGTTCCCTGATTCTAAAACTATATAGCACCGTTATAGCAGGTAAACCAGTACCACATGAAGTCGAGTTGCTAAGAGCTGTACAAATATACAGTAATGCTTCTGGCCATTTATATATATTATTCAATGTTGCTAGGTAGTATTATAACGCTATTTCAACTGTCTAGTTTATCTGCTTAGAGATGCTATCTATCTAGGGGTAGTAAGCAGTAGAGAAGAGCAGCTTAGTGTCTAGTTTATAAAAGATAGTTTACTAAAGCTTGCTAGTAAACTTGCTATCTCTATCTGAGATTATAGCTATAGGTATCCTCTAGAGCAATAATAATAATTGGTTAATAAGTATCTACCTTTACTAGGAACCCTTCTAGGTAGAGTAGCTAGGAATAATAGTTATTGCTTTAGAGAACTTATTAGTAATACTTATAATATAGTTATATCTATTAATTGATTTTAGGAAGGTAAGGATAAAATCAATAGTGATAGTATAGAATAGATATAGTAGTATAAGGATAGGCTATAGAAAGCTATAAGGTTTATAGTATAGGGTTCTTATAACCTAGTATAGGTAGTAATACTATAAATATTTATATAAAGCCTTACTGATATTAAAAACATAGAATTTTATAGAAAGCCTTTTATATATCCTATTATAGTCTAAATACCCAAGTTGGTTATAGGTATAATTAAAGAGTTATCCTTAGAAGGAGTTTAGGATAACTGGCTGTTTATACTAGTATAGCTAGTCTAGCTTAGTATATATAATACTATTATACTCGATAAATGGAAGCTAGGTCTGATTATCCTTACAAAGGTAGGAATTTGCTTAAAGGATTTCTAGAATTCAAGAGTATTATATATTGCTATAGTAGATATTCTTGAGTTAGATAAGGAAGCTTAGGTTAATTTAGATAATTAATACTAGATATACCAGTTTAATACTAGGGTTGAAATTCAAGCTAGCTATTAGTATACTAGGTAAGGGATCTGGAATACTAGTCAATACTAGGTTATAGTAAAATAATTCCTATAATAGATCCAAAATACTAGTATATACTAGGTTATAGTAGAGCGATTCCTATAGAGGATCCGAAATACTAGTCAATACTAGATTATAAGATAGTGATTCCTCTTATACTTCAAGCTATAATAGTATATCAGGAATAATATTCTGTTATCTAGACTTATAGTAGATTTCAAGACAAAATCTTAAAAGGTATTCTAAGGAGCAGATATATCAAGTATTTATTTATATAAGGGATATTATAGTTATAGATAACTATATAGTAATCTGAAGTACTAATATATAGTCTATATAAATAATAGTAGACAAAACTATTACCTTTACTATATATTAGATTTTACTAATAATCTAGTAGAGTCCTATAATTTCTAGCTCTATAGGCTAGTAATATATCTTAGCTAGCTTAAAGACTTGTAATAGAAAGAGGATTAGCTAAATCGATTTTTAGATTAGTGGATTATAGCTTAAGTAATATACTATTATATTAAATCTATAAAGTAAAGCATTAAGATTAGTATAGAGGTACTTTATAGGATTAAAATAGTATAGAAGATAAAGCTATATAAATACTTCTTAAAGAGCTTTAAACAATTTAAGCTTAATAGAAGACAGATTATTAATTAGTTATCTACTTACTTTATACTTATATTTAGTACCTTTAATAAAGCCTTTTTAGTATAATATCTAATAGAATACAGATTTATAAGCTTAGAGTATAAGAGAGAGTTATATATAATAGTGAATATATTACCTAAGATAGTCTATTAAACTAAAGTAGTACTTAAGTTACTTTAAAGACTAAAGGAAACAGAGTTTAGAGATAGCTTATAGCTTCTTATAGTCAGTAGTAAGTCCTAATATATCAACTTATTAGTCTAGGAGTTATACTGATAGATAGGATAGAAATGACTTTTATATACTTAAATAGATAGAGTAAGTAGCTAGTTTTAAGAAGACTATTTAAAGATAAGTAATATATTCCTTAAAGGTATATAAGAAGATAATAATATTATTAATATATATTTATATAAAATTTCGAAAATCTTAAAGGATTATATCTATAATTCTTTATATATATACTACTAAGTTTCAATAATCTATTATAGTATAGTTGAATATTTCTTGGCTATAATAACTTATAATAGTTAATTTATACTACTTAGATAGCTTGACTTTCTATTAGAAGAAAAATAATATATAGTCTACTATAGAGAGGTAAGTATAACCTATAATTGTAGCAAGGATATTAGCTTAGTATAGAATAGGATATATATCAGGGAGAGTAATTTAATTAAGTATATATATATTAATAATAATATAACCCTTCCTTTTATAGTTATTGTTATTATTCTTCTAGATAATAAAGTAGAGGAAGGTAAACAGTATAGATTCTAATATCTAGTATAGTTAGCCTTAGGTATACAAATTATTAAAAATCCTATTAATAACTATATAGTCCTCCTTACTAACTAGATAGATATAAGCTTATCTAGGCTTATACTTTTGCTTCTAATTCTTAATTAATAGGATTATTATTTCTTTATAATTTAGAGTCCTTATAAATTGACCTAGATAAGATTACTATAATAATAAGAATTCTAAGACAAGTTTGTTTAGTACCTTATATTATAATAATAAACTATAGATAGTAATACTATTTAGAAGTATTAATTCTATATAGATATTCTGCTACTTTTATAGTAGAGAAGATTCTGCTTAGATATCCTATACTATCTATACTATAGATAAAGAAGATTCTACTTAGATATCCTATTCTATCTATACTAGAGAAGCTATAAATACTATTGCTACCAAAGCACTTTTATAAAGCGTTTATACCTATAAATATATTTTGTTAGATATATAAGCTAGATAGTAAACATTAGCTTCTAAGATAAATGTTATAGTATTATAATCTTGATTAAAGATATAGCTAAAGAGTATCTACTATAGAATTATAAGCTCTATATCTAAGTTATTCTTAATAAGTACTAAAGTATAGGAGCTATTAATAATATATATAAAGCTAGTATATAATTCTTGCTAGACTAGCTTATATAACAGATCTCTTATAGACTATTATAGCTGATTACCCTTATAGTCCAAAAATTTTATAATATAGTAGTAATAAAGGGGGAGTTTAACCCTCTTTACTATAAATATTAGAGTTTTAGTCTTAGGGTCTTTAACTTAGGTTATTAAAGGGATTTTGATACTAGAATAATAGAGTAAAGTTAAGACTTCTATATTAAAGTCAATATTTTAACCCTTAGATCCTATAATATTAAGGCTAAGCAAAGTATTTATATTAAGCTTATTAATAATATAGATCTCCCTTTTGAAATATATAACTAGATAAGATATAGTTAGGAGATAAAAATCAAGTATTATAAATTGATTAGTATTATATTGCTTATTACTAATACCTCTAATAGTTATTAGAGTAGGTATTATACTAATTAATACTATAGATATAAACTCCTTAAGGAACTTATAGTCAATCAATAATATTCTATATCTAGTATCTATATAAACTATCTTAGTCTTATTCTATAGACTATCTAACTTAAGTAGTATTTAGGTATACTACTATCCCCTAAATATATAATCTAGTAATACTTGGCTTACTAGTACAGTTAATAAGACTATCTATATACTATACTAGAAGGTATTTAGCTTAAAATCCTCTGATAATAAGCTAGCCTTTGCTTCTATTAATAAGGTTGTTATAGATTTCAGATTTAGAGAATAGCTATATTTATAAAATGCTTAAATATACTTATAAAGCTTATTCTTAAAGAGGAACCTTTAGTTATATACTATATAATAGATAGACCTATTAGTAATAGAGAGTTAGCTACTATTAAGGTTTTAGTAGGAGGTATTAGAGGCTATACTTACTAGCAATAGATTTAAATAAGGATTATACCTAAATTTAAAGGTTCTAGCTACCCCCTTTAGACCTGATTTTTTATTAAGAAAATAAACTTTCTTAGTATTTATACTATATCTACTCTTAGAAAGAGTATAATAGATAGAGTTAATAAAGAGAGTATTAGAGCCTGATTCCTTTTATAGTTGTTAGTTCTAGTTACCTTAGTCCTTATAGACTAGGTATTCCTTTATATCCTTGAAATATACTTTATATATAGAGTCCTGCTTGTCTTTATAGTAGAGGCCTTACTTAAATTCTTAAGGAATATCTATATTATATACCCTTATAGCCTTATTCTATAGCTTAGGGAATAATACTTGATATAGTTAGTGACCTAGCTAGGGCTTATACTAGGATAATAATTTATCCTCCTTAGGTTTATTATTAGTAAAGCATTTAAAATACTATACTTATAGCTTCAAATACTTATATATAGAGGGTTTATACTATTAAGGAGTATAGTAATAGGGTTGAAATAGCTAGTGCTAGCTTTAGTATAGAGAACGATTAGCTAGAAATACCAGTTATCTAAAGTATATACTATTAGATAAGAAGTTATACTTACTAATATAGGCTTAAGGTAAGTAGAGTTTAAACTAAATAGCTTTTGCTACTATAAGTTGCTTTATAAAATCTGTTAGCTATATAGCTTTAGTAGGTAAAGTAAGGATAGCCTATAATAGAGTATTAAAATACTTATAAGCTAAAAGGATTTAAGTATATTCTATAAGGGTAGTACTAGTATTCTATACTATAATAATTATTGTCTATACAAATTCTTTAGGATCCTTTTATACTCTTATATCTTAAATTATAAATTAAAGCAATTTAAGTCTTTTAAGGGTAGTATCTAATACCTTATAGAATCTAGCCTTAAGTTCCAAGTACTATATATCAATACTAGTCTTAAGTCCTATATATATAGCAACTAAAATCTTATTAGTATACTATAGCTTAGCTTTACCTTTAAGATATTAGTCTAGCTTTATAGTAAGGTTTCTGCTCTCCTAAGGCCTACTTATTATACCCTACAACTTGACTTATACCTATACTATAAAACTAAATATATTATAGTATATAGTTTTATTATCTATAGATAAAGATAGTTTAGTAGTATCTTAAGGTAATAGATTAAAAAATCCAAGGTCCTATAGTTGGAATCTCTTCTCTAGTAGGTATTTAGCTTAGTATATATTTAGAGTAGGTTAAGAAGGAGCTCTATAGACCAAGATATAATCTAGAATTCAATCTAATACTGTTTCAAATTACTGCTTAGAGAAAGTAATATTAGGTAGTAGGGTATTTTAAGAATTGCTTCTATTACCTGTTATACTAACTAGAGGATTCTGATTTAAGCTTTATAGTATATTTGAAGGTATTAGAGTTAAGATAGTAAGACTTATAAGAGAGGAGCTTAATTCAGTATCAGGTTCTATTATATCTGGATTGTTTTAGTCTCTATAGCCTATACTTTCCTTTTCTAACTAGGATTTATAGTATTTCTTTAAATCAAGTAGGCTTAATTATAGTGTTTATATAGCTATAATAGGATTTATATACTTGTTGAACCAGTTAGTAAGAACAATAGATTACAAGCTCTATAGTCAAGGAAGGTAAGAGACAACCTAGTCAATAGAATCCTACTATTCCTACAATAGTTATAAGGTAAACTTGGGTTATAAGAGTATAAAGGAGTAGAGCTAGTATACCTTAATAATAGACTGCTTAAGGTTTATCGATATCAAGGTTTATCGATATAGGTAGCTCTAAAGGTAAGCTATAGTGAGGTAGCTTGTATTATTATAGCAAGCTAGGAACATACTGTTTAGGCAATCTAACTTAAATCAGTACTATAGATCGATTTAAGGATCTTAAAATCGATAGTAGGGCAAATCCTGGTGCTATAATACTGGTGGACCGCCGCAAAGATAATATTGCTACCAAATTGTGAGAAATGTGGAATCTTGATAAGTTGTTGTATTTAGCTTGGTTTTTGGTGGGATAATATCCCACTCGGGCTGACTAATATAAGCTAAGTACAAACACAGTAGTCGAGCCTGCAACACCAACCCAAGCAGGATTGGAGAAGACATGGGAAGGCAGATCGGGTGCAGGCTGGCAAGGAGAGCGAGTGAGGAAATAATACACCTCGATTACGCTCCTGTAATACAGGCAGTCAGACAGCCCACAGTCTCCTGGGTCGTACAGGACTAGAGAGGGCTTTGATATCTACTAGCTCGACCGATTGGCGGGGTCTATACTGCCGCTGTGGCTGCTCTGATCGACTGCAGCGCCTCCTCCTCCACCAGCGGCCCCTTGTACTCACGCCTGCCCCTTATCACATACCACACACCGCTGAGTAGCATGATCCCTCCCGTCACTACGACCGAGTAATTCATAGTACTGGCGCTTACGGGCGTCGCAGGTGGCCACACACTCCAGAATATCACAAAGATCATATACACGCAGGCATAGATGTTGTTGATGGTACCCAAGATGCCCGGGATGTGCCATGGGCCCCAGACGAAGCGTCCCTGGACGAGCTCGGTGTGGCCCTCCACGGCATGCATGTCCACCGTCTTCTCATCTTCGGTGGGCTCGGCCCCCGCCTGCTGTTCTTCCTGGCCATCGCCAGGAGTGGGGAGGATCCCGCGATTGTTAGTTTCGCTGCCATAGGGTAATACGTGACCTCGGAGGCGATGGAAGAGCAGAAATGCACATGGCAGGAAGTAGGATCCGTAGAAGCCAGTGATGGTGAGCGAGACGACGTCGTTGAAAGCCGTATCCGAGCCGATATAAATAAGAGTCAGGAGCGCCGCCAGCACGGTGACGACGATGACCGAGACTATCGGCACCTTGGTACGCTTGTCAACTTTGCTGAGGATGCGCGAGAACGGGGTCCCCTTATCTCGGGCAAAGGACCATGTCATACGACTGGAAGTCGTAGTAATACCCAAAGCGCAAGCCCACGTGAGGGCAAGCACGATGGACACCATCGCAACTGCGCCTGGGACGCTCTTGACGCTATTGACGAATATCTGGATGAAGGGGAATCCTGTATTTGTGTCTGCGACAGAATCGAAGTCCCCGACGCAGTAGAGAGTGGCGATCATCATGGCAAATCCAATGAGACCGTTCGCGATCATGCCTGCAACAATTGCGCGAGGGATATTGATAGCAGCATCTTGCACCTCCTCGGCCATATGGACAGATGCGTCTGCGCCAACAAAGGTAGCGACATTGCCCAAGAACCCTACGCAGTAAGACAGACCCTGCGTCGGCCAACCGCCTAAGTTCATCGAGGTGAGGAAGACCGATGAAGCGGTGCCAATCGTAGAGGTGGAGAGGAGGGTGGCTATTATAGCGATGAAGCCTCCAACATGCAACACCATAATGATTATTTCGAACTTAGGCAAGAGTCCAGGGAGGATGGTATTTATAAAGACATTGAATAGCATAACAGCCCATGTCAATAACGTGCCCTGCCATCGCTGCGAAGCGTAGTCGGGATAGCGAAGGATCAAGGCACCCTGAATCATGGTCCCCGCAAAGAGTGATTCTATCGCGACCGTCGCGACCCAAGCCAGCGATGTGAGCCAGCCGACAAGATAGCTCAGCAGCTTTTTGTATTTTGGGGGCGCGAGGATATACACCCAGAAGTACTGGCCACTGGCGATGGGGCTCATACTCACCAGCTCGGCGATGACGGTGTACACAGATAATGTCGACAGCCATGCAATGAGAAAACCATACACGAGACCAGCAGGCCCGCCATTATCAAAACCCTGCGAGAACAGCGCAAGGACAGTCTCCCACGTGATGAGCTCGCAGACGGCGAAAGCGAAGAGGGACCAGAAGCCAAAGCGACGCTTGAGGACCTGCTTCTTGCCCAGGCGGGCCAAGGTCTCAGTGTCGGTCGAGATCCCACTGACACGTCGCCTTAGGACATTCATTGCAGCGACGATATTAGGCGCGCTGGGAGAACTAAGTAATTGGAGAGAGGGCGATGCGGACTGTTACGGGCATGAACTGGATTGAAAGAGGGGAAGACTTTGCGAGGGGTGATTAACAGCAGCCTAGGGAGATAGCTGCAGCAGGCTCGGCTAGCTGAGGAATCCCAAAGGCGATATAGATCGGCGTGAGAAGAACGATAACGATACCGATTGCGGCGTTTTTGCTTTTTATTTCACTCGACCAATGGATTTTGTCCTGCCAAAGTTTATTGCCGATAATAGAATAGACGCGACTATTGTTCAACAAGAGTGAACTTTTTCTTGCTTACCCAGAATGAGAGTTTTGGGACACTGGCATAACGACTCAGCGAAGGGGAAGGTGGTTACACAGCATGCCAAGCTGGTGCTAAACTACCATTACCCACAGCAAAAAGGAATTTCCCCAGTCTTGCAAGGTCTGTTAGTATTGCTGTTACAGTACTACGATCCTTATAGTTAACACAGTACTCATACGCCCAATTTTGGAGAGCAGAAATACGAAACTGGCTAACACTATCGCATCTATACTGTAGGGCTGACGCTATAGGTGCCTTCTATCGCTGCGCGCCAAGCAAGCGAGCAAGGAGTTATCACTACCACCGAAACAGAAATTCAAAGTCTAGGCACCCAAATGCGAGCTGGAGTTAAACAGGCGAGAACGCATTGCGTGACTCCTACCCTTTGGACTTTCAGCATCTCAAGAATTGCCCTTGGCAAGGTTTCAGTGCAGATTCGCCACTGATAAGGCACAAAGATCATTGCCTGTAAGGCATCGACACGGGAACTTACAAAAGTACCGCCAGTAAATGGGGTTTATAGTGCCATATGATTTGTCTTCAAGTTGATTTGGAATAAATGGGCTCTCCAATCCTGCTGATGGCAAGGATTCGATATCTCACACCGGGAAATGCAGTAATAACGGCCTGAAATAATGGATGTATAGTAACACATGGGTGAACAGTTTAGTTCATGTTGGTATCTAAAAGTACGCTATCAGAGTAAGAAGTGTGGCATAGCCTTGCGGCGACAATCTCGATTCTATAACGGAACTGGCGGAGTATACACTCCGGACAAAAGCAACGCAAACAAAAGCCCGCACAAGCAAATCATAAATTAGGCAGAGGCGTGGTATCTCCACGGACTGCAAAGAAACACACACGACACTGAAACCCGAAAATGTCCTTCGCTATGCGGCAATGATCAAAACGACCGTTCTAATGAATTCCAGCAATCAAATTAGGGGACAGAGAGGATAATAGGAACACAGATAGGAAAGGTGAGAGATCCAGCTCATTCATACATTCGTGATACAATGTCCCGTTTCGAGACTGCCTCAAAAAAAGTATCCAAGGCCTTCTAGTAAGATGAATAGTAGGTCGGATAGTAAGAGGAAGAAGAGGTAGTAGCGTAAGCGCTAGATGCATCGTATTGGCTCGTACTATATGAACCGTACTGGCCGGCTGCCCCGCTGCGACTGCTCTCCCCCATCTGCGGTGCCGTCTCGTAAGTTGGGGTGTGGCAGGTGATGTAGGATGGTAGAGCTGTCACGAAAAACCGGTGAGCAACAGGTCACGTAGAGGGCTATTTGATAGGTGACTCACGCATATTCCAAGACATGATATCAGCTTCGCTCAAGGCTTTGCGGCGCAGGTATCGTTCCAGCTTTTGGTGTGGCACTGGGCGGCCGTGGAGGTAGAATGCAGTCTCCTTGCCCTCCTGGTTCCGCCGTTGCAGCTGCACGCGTAACATGACTTTCATGTCTGAGTCTTTGATGTTCTTGTCCAGATTCCACAGGGCGATGCGCCGCTTGTACTGGCGTTCTCTAGGTGTGCGAGGTTAGTTCTTGCATTCGATTTTATGAGAGGGTAGTGGGAAACTTACGTCGCGCGGAACCCATATTGATTCTCCATAATCTCCTTCACCTCACGAAGGGGCTTGTCCTCTACCGCATAATAGTGCGTGAAGAGGTCCCGTTGTGCTTCCCACTCCTCGCTCGTGTGATCATACTCAGAGTGCCTGCTTGATGACATCTCGTAGGGGGAGGGATACCTCCCGGACCGGGAACTTGAAAGATATCGAGGATAGGAGTACGCAGTAGACAACGAAAATGGATATGAGGTCATTGAAAGAGGGATTTTCAGAGCATTGAAAAAAGACTCCCAGGCGCAACTGAGACAGTGGCGGGCCGGCTTCTCTTCGTGAAGACACTCTGAAGCTGACGTCTGGCAAAGCTGTCTGATCATAGAAAGCTGCTCTAGCTTGGGGATAGTCCCGCTTTTGTAGTTTGAGACTGCCTGCCAACCTTGGACTTGCGGGAGGAGATGCATGGTCGTTTAGCTGCCGGGTGACAGCCGCCCCAAGTCATGTTGGTTAATACAACGAATAAGCTTTAGAACACTCATAGGTGAAAGGACCATGGCTGTGGCTGATCATTCCCCATTAATCATTCGTCAACTGAACAGCACGATCTGGCAGTAAGCCCTCTCCCTCCGGCAGAACTGTTGGCTCTAACAAGCGGCCCGGGAATTTCGCCAGTGAAATCGTCCCATCTTGGATCTAATGCCACAAGAGATTATTCCCTTTCAAGACTCGATAGGCAGCCTTACATCACGAGAGCGACGAATTGTGCACAAGTATGTTGACGCCACATGTGGCTGTAGGTAAAACAGTCATGAATCAAGGCTGAAGCCCAACTTGTTGGTTGGAAAGGTGGAGTGTGATCAGCCTCGCGAAGTTTTAGCCTAGTTGGACCTGGAGTCGACTGCTTTTGCTGCGACCTATTGGGACGTGCCCCAGCATGCAAACTAGTGTCAGGGGCTACAGCCTCGTTCAGCCTTATTGCCTCGAAAACAAGGACGCAGCTCCTGGCGCTAGGTGGTTGGTCTTACTGTACGCTGTATAAAGAGCTACCCCTCCAAAGCTTCAAATGGGCACAAACACAACATATCGAGGCTATGCGGTTTTGGGCGAGAGGAAATCCTTCGACGGTATTTTTGATCGTAGGTATCGAGTGTGCCTGCGCAAAAGTCCAAGGCACTAAAGGCTGAATCCCACGAATCCGATTCCCAAAAGGACGGGGTCGCATCGAAGGAGACCGCGAAGGAATTGCTAGGATGGTCTCGCGGGGCAGAATAGGGGGTCTGTACGACTCGAGAATATTCTAGAGGGTCCGGTCGCATACAACTGGCCATGTCGCCACTCTGACGCCGTCGATTGTCGCGAGAAACTGAGGATCAGGGTCGTTGGCAGTTGGTGAGGACCTCAGCCTTTGGGGCCTTTTATGCGGCCCGGAAAGGGGGTTGCCTGAAATGAGGTATTTGGAACTCATTTTACTATCGTGTAGTCGTTGCCTACTGTCAAAGAGGTCGATTTCATGCAACCCACACGCGCGGTACTTTTGTCGGCTAGGGGCATGATTAGGTAAGCGACACAAGCGCTCCCTTTAAGGAGCAAGCCCTACTTTTTCTTTTGTTTGATGTTACCTGATTGCCCTGGATAGGAGGAGGATAGCTATCAGCTCCGGCTGATCAGTATGATTCAGGTTGTAGCCTAGAGTATGAAGCAGGTGCGCTGCGTCATAGTAGAGAATCAAAAGGCCTCCTATCAACTCCTGAAGTTGCCACACAAGCCCCAGTGTGCCCGCATCGCGGGTCGTTCCCGTGACGAGCATATGAGGAGCAAGAGAAGAGTGGCTTTCCTGTCCAAGCAATAACACTGTCTTCTGCTCTCGTGGCCTCTCACTGCATGACGTTGCTAAGTTGCGGATCCAGATACGTTGCGCTCTTCACTTTGGCGAAACAGCATACGAAGTAGTCATGTTCGCACGACCTTTCGCTTAAGTAGACAAAAGGGGGTGCCCGTCTTCTTCCAGTCCATAGCCTGCCAGAACACCACAGCATTACAAAATCCAAGTTCCGTTCCACGCAATTTATCTTCTGAGGGGTCGCACTGCTAAGAGTTGATTTCACGGTAGGTTCTAAGGTTAGTGTGTAGATTAGTTTCTATAAATCTTTCCTTCTCTTACTCTCTCATGGTAACTCTGCATCCGTAAAACCGCAGCTCTCTCTTGCTCCTTGAATTTGAGACAAGTTTGTCATGTATTTACAGACTCTTCTGAGTTATTACCTCGCATGCCGGGTTCTGCCCATCGCCAGTCAGTCCGTCATTTCCCTTGTTGGGGATACTTGGTCGCCGACGAATCCATCAGAGAACATTGCAGTTCCAGCGACTGTCCCCGGTTCCGTATATCTAAACCTCTAGCGAGCTGAGGTAATCGGAGAGCTATATTACGGTAGCTTCTGTAACTATACAAGAGACTATATTAGCCAATTGCCGTGCAGGTCTCAATGAAGTGAATCTAAAATGGGTACCGGATGACGCCTGAATATATTCTACTGGAATAGCTCCTTTGCTTTGAGTATCACCTTGCAACTCCACTCACGAAATCCTAAGCAGCCATGTAGTAACAAGTCCACCCTAACTTCCTCCACCTTTTTGATATTCGATGGCCTAGACACCATTACGACGATAGACATTTGCGGCCAAAATTTTGCTTCGACAAACAACCAATTCCGTCAATGGACTTTTGACGTAACACTCATTCTTCGGAACTGTACTGGCAATGGCACTGTCAATGTTATATTTAATCCAGCCCCACTAGCAGCGGTCAATGCCGTAAAGACGGCGAATTGAGAGGTATGTTTTGGCATCTACTATGAGTGGCTGGACATCCAGTATATTCGAAAACAGCAAACTGACTTTGGTTAGGACTTTGGGCCAGCTTATAGCCCCGTGGGGATCTGGCAATCTGTCAGAGCACTGATGCTTGGACCAGGGGATATATATGTGACGAGCTCCGCTGTCGATATATTTTGGCAAGGACAGGTAAACAATCTCCCACCAGATCAGTCCCAACCATGGGTTTTGAACTTAGGCATGGATTATCTCGGACAACTATCCCTGGATGCATCAGTTCAGGTGAGAATAGAAGATGTGCCCGGGAAAAGGGTAGCCGATACCACAATCTCAGATGTGACTACGTGTAGTGATATACCTGGCGGGATAAGCCGTCAGATAGTTGTGTCGGAGCGCGCTGACTTATGGTGGCCTGTTCGATATGGCGCTCAGCCTCTATGATATCACAGTGCGGGTTCGGGACGGTAATGAAAAAGCTCTTGCGACGGTCTTCAAGAGAACAAGCTTCAGGAAGATTGTCCTTGACCCGCGGCCAGTAACTGATGCTGAGATAGCTCTTGGCATTGGTCCGGGAAGCAGGCGGAACTTCGAGATAGACGGGCATGATATTTTCTGCAAAGGGAGTAATTTGGTACCACCCGACGCATTCTGGACTTGAGCAACGCAGGACAGCATAAAATATATATCCATCTCCGTTATTGGCAGCTTAGGATCATTATTCCTGACTAGCAACAATTTGCTGATGGAATTTGAACCAAAAAATGTTGCGCATATTGGGAGAGGATTCATAGTTGCCTGATTGGGCATATGACCTGGCTGATGAGATGGGCATATTGCTTTGGTCAGACTTCCGCAAGTAGACATGTAAAAGCTATTTCACTCCATGTCGTGTTCGAGAACACGCGGTCAATCAGCTACGGCCCCAGCAGCATAACGAATGGACATATCAGCTTCAATATCTCTGCGCCAACGCCTATGGTGGAGCGATATTCCGATATCACACCTGGTACGATCACTGGGAACACAGATTACTATAACTATGACGCCTCGGAGGCATTCAACAATTCGGCATATCCTGTCCGTCGTTTTGCTACTGAATTCGGCTTTCATTCGATACCCTCCTTAGAGTCTTAGAAGCAGGTGTTTCCACCTTCTGACTTAACTTTTAACTCCTCCGCCATTTTCAGCCGCAATCACCACTACAACGTGACAATCAATTCCCTTCTAAGCCCAGATAAAAATCAGACGATGACACGAATCTCTTAGTGGTATGGCCCAGATGACCATAGCGGCAGAAGAATACTACCCGGTCCCGCCTAAAGACACAGGCTTGGTGAAGGATTTCGCCAGCTGGATATGCACCACGCAAGAATTCCAGGCGGAATTCTACAAGAATCAGATCTCGTTTTATCGTGTTGGAAGTGGACGTCCTCAGCGCACGTTGGGTTCTCTGTACTAGCAGCTCAATTAAATGTGGGAAATACCCTGCTGGGCTGGACTTGAGCACAATGGTCGCTGGAAGATGGTGCATCATGTGGCCAAAGATGTCTATGAGCCGGTCACCATCGCAACGCAGTTCGATCAGACCACAGGAGATTTGGAGGTTTGGGCTGTATCAGATCTCTGGGAGAGTGTGAGTGGGCATGCCACGATTACTTGGTACGACTGGACACGGAAGGTGCTATTGATCTCCAAAAGCAATGTAAATGTCGGAGCAGTTAATGCCACGAGAGCCTTCGAGCGCAATGTTCGTGGCTTTGGCCTTAATCTTTCGAACGTAATTGCGGAGTGTGCTCAATTGAGGCTCAACGAACAGCATCCAACTCAAAGGCAGTGTGTTTGACAAAAACCAAGCATGAAACTTGGTTTCACCCAGAGCCACTAGCAAAGCAAGCTTTGATAGATCCTCAGTTAAGTCTGAGGTACGACCACGACTCAAACACCTTCGTTGTTAAGGCCGAGGGAGGGGTAGCTGCTTTTGTCTGGCTGGACCATCCAATCGACCTCTCCGGCTACTTCGAAGATAATGGAATTTAGTCACTTCCCAAGCAGGAAAAGAAAGTCCGGTTTGAGGTGAAAAAGAAGCACACTGGCGGCAAGTGGGCTCAGTCCGTCGCCGTCAAGAGTTTGTGGGATAATACCCAGCAATAGTTTTTAATGACGATACGTCAAGTTGAACTTGCTTTGGACTGCCTGCCTCGGCACGAAGCGACAGCGTAGGCCAACAGAGCGTAGGAATTGTCGCTCCCCCTCATCTTTCCCCTTAGTACAACGCAATCCCCGCCCATCACTCACCTTACGCAGACCGATCCAGAAGTCGACTAGGTATTGCGACAATGATTTTCAAGTGAATGAGCAACGAATTAAACATGTGAAGCCCCTACTCTCCGACTCTTAACCCACCTCGTATTGGATACAATGTCAGCACGTATATATGTGAAAAGAGATATTCTAATATTTGGTAAGGCAGAAGAGAGCTGAGCATCAAATTTGGGGACAATAATTAAGTTTGACATTTGTCTATTTCAGGAACTTTTCAATTCGCCACTGGAATCCAGATGACCTGGTATCTAGGCCACTCACATGATCACCTCATTGGCAACATCCTGCAAAACTTTGTTAGCAGCATGAAGAAACACTCTCCAAGGGGACGGAGCTTACCCTCTTCAACTCCTTAAACGGCAGGCAAACACAATTCTGGACACGGACCTCGTCGCCAACACCACACTCCTTTCCCAGAATCGTGATGCTCTGAACCTTAACACCATTCTTGGTGATACTGGTGCTGTGGCTGGTAACTGGAGTTGGAGTTCCTTCCACGCGAGCCCAAGCTCCAACTCTGCTGCTCCATCCAATAATCGAGTACAGAATGCATGCGTCATGCTTGACTTCCGAGTCCTCAAGGACAATCGACTCCTTGATCCTAACACCAGCACCGATCACAGCTCTAGGGCCAATCGACACATTAGGTCCGAGCTTGGCGGAAGGATCAACTTCCGCTGTGGGGTGAATGAATACCGGAGGGATAATATTGGCGGATGCCTTTGCCAGTTCATTCGAGCCGGTCTGTTGGGCCTTCTGCAAATACAGCGCATTGGCGGGAACGGCACTGCCAGCAGTCTTGATTTGTCTCCAGAAGTCCTTAGTCTCGTAAACGAAGAACTGCTTGCTATCTGCGAGCTCGCTCAGGATGTCCTGCTCCAATCTCAGTACCTCGTTCTTCTCGTCCGAATCGTCGTCTTGGATGAAGGATGACTCGAGGTTTTCGGAAGAGGGGTAGGAGACGAGGCGAGATCGGTCGCTGCGCTTCTTAATGGCAGAGCGAATGGAGGGGAAGATACACTCGGTGGAGAAGAGGTACACGCCACAATTTATGAGATTAGAGATATGCGACTCGGGTTTCTCGACATAGTGCAGTACGCGGCGAGTGTGGGCATCGGAGACTATGCATCCGAAGTTGCTGGCAGCATCTTCACTGACGCGCGTCCCAAGAATAACTGCTTCAGCATCGCGCTCCTCGAAGAGCTTCAGCATGTCATTGAGGGGGAACGAGCAGCAGACGTCGGCATTGAGGACAAAGAAGCGCTCTGGGCTCCCTTTGAGAATTGCATCACGAAAGTGGTAAAGTCCACCAGCTGTGCCCAGAGCTTGGTACTCTCGAAGGTATATGATCTTGATCTGCGGAAATTCTTTGGATGCATCTTTAATGAAGTCGCGGAAGACAGATTCGTCGTAGTATCCGATCATGCAAACCTCCTGGATGTGGGGTACCTTTGCGATGGCGGTGAGACAGTGCCAGACGATGGGATGCCCTGCGACGTCGAACAGAGGCTAAGGCAATAGTTAGATGCTGAAATATCAAGAACGGATATACGTAGAGCAGTACCTTCGGCAGATCCAGCGACAATGGCCGGAATCTCGTCCCTCTTGAAGGGCCACCGACCTGCGCAGCGCATGCATGTCAATAGGCCATCTTCCCACTCTGTCGGCTGGGCATATCAACTTACCAGAATTACGGCCTTAGTAGCAGCAGATGTGCCATGGGCCTTCTCTCGACGAGGAATCTGGAGAGACGACATCTTTGTTATATTTGGAAGGAGGAGTTGGGCTAACTGGCCTGTGATTGAAGTGGACACGACAGAGACCGAGCTTGACCATATTTCAGGTGGCACCTGCGGCTAGCGAATTTCCCCTGCTGGTAGTGTTCTGGAAGAGGGTAAAACGGACACAACTCAATGCATTTGACATTCCATTTCCGTGATCTTTTCCTGTATGCCCAGTATCTTGTATAGCAATATTGTCCTTACTATCAACTCTCTGTCTTTCAATCGACAGCGTTTTGGTCCTTCTATGGCGGCTCCCATAATCATGTGACCCTCCGCCACGTGCAAGAAATGCCCGAAATCAGGGCAGGTTATGTGATGCTCTTCACCGTTCTTCGGTGCAAGCTGCACTTCACTCCATCACCATGACATCACAGTGTATTGCGATGGACCTCTATCCCATCGATTCTATAAAGCCAGTTCACCATACGGGTAGCGAATGATATAGTTAACAGAAGGGAGGTGCAACTTAGTAATGTCCTGCCTCATTTCCATGTTCGGGAAGCTATGCACCTAACCTCACTCTCAATCAGGAGAACAGGTACATCAAGTCGTGTCGCGGGAACACGACAGGCACGAGCATCTCCTCTTTTCAGCTTGCGCGTGAGAATGGATAATATGAATTGACTGGGATCTAAGCCCGTGCCAAGGTGGCTGGTTCAACCCCAAACTTCTGTCGTGAAGAAATTCACAAGAATTCACAAGAATTCACAGCGGACCGCCAGGCAGTTCGCTGTCCAATGTAGGAATTTCATGAGGTGCGTGCGGAGGTCTGTGAATGTTCACTGATCCCAGGAGACCCGGGCGGTGAAACACCGCTACGGGCAGCCCCGTCACATATGCCTTCGCATTTTATCGATTTTCGCCGATCTCTGTTCTTTCCCTTCCTGTGCACGCTGCGAGATATACTTTGGGCGTGAAGTACTGTGCACGCTTATCTTGGGTGGTGAAGCAGAGAGAGAAGCGCCAGAACCCTCCTGGCAGAATTGCATCCCTCCCTCGCCGATCGAATGCCTGCCACTTTGACTAAAAGATGCAGGGCTCTTTTGATTGGAGAACTATGCGGACCAAGCATGTACGATATGCATGCACTTCCGGCTCTTAGTCTACTGGATTTTACAGCGCGCGAACGACGCCCTTCTTATGAAGAGTAAATGCGTTGAATTGGACGTGTTGATTCGTGGGCACCGGATTTCGTGTTGCTTGAGATAAGTATAAGAACGCGAGGCCTTGGAGAAGTAGCTAGCTCCGTTGTGTCTACCTTGTTTTGCCACATATTTTGTGTGATGAATATTGAACCTTCAACATTGATATCTCCTCAGCAAAGCATAGCTGGTCGTTAAATTCCCCTTTTCTCACTTATGAGCCAAATTGCGCTTCACTTAGGGTTAATCCGGAACTAGTATCATAGTGAATTCTATAAACATTCGCTTATAGGTCTCGACACCTCTACAAATATCGATCTTGCTCTTCATCTCTTCCGCTTCTACCTTCCCCCGTCCCCACCTTCTTTCAACTTTCTTTCTTTAGCCAGTACCGAGTTGAGAGGTACTATCCCTCACTTGCTGTTGTCCCTACATTCATCTCGGCCCTAGCCTGTCAAGGCTCTGCTTCGAAGCCGGAGCTTCTCAGCCATTTGGCACCTCCTTGACCATTCTGGTATAATACGTCAGGTACGTTGCTGCTCATATGCACACCTTCTTTCACGATCATTTTCTACATCTGTCTCTACTGTCTTCGTCTGCAACTAGACCCCTCCCTGTCATTTCATTGAGGGTATCTGAGCTGGTGTAGCTTGGATCCTTTGCTGTTTCCTACCTGCCTCCGAGTTCCATACTCCCAGCACTCACTTTTACTCTGATTCCCACCACCTATCAGGTTCTCTCACCTTTCATTTTCAGCTCCACCTTTGGAACTGTCAATAAGTCTACGCCTAGCCTTCTCGCAAGTTTATCCATTGCTAAGAACACTCTTTTTACCCAGACCATTGCCTTTGAGCCACTCATCATTGGCTTAAAGGCATGACATCTACCACTCAGCCAATGCAGCCACTGTTCAAGCGTGAACATACTGTCGCATATGGCGGTCTAATTACGCCGAACGAATCTATGTCCACCGCTGGTACAACCTTCCCAAAGCAGGAGTCTCCAGAGACATCTGACAGTATTGAAGGGCTATCCACGCTCCATAAATCCCATCACGGCCTTATGATCTCACAAGAACTGGACGAGGGTTATCAAACTCAAGTTCCTGATCGGAGGCTAAGATCGAACTCGCGTAAGAGACCCTCCATCTGCCTCAATATTATCATCACTTTCTTTCTAACCATACACAGCGTCACTACTGTCGACACAGATAAATTCTCGAACGCCACATCTTCCCGGGGTCAATATGGCATCGCAAGTCCCAGGAGCAAGTCTTCAAATAGTCGGTGAACAGGTCAATCTTTTGGTTGATGCTATCGAACAACTTAGAAAGCTTGGAATCAGAGAGATAGACACAGAGCTTCCCGAGCTTGTACTAATTGGTGACCAAAGTGCTGGGAAATCATCTCTCATGAGCGCCATAGCCGAAATCAACCTACCCAAAAATATGGGTATGTGCACGAGATGCCCGGCAAATATAAAAACATCGCCTGCCGATACTTGGAGCTGCACAGTATCCCTGCAGGAGTATTATCACTTTTCAAATGACGCTCGTCGAGTTCCTACTAAAGCAAACCTTTTTCCCCCTTGGAAGGAAAATGAGGAACAAGGTTTGGTCATCACACACTTCAAGACTGTCTCCGATAAGACCGAGTTAGAAGAGGTCTTGCGCTGGGCCCAGATTGCACTCCTTAACCCCTCTCAAGATTACCATGCGTTTATCCCAGGCAGTGGCACAATCGCACAAAATGGATTAAAGATGGGTCACAAACACGAAGCCGACTTTTCTCCTAATATTGTTGCCATTGAAATAGCGGGCCCTCGACTACCAGCGCTGTCGTTTTATGATTTGCCGGGTATTTTCCTAAGCGCTGCTACGGTTGAGGAGCAGTACCTTGTTAAAGTATTTGAAAATCTGGCCGAGAAGTATATCAAACGTGAAAATGCTTTGATTATCCTGGCCATAACTATGGCCAGCGATCCAGGATTGTCGAGGACAAAGGCTATTATAGATCACCATCGAGCTGGAAAACGCACAATTGGCGTGCTCACAAAACCTGACAGACTCCAGAAAGGGCAAATGCACCAGGACTTTGATGCGATTTTGAAGGGGACGGAGCGTCCTTTGGCAAGGGGTTATTTTGTCACGAAGCAACCCGGGCCGGACTTCGTCCCGCGTGGTGATTACCACGCTCAAGCTAGAGAAGAAGAAACAGCCTTCTTTGATTCGGACCCTCTTTGGTGCGGAGAATGGCACGCCTATCGCGACCGATGTGGTACGGCGGCCATCCAGACCTATCTATCTCAAGAATTTGCACGCTTAATTGCTCAGAGGTAAGTAATTTTGCCGCCTCTCCAGGCCGGTCTAACATTTTGTAGCATGCCAAGTATCGATGGAAAAATCCAGGCTGAGACACAGCTAGTCGATGCCAAACTTGCTAAGCTGCCTGAGTTACCAAATGATAACGTTCAGCATGTTGTGCGTCAATGTCTGCAAGGTTTCAGTGATGGAGTACGCCGTATCCTGGAAGGTGGCCCTGCGTCAAATGAGTTTTTGAGCGATTGGACTCAATTGTCCCTTGACTTTGCTGAAGCAATACAGCTCATGAAGCCAATGTTCACGGTCACCGATTCGTCTGATTCCATCCTACCAGATGTGATCAGCATTGATGATGAATCGGATGGTAGTAGCTCCAGAAATCTGTCGTCACCTCGGTCTCAATTTGCCAAACGTCCGATTGAAAATCCGTTCACTCCGCAGGCAAAGAGACAGAGTTTAGACCCTCATTCAAGGGGATATGCGAACCCAAACTATTCACGGCCTAAAAATGAAGATGAAAGCCCGACACAACTCCACCGCAGAAGCAACGGGAAAAGGATCACTCTTTTCCACCAATACCACAACGCTGGGAAAAGATTTATGACGATAGCAGAAGTGAAGTCAGTAATCTCAAAACACAGACGCCCAGGCCATCCTGGCATTGTTACCGATGCTGCTAGAGAGGAAATTTGCCTCACTAGCCTTTGGCCATGGAATGGGCCGCTTAAAACGCTGTCGGATGCGACGTTTCAAATGCTGAGATCGGCTGTTCTTAGAGTCATGGATCGCACAATTGGCCATTACAAACAAACAGATATGTTTCAACTTTCTAAACGAAAAATTCTGGAGTTTCTTGCGCAACATCAAGCGGATCAACGTCGTGCTCTTGATGCGATTTATGAGCTAGAAACTTACAAACTGTTCACTCTCAACGAACCTGCCTTCTTGAAATATCAGGAAGAAGAGCTTAAACTCCTTCAAGCTAAACGAAGAGAGAATCGCGTTCGCTGCTATATCCAGAGGCAGGCTTTTCTCTCTAAGAAGACACTCACTGATGCTTCAAAGCTCCAGCTAGAGAAGACGACCACGGATGATGAACTTGGTCTTGACCCGTTCCGACTTGAAATTGAAACTGCTGCTTATGTTCGAGGATACTATAAAACCGCTGGGTATCGCTTTGCCGATAATCTGTGTCAAAGTATTCTCGGCAACCTGCTTAAGACTATTCAAAAAGAAATACCGTTCCTTCTAGAGAACTATTTCCAACTTAATAATGGAGATAGTAAGTAATCTTTACAAGAGCTTCCATTATTGTGCTGACACCAACAGGTGAATCAAAGTGTCGGAACCTCATGGTTGAAGATCATGGCGAAGCTGAACAGCGTACGGCTCTCCAAGAGCAAAAGAATAAGCTAAACCGAGCTGCAGACCGACTGGCGAAATTAGTCCAAGAACTTCGAGTGTCGTCTAGAGACATGGATATTGATCCCCTCTACGTCGACGAGGAAGATGCGATGCATAGCGATGGCTCGCAGACCGGCGACTTTCCGACTCCTTCAATCACCGTGAGATCCTGAATTGTCTTGATCCCCAGTCCTGAGTCTATGATACCGTTCGTTTCGCAATCGATAAGAAATTTTCTCCCCTCTCAGTTTATGCATAGCAATCGGTTTTCATGCAACTTTCTTTCAAGTCTTCTGCAACATTTCAGTCCAAGTTCCTCGCAGTGTTGCATTGCTGCCATTTCTGTGCCATCCCTGCTGCCTTTGCTTCTGTCTTTTTGATTGACTTCTCCTGGAGCGTCGCTTGGGCCTTGAGGCGAATTCTCCTTTGCAGTATGCATGCTGTCTGTACATTGCAGTTCTGGGTGTTAATGGATGCAGGATATTACTCTGATGGGAATCGCAGGGAACTGTTAGCTTTGGTTTCTGGTTGGTGTACCATAGTTAACGGCGTCAGTTGGTAAATAAAATACCTCCCTCTAATGCCATTCAAGCATCTTCTTCAGGAGCACGCGAGATCCCATATTTTTCTCTTGTGTTCAGCTGTTGTGGTCTCGCGGGGTCACTGCGCCACGGTGAAATTCGTCCTGCACACGCGGCCGAGAAATCGCCACCAGACACAGCAGCGCCTTCTTGGAGGGCGACCAAACTTGACAAAAACTGCTGTCTGTCTGGTTGGCTGGGATCTTTGTCGAGTTTCTAAGGCCATTCTTACGTATCTGAGTGGGTTCTGGACTCCGTGTTCGGGTACAAATTCAAATAGAGCGGTTACGGCCATAGGCGCCAACTCAGCAACATGTGGAGCCATAAATCCAACGCAGCTCCTACAGTAGTCTTCGTATTTTTGATCCTCAAACAATGTGACACGATATCTCTAAACATCATTGATGTACATATTTGTACAAATTTTCTTTCCCGGTTATAAATACTCCGCTGCCGTCATGAGCACTGACCCGTAGCTTCGATAAGAACGCCTCGCCCCGTCCCGGCCTGATAATTTAATCTCCCACCTTCCTCCCGCCATCTCTCGGCCTGACAGCTGGACTGCACTGCAGTTATCAGCTGGTATAAGTATAGAAAGTGTACTTGTGCAAAATATTTACATATTACTGCAACACATATCTGGCTCTTTTTCTCGGGAGCCGTAGGACGTGTTCTCACCGCAATTCACGTCGAACGAAGCAGGTCTTCACCAACCAATATCCGCGAGAACGGCACCTGCAACGCAAACAACGAGCCATAATGAATGTCACGGAAACAGTAACGATTATCAATAAGTCCGGGAAGGTGATCAGCACCGTACGTTCCGCTCTTCTCCGTCTCAACCTTGCATAGAAATCTCCTTCCACTAACGAATCCCAGGGTAAACACCTAATCAACATCTTCAAGGATGCTAAGGATGCCTATAATGAGAAGAAGGCTGCTTTGCAGGCGGAGTATGAGACACGAGCTAGGAATAGAAACACGCAGAGGACATGGCTGGTCCGGGACGAGGCCAGATCCGAAGCATCCTCGAAACACTCGAAATCTTCTCGGCGAAGTCACAGACGCAGGAAGGACAGAGATGGGGAGAGATCATCGCGACCTCCGCTAACAGAGCACAATCTGTCCCGAATAGATGAAGGTTCTGTTATTTCTGAATCGAGGAGGAGCCGAAAATCTTCAAGTCGCCATGGCGATGGAGGCCCGAAAGAAGGGCGTGTGGAGTACCGAAGCCCATATATGGAGAATGCAGGCCCAAGTCAGGTCACCTTGGTACGACGACATACCGATTTTCCCACATCACTACCATTTGGCCCTACAGACGCCCAACTTACTCAGTCTACTCTCCCTCCATCTTACCACACCTACGAGCCACAACGCTCCAATTCAGTCCCTGACTTATACACCAAGGAGGAACACATCGATATGAATCTTGCTTACGGACCCATTCCTCACCATACCTCACTTGCGGATCCAGATGAGGTAAATCGAGAACAGGTCGAACTAAAGATGTCCAGAATTGACCAGCTCCTCATGGAAGCGCACTGCGTTCAACATTCAGCCTCCGCCATGATGTCCAATTTACAGGCCAACCCGGAAGCCATGGCTGCCGTAGCTCTGACACTGGCCGAGTTATCCAGCCTTCTTACCAAGATGTCGCCCAGCATCATCGCTTCCTTGAGAGCAGGAAGTCCTGCCGTCTTCGCACTGCTTGCCAGCCCGCAATTCCTCATAGCAGGCGGCCTCGCTCTGGGCGTGACAGTCGTCATGTTTGGGGGGTATAAAATCATCAAAAGAATTCAGGCGGATGTCGAAGCCAAACGAGTATCCAATCGTTTAGAAGAACCCCTCGTTTTCGGGCCCCGTATCTTAGGGCCTCAGGAGCTTGACTTCAATCAGGATATAGAGTTAACCTCCATAGATACTTGGCGCCGAGGCATTGCGGACGCAGAGGCGTCGAGTACTGGCACGAGCGTGGACGGAGAGTTTATTACCCCAGCAGCGGCAAAGCAAAATGAGGAACGGAATCGTGACAAGCCTCGAGATGGCAGAGCAACAGAGGTGGAGACTGTTGTCTCGGGACGTAGTCGCAGGACCGTCAGGAGGGTCAGCAGTGAGTCCACCATTAGACCGAAGCGTGACCCCGCCCAAGGGAGTTCGGCCAGTAAAGCCCCTACCTCAGAGGCAGGGACGAACAAGAAGAACGAGAAAAGTAAGAGAAAGGAGACATCGGTGATTGGGTCGAAAGAGCAAAAGTCAAAGAAGAGTTCAAGCACGAATGGTCTGATAGTCCTCTTCAAAAAAGGGAAGAAAGTAAAGGATGGGAAGGAAAGTGTGCTGAGTCTTAGACCCAAGACCATTGAGATTTAGATGTTAGTGATCAATCAAGAGGCATTGTGGAAGAAGATATGAAAACGTACAAGAGGCGTGGTACAATCCTAAGAATCGACGCAGAAGACGGATATTTCGGTGGGAAAGAGTAAGTATATCAATCAGTAGAGGTAGCGGGTACTACGTTACTTATATATACCTAGTGACCTGGTTTCAGAAACAACTATGACCAAAGCCCTAACATCCTCGATAATACCTATCCAGGATCGGTAAATAAATCTTACTGGATTAATCAGAGTATTTGTGCTTACCTCCTCCTTGAGATCCAGTTTAAATTGGAGGGTGTGCTGACTAACTTGTATTCCATCTTGGTAGCGACCTTAAACCCGAACCTGGCAGGGACTCGTCTCCGTGGGGGCCTACTTAATTTCTTACTGAGAACGGCTTTTGTCGCTCACCTATCTATAACTTGCACTGCTCCGGGCTTACCTGAACGTTGCCAACTTTGGCCATCTCATTCCATGACTTGAATATGCCTTCGTCCCTGTCGTTAGAAGGGCCAGGCTCAGCCGTAGACGAGGTCACACCACTGCTCGCGGCATCAAACGCTGTAAAACCTAACACTGGAATAGAAGAAGCAAAAGCTCCGGTCCCACGAGATTCTCAGCTTGATGATGCCGAGGATGATACCCCACTGCCGAAATCACAGATTTTTCTTCTCTGCTATGCTAGATTGGTCGAGCCGATCGCCTTCTTTACCATCTTTCCGTTTATTAATAAGATGATCTGGGAAACTGGAAACTTGAAAGAGGAGGACGTGGGGTTTTATTCGGGCCTGATTGTAAATTATTCCTCCTAAAACACGAAATTTAATTAAGACAAACCAAACAGACTGACAAATCTATAGGAATCGCTGTTTTCCTTTACCCAGCTGCTTCTCATGATCCACTGGGGAAAGGCCTCCGATCATCTAGGGCGAAAACCCGTGCTTGTCTTCTCGCTGTTCGGGGTCTCCATTGCCACGACATTGTTTGGGTTTAGTAAAACCGTGTGGCAGATGATCTTCTTCAGATGTCTGGGAGGCATTTTCTCCGGATCTGTCGTGTAAGAAAGCTTTTGAAACTACCGACGGAAAATGACTTACTTGTGTCAACAGCACGATACGCACCATGATCTCAGAGAACTCTACCAAACGGACGCAGGCGCGAGCCTTCAGCTACTTTTCCTTTGCGAGTAATGTCGGCCTCTTTCTGGGGCCGTTCATTGGTACGCACCCACCCTAGATTTTCAAGGTTTGATGCTCACGTTGAAAGGTGGTCTATCAAATCCTGCAGATCAGTATCCTACTGTATTCGGCAATATTCAATTATTTAAGATCTTTCCTTACGCCCTGCCAACAATCGCCACAGGCGTAATTAGTACAAGTGCGGCAATCCTTACTCTGCTGTTTGTTAAAGAAGTAACGCCGTCTTCGTCTATGCATCTCTTCAATTTACTAAATGAGAACTAGACTTTGACCCCAGAACTGAGAGCCAAAAACGCAGAATATGACCAAGGGCCAATGTCAATATGGGATCTCCTTAAATTCCCTGGTGTGGCCAAAGTCATCTACCTCTATGGCCATGTCATGGTTCTTGCCTTTGGTTACACTGCTGGTAAGAACTATTCACTCTCCGACCTAGCTCTACTGACATGGAACATAGTCATACCCGTCTTCTGGTTCACACACGTACAGTTAGGAGGCTACGGCTTCTCACCGTTTCAAATTTCCATGCTCATGGGCGCAACTGGCCTGTCTCAGGCGCTCTGGACTCTGCTTGCCTTCCCTCCTTTGCAAAAGAGATTTGGAACTGGGGGTGTCTTACGGGCCTGTGCGATTCTCTGGCCCATATTCTTTATGATGTCGCCATTGAGCAACTTCTTTCTCAGACGAAATTTGACTGCTCTATTCTGGATATTTGGCCCCGTGGCAACCGTGATTGGGACTGGAATTGCTATAGCGTTCAGTAAGTCCGAGGTGTGTCTATATCGCTCGAGGAGCGTTCACTAATTCAATCCCCTCCAGCTGCAATACAATTAGCTCTAAATGATATCGCACCTTCGCAATCCACCTTGGGTACGTTGAATGGGCTTGCTCTCTCGGTTATCGCTGCTTTGAGATCCATAAGCCCAGCACTGTTTACAAGCATTTTTGCAATCGGAATCAAGTCACAAATCTTCTGGGGCTATCTTGTTTGGATTATCTTGATTGGCACCGCAATTATCCTGACATTTACGATGAGAGGTCTACCTGAGAAAGCGGAGGGTAAGATTCGTTATGAACCTGTTGACGAAGAGAATACGGCACGAAGTACTTAACGGCCTATATCGTAGGAGTACTACATTCTTGGATACTATAGATATGTTGCAATACATAAAGTTAAGAGGGGACTAGAGATATAGAACCTATCTATATTGAATCCAGGTCTGGGGCCTGCGCGGGTCATTTGCACATATCGTAAACTAGATTCTCTAGTCTTTAATTGCTCAAACGACACCTAATCCACTCTTAATCTTTCCATTTCAAATCTATCGCCATATTACTCGCTGCCTTACTCACTCTCCTCCACTTCCACTTCCCTTATTCGACATACTGATTCAATAACCTTCGGGGCGCAGTGAACATCTCTCCATTGTCCGCAACATATTAAGTCAAAACCGACTCCCATCACAAACTAATCTCACGAGCACGGCCTGGAATAAGGACCGCGCAGAGTGGCATTAGATCGTTCTGTGCCCATATTCGGCTGCATCATACAACTGGACGCATGATATAGTATGAGGTTCCCTCTCTATATATAACGCTTCATAGCTTTTGATATCAATCTTCCGACCCTGAAGCTCATTCAAACGCCAATAGTCCTTACATTAGCCTCTCTATACTAATATGACTTCGCACGAAATATCGAAATTTCATCCCAAATTCGAACGAGATCTTGCAACATTAGCCCAGGTTTCTTGCATTCCATGAGCTACAGACTCCTTGTTGACGCTCGAACTTGAAGCAGCCTTCACAAATCTTGGTTGAGGTGGCGGTTCCTCAAGTCTTCTTGAAAAGGGCAGTTTTATGGTTCGCAGAGTATTCGGCGACACACTCCCCGATTCAAATGACCCAGTCGAGCTGAATGAGTCGTTAGTATTCGTTGATGTCTGTGTGAATGTAGAAGAGATAGAACTGGTAAGTGTGCTAGAATTGCTGTCTGGTTCGCGAGCGCTGTCTGGCCGACTCGGCGTTGTGTTGTTGGTTAGCCAACTCATGCGTCGAGGTGCTTTCGGTGTTGCTGTGTTCACTCGAATTGCCGTTGCCTGGCTACCATTGCCGTAGTTGTTCGAATTCGCAAGACCGGATTCTCGTGGATGTGCATGCATGGCGCCTTGGCCGCGTCCTCTTCCTCTGTTCTGAGAGCGGTGGTGCCAGTGCTTGCTTTCAAGTATCCTCAGTCTCTCTTCCAATTCCTCCCTTACTCTGACCTCCTGGTCATATTTCTTCTGGAGAGAGTTGTATTTCTCCTGGTAAGGTGCGTATTCCTCCTGGAGAGAGTTGTATTTCCCCTCTAAAGTTTTCCGCCGCTCTGATAGATACTTCCGCTCATTTTCAATCCTAGTCTCAAATGTATCATTTATCGTCTTGAGGGAGAGAATGCTTTCTTGCATTCCCACGACTGTCGCCTTCAACTCGTCATTCTCTTGAATCAGCGCCTTGTTTTGACGCTGTGCGGTGCACAGCTTCTCATCTAAACGTTGTTAGTGGAGATCTTATTATTCATGGGGATGCTCACTAATTATTTTAGTGATAGCTGAACTGGGCTTATGACAGCATTCTAGGTGATATATTTGATCCAAGCCTCCGTGCTCTGTCAGCATGTCGTTCACTTCGGTAGCCGACGGTCTCTTCTCCGGATTACTATCCAGCATTCTCTCAATAAGATCAATTATATGTTTCGAGCCGAAACTCGCTGCATCCTGATGCTGGAATCCTGCCTCAATGCCTCGCGCTCTTAGCCTCTCGAGGAAGTTAGGCAGCATTTCATATATCTTCTTCCAGTCATTACCTTTCATCGTTTCATCATACTTCTCCAACATCTCTCCGTAGAGTACCGTCATGATCTTGAGGAAGATACACCCCAGAGACCATATATCAGCTAGTGATCTATGATGATCAAGCCCGTCGTCGACTTCGGGAGCCATCCAATAAGGGGTGCCATATCTCCCACTAGTGATGCTATTTTCTGAATCTCTAACATCTCGCGCTGCCCCAAAATCTGCTAAATAAATTTGCCCAGCGCTGAGCAAGATATTTTGTGGTTTCAAGTCACCATGCCGGATATCCTGCTTGTGAACAAACGCTAGCGCCTCTGTCATGCAACCGAGAATTTGCTGCAGATATCCTGCCGCAGTCGTGGTTCTGGGATTCTCTGACATCTGAGTCGGGGTACGTAGGACCACGAGATCCTTAATCGATCCAATTGACTTCAGCTCTAGAGATTCAAGTCGCTTAACGGCATCGTCCTGGTCCGCCACATTATCCAGTTGATGATCGTCAATGTCCTTGAGGAATCGGTTTAAGTCACACACAGCCGCTGGGTATAATAAAAAGTATAGATGGTTTCTTTTAAAGGTGTATGTTCCCACTAATTTCAGGATGTGCCGATGCACCAATCTCTCCATTGCCTTCGCTTCTTCGCGAAGATTCTCGAGCGTCCGTCCTATGCCAGGCTTCGCTGAAACACTGTAGGGCAGTTAGCATCCTGTATATAGGAGGAGCAGTTCAGCTTCGTACTGTTTCCGGGCTAAAGTCACAGCTTTGTAACTAACCCGTTCCACTGCACCGCCAGACCCAGAGCCCAGATCCTTATCCAGTATGCGCACAGTCCTGTGCCCGCTCCAGTTCGTTACGTGCTTTCCCTCACCAGACCAATGTCCTTCCAATTGCTCCCATCTTGCAATATGCTGCTCATCCGATAAATGGTAGCTGACAGTGCTCCAGTTGTTCTCGCCAGGGCCAGCGTCGCCCATTCTGGGTTGGATGCTCTCTGAGGGCCTGCACAAGAATCGTAGTGCAATATACGAGATAGCTTGTCAACCTTGGACTAGACTGGTAGAATGTTTCTTATTGTTCTAGAGGACTGAACACAAGAAAGATTTAACATTCTCGAAGGCACCGCCCCAGAGAGGCTGACAAAAAGTAGTCGCGTGGGGAGGAGGCGCAGCCCTTTACCCCGCAGCCCTACATACTCGGGCGGGCGCCATGCATGAAGACTTTCAGCTGGATTACCAATAGATCCCAGAAGAAGACATCTAACCAATTGTGCGATGGAAAGCTGTCGGCTGAATATAATCTCACTTTGATCGAGGAGGCATATTAGATAGGCCTCTATTGCTTTCGTGATATCGCATCTCTATGATATCACTTACCCCCTCGGGCCGCTGGAACGGGCCGTGGTCCCTGAAGCTTAATTAGTTTACACTTCTCGACTGTTATAAAGTGATTACGGATTTCTGAGGCGGTGGTGAGGACACTAGAAAATTGGAAGAGGAATATTCGTTACATGTAGGCGCATATTTATCCTATCTCTTCATTCAAGGACCATCCAAATCAAGATATAGACATGAGGCGAGCTAAAGGATAAGAGACTCTCCAATCATCATTACTTATATTAAGAAACTTAGAAAAATATAGCGGCTCCCACATCACCCTGTCCCAAATTACCGAGATCCCAGTTGTTTTCCACTGTTGACAGCATGCTGTAATGGGTATACTCTGTTCCATCAGTGGTGCCGTGGGATGAAGTGGGAACAGCGTCGCCGAGCAAGACGGAGAACACATCATTGTTCGAGATGTATGATTCAGTCTCATCAAACGCTAGAAAAAAGTGTAAGCTTAGGTCAACAGGATCCAGAATATTAGATGAAAGGCACTCACTAAGAAGAACAAGAGTGTTGCCCAAGAAGTTAGAGTTGGATAGAAGCGGCTGCAAGAAGCTCTTGGACCACGCTCCAGCCGTCGTAACAGATGTATCATGGCCATCATTGGCTAATCACAGGTTAGCACCCAATTTCTTGAACATCAATAAGACTGACTCATGTTAGGGGTGATGAACATCCACTGTGGGAGGGCGTTGGCAGCCAAATCGCTTTCGAACAAAGTGAAGTTCTTGATCTTGTCCAAACGGCTGGGATCAGTGTTAATTGAGTCGTAACTTATAAGTGGGCTGCAAGATCCAGGTTAACCACGCTCGACTTCTTTCGGCTTCTCACACCGCAAATAAAAAAACATACTTGTGCTTGCGGACATAATCATTCGCACCAGTCTTCGGGTTATTGTAATTTCCGGTATATCCAGAACTGGGCATATCCTGTTCATACTCAGCCCAGCTTATCCCTTTAGCCTCGAGCAGATCGACAATGGTTTGCACAGAAGCATCGATTGTTCCAGCATTGTCCGAGGTGAATCCATGCGTGCTCCCTCCCGCGGACGCGATATAGTTTGGCTGACTAGGATGTGTGATGGCTCTATAGTTGGTAAGTGTGATTCCTTGGCTCGCAATCCATTTCAAGTTTGCTATTCTTATATTAATCTTTTCTTACTACTTAAAAGAGGAAGAGGAACACACGGTCAGCAGCCGCCTTGCTATAGTCAGTGTTCTCCAACCATATACTGACAAAGCGGTCAAATGTCTTTCCCTTGACGATAGAGGAAGCCCTCGATGTTAGAGAAGGGTCTCGAGGGTAGGCATTGGCTGTACCAGCAAGGGCAACAGCGATAGCAGTAACGGTCTGGAGATACATCTTGTGAAGAGGAAGATTGTTTGACTAGAAGAAAGACATCCAAAAAATAGTTTCATGGGGGAAGCCCAATACTTTTATACTTCTGGCTAATGTAGAAAGAAGGAAGTAGGGGTCGCATTAAGGTAGGTAGATATGTATGCCTCGATAAAAGCATTACTCCGGACCAAAATGAGCAGGTCCTTGAGGTCGATTCCATCCACTCACGCACGGTTGTCAGATACCGTGGCCCATGAACAGGGAAGCCTGTCGATCAAGTGCCGATTTTAGGTGGGGTATTGTTAATACGCCGTCTTTTACTCGTCGGCGGAGGGTCGAAGTTTGGAAGGTCGACATAAATTAACATCGCGCTTCCGGGCCACTGTAGAGATCAGCTACACTTCCCAGAACAGCTATCGAGCAGAACAACTTAATCTCTCCTTCCACAAAGGCAGCAGAGCAGATGTTTACCAGAGCCAAATTGGTCGGGCAGAGGTCGGATTAGTAAACAAGCATATGGTACTTTGGTACAGATAGAGCCAGATCTATCAAGAAAGGCCTGGAAGCATCTACCCCATGGCCAATTCTAATCATGTATCGATTTCATCAATGAGATTCGTAGGTCATCGCCGCGCTCAGCCTCTACCTGTCTGCGTGGACGGCAGATATGGATCGTTTGGGCATGGATGGGATTGACGCGACGTACGGCGCACGTCCGTCCCATATCTATGAGTCCAGATTTAGAGCTCAGCAAGGAATCCTATGGCCCAGTATAAACACGGGAAGCTTCTGGAAGCATACTTGATTCTTTTAGCTTTAGCCAGGTCCAGATCTCCATGTTCCATTTATACAAAACCTGATAGGTGCTTCTCGACATCAACTTTGCCCGTCACCGCTCAGTACTCCCACACCCATCCTGCGAGCCAAGCGGCCACAAGAATGCTGCACAGTGGGACGGAGAAGGCTCTGAAAAGAGTTTGGCTGGAACCTCTTCTCCAATGTCCAGTGCCGGGAATGTCACTGCTGTGATCGGCGTCTCGATGTCCAAATGCGGATTTCACATCTCCAAGCAGCTGACGGTCAGCCTCGCAGCCTCACGGATCCCCAGCCTCACAGAACTCAGGGGCGGCAACGTGCCGTCGGAATGCGGCAGACTCTTTCAACACCGCGTCTGATCCACCGACCATAGCTAATGGACAGGTAACTTATCATACCTCCCATCCACAGAAGCTCCTCCGGCTCCATATCCATCCATCGCAACAATGACGGACGAGCATACCCCCCTTCTGCACGCCGACCCTCATGAAGGCGAGAGTGACAACCTCAGGAAGTTCCGCCAAGCTATAGGGATCAATGTTGTCCTTGAAGAAAACGGCGACCTTGAGTCCGCTCGACTCGGCGCACGGGGTCTCTACAAGGAGATCATCGCCAACCAGCGACGACGAAGTCGAGCATATTACCTTACCGATGCCGTCATGTACATCTCCCTAGGCGCCCAGATCGTCATCGGCGCTGCGCTCACCGCGCTCGGTCCACTAGCCAAACTACACCCCACTGCGATCACCCTCCTCGGTATCACGAATACCAGCATAGCAGGCATTCTAGCATTGCTGAAGGGTCAGGGCTTGCCGGATCGGCTTCGCAAGGACCAGTTCGAGATGCGCAAGGTGCAGGATTACATCGAGGAGACGGAGGCGAGGCTGGTCCTGGCCGGGGACACCTTGACGCTCGAGGAGGTGGATGATGCCGTCCAGAAGGTCTTCTTGAAGTTCAATGCCGCGAGGGATACAGCTGAGATGAACCGGCCGGACAGCTATGGGCATCAGCCTGAGGGTGAGCTGCAGACGAGGCCCAGTTTCCCGAAGCAAGTGGACCTAATCTCGAGTGAGCCTACGGAGAATGGCAATGGGAAAGGGAAGGAAGTTGACAAGTAAGGGACGGGCTTGATGTTGATCTTTTTTTTTCTCTGCTGCGAAACTTGTCTTTCCTTCTAGCTTCCGATTCCCGCCGGGATGTTTTCATCGCAGGCATTCAGCCGTGTTGTGCTACCCCAGAACGTTCTTTTCTCATCTGATAGATATTAATATAATACCCCAGCTCGCGAGCATCGACTGAAAGACCCCCAAAGACCACAGTTTCATAGCTTCGGCTCCAGAAAGTCCTAGGGTACCCGGGCCATCCCGTGGGTGGAATAGGCAATTATGTGCGTAGATATCTGAGCATATAAGACATTTTACAGTTCAGAGAAATTAATTACTACACTTCCATACGAGATCCCAAAGGCTCAAAATACCAACGAACTCTAAAGTACGAGATATAAACCCTTAACCGATGTTGAAGTCGACTTCTGAGTTTGAACCATTTTAGATACAGAAAGAGAAGTACAGGGAGCGGAAAGGAGGTTGGTAGAGCGCGGCTCGGGGAGGGGGGGGAAGGTGGATGGGGCTGGATTGACCATTTTCGCCGCAACGACATTACAAAAGACGAGATACAGTAGGGACCTGTTACCATGCGAATGCTTTTGCAGGCATGCGAATGCTTTTGCAGGCATGCGAATGGATAACCCCGTATGAAGTAATCATAGACGACGCGACGCGGGCGGCAGAAACGTAGTGTTAGGACAAAACCTCGGCTAGGTTAAGATCATCCGGTGATAACAACACCTAAATCATCTCTCTGACAAGGAAGAAAGGTACCTCCACCGAACAGACCAATACTAATATCAGATGCCTACAAAGCGCAGCCATTCTGCTCCACGCTTTGCCTACTCAATCGATTGCATACTTCGACTCTTCCTGCTCGAGACCATTCAGTAGGGACGTGGAGTATTGGGAAAAGGAGGTAACACAACGAGGTGGGCCGTCAGCGGCAACCCATTCCGGAATGCTCTGCGGAAGGGTGTTTCCCCGAGTGCCAGCACGCACATCTCATTTTCCCAGTGGATCTTACGTACGCCATTACCACCACTCGTGACGTTGAATTTGGTGATTGACCAGCGCCAAGTTCGGCAGATGAGAGAGAATGCTATCCGGACCACCTACAAAAACTGCGCCTTCGAGACCACACCCAAGTGCGATGGATCAGGATCGCCAGTGTCCAGGGGCATCTGGGGCCGTCATTGGGACCTGTCAGACCCTTGACGCTATCCAGATCAGCCCTAGATGGCGGGGTTTGCCCACCTTTCCAGCGTCTCTCGGTCTCGGCCTCGGAGGCTTCGCCAGGCTCTTGTCCGGCGACATAGCGTTGGATATGCTATCTCCTGTCCTTCTCGCTGTTGTCAAATTGAAAATCTCATCCGAGGGCATCTGCCGAAGTCCATGACGCCTGCGTAACCGCGGCCCTAATGCCGTACAAATGCAGGCTTGGCTCTGCTGGCATGCCTTTGGATCCGGCAGCTCCCTGTTACTTTCCAAGCGAGTTGCAGAATAGATCTGGCTTCTCGTATGGTAGTAGGAAGGAAATATTCCATGCAGCGAGAAGGCGCTAGGCTCCTTCCTTGTCCGTGCGGCGGATACGTTGATCAATATGTATTCTCCCCTTCTCTCTTGAATTTGTCTCAAGTCTTAAAGTCTTCTTTACATATTCCGTCTATGCTGGCGTGGGTTAGCTGTCAACTAGTCGTCGTCGGCTGGATACCACTGCCGGAAGGACACGATTCAAACAATCTTCATAGTACAACCGTGTTACTGTCTTCTTTTGTGACTATATTCCCCTAATAATGGCAGGGGAATCTTTTACTGACGTTCTTATTCGTCACTGGCCAACTGCTTTGCTCGTCATCTTTGTCTCCTATCTGCTCAAGAATCGATTTAACCGAGGATTAAACAAATACCCTGGACCTCTCTTCGCGTCCTTGACAGACTGGTGGAGATTTTGGGATGTTTACAGACGTAGACCAGAAGTCACACATATCAAACTACATGCTAAGCATGGAGATGTGGTGCGGTTGGGGCCGAATGCCCTTTCTTTCGCTAACCCAAAGGCTTTGAAGACTATTTATGGACTTAATAAAGGCTTCATCAAGGTACTGGCGCGCTATTTCTAGGTGTGAAAGATGCTTAATGCCAATCATGTTTACAGTCCGAATTCTATCCTGTACAACAATCCGTGGCCAAGGGACAAAGGCTGCCCAGTCTATTCAGCACGACTTCAGAGCGATCTCACTCCCAATTACGACGATGTGTCAACTCTGCTTTCTCTATGTCGACCTTAATTCAGTATGAGCCGTTTGTTGATTCTACTACAGAACTCTTCCTGTCGCAGACCGAAAAAATTTACGCAGATTCTGGGCACGGCTGTAACTTTTCTCGCTGGCTACAGTTTTATGCCTTTGATGTTATCGGAGAGATAACCTATAGCAAGAGACACGGATTTCTGGAAGAAAATAGAGACATCGACGGGATAATAGATTATATTGCTGGCCTGTTCGACTATGTTGGCCCGGTACTACTTCCATTCTGCTGATCTTTTACGGTAGAAGTATGGCGGATTTACTGACACTCTAAAGATTGGACAAATACCAATACTCGATCTACTATTCCTCAAAAATCCACTGTATCTACTCGCATCAACGTATGGACTCATTGACGCAACCTTCCCTGTGGCACGCTTTGCCCAAGACCGCATGCGCGAGCGCTTACGAAAGGATCCCTCTTCCACAGAAACCACTGCCTCATTCCCACCTACGCAGCCTGACCTCCTGTCCAAATTCATCCAAGCCAAGACTAACCACCCGGAGTTCATGACCGACACTCTCGTCACGACCATGGCTGTTAGCATGGCATTTGCGGGCAGCGAAACGACCGCCATAAGCCTTTCTGCCGTATTTTACTACTTATTAAAGAATCCAAGGTGCATGCAAATTCTCCTGAACGAATTGGACACGAATGCGAGAAACGGTCATTTCAAAGATAACAAGTATGGAGTGGTGACATATGCAGAGAGTCAGGGTTTACCTTATCTAGATGCTTGCGTTAAGGAGTCCTTCCGCCTGCATCCGGCGGCCGGCCTTCCCCTCGAACGCGTCGTGCCACCACAAGGTGCAGATATCGCGGGGGAGTTTGTAAAAGGAGGCACGATAGTCGGTTGCTCAGCGTGGGTCATCCATCGCCGGAAGGAAATTTTTGGCGAGGATGTTGAGGTCTTCCGCCCGGAGCGTTGGCTTGTGGGACAGGGCAAATATGTTGAGGATGACAAGGAGCGAGAGATGGAGGAAAAGCGCATTAAAGAGATGGTAGGCGTCATGCTGCATTTTGGGATGGGGTCTCGGACGTGCATCGGAAAGAATATCAGCCTGCTGGAGATTTATAAGTTGGTTCCGACTTTCTTGAGGCGTTTTGAGGTATGTGTTAAATTTCTAGAGCTTAAAATTCCAACTCACAAAGGCTAACATGGAGACAGGTCCAACTTGAATCCCCCGATCTTGAGTGGAAACTCCATAATGCGTGGTTCATCAGACAACTGGGTTTCAGAACGACGTTCCAGAAGCGAGATCTCGTCCAGCCCATATCTAAGCAGCTTTCCTGACAGAGGGCGGTCGGGCTGACGAACCTAGAGATATAGATATACCCAGTGGTTTAGCTTTGTGAATTTATCGGTATAAGTATCTAGGGTTGCGGGTGCGGTGCCTTTGAATTACTATCGTTCAGAATGTCTAACAACCAAGGCTTTTGAAGAACGCTCTTTATGAAGGTAATAACATTTTGTCTCAGCATAACCTTCACTGCTTTAGTCTATTAAAATTGCCAGACGCAAGTACGACTCTGGCATTCTGGTTGCGATAAATGCTGACCTCGACATGGACATGGTTACCTTTATTGCTAAACAGTATTCTCAATAATTGTTCCCTATCCCGATTATATTGATTGATTACTTGTATGCTGGATTATAATCAGTTTTGACCAGTAGACTCTAAGTGTGAGGGAATACCTGCTATTACCAGAGATAGCGGAATAAAAAAGAATTTTGCGACAGTTGTGAGATAACCCTTAGAATCACATAACGGAGTTGAATAGGTAAGTTTATAATGCTACATATTATACAGAGGTGAGATTTCAACTTTGTCTAAGGTATGGGCGTTTCTTCGCCATGCAGCATTGTAAGCTCTGGCCTAATTGCCTCAGCATATGTAACACCGTGGCTCCGGCCAACAGAGCCTGTATTCTCCCATGGCGGTGCTTTTGCCGAGCCGTCATGATTGAGTTCCAAGTCCAATTCTTCGAGGTAGACCTGGTGTCGTTGCCGATCTTGCTGAACTCATCCGACTCTGCAGCAATTTAAGAGTCCTCTTTGGCACCCACGTCCTATTCCCAAGGACTAAGACACCGGTCAAGAGCGCCAGGCTCCCGGCTTGGTGTGCAGCAGCCAATGGAGTCGGAACAAGATAAATGAGTGTGCTAATACCCAGTAGAACTTGGAGGAATGCTAAATGTACAACGCCAACCATGCCTTTTCTGCATGCTGTAGGCAACGCCGCTTTGACTTTTAGATTAAATCGTGAATAGGCCCAAAGGCTCAAAATAGCAGTGAAAGTGGTCGTAGCTAGGATCCTATGATCAAGCTGGACGGTAGACGGATTCTCTAGCATATTTCTCCACCAGATATCTGATCCATCTTCTATCCTTGAGTAGAATTTGGAGAAGAGCTCGGAATATGGAGGAGTAAAGCCCACGCCCATTCGTGGAAATTGATTGTAAATCAAGCCTGCATCAAGTCCGGCAACTAGACCGCCTGACATAGCAGTTGCGAAAACAAGAATTGCAAGGCCGGCCACGGATTTCCTAAATACCGAGAAGGTTGGAGAAGATAGGCGTAGAAGATGCCCATGACCTTTTGCTGGAGAAGACAAGAGTTTAGCATCGCGAAGGATGGAGAGCCCATTCCACAGCATAGCTAGGTAGCAGATGAATGCTGTTCCGAGATGAGCAGTTAACCGGTACTGGCTTACTCTGGGATGAGACCCGGGAGCAAAAAGGTCATCTTTTAGTCCAGACTTCACCATCCACCAACCTAGAACTCCTTGGAATCCAATCAATCCCGATATGCCTAGTAATCGTAACGACATATGCGCTGATACTTTCCGCCTGGCAACGAAGACCACTGCAGGGATGACAAACGTAAGTCCCACGATTCTGCCCCACAAACGATGGCCCCATTCCATATAATAGATCTTCTTAAACTCCTCGAGCGTCATGTGAGGATTCAACTGCTTAAATTCAGGGGAGAGTCGGTATTTATCGAATTCGGATTGCCAATCATCTGCTGAAAGGGGCGGGAGAGATCCGGTGACGGGTTTCCACTCTGTGATACTCAAACTATGCAAAATTAGCTTCAATTCTTAGAAGAGATCGTTTCAAAAGGTACCCAGATTCAGTCAGCCTCGTGAGGCCGCCAAAAATCACAATTCCAAAAACGCTGGCAGCACTTCCCAATAACCAATATGCTACCGATTTAGAGCTGGTTTCAGGAAAGAAGCCTTTAGTAGAGCCTGCAATCTGCGAATGTCCGACTTTTGGAGCTGCTATTGTCTGACTGAGTGACGCCAATGGAGAAGATCTCCCTGCTGCATTGTCAAGACTAGCGGCGATACTACTAAATCGAGCTCCTCTTTGGAACCTCGACTTCCCAAGAAACGGGGTCCTGCCAATTGCCGAACGGGACTGCTTCATGCATTGACGACATATAAAAAGATCTCGAGACAGCCGAGGGGCTGCCTGGCGAAGGCCGTGAAAGATTGAAGCCATGTCAGGACATAACTTTTCCTGATAGTCTTTGTCTTGGAGCAATCGGATATGGCAGCACGACTGGACTACAGTAGTCAGTTATATAATCAATCATGTGATATTTGCGGCATCGGAAAAAGAATGTACCGAAGGCAACGCAATCATGGACAGGAAGGGGATAAAGGGGACCTGAGGAGTTGCAAGATCCGAATAGGTTTGTCCTTCTGAACGCAATCCTCTGCCTATGGGAATGTTACGTCGCTGAGACCTTAAACCAATGTTTTCTGCAAAGGATACTGAGAATCCAAATTCTTTTCGGCCTGCTATCCAGTATCTCCTTGCGACTGGCAGACCGCAATCCCTATTCCCTCGCTCGAAGTACCGAAAGGCTAGCTTTACAGACAGCATTGATTCGGACGGCGAAGACGCTCGTTCAAAGATGTCTTTCACAAATTCCAGTCCTTCACCTGACCCCCGAAATAATGCTATCCCCCTAATAAATCTCTCGCGAACTCCTTCCCCCTTTCCGCCGCGACATCGCCCCAGTTCGAATACGGGCTCGGAAACAGAGGAAGAAGATGACTGGGGAGATCAGTATTCCCTCCAAAGGCCTTTTTTGTCTCAGGGTGGCACGAAACTCACGGGTTGGGCAAGAATTGTTCACGGCGGCGGATTTGGCCAGTGGCTCTTTACGACCAACAGAGGATGGCAATTGTACATCGGGGTTCTGGTGTTTTGGCTGGGAGGATGCCAGATAGGACTTACAATCATGAACCGGATTATTCTTTGGAGTGGGTACCTGAAGGAAAATTACACGCAACATACAAAGCTGATGGTGTTGATAGCCGGGGTGTACAAGTTTCCCTACCCTCTGACGACGACGCTGTTTGAGATGATTATTACACATTTTTTTGTCCTCCTCTCGGCATATATCACTCGGTGGGTTGGTCCCTGGTTGACTAACGCCGGCGTCGCTGGGATGATTGCCCCATCTGGCGCCTTGCTATCGTCGATAAGTCCAGGATTTCGAGGGAGAGAGCCAGGCACGCCAAGAAAATGGCCGCTACAGACCAAATTTAGTGGCATCGCAGGTGGGGGTTTCTTTGAATTCGAATGGTCGGTAGCAAAGCAAGTCTTGCCGGCAGCCATTATCTTTGTGGCCAAGGTCACACTGAGCAACTTGTCCTTTGCCTATGCCCAAATGCCTATATACGTCTTGGCCCGAATTGGGATCATTCCTATCTCCTTGGCTCTCACGGCTGTTCTGTCTCAGCAGTCACATTCCGTGTCTACCATCTCTTCAGCATTAACTGCGACCCTCACCCTTCTCGTGGCCATCTCGGCACCAAACATCCGCGCTCCTTGGGAAGCAATTATGACGGGCGTGTTCTCTTCATTCTTCGTCGCGCTCTACCCTGTGCAACTGCAGCGGACTTATAGGGTTCTCCTCTCATCACTCGTGCCGCAGGGCGACAATCTAATCAACAATCCCTACGTTAACGCAAACTTACCTCCGGACCATTCGGGTACAAAAGAGGAATCACGCGCCTACTGGCGCCTACTACACTACACTTCTGTCCTCTCTATAATGATATTCCTGCCCTTACCATTCCTAACGGGCGAGATTACATACATTTCTCGAAACTGCTATATCCTCGACGTATTCTTCCACTGGCTGATGGTGTTGTGCGGTGGTTGCGGGAGTTGGGCAGTCTTCTGGGCGACTATGGCGCTCACTAGAGCCACAAGTCCGCTTACAACGACCTTCTTGTTCATCCCGCGTGCGGCATTCCTTTTGCCGATTATGGCGGGTTTCAAGATGTCACCACACAGTTGGATTGGTATTGGTATGTGCTGGGCTAGTTGTGCTTGGTTCATGGCGAGCAAGATAAGGGAGGGTAGAATGTTTGGCGGCTTGAGATGACCTTTTGGATCAGTTATGTATGAGTGATATGTTCAATGCCGTTGTACAAATAGTGGATGCTCTGTTTAAAATAAGGCGAAAAGGTTGCTCGAGAGCCAACCTTGGAAGACGGAGATTTCAAGGTTATAGTTTGTTTTAGAGGGAGGGCAATTCTGGTCTAGGAGTTAGGATATTGCATAATACCACGGGCCCAAGAAATCGGAGAATATGGGAACATCCATTAACTAAACTCAATGCATAGGTATCTTTCTAGTAGATGATCAATCATACACGCGGTCCAGCTGGTCCCTACGCTGCCTTAAGATTTAAATTGAAATGTGGCTGGGTTGGTAATCAGTCAGTAATGGATTACCAAGACGAACTCTGCAAAATATGGGGTATTTACTTGGGTATTTACTTGGATTTGAGCGTGGAACCTCAGGGAGTGATTCCATTCACGATTCTATAGTAGCCCCGATCCGGCTAGCCCTTTAGACTGCCAACCTTATGTAGGATGGCGGTCTGAGGCCAAGCTTTGGCGGCGAAAACCTACCGTACGCTTAAATGGCCTGTGGCGGGAAATCACCAATTAGGGGTCTATTCTTATGAATTCCTTTGTCGTTCTGGTTCGTGATCTAAGATATATCTATAGGGTGATGGGAAACTTGATTCCGGAATACGGTATTTGCTGGAATTTCTCTTCTGTATTCGTAAACCATAAGTGATCCCATAATATATATTCAGCCAGTTCTCCCTATAGTTCAATGTTCAGAACGCTTCCCATCAATCCACCTCATCACAGAGCTGTGCTAGCCTATCAATAACCTTAAAATCCCTCTCTTCTTGACGATTTCCAATCCGAACATCATGGCAGACAAAGTCCCCTCTATCGTTACGTCGGCTCTCTCTAACAATGGCGAGCGAACTGTTCTGTCTTCGATCCTTGCTCCAGGAGCCACCACACCTGCTCACTTCCATACACTCTTCGCAGAGACCTTCACACTGGTGAGCGGCAGCTTGACCCTTTATACGTCCCCTGATGGAATGGAGGAGTCTCTCCAAGCACACGAACTTCAAGCGGGCGAGTCCCTCACGGTTCCCATTGGACAGCTCCACACGTTCAAAGTAGGAGATGTAGCAGCGAACACGACGGCAACATTCGAGCCCGGCAACTTGGACTTTGAACGCGCCATGTTAATCATGCGGGGGACCCAGAGAGACGGAACGTATCAAGAATTTGGTGTGGCCAACGAGGACAACATGATGTTTCTGGCCATTCTCTCAGAGCTCACGAATACCAACCAGGTCGGCGCGGTGAAGGCCCACATGGATCAACTGTATGCCGCGAAGGGCAAGGACATAGCGGCTAAGAAGAAGGAGCTCTTAGAGAAGTATGCCACCGAGGAGCAGCTGCAGAGAGGAACGGAAGATTATATTGAGACATGATATATTTACCGTGATTAAAGAGTAGATAAATTTATGGGAAGTCGTTCGTCCAGGTAGCAGTGCCGTCCCATCTCAAAAGATAGGTTGTGTTGAACCACAATGACTGGTGTATAAAGCTTGTGTTGCGGTATCCCGGAAGCTAGTCCAGTTTCGGTGCTGAGTAAACCAACTCAAATGATGATACTTGAACTCTGAATACTAATATTATAGACTGTGTGAAGGAGTACATGTTAAGGATGCTGAAACCACTTGATTTGAGTTATTTGAGACTGTATTTGGAATTCTAGTCCTGTCATGAAGTATAAAGGTGGTGGTTGAACCCACCCTTATAAAAGATAGAGCATCATTACCTGAAAATACGAGCCTATCACGTGCACCTACACTAAGCCCCACTTGATGCAACAGTTATGAGTCTGGATTAACGCAAAAAGTACCTTCACACCTAATTTACTACGCTATGATACATCAAATCGAAAGCTGTAGCTATAAGGTGTTGGATACCACCACTGCAAGCCTCCTAAAAACGTTGAAGTGAAGCGTGCCGGTTATGTGATTATCGAAATCTCTCAAAAACACTAAATATATTCAAATATCATAATACAACCATTTAATATAATATATCGACTAATATTAAGGTTACCCTTATACTAGAGGGTAAAGATAACTGGTTTAAATAGATTGAAACAGTCAAAACAGTGGCTAAAAAGAGTGATATTTGGGAGTATATTAACTCTAAAGTTAAGGACTCTAAGCTTATAAAGCTAGAGCCTCTAGTTGAACCAAAACTCAAGGATATATATTAAAGGGTAACCCCTAAATCGATTAAAACAGCTTAAACAGAGCTATAGATTATATAGAAGGACCTTACAATCTCTGAATTTCAGTTATATAGCTTCCTTATAAGCTAATATCAATATAAAGAAAAGAAATATATAGCTAAAAAGACTTTTATTAAGGATATAAGGTTCTAGATTCAGTAATTGATATTAAAGGATTATCTTATATATACTATAAACTACTTTATAATATATAATATCCTAATAAGCCTTAAAAGGAGGTTCTAGCCAAGTATAAAGATTAGAGAATAATAGTTGATTAGAGAGTATTAAGCTCTAAAGACATTTGATTATATAACTCTAGTTAAGCTCTAGCTTCTAAAGTAGGATATAGTTGTAAGAAAGTATTAAAAGATTGATTTACTAGAGACCTAAGGTAGTAGGCCTTTATTCAACTTTATTAAGACTATCTAGAGCAAATATCTAACCTTCTTCTTGATCTAGAATATTAGACTAATAGAAGGGAGCTATAATATTAAGCTATATCAGCTAATCCAGGTATTCCGAGACTACTAGAAGTCCCTAAACCCTAGAGCTATATATATAAAGTATATAGCCTTCTTAGTGTTTAGTGAACTAGGCTAGCTAGATAGCTAGGATTCAAAGAATCCAGCTAATCAAGAGCTAGAAAAGGCTTAAAACAACCAATTAAAAGCTTATAATACAAGTAGGACCCCCTATATATATAGGAAGAACTACCTCTATAAGGACTACTAGACTCTAAACTCTAGTAAGAGCCTAGCTAGCTAGATACCTAGCTAAAGGATCAAACAGCTTATCTAGAATATACTAAAGATAACTAAACAGCTAAGAGATACTATATATAAGGCTATACCTTACTGGTTTATAGATTAGCTAATATAATCAAATTAGCTAAATATAGCTAATATAGATATAAATACAGATACAAATACAGCTGAAAAGAAGGCTCTAAAGCTAGCCTTAAAAGTTATATTCTATATATATTCAAAGCTAGATTTAAAGGCTATATATTTAATACTAGACCTAAAGGATATATTCTATATATATTTAGCTTAATCCTTCTTAGCTAAAGAGGGCTCTGATTAGCTACTATATAATAGCTTCCTTCTAGATTCAGCTATAAATATCTATATATATTATAATAAATTACATTTTAAGAGTTATACTCTAAACCTATATAATATATTAGCTAATAGAGGTACTACTAAAATACTAGAAACCAGTAATATTAATATTATAGTTTGATATCTAATAGAGGACTATAAGGTTACCCTTAATAATATCTCTTATAGCCCTAACTTCCTTACTAATCTAGTCTCCTTAAAACTAGCTAATAAAAGTAAGATATACTAGAATTAGGTAAATAGCCAGCTAACTAAAGAAGGCTAAACCTAGTATATAATCAATAATATTAATAATCACTATATAATTAAATATTAGTCTTCTAGTAGCTAGCTAGTAGCTCTATATATAGGTAAATACACTAAATCAACTAGTCTTAAGCCTTAACTAGCTATCTCTCTAGATATCCTATACTAGCAATTTGTCTATATAGGGCTAGGTACTATCTAACAACTCCCTTATACTACTAAAAGTATCCAAATCGATTATATAGAGGTTATAAATCAACCTAAATATAAGGTCTGCTTAGTATCTAAGGCTAAGAAGGTAATTAGTAGGGTTCCTAACCCTAAACCAAAGGCTCTTTTTAAGGTTATAGCTATAGATTTAATTAAATAAAGCCCTTTAGCTAGTATTAAGTAGATTCTTCACTTCCTCTATAGACTTATAGCTATAAACTATATTTATATACTCCTGAATAAGATCTAGAAGGCTATTTTAAGGATTATAAAAGACTATATAGTCTATATATAGATCTACTAGGACTATCAAGTAAGAGTATTTCAGCTAGATAGTAAAAAGGCTCTTAGCCAGGAATAGAACAGCTAGCTAGCTACTAAAGGGATCACTGAAAATCGTACTATACCTTATATACCAGACTAGAATAGAGCTATAGAACAATTAGAGGGTATAATATTTGAAAGGGCTAGATTAATATAGATTGATTCAAAGCTCCTAGATTACCTCTAGCCTGAAATAGTCTATATAGCAGGTTATATATCTAACTATTTACTATAATAGGAAGCTTAATAGAAGACCTCTATTAAAAGACTCTAGGCCTATAAGTAGATCAAAGACTCTAAGCCTTATTATAGCTATATATAGGTCTATAGATATAAAGCTTATACCCTTAAATATAAGATCCTAAAGACTAAGAAGCTTATCTCTAGGGCTTATATTGGATATTTAGTAGGCTATAACTTAACTAATATCTTCTAAATCTAGGTATCTAGCTTATAGCAGGTAATATACTTAAGAGATATAACCTTTAATAAGGCTAGTAGATATAATCCAAGGGATCTAAGCCTAGAACTAGCCTCTAAAGTAGTAGAGATAATTAAATTATATACTCTAAAAGGCCCTGAATTAAAGGATGAAATTAAGGATTTCTATATATAACTGCTTTAAAATATAAGCCTAAATATAGCTGAATCAAGTACTTAAATATAGCTTCCAATTAGGTTAAATAGCCCTAAAAAGACTACTTAAATTCAGGGGATAGAAATACTTCTGACTCCTAAACCTATATCTAAACCAATACCTGAGATTATACCTAAACTAGCTAATCAGGATATAATTATAGTTGATACTAGTCTTAATAAAGCTATCTAGTCACTATAATTTAATACTATACCTGATTTGTTAGTATTAATATCTATAATACTAAGTCAAGATATTACTAAATCTACTAATATAGGCTATAAGCCCTATAAAGCTTATAATATATTATAAGGCCTAGTATAGTCTAATATAATAGAAGGTTAAAGAGCTCTAAAACTATAGTGATAGGCCTATCTAGCCTATCTAGAAGAGCCAGAAACACTTATTCTATATTATACTGCCTTCTTTATTAACTATCCTGTAATTACTAGAGCTAGGCTATATTAGGACAACCTCCTAGATCCCTCTAGAAGCTAGTTAGACGTTTAGGGATACCTATATATAGCTAAGTTTAAAGTAATAGCTTAGAAACAGCTAGAGGATCTAGATAAAAAAGGTATCTAGGCTTTAATCAACTACTAAACTATAGACCTGATAATCAAACCACTCCCTCTAAAGTAGGTATTTATATACAAATTCAATAAGGATAGCTTTCTAGACTGATATAAGGCTCAGATCTATATAAGAGGTGATTTATAGCCTCTAAATAATCAGGATAAGTATATAGTAATACTTATAGCCTAAATTTTCTAGTGTCTTATAGCTATAATAGTCAAATTTGGCCTAAAAGTAGTATAGCTAGATACTATAAATATATTTATTAATAGTTTACTAGACAAGACTATATATATATATTAACTAGAAGGATTTAGAGTCTCTAGAAAGGTCTAGTAGCTCTTAAAAGCTCTTTATAGCTTATATAGATCACCCTTTATATAGCTTAATAAGTTTAGTAAGACCCTAAAAGAGCTAGGCTTAACTCAAGTACCTAAATTGCTATATCTCTTTACTAGTAGCTAGCTAATTGTCTTCTTTTATATAGACAATATAGTAATATTATATCTACTAGAATATAAAGCTAACTATACTATCTTTAAAGAGTAGCTACTTAATTGATATAAGTTCAAGGACTTTAGAGATCTAAAGTAGTTTTTAGGGATATAAGTGATTTAAAGAGAGACTAAGCTCTAGCTTTACTAGGACTTATATATTAAGAAGATTATAGCTTCTTTTAACTTTATAAGAGGATTAAGATTCAATACTCTAATAGCTATAGATATAAATATAGCTTTAGCTAATCTAGATTAAGCTACAAATCAGTAGATATATCTATATTAGGCTCTAGTAGGCTTAATCAGCTATACTATAATTAATACAAGGCCTAATTTAGCCTAGACTAATAATAAACTAGCTGAATTCTTAACTAATCTAAGTCTTTAATATATTAAAGCAATATAGTATATTATAAGATACCTATATAATATATAATATCTAGCTATTAAATATAGTCAAGAAGGAAGTAGTGATCAGGTTAATCTAGATCTATACTACTTAGCTGATATAGCCTATACTAATAATACTAATATCTAGAAAAGCACTAAAGGGTTCTTATTTAAACTATTTAGTAGACTAATTGACTAGTACTCTAGTAAGCAGAAGGTAGTTATTAGGTTATTAACTAAAGCTGAATTACTAACCCTCTTATATACTTCAACTTAGTTATACTAGTAGTACTAGTTCTTTACTTAAATTAAGCTTTAACTAGATAAATATAAACTATTATATAATAACTAATAGACTATACAAATTGTTTTAATACTAGTAATTAAGCTAGTAACTAAGCTTAAACATATTAACGTTTACTAGTACTAGATATAGCAAGAAGTAGCTGAAAAGAGGCTTTAAATTAAGTAGATATTGACTAATAAGATAACTTCTAATAGCTTTATAAAGGCTCTTATAGCCCAGAAACACTAGGCCTTTATTAGGCAGCTAGGATTAGTCGATATAAGACACCTAATTGAAGAGAGTAGCCTTAACTAAGGGGGTATATTACAGTATCCTGGAAGCTAGTCCAGTTTCAGTACTAAGTAAACCAACTCAAATAATAATACTTAAACTCTAAATACTAATATTATAGACTATATAAAGGAGTATATATTAAGGATGCTGAAACCACTTGATTTGAGTTATTTGAGACTATATTTGGAATTCTAGTCCTGTCATGAAGTATAAAGGTGGTGGTTGAACCCACCCTTATAAAAGATAGAGTATCATTACCTGAAAATACGAGCCTATCACGTGCACCTACACTAAGCCCCACTCGACGCAACAGCTTGCTATTATGTGTTTCGCGAGGAATCCATTTCCAATTACTCTTGGGTAATGAGAAATGGCGGCCTGGGTATTTAGGCATGACTTTCCTTCTACCGCAGTTCGGCATCCGACAACATGCACGGCATCCCGCATATTTCGTATTCTTCCCAGAACGTCCCAGAACGTCCCGATCATCACCTTTATGACCACATAGGCGCCTTACTCAAAACGATATAATTGCTGGCGAATCAAAGCATTGAAATATATTCGGCCTGACTAACATGACGGCGTCTCCGAAGGGTGGGTCCTGGATGCGGTGAGTGCTGGGGTTTGGCGGAGCTTTACCCTCACGGCTCTAACAGAGTTGGAATCCTGACCAAAAGATCGCCGCACAGGACATTTATACCCTTTCCGGACTGCCTCTGACCGTAGATCGGGGCTGCTACGAGAGGAGGTAAGCGTTCGTTCCGGGTGACATGACAGTCCCACAAAACAAGTGCGGAAGTCGGCGAATGACTAAAGTCTCATCATCAGCACTTCTGTACCATAGCTAACGCGCGATTAACGGGACAGCTTGATCCTATATAATCAATTGTAAGCTTGGGCCTTTTCGTTCTCGGTCGATAGTCGGACGGGACACTATGAGCGCGGCTCACTGTGGACGCTGACTATCCCTCCTCATTTCCTTCGAGACTTGTTCTCTTTTTGAACGCGACATGGTCTGCTGGCACGCTTGACGGCGCAGCTGGCTTGGGTAACTGCTGCTTCGCACCGGCGTGAGCGGTCAAGAATCTGCAGAACCAGGTGTTGACATGGTGGGGAACAATGGTCCTTGGATTCTGGTTTAATTCTCATCGGAATATGCCCAGCCCTGACGAGGATAGGTCCAGTAGTCAAGTCTTATCGCCCTGAGCGTGAGGCGGCGACCCCTTCTAATTCCCTGCTAGTGCTGTGGCAATTGGAAGGGGATCTCCATTCCCGGCATGGAAGCAAGCCCACAAAATCCGGGGATTGCTCTCCAGCTCTCTTTCCCACCCTCTTCTTCCCCCTCTCCTCCCTTTCATCTTTTTCTTCTTGTAATTTAAGTTCCAATTCTCTGCACGGAGGGACAATATGAAGCCCGGAATCAGTGATGACGAGCAGCTCGCTGCCATGGGCCACGCGGCCGAACTGAAGCGCAACTTCTCGCCGCTTTCGATGCTCGGCCTCGCGTTCGCCATTCTCAATTCTTGGACTGCACTCTCCGCTTCCCTCAATTTGGCGCTGCCCAGTGGTGGCCCGACTTCAGTCATCTGGGGTCTCGTTACCGCAGGCGTCTGCAACATGGCTCTTGCGGTTTCCCTGGCAGAATTCCTCTCCGCATATCCTACGGCTGGCGGTCAGTACCACTGGGTGGCGGTCATTTCATGGAAGTCATGGGTCCCGATTCTCTCATGGATTACTGGTTGGATCAATGTCGCTGGATGGATCGCCCTGGTGGCTTCAGGCGGCCTCCTGGGAAGTCAATTGATTTTGGGAATAATCACACTAATGCATCCGTCGTACGAACCGCACTCATGGCACCAATTCCTCATATACATTGCATATCATCTTATTGCGTTCCTGATTAATGGCTTCATGACAGCGACTCTACCCATCATCACTAAGACGGCGTTTGTCTGGTCTATTGTTGGATTCGTCGTGATATCCATAACCGTCCTCGCGTGCGCGTCGCCGAACTACTCCTCCGGAGACTTCGTTTTTCGAGAATTTATCAACGAGACCGGATGGCCTGATGGAATTGCCTGGCTTTTGGGTCTCCTGCAAGCTGGACTGGGTTTGACAGGCTTTGACGCTGTGGCTCATATGGTGGAGGAGATCCCCAATGCGTCGGTGGAAGCTCCTAAGATCATGATCGCCTGCGTTGGCATTGGCGTGTTTACGGGCTTTATTTTCCTCACGGTATTGCTTCTGGTAGCAGGCAATGTCGACGAAGTTATCCAGTCCCCTTCTGGGCCGCTGCTGCAAATATTCTTCAATGCCACAAATAGCCGCGCTGGCTCTGTTTGCTTATTGATGTTTGTAGCCCCTCAATCTCTAGTCAAATACTCACAGATCTAGGTTTCCACTGATATGCCTGCTCTTTGCCACCACAAGCATCATGACAACTTCAAGTCGAATGGCGTGGGCTTTTGCTAGGTTTGTACCTGCAACGCTTAAGATACTTTATCAGGGGCCTAACTGAGTCACAGAGACGGAGGCCTCCCATTTTCTAAATTCTTTGCCAAAGTTCACCGAGGACTAGGATTACCGCTCAATGCACTTATACTGACCGTCGTCCTCGACGTGCTATTCGGCTGCATCTTCCTGGGCTCCAACGCCGCGTTCAATGCTATCCTCTCTGCTTCCGTCGTCGCCCTCGGCGTCTCTTATGCCATTCCTGTTGTGATAAACTGTCTCCGCGGACGGAAGATGCTCGGAGAGCGCCATTTTGCACTCCCGGAGCCTCTCGCCTGGGCCGCAAATCTTGTATGCAGCCCTCCCTATCTCATTTCTGTCGCCTCGCAACTTGTATGAAAGCTAACGGAGTGAAATAGCTCGGCATAGCTTACGTTATTGTCACGACTGTATTGTTTATTTTCCCACCAGCTCTTCCAGTCGATGGATCAAGCATGAACTACTGTATCGTGGCCTTCGCTATTGTCATTATCATCGCCACAGTCCAATGGTTCATCGATGGAAAGAAGAATTTCCATGGCCCGAAGATTGACCTTGCGGCATTGCAAGAGGGTGAGGTCGTGACTATTGACCCAACGCCTAATTCGGAGTTGGAAGACAGCAAAAAGTTAGATACCTCAGATGGTTAGATGGATCAGATGCATGAAGTTGGAGAAGATTATGGTTTTAACCTGCTATCGTAGAAATAGATTCTGTGATACAGAAGACAGTGTCTTCTGTCTTCTTGGGTATAGGCCCTCGCTGAGTGTTGTGACATGTGTCTTGATTGCATGTGTCGCCTAGGTATTTTCACGCCGCAAGCTGCATCTGAACTTCTCAGATTTAACCTACAACCCAATTTCTGAGGTAATCTTACTCTAACCCTTCAAACCACTCCTCGTGATAACTCCGCAGGTCTATTTCCTCCGGCCGTTTGAGATACGACGTCAGGTCTCCCTCTCCACTAGCCTCCTTTTGCGTCCAACCGTTTCCAAACCACGCAAATCGATTTCCACCTTGCGACCTATACGTCCATTCCCAGTCTTCCCAACGCGGGTCCCGCCGTACCAAATTCAAATGAGTAGCGCTCCCGGGCCAGTGGCCATGAATTCTAGCCCCTGGTCGGCCCCCGTTCGCCCAACTACTGCAGTTCTCTGAGAATACCGTTCGTGAAAAGAATTCATCTGAGTATGCTACGAAATCATCAGTTGCTGCCTGAGATGGGGCAAATGTTTGGATGCCCTGCTGAGACACCTTGCGTAGTAGTCTGGCAACATATGTAACCTGGGTTTCTACTTGATTTGGCACGGTACCAGCGTGACCAGTGGCATTAGGACCCTGAATAAACAACAGATTTGGGAAGGATGGATGCGCGACACCCAGGTAGGTGATGGGATCTGGTGTCCAGGCGGTCTGGAGTGTATAACCATAGGCTGTGACGGGGAAGGGAGGGAGCATGTCACTGTTCGCGCCAGTTGAGCATATGACTACGTCGACTTTCCTTTCCACGCCGTCTGTCGTGACAATACCGTCTGTGGTGAAATTCTTTATCGGTGTCTGGATAAAGGTCACATTTTCTTCTGTCAGAGCTTCAAGATATCCCGGCCCAGGTGTGAGGCGTCGGCAGTTAGGTGAAAAGTCTGGGATAAGACTATCCAGTAGTTCTGGTTTCTTTCTGATACGCTGGGCCATTAAAGTTTTGAACTCTTCTCGGAGTCTGTCGTTTTGCCGTGAGCCTTTAAATATTGTTCCAAATCGCCTGTAAAATTTCCCTTCCAGCTCCTTGCGAAACTTATAGTACGTGCCCGGATCTTCGAACGATTTGAGCAAGTCTTCTGAGTAGTATTTTGGCTCCAGAGTTCTGCCTTCCCCCTCGCCTCCAAAGGATCCTGCAATCCATGTTTTGCTCCGCGCATAGTGGTCCAGCTGCTTTACTACCTTCTGGAGATTCGGGACTACTTGTAAGCCGCTGGCCCCGTTACCGATGACAGCTACGCGTTTTCCAGTGGGGTCAAAGCTTGGGTCCCAATTTGAGGAATGGCGTAGGTGGCCTTTAAATTTGTCAATCCCAGGGTAGGATGGCAGCTTCCACGCGTTGAAACGCCCAATTGCTGTGATCAGGATATCAAAGTCTTCTCTGTATGATTCTCCACACTCTAGTTTCTCCACCGTCAACTCCCACTTGGCTTTCGCAGGGTTCCAAACTGCACCGGTAATGTTATGCTGTAATCGAAGAAGCTTGTAGACATTATACTTTCTCGCCACGGTTTGCCAATAATCCCTGATTTCAGCCCCTTGCGCGTACTCCTCAGACCATTGCGTGTTGGGTGAGAAAGTAGATTGATAGACATTTGCCGGGATATCACAACGGACGCCGGGATAAACATTTTCAAGCCAAGTTCCACCAACATCTGCGTTCTTCTCAAAGATTACTAACTTTATACCCGGAACCTTAACTGGAAGGAGAACGCCAGCAGTAATTCCCGAAAGACCAGCTCCCACCACAGCGACCTTGCCGATGGCTATTAGTTCTCAGATTTTTAAATAGGGAGAAGAAAGCAATCTCACTCGCAGCTCCCGAACTTCGTCGATTGGGTGTTCCTCTAGCTGAAATTTGTCGCATCGAGCTGGGGTAAGCTTTGGGATAGACTGAGAGTATGCATTTGACGAAGAGGAAGTAGATGAGCTGGCAATCTCTGGTACTAGTAGTGCATCCACCGAGGTAACAATCTTATTCACTGAAGGACTGCCTTCCACAGTAACTGCGCTGCTGACCTCAAGCAAATGTGCCATTTTAGGGTCAAAAAGTCAAGGAATAGAGCAAAATCCAGAATAGATGAAAAAATGAATTCCTTTCGCCGGGCAGAGGACGAGGAATATTGAACAGAAACCAAGATTTGTTGTAAGAATAAAATGCCAGGGCACAAAATTGACCACCAATTCCAACGCAGCTGGTCTTACCTATCGTTCACTTGTGGTATCTACCTACTTTTTGCCGCGAAATATTCCCGATAGCAATGGCGTCATATCTATGGTAGATGTCGACTCGAAAATAACATACATCCAATTACTTGGCCCATCAAAATCATGGGCAATGAAATCTAAGGAGTTTCTTAGCCGTCACGTGGAGGAACATCAGAGAGAGCTCGTCAATTGGCGGGGTGCGAACGCCATCATCACTCAATCAGGACTTTTTGTTCTCCTCCGCGATCGCTCAGCCAATGCATCTATCATGGTATTTGCGTCTCGGCATTTCAAAGGTGGGTAACTCAAGAGTGGGTATGCCTCAAGGTAAATTGGGAAGCTGGTTGTGCAGCTCCCATGTTACCATTTTTGTTCAATTTTGTTCAGGTCTCCAGAGGTCTATTTCGTCAAATTCTCTGCAGCATCCCGCGAGCTTCATCCCCTTTCAACATGTCAACACCCAAGAAGCAATGGATTCTCAATGCCTTCGTGATGCAATCGCCAGGCCACTTGAACCCTGGATTGTTTAAGTATCCGCGTGACAAAGGACGCAAGTACAACGACATCAAGCATTGGATCTCTCTGGCGCAGAAGCTTGAAGCTGCCAAGTTCCATGCAATATTCTTCGCCGACGTGCTTGGTGGATATGATGTGTACAAAGGCCCTGGAAATCTTGAGCCAACAATACCCGCGGCATCTCAGTTTCCAATCAACGATCCCCTTTATAGCGTTCCTGCCATGGCGGCAGCAACTGAGAACATTGGATTCGGCATCACAGCTTCTACGACATATGAGCTTCCATATGCTCTGGCGCGCAAATTCTCTACAGTTGACCATCTCAGCAACGGTCGAGTGGCTTGGAACATTGTGACTTCCTATTTGGACTCAGCAGCTCGAAACTTTGGACTTAACACCCAAATTGAGCACGACGAACGCTATCGTATCGCCCATGAGTATCTGGATGTGGTGTATAAGTTGTGGGAGGGATCTTGGAGGGATGATGCCGTCTCTAACGCTCCACAAGGCACATATGCAGATCCCAGTGCTGTGAGGCAGATAAATCACAAGGGGAAGTATTTCCAAGTTCCGGGGCCGCATATTTGTGAGCCATCACGACAGAGAACGCCGTTTCTTTTCCAGGCAGGCACATCTACAGCAGGCAGAAAGTTTGCAGCCACACACGCCGAGGCGATCTTTTTGAATGGCCACACTGCTGAGCTGGTGCGACCTTCGGTCGACTCTATCCGTGCACAGGCTAAAGAGCTTGGGCGAAACTCTCATAGTGTAAAGATCGTAGCCGGAGTGCTCGTTATCGTGGCTGAGACGGATGAAAAAGCCCAAGCTAAGTTTGAAGAGTTGGCTAGGTATGGTGATCGCGAAGGCGCCCTTGCCTTGTTTGGAGGTTGGTCGGGTTATGACTTGAGCAAGTATGGAGATGATGAGGATTTTCGCTTCCTCGATTCAGCACCACCTGCTGTGAGGAGCATGGTCAACCACTGGGCATCTACCTCTCCACAGGGTTGGAAGTGGAACAAGAAGACAATTGCAGAGCATCTGATCATTGGTGGTAATGGAGCCAAAATTATTGGCAGTCCCACAACTGTCGCAGACGAGTTGGAAAGATGGATCGAGGTGGCGGACGTTGACGGTTTCAATTTAAGTTACGCCTCGATTCCCGAAACATTTGACGACCTGATCGAGCACCTACTCCCTGAGTTGCGGAGGAGAGGCCTGGTCTGGAGTGACTATGCGGTTCCAGGAGGGACACTGCGGGAAAACTATTTTAGTGAGCAGGGCAAGAATAGGTTGTCGGATTCCCATCCCGGTGCAAAGTATTTTTGGAAAGCTGGAGAAGAGGTCCCTGAGTATATGAAGGACGCCAGTGATCCTAGATCGAAAGATACCATTGAGCAGGCGTGTTGACGCAGGCTTATGTCTTGCACACACATCATCAAACCTTCAATTATGTAACAATACCTTAATATTTACTGACTCCGCTACCAGTGGAGGATTTTTATTTTCACAATTTCCACTCCTAATTGTAATGTGAACGATAAGTTTGTGAATTATCGGGTAACTTAAACATGTTTCCGGGTTTCCAATTGCCCGGATGTACCCGCTCCCACCTATGTTGAACGCCGTCGATCCTGAGTCGTAATTCAAAGTTAGAATTCCGTGCTCGCGAATCACGCATTTTTGCTCAGAAAAAGGCATATCACTTCCCGGTCAGACCATAGTTTCCGGCTAGCGAGTGATAACGGAGAGTCCACGCAAGCTTCCTAAGGCGAAGATCCGGTCAGGGGTGCAATATAAGAACCTTAAGGATGCAAACTCCCAGCTGACTTCTATGCATTGTGTCTCTGTTACCGGTTTTGCGGGAGATATACGATTATCCAACAAGTTTCGAAATCTGTAATTGGAGATATGGCCACGAACGTGGACAAGTCAGCAACAGTCTTATCAGCTGATGTTGAGATCCATCCCACTGTGAAAGAGATTCCCAAACGTGAGTCCTCAATCCAACTCTGGAGCCTTGTCTAACTGATCAGCGAAATGGTACCGCAGCACTTTCTATAATGCCCTTATTCTGGGGATCTGTAACTTTCTGGCACCTGGGATCTGGGGAGCCATGAACTCGCTCGGTGCAGGCGGCGAGGAAAAGCCGTATCTGGTTAATGGCGCAAATGCTCTGACATTTTGTCTCATGGTGGTGTCTTGCTTCTTCTCCCCTATTCTAGTTCGTTGGATTGGTATAAAGTATGCCTTGATCTTTGGAACCATGGGATATGCGCCATTCGCTGCTGGACTGTATACCAACAACAGGTTTGGCACCGAGTGGTTCGTGCTCTTCGGTGCTGCGCTCTGCGGGATCTCTGCGGGCGTGTTCTGGATGGCAGAGGCTGCGATAGCACTGGCGTACCCTGAACCACATAATCAGGGGCGATTTCTGGGCTTCTGGCTGAGTTTCCGTGTTGGAGGACAGGTTCTAGGGGGTGCAATCAATCTCGGCCTGAATGCGAAGAACAACGATGCAGGCAAGGTCTCATACACCGTGTACCTCATATTTATAGCTCTGCAAGCTCTCGGTCCTTTCGCTGGTCTCCTATTGAACAGCCCGTCAGAAGTTCAGCGGACGGATGGCGTGGCAGTTAACCTTGGGATCTCTCGAGGCAATGTTGCTGAGATCAAATCTGTGGGACGCCTCTTCTTCTCTCGCAACTTTCTCTTGGTCATTCCACTTATCGCACAGGGAGTCTATACCGAGGCCGTAATGTTCACTTACTCTTCTCTGTGGTTTTCTGTCCGCGCGCGTGCATTGGGCTCTTTCCTTTCAGGAATCGTTGCAATTATTGCCGGAAATCTCCTTGGTGGCTTCTTAGACTATACCTCAATTTCGGTCAAGCGACGAGCTAGACGAGCATTTGTCGGAATCCTGACTTTGCAAGGCGCGTGGTGGATCTGGGCCACCATCCTCGTTACTAAGTACCATAGAGAGAGGCCGACATATGATTGGGACGACGCAGGCTTTGGGAGTGGCTTCGCCCTCTTCTTATTTTGGGTTGTGGGCTTCCAGCTTAATTACTTATTCCTGTAAGTGATTTGTAGCTCTGCTCATTTTGACGGATTTTGCTAATCAGAGAAGGTATTTCGTCGTTGGTGAACTAGCGACCACCAATGAGGAGGTTGTCCGCATTGCAGGTCTACTTCGCGGAACCGAATCAGCAGTGCAAGCTGTGAGCGTAAGTCTTCATCCCGACATTTCATGACACGCCTCTGACGGTCGAAGTATGGACTCAATAGCATCCCCATCTTCGCTGATGTTGGGGGTGTGTATCTCAATTTCGGCTTGTGGGCACTAGCCCTTCTACCAGGATGGTTGGTGGTAAGAGGCATTGGAGTCACCCTGGGTGATCGGAAGGTGGAGAGAGAAAGAGGTACCAGTGGGAACAATGAGATGACGGACAAAGAACAGAAGTAAATACTCTTCGCTGTTCACGTTTGACAGCATTATGGGGCTGAAAATTGAGAAATAATTCCAGTCTCGGAGCCAGAACTAATAATCCTATTTGTACCCATCGTTCCATTATGCTTGACACTTGCTAAATATTTGAGATTAGCAGTGAACGGTGAGGAGCTGTAAGCATTAATTCCGATGTACGCTGTCCCTGACGCCTGAGTGAAATGATAAGGGATGGGGTTGAAGACATACGATCGTGGAATCGCGCTTTGCTTAAACGAGATAGCGATGCGAGGCCAGTTGGGTTGATGTCGGACCTCCGCAAATCAACACCTCCAGCCGCAACAACCGCCACCAAAAGAGTCCTTCGACAAACACCAAGAGTATCTACCAGCCACACTAAGTAGGTGAGATTGGGTATAAGTAGAGAGTTTACTTTTTTTTGTCTCTTGTCTCTAATTTCGTCTGTATTTTATCGTTGTGCTACACGCTGTCAATAAATATATCGAGCTGCCAACATGCACCTGCTCAGAAATATTGTTTATCATGCCTACACGGATCATTCTTCCCAGTCCCAGAATCACGACAATTATGCCACCTATCATAATTATCAGGGCTATCCACCAAGGTCTGCATCTTCCAACGAACCCACCAGCCTTCCGTGTAGGTGCTCGGAGAAGATGACATGTCCGTCACATACCGCCAGAGCGCAGCGTTCGGCCTCAGTCCTAATTATAAATGCACACTCCGCAGCACCAGCTCCGGGAAGACCGACCTAGCCAAGACGAAGTGCAGATACCGCACCTTCAAGACGGGATCCCAAATCCCATTCCCATATGCAACACCGCAACATTAGCCTCAAGCCAAGCAACAGCTTGAGGCTCTAGGGCACCACCACGGACATCCTGCCCGACAAGCCCCGCAGTTCAGGCCGCAGCTGCGTCAAGATAATTTTTATGCATATGTACGCAGGCACCATATCCACGCAGGTACTCAGACAAGGACGGCAATGAGTTCTATGATGGTGGGTACGGCAATAGACGCAGAAGACACGGGGGAATAGCGGCCGGATTGGTCTTGTTCTGATGCTACTGAAATAAGTTCGTGGCCAGGGGTAAATGGTGTTTTGTACTTTTGAATATGTGCGAATTCTTAGATCTCTGTAGCTAGACTATGATCTTGGGCAATAATAATAGTTTTCATGTTGAGATTGGGTTATAGGAAATAACATTTCACCAACAGCCTACTTTTCTGGTCCTTTCTATTTCCTATTTTGAGTCTAAAACGTTACCTGGCCCTTAGGGGTGGATTTTCTGCGCATCAGCCTACATACAAATTACATAGATAAGTATCGGCTGAAGTTAGAAATGACGATGGTGAAGTCCCAATGCTAGAAGGGACCTACTCAGTTGTCTCTCCCGAACTTTATGTTAAGCTCGTCAATGTCTCTTTTATCACTTCCATATGCTGTTCACGACCATCCGCTTCAATTTGAACAATCAAGCATCAAACATGGACATAAAATTGAAATGGAGCAGGCATTCGATCCGTCGCAGACTGAAAAGAAGCCCCAGTTAACAATATCCGCGGATATTGAGTCAAAGAGCAAGTCAGATTGCAGAATGGTTAAAGAGGCAGGATTCAAGTGCATGTACTACTTCATGCTTCCTCATAATTTGAAGATGTATAAGGATGGTGACTTGCGGCAGGCCAAGCAGATTCTGTAGGCTTTCAGGGAGATTGATCAAGGATAATATGACGCAAGAAGGCGAGAGGAGAATAAAGGAAAGCAACCAACGGATAGAGAGGTAAGCTTTCTATCATCTCATTGCATATCCGGGAGCGGTAATGAAAAATTGACGGGGCGGAATCAAGCATCCAGTACGCTCGATCTGCGGTTACAAATGTCAACCCTCTCAGAAATTTATCGCAGTTGCCATTATATCGATCTGATTATCTTCAACTCAGAACATATTACGCGTTATAACCGCCACAGCCCCATTGAAACACCACTTATTCCCTCTGTGGTGGAGCCGCGGGGCTCGTCTTCGAGATTCAGCAGCTCCATCGAGATATCAAATTAGAGCAGGCACTTCTTTCCTGGCACGGCGAGAGATAGATAAATCGGCAAAGTAAGAATATTTAATATTCCACCTACGTTCCTTTGAATAAGGGATAGAGCTACGTAACCATCGCATTAAGTGACTTACGAATTTGTGCTAGAAATTGACCTGTTCATTTGTAGCTGTACAAAAAGTGTTCGTAGAAGAAACTTCAAGAATTAGATTTCGATATCAGATCATAGCAGAGCAACATGTTCTCATTCTAAATGGCGCCTGCAATGTTGATCTTATCACGGAAGTTATTCGCGTCACACACCCGACCAGCCTGGCTACACAATACAGAATCATGCAACATATCTTTTCTCGCAAATATTCATTGTGCACCTAGCGCATTTCTTAGTTAAGAATGTTGTATTTCCGTAAGGTCGTGTACTAACATTCTGATCCGTGGAGCCAAGGGAGATGCTGCGATCGAACCGCAACTCCGTGACGATATGCACGGTCTTTGGCTAGTATCGGGTGACAGGAGCGGAGTTCAGTACAGTGACAGGTCAGATATACGTAGTAGGTTTCATACATTACAATTAATCAAATGAAAGCACCATTTACCTTCGTGGCCGCAGTCGCTGATGGGGATGTCCGTGGTGGACGGATGTCCGAGAAGCTGAGTGCCGTCAACCCTTGAATGTGACGATAAATGAAGTCACATTCCCTCAATTCAGGAAAATACTCATCCTTGATTTTGTCTTTAACCTAGATGTTAAATTCAATTAAAAAGTTCTTGAAGTTCTTCAAAATTATTCCACCCACGCCAGAGCTGACATCGAAAATGGAGCCCGCAAACGGACATTCCAACAGCACTTCCAATGGCTCCAATGGCCATGCTGCATCCTCGAATGGAAATGGTAATTAATTCTGCGACTTTTCCTATTTGACATGAAAATATATCTCCTGGAGAGTTTTTGAAATCTAATGCTACTACTGGCTAGAATGGCAGCACTACTTTACCACTCTCATTTCCAAAGATGAGATGCTGACTCTATGGTAATAGGATTCAGTGGAACTACACACTACACCGGCACCTCTAGATCTGGACCACCTATTCCGGGTCCTCTAGGTATTGAGAGTGCTAGTCTCAAAGGAAAGGTCGCACTCGTTACTGGCGCAGGTATGCACTAAGGCTTGAGTTCAATATCACTTGGGAATATAATTGCTCACAAATGAATCGACAGGACGTGGCATTGGCCGAGAGATGGCTTTAGAACTAGGTCGTCGTGGCGCCAAGGTTGCCGTCAACTACGCCAATTCAGATGTCGCGGCAATGGAAGTCGTCAACGCTATCAAGTCATTCGGCAGCGACGCTATCGCTGTTAAGGCCAATGTCTCAGTGGTCAAGGATATCATCGGCATGTTCTCACAAGTGGTAGCATACTTCGGCCAGCTCAACATCGTCTGCTCTAACTCTGGGGTTGTCAGCTTTGGACATATCAAGGATGTTACAGAGGAGGAGTACGATCGTGTCATGAACATCAACACTCGCGGACAATTCTTCGTCGCTAGAGAGGCTTATAAGCATCTTTCTATTGGAGGGCGACTCATTATGATGGGTAGTATCACAGGTCAGGCCAAAGGAGTTCCCAAGCACACGCTGTACTCTGGCAGTAAGGGTGCCATAGAGACTTTCATTCGCTGCATGGCAATTGGTAAGCCTTTCCAGCAATATTCTCCTTACTCCACTGCTAACTTGGACAGACATGGGTGACAAGAAGATTACCGTGAACTGCGTCGCTCCTGGTGGAATCAAGACCGACATGTATCACGCTGTTTGCCGGGAGTACATCCCGGGCGGAGAGAAGCTGAACGATGATGAAGTGGACGAGTATGCGAAGACATGGAGCCCCCTCGACCGCGTCGGACTGCCCATTGATATTGCTCGTGTCGTATGCTTCCTCGCTAGCCAAGATGGAGAGTGGGTAAATGGCAAGGTTATTGGCATTGATGGTGCGGCTTGCATGTAGATTCGTCCTATAGAGGCTTGGGAGAAAATGAATGAAGTTTTTATGTGTGCTACATGAAGGGGATAAATTAATGACAAGCCTTTCTGCAAGGTGTGCGATTTTCTGGTGAGCTTGTCTTTTGAAAGTCATGGGAATTTACAAGTCCAAAAAATCTCAGGCGATGGGTATCATCAGAAGGCATCTAGTGGCGTTCACCTTGATTATTGGAACTGAGCCCCTGTAATCAGTCAACCTTGGAGCTTCTGTACAGCACCAAGGTCACATCGCTACAGCCAGGTTTCCTTAGAGGCTCCTGAGGAACAAGGTAGACGGATTTTGGCGCGCACAATGGCAGAGCACTTTTAATTGCTCCGTACCTGTAGAGGTAGCAACCATCAAGCAAGCAGATAACGATGTGGTATAATACCAATAAATGCCAGTAAAAAGTGTAAGTTGTCTACCACTTCGCAAATGATTTTTGCAGGTTTACAATGTTCATATCTCGGCCCGTTGTTTTGTCACGAGCCATCTCAGCCTTTCCCACTTTCGGCGAAAGCGTAAAACTCGCTTCGGCTTGCCTTTCTCTTAGATTACCTTCCTACGACGAAGGCCTCTTTCACCAACACATTATGCTGCACCATCGTACCTGGGTAAACGGCCACCTCGCACCTAGCTGGTAGCCAGTTCGACGGACCACCCGCCTTAGTGGCCAAATAATTGGGTGCCCGACTCCCTATGGTCATTGCCGATCTAGTAGGTGCAGCGTGCTAAGGTACCTCCTGCTGCATGACCTTCATTCTAAGAGTGCTCTGTCGCAAAGATGGGCGTCTGCTCTTCTTGTCTGGGACTGAACCGGTATCGGGATACCTCTGATGACGTGAGTCAAGATGAATATATTGTGAATGCGCCGTTTGCTAATGGCCTTCGACAATTTAGGAAGAGAATTCTCGCCTCCTGTTCGACGATGTCCACCCAAATCAGTATGGCAGCTTCGGAGACCAAAATGTCGGAATCATACAGGCAGATCCGCAAGAGGCTCAGCGAGAGACTGAGGCCCTACAGAAAGTCGTGACAAACATATCTAAGTATGTTTGCCCAAGCTTCCAAACGGAAAAATAAACAAAGGCTCACATGTCATGAATGCTAAATCAATATATATATGCTAATGTCCATCACAGCCATTTGGTCGACATATTCGCTATGGTCCCACAAAAAGTTCAACCGACTCCCAACTCGACTTTTCCCGGCCAAGATGCACGTTTATTGCGGTATCAGGATGTTTTGACGAAAATCTCTGCCAGCCGACAGTCGAACGGCAAAACCCACCTATCAGTCGATAATACACCATACATTTCTGATGGTTGGATCTCGGAAGATGATGCCGAGGAGGAGCCGCCTGCCAAACGCGCGGATGTTGGGCCGCTGCTTGGGGGGTTCGCAGATGCAGAAAACATAGAATAAATTAAGCCTCCAAGGGATGGCTTTGTTTATTTGTTATCAACAATGTACTGGAGTTCGATGGAATTAGAATACCCCATACATGGATCTCTTGTCACAGCACCTTGTTAGAGTGATATGGAAGTCAGGCTCTTAGTGGACCAGCTAAGCGTGATATTCAATGTGTTGTAGCATTCAATCCTTTCCTTTCTCAAAAGCGCCTGCTACTGGCCCTTGACATAATAATCAGAGCCTATCAGCTTATTCTCATGTTCTGCAGTCAGGCAGCGGCACATGTCCATTGAGGGCTAGCCACGTTCACGTAATGACACTTCATCCAAGCTCTACCGGATGCCGAACTCTTATAGCGTGGACCCTTCCCAAGTCGTCCTCTCTCTTTTACTTCTCCCTTCAATATTGTCACTCGCCGTGAAAACGGATTGCTATCCTACGTACTGATGTATACAGGTTTAGCGGGTATTTCTGAGCACGTGCTACATCATGTGCATCATGAGCGCTTAAGCGAATTTCGACCAAGTTAACAACAACAGTGCAACCATTACCAGCCTCGTTCAACGCCTGCTACCGTCTCCTTTCGATTCATTACCAATATCTTTCCCTCGTACGGGCGGCTGCCCATCCAGAATCCCAACATAGGAACCGCAGACTCCTTCACTACCACTCAAAATACCGCCCAGTTGTCCTAAGCGCCCGGTAGAGTACGCAAGCATGGACCGCGTTCTAAGTACGATAATCACTGGACAGACTTGCGAGCGATAGTCTCATGATTGTTAAATATAACGGAAATTATTTTGAGGCCGTTTCATCGTTACACGCTGCGCTATCGTCAATTTGGCACCTCCTCCGTCCAATCGAGACCTAGCCATTACAAGCGCTGGACTAAGTCACTGTGATAACCGTGACAAAATTGCAATACACAAAGACAAACAAGCATCTCCAAATGGCCGAACTATCGAATCCGAAACGCAATTTCGTCACCTGCGTTGGGAGAAAGGCGACTCGCTTCTAGGTTTCAATCAGGATCACTTGGTCTACTACGTTGCTATCGGTTGGGTTCTTACCACAGCTGATGCTGCCTCGACTGTCTTTCGCACTCGAGGTTATAAATTTCCTGTTGAAGGCGATAAATGTCTTCCTCGGCCTTCTCAATTGAGGCCCTCCGGCCAGACTCACGATTCCATCTCTTGATTTTCTCCTCCTCTTTCCGAATGCTTCGCTTTTTGGTGTCAATCTTCTGGCAAATTCTGCACTTGTCTCCGATTTCAATGGTCTGCATGACAAGCCGCATACCGCAGGTCTCCCCAGTGCGGTACTCCTTGGAGCAGTGCTGGCGGAAATGGCCCCACTTATAGTCGCCGCAGGCCATTCTGTTCTGGTCGTAGAAGCACATTTTGAGGACGATGAGTCCTTCGGCCTCGGTTAGTCCGGTCCCCAATCAATGGCCTCAACCTGAAACAGGATATGGCTTGGAGCTTGAAACTCACTGGATATCGATCAATGTTATCTTAACCGCAAGATGATGTTGCAGTGATCGTCTGGACTGTTTGATCTAGTGCAGATCAAAGTGACTGAAGTTTGGGAAGAAGCTTGATGTCGACTGGATGTTTGAATGGAGAAATATTGCTGATGTTGGTGAGATAGAGATTCGAGCAAGAGGGGATTCACAGGCAGCTTTATAGACGGGAAATATTGATCTCGGCGCGATGAAACCCCGTTTTCAACAATAGTCTCTACCTTCGGCATTCCTCCCGGTCTCCAGCTCTATGAAGAGCTGCTTTACCGCCATCCAATTCAAGCCAACAGACAACGCACATCTGCACCTCTCTCAATTTCGACACACTGATCCCTGATGCAAACCAATTCCTCGACCCGGCGAATTCATGGGCTCTATCTGAGCATACGTCCGATTGGACCTCTCTCGTATTGATGTCCATTTATTTGGCCCCGGTCAATACACGTCGCCCTCGTGAGGCAATTCAGAGCTCTTTGCATATGCGTGAGGCTTTGAGCCGGCACTTCAAGAATCCACCCATACCCTTGAGAGCTGCAGAAATCCGCTCTATCCGACACAATTCCTACTCTCGACTTTCCTTCGATCGTTTCCCGATTCCTCTTTCTCGCCACCACTGATAAATGGAGGATATAGGCCGAAGTGTGGACCTCATTGTTTGTTGGCGGATGCAGGCCACTTTTCTGGCCTGGACCGGACCGTAGGGGGCTGATCGCGGGAGAGCATACCCCATGCTTTCAAGGGAAATTTTCCATGTCGATTGTCAAGGCCAACCGGATTAGAGTGGCGATAAACTTACTACCTCGACCAGACCAAAGACGCGACCTTTCCCGAGGTCTATCACTTCTTTCACCTTCCACACTTGAGACCGATCAACGACGCCGCCTCCCCGACTGGCCTTGCTATAAGCTGGAGCAACAATATATGATGTCACCTTATCGTTATTCCATATAGGTCTTTCGAGGTTGAGCCACCGATATGGGCCGCTTTGATTGCGGTTGCATAAATGGAAAGTCTGGTGACTGCACGACCGTGAGGGAAAATGGATCCGCCTCCTGCAACTCGGGTTTGCCCGCTTGCATTTCCCAGAAGTGCTTTACCTTGCATACCCAAGACTACCTGTGTATGGAGAGAATGCGATCGATCAGTGATGTGTTGTCTTCTAATGCTGGAGACAAAACCTTGCCGCTTCCTCTATCACCCTGCATACGGAAACAACATGGCTTAGAGGGAACTGCAGCAGATCCCCGCATATCTCGCCGCTTATACGGCCTCGCATTGAGTCAAGAGACCGTCATACCATCCGCTAATATATCGGAGCGATCTTTCCAATGGCAGCCCAACTGACGTGGCGACCTCAGTTTGGCTCCTTTTCGTTTCATGTGCAAGATGTCAAGGCTTGGGATGCATTACCTTGGCCGAGAGTCACATCATTCTGGTCGTATTTTCGACTTCTGTCATATATGCAAGAATCTTATTGGGGCGAGGATTGGAAGTATAGCATGGAAACAAATTTGCCGATTTCAATTGGGAGGCACGGTCCTCAATACTGGTGAATTGGACGGTGGAGAATGTTTAAGTCATTCAACAGTCTCCTATTGCTCAGACCGGACGTCCCCCGCCTTCAGGATGGCAATATTGCTCCACGGGTGGCAAGAGAATATGCAAGGCTGCAGGTTTGTCACATACACGAAATGTGATTTCGAGGAATAGGAAGGGAATTTTACTTTTCGAGACGCATATTTGCGCCGAAATAGCAGGGCCTATTGCCCTCTCTGATTCTGCCTTGCCCTAGATCAAGGGCCTAGAGATGGCCAAATATGCCAGAACAAAAGCAGGAAGGTGTGACCTTGAGACATGATGGTATTGGAGAGCAAGACAAACATTCTGAGTATCACTTGATGCAGAGCATGGACTTTTGGACCCCAGCTGACCCCTACACTATTTTAACAGGTGGAGAGGGTAAACAAGACCCTAATGAAGACCTTGAAGCTAGCGATCGCACATATGGCCTTTATTTATTTCTCGGGAGCACATAACGCGCCAGGTTTGGTTGTTGGTGCCTACGCTTTTCGATCCTCCTTTGCAAGTTGGATAGGCTTGACGTCCAAATCTTGTCGGGGCGCGTTCCTGATACTCGGGTCGCCTTAAATCATGTGTTGAGTAGTGTCTGCGGTTCGACGGTCCTTCTGTAATTGCCCTAGCCAATAGTGTCTCGCAGATAGACCATCAAAGTAATAAGGTAGAGTGCAGCCTCACGAATTGGCCGTGGGTGCCTCTGGTTGGCCAGACTCGAACGGTAGCGGCTATAGGGGCAAGTGCTGGCCACAGTGGGGCTGCTTATCCCCGTCCGTGTATGACTTGGCCATGGCATGACTTTGATCTGGTCCTGCTGGCCGTCACCACGCTCTCCTCATGCGTGTAGATCGGTGCAGAGTTCATGCGACCAAGTGGATATCTGCGTACGTACGTCGACGCTATGTACACAATACAAGCAAGCCGGTGACTTCTCTTCATGGCGAGCCGGCGCGGTGGGTGGATTTGGGTGGTCTCAGGACAGGGCGTCATAGCTGTTGGTCCTCGATGCTTTGATGAGTTGGCGAGGCCGAATTGTTGGCCTAGGCGGCTCTAGAATGGACGCGATGGGGGCGACCTGCACACGAAAGGCGGCGAGGCAGATGAATATAGGTATATATAGGTAGCTATTAGAGTTATAATGCAAGGGTTTCGTTGGGCAATTGAACCACGAATTAGAAGGTTGGCTCATTTTTTACGTGGTATCGCGAGGGTGGTGTCCCAAGAAGGATTTGCCCCGATTTCCGGAATCCCTAGGTACCTGAGTAACGAATGGCATGTTAATGCAGTGCGGCCTTTCTTGAAATCCCAAGTAATTATGGATTGATCCAGAATATAATGACAAAGGACTTCTGGCGTTGCTACAGGTTGGCAGCTTACGAATACTTCCTGCCGTGACAGGAGGCAGCAACCCCGCTTAAGATGTCGCCGACGATCAAACACAAGGAAGACGATATCTCTTGGTGAGCTTTTGTCCAACCCGTCATCTTTGTCTATCTTCCCACGCACATCACATCGACGGCCACATATGTCCATCGTCTTTGAAGTTATGATCAGTGTTGGAGCCAACACATCCCGCACGTAGCTCAAGCAACACGCGAAATGGAATCTATCAACCCCTCCATCCTCTGCCTTCTCTCGCCTGAGCTCCTGCTCCTTATTCTCTCATATCTAGACGTTCCAGACTTGCTTTCGTGCTCCCGGACATGTCACCTCCTCCGCACGCTCTCTCTCGACCCTCTTCTTCACTCTTCACGCCTACATCGCGCCTTCGTCACTCTTAACAGTTACCTCCCTATCCGTCCCCCGCTCTCGGAGCTCATGGGCCAGCGTATCTACGTTACGCGTACAACACTTACAGCGCGAAACCTGGGCCGAAACTTGATAAAAATCAAGCTGAACCGGCAACTCTCTCGGCGGCCGAGCGCGGAGAGTCTAGTCGGCAGAGGCGTCTTACCTGCTGAGTGTTTCCGGTACTGTGCGGGCAATGCGCCTGCGGGGAGGGATTATAAGGGAGGGTATATGGGATTGGCGCCTAGTCTGGTAGAAACGAAACGCAGGATTGAACGTGAGAGAGTGAAAGATGTATTGCGGAGCTGGATAGAGGAGTGGAGGCGCCGCGGGTCGGACTTTAGAGACGCAGAGGCGGAGAACCAGAGGCCAGATGTGCGGAGGATAGCACGGAAGTTTGCTAAGGATAGCAGGGCTGGAGAGAGGGAGAAGGAGTCGAGATGGGGGAGAGCAGCGAAGAAAGAAAGGGAGCTTCCTACAAGGGCGAAGGTCTTGGGACTTAGAAGGTTTTGGGAGAGTGTTGCAAGAGAAGGGAGCGCTTGTTAGGCATCCTGGCGCTTGCAACTAGTTAACTACGAGTTTGTAATTTCACGGCCCGTTTATTTCAAGACATTGGGATTCTTCCTCTTCTAGAATAAGTGGTAATTGTAATCCTACATGATCCAGTCTTGCCTCTAGCCAAGAACCAGAGTCCTAATCTCCGCTACGTCTCTTACAATATCAATGAACGAGTGCTTAGCCCTTTTGATTGCAGTAATACAGCACTTTGCTTCAAGTTTTCAGACTTGTCGATAGGACGGCCTCACGGCATTTATTCTCAATTGAGGAGATGTGAAAGCTTCTCTAAAAGGCTTTTATTCTCTTAGAGGATTAAAATAAGTAAGCATATATAAATTTTGGGAGATAGTAGTTTGCTCTCAGTTATGTTATTCTGGGGTATCATCTGCATATTACATTTGCTATAACTTTTGTATTGTGCACCATAGCCAAAATATTTTGCCCTAGACTGAAATACATTCCAAGGAAATACCGCCTCGAGCAACAAATTATTCAGATATGAAGTTCATCCCATATATGCTGCTGTTCTAGAGCGGCGATATTTAATCGCCAGCTTTTACCCTTCATGCAGAGGTCATTAGTGTCCCCATAACGAAATTGAAATCTGTTAATATTTCTGCCTTGAAAGAGCTGAAAACTGCTACACATATGTGATCTTCTACGCTTATTCACATTCCGTGGTAATTTGATTAGCCTCGTTCTTTAAGTCAAGTCTAAATTATACAGGCTTGACCTCTCTCGCAGTGCGTCAGGAGTTCTGGCCGGGACAGCTGGCTCTTCAACCGTCATAGGTATCACGTAAAAGTGTGAGAAGAAGCTGCAGAGAAAAGAAGAGATATGATAAAGATTCTAGGATCGAAAGAAACTGCTCCTGCTTTTTTGAACTTCGCACACTGTTTCAGGTATTGCAATTCTCTTGAGAAAGAGACATGAGAAGGGGCTTATATAGAGCACAAATTTATCTTTAGCTTTGAGAATTAGTCGACCTGATTAGAACTGCAGCCTAGACCCTCTGCAATAATAGAAAATGAGGACATATTGGCGGTTATTGTTAACCCGCCCTGTTCTGCTGAAGCGTGTTCGAATCGCGGGGTAGCAGTGACCCCGCCAAATATGGTCGGTAAGCCAGGAAACCCGATATCATATTCTCCGTTCTGGTCAATCAATATTTCTTCTGAATTTTGAACGTCCGACCCCTCAAACTATAGTTAGATGAATGGCGATTATTGCTCCTCCATATGGAGGTCTCCACAAGGATAGAACATATTGAACTGATTGGATATGGTGTGTAATCACGTGACAATCGACATGTCCACCCAAAGTAAGGGTAGGCTTGCCCATCCTCTTCTAGGCTGTACTATAAGGTATATACCCACCATGTCTGCTTGGATTCTACTCTAACGAACAGCCGTTTTGTAGCATACAGACAAATATTCATATCGAACTGGTCCCCGTTTTGATATTCCTCCCGTCTCGCCGTATTGCGTACACAGTTCCACAAGAAAAGTGGATGAAATTAGCGCCATGCTCTGCAGAGGGCTATACTAATAATAATATCCTTATCATAACTCGATGATTCCCGCCGCCAGCAGGTATATTTAACGATCTTGGGAGGGTTCGACGTGGACGACCTGCTTCCAGTCAATAGAAATCATCGCCAAGGGCGTATCGCCACAATAGGACCCCTGCCGCCAACGAGAAGGATCCCGGCTCGGCAGCCTGAAATCCTTCAAGACCGAGAGATATTCGTCAGCATCTACCGTTCGCTCTGGAAACACTAAAGGACGCTATATTAAACCTTTAATCAACTGAGCTAACCACGTCACTTATCTTGGGTATGTGTTTGGACAGTCATATTGCAACCTTCCCCCCTGGAGACCTCACCACTGGAATTAATATCCGAAAATCGTTAGCATGAGTCGCCTATCAGCACAGCAATTGCAACGACTCGAAAGGATAGCCCAAAGAGTTAATGCCGTGCAAGACATTGATTCGAGCCAACTGTCCCCTCCAAGGCAGCCTCCTTCTTTTTGCGTCTCAGATGACGAGCGAAAAGCAGATGCCATCCTTGGGCAGTTGAAATTAGAGGATTCACAGGGCCACGCTCCACCAAACCGTCTCGCTAGAACCTTCACCAAGGCGTCGAAAGCGTCAACCTATTCTTACAACGAGTTATATGCAGCACTTTCTAGAATTATTAGTGAGAATGGTTTAGCGGGAGTCTTCGAAGTTCTGCTCAGGCGATTCAGAGCCATTGAAGGAAATATAAACGTTCCTAAAAAGCGGAACACAGGGGTCATCTCGAAAATCCGCAACTCTGATAACCAACAGCCAGGCCGGCTTCTTCAAGGGGCAGCGAAATTACATCGGAGTGACATTGTTCAACTCTTAGGTCCATTTTCTCCTAGCCAAGAAAGTCTCGACGAGTCTCTTCTCATCGCACTCCAAGCAAGAGACTTGACTGTGGCAGAGTGTCTATTGCAATATGGTCAGTGTCCTTCTTGATAAAGCATTAACTCGTACGCTAATAACAAACAGGGGCGGACACAAGAAAGTATGAGTCTGAATTTATGCAGGCTGCTCAGAGAGGGGATCTTGCCTTAGTGAACCTTCTCCTGCGAGCACCGAAAAGGGTTACTGAGCCATGTGTTACCCGCAGTTTATTGCTGGCGGCTGATAACGGATGGCTCCCGGTAGTACTGTGTCTTGTACAGGCTGGAGCGGATGGTGACAACGAAAATGCATCGGCCTTGATGCACGCTGCTCAGATGGGCAATACTGGGATCGCTACCGCTATAATTATGGGCCGGAACCCACCTTCGCCCGTTTCAGTCAACCGCATTCTTGACCGTGTCTTCTCATCACCATCTGAGTTTATTAATGGAAATCAAGAACTTATCGAGGTATTATTGTGTGGTGGTCCTCTAGGCAATGCAGTCCACGAAGGAATCATAAAGGCGACGATGCTCGCCAATGTTGGGATTATACAGCTCCTCCTAGCTCATAATGCAGACATCAATTACAACGGTGCAGCGGCCGTCGCTCATGCAGTCCGACAAAATCGTGGTGATCTTCTTGGTCTACTTCTCCAAGAGCAGAAGCTGAAACAAGAAATTGCCTCCGAACTTGTGTGTCTTATCCCTACCGCTGCTTCTTCTACAGACAAAGTCATCATTTTGTCAAAGTTGCTTGTCAATGGTGCTTCTGGGAGGCGCTGCAGCGAGCTTCTTATACTTGCTGCCGAGAGAGATGACCTAGATACTGCCAGATTGTTGATCACAGCAAGAGATCGAACTGGACAGCCGGTATGCTCAACAGACTATGATTCTGCTCGTTGTCTTGAAATAGCCGTTGCTAAGGGCTATATTCCAATGTTGAAGATTCTGTTGGATGGAGCGCCGTCGAAACCCTCGCTCTCAGCGGCGTTCTCATCAATTCCGACAAATCTTAGCAGGGAAATCCATTTCTCACTAGTTCAAACTTTGCTGCGTGCTGGAGTTGAGGGACCTGCTGTGGATGAGGCGTTAGTTTCTGCAGTCAGTGATGAGCCTAAATCACGCGAACTCATCGAACTCCTTATTCGCAATGGGGCCGTGGTTGCAGACCAGACTCTTTACGCAACTGCGTCTCAAGGGTTGGTTACAATTCTCGAGATTTTGCTCATGGGAAAGGTATCCGCGCGCAGTTGTTCTATAGCGGTTCCGATGGCGATGAATATTCGAAGTTTGCAGTCCAGGTACCACACTATTCGCCTCCTTCTCGGCCCATCCACAAAATCTGATGCAGGGAGCTCGGAGGTAACCCAGACAGTCATTGAACTTCTGCAACATTATCCTGAGGATAAGAAGCTCCTATTGCTACTATGTCGGGATGGTAGAGCTAATATCAACCTCCTTGGAGGTCTCGCCTTAGAGTTGGCTGCTAGAAACGGCGACATGGAGACTTTTAAAATCGTTCTTCAAGATACTGGCACCTTGCCGAATCCTACTACAGTCGAGAAGGCTGTAAAATGCGCGATGGAACTTCAATTGACGGACTTCAATCGAAAAGACAAGGTGAAATTTCTCCTTGAACAAGTAAAACCTCAAAAGGCAATGGATGAAGCCCTAGTTATGGAGATCAAATTAGTCCTTGCATCACCCAATCCAAACCTTTCCGTCGTTAAGATATTGTTGGCGGCTGGAGCTGACATAAATGCAATCGACGGAGAGGCAGTTATTTGGGGCATTCGCGATCCGGGCATCGCAGATCTTCTCTTGAGCAAAAATTTAAGCCCTCAAAGTTTTTCAAAGGCCTTTCTTTATGCTGTCGGCCTTGATGAACCAGCTAGATATTCTCTATGCGAAAAGCTCTTGAAGGCTGGACCCCCCAAAGATCCTGTCAGCATCGCCCTTTCAACTATCATAAAGGAAGGCCAATCTGCTATTCCTCTTATAGAGTTGCTGCTACCGCAGTCAGATGTGAACTTCAACGATGGCCGGGCAATGCTTGCTGTTGTAGAGCAGGCGTTCGTCGACGCTCTCGATATTCTTCTGACTCCGCGAGATGTTATGCCGTCTACAGCCACAAAAGTGACTGCCTTTCAGACTGCCACTCAGCTGAAGAACAATTCGGATCGTTATGCCATTGCTATAAGGCTCCTAAAATCCGGCATTCCGAGGAATATCATTTCGGAGGCTCTTGTGTCCGCTGTTAATACCTCCGATATCCAACTTACTGAGACCCTACTGCGATCCGGCGCATCTATAGAGCACCTCAGGGGACAGGCCGTACTCTGTGCAGCTAGCTCTGGACAAGGAGATATTCTGCGGCTCCTCATCGAGGGAAGATTATGCAACAAGCCTTCTATGCCAACTTTTATTAGTGCATTTGGAGGTGCTTTGACGCTAAAGCAAAAGGACCCTAAATCTTGTCATCTCATTGTTCAAATACTCCTAGAAGCTGGAGTTCGAGGAGATGCGGTTAATGCGGCCTTGGTGGAGATTGCAAGGGATGGAGATATCAATTTTGGGATTTCGGAGTTACTATGTACGATTGGTGAAGCCTCGGTTGAATGGAATGATGGCGAGGCGCTCGATATTGCAGCCCAATCTTCATCTGTCCAAACATTACGTCTCTTACTAGAACAAAAGCCATCTCAAAGCGTTCTTGCGAGAGCCTATAAATCAGCATCCTATCTTCCAAAGGACAAACGATACCAGGTTGTGCAATATCTCCTCGAAGCCGGAAAGTCAATCGATAAGCAAGTATCGGGCAGTCTCACTTATGCTACTAAGGAGGCGCCCACAGACCGTCAGCTTGTCAAGCTACTCTTGGACCATAAGGCCTTTGATGAAGGGGAGTCTATAACCAACTCTGCGAGAGCTCTTGACGGAGAAACCTTGAAGTTATTGTTAGGAAGCCCAAAAGCAATTGCTCATATTTCTTCCGCGTTCAAGGAGGTAATTGCCACTGGATTTAATTGGCGATCCCATGAAGGGCTTTCGATAGTGAAACTCCTCCTCGAGAGTGGTGCAAATGGTGAAATTGTCGGCGAAGCCCTTGCCAATGCGGTCCAAGACCTTGAAGACTCCCCCGGGCAGCTGGCAAACGAATTCGTGGATGTCTTACTACATTACGGAGCAGATGTCAACTATCAACAAGGACTAGCTCTGCAGCGAGCTGCCATGCAGGCGAATATTGACCTTCTCAAAAAGTTGCTCCCTGGAGCAACAATTGATAGCAAGGCGATATCCATCCCATATATTTTCAAGACGTGCAGCGAGCCTACAACACTTGTGCGAGCTATACAGGTGTTTAATGATTCGTTAGATGGAGATGACAGGGTTTTCATAACAGGCTTTGCACATCCAGATTTGCTTCTTGAGCCAGTATTATTCATGGCATTGGAGCGATGTCCAAAAAGGCATCAGGTCTTAAAGGCCTTACTGGACCTAGGTTATAATCCTAATCAGTGGATGCCTCGTGGAGTTAGTCCTACCATGGTGTCAGAACCGTGGCCGATATTATGCTGGGCGCTTGAGCAACCTGAAAAAGCTATTTCAAACATGAATATCGAGTTGCTCATAGACGCAGGAGGTGAGTTTTCTCTGCTAATGCGTTTAGGTTGTTTGCTGATAATGGCAGCAAATGTCAATTTCAAATCCAAGTCAGGTCTTACGCCTCTTATGCTTGCCATCCGATCCCATCGCTCGGAAATTGTGTCAAAACTCCTTTCCAAGTTTGCCGATGTCAAAGTCGCGGATCAGAACGGCATCACCCCTCTTTCTATGGCCAGCCGCTTAGGTAACACAACAATTATGGAATATCTCCTTCAAGCAGGTGCCGAGTGCGATGATGGCAGTCTCCATGATGCAGCCCGGGAGTTACGATGCGACATAATGCGTGTTTTGATGAAATTCGGCCACAAACCAGACTATCCTAGCGACCGTCACAATGGAAGGAGCGCGCTAGCCGAACTTTGCCTCAGTGCTGTAAATCGTCGCCCAGTTCCCACCCCTATATTATTAGAAGAGGCGATTCAGTGCTTAATAGCCGGTGGTGCTAATATCCAGCTTCGCATCCTCACAGAAAACACGTCGGAGAAAACTATATTCCACTTTGCCCTAGACTCTCTAGACCCAATGTTGATACTCCCCGTCCTGTTAAAAATCATGTGGGAGTATGTGAACGAGGAATGTTTTTTTTACGAAGATGCTACATACACGTACTCGCTCACGAAGTATGTAGACAAGGACCTATATCAAGGCCCTGCTGATCAAAAGGAGTCTATTATTCGATCTCTTAAGAACAAAAGGGTTGTTGACCGGTTCTGGGCCACTGATGTCGATGCTGAGCAGCCAGATGACTATTGTGGAGCCCCTGAATACATCAAAAATGAAGCAATTCGCCAGAAGCTGCGGCGGAAGCAAAAGGCTGAACAACACCAAGATGCCATGGCGGCACTTGAACTGAAGCGGCAAACCGCTTTACGAAATGTCGAGATAATGGAGATTACCAAGGCGGCTGAGATCCGAACCGAGAGGGAGAAGGCTCACGCCTCAATGCAAGTCCTAGCAGAGCGCGCAGAGGCACAAATGCGACTAGATTCTCGGGCAGAAACGGAACGGATGCGACATTTAGATGAAAGGCATACGCGAGAAGTAGAGCAGCTGCGAGCGCAAGCTGCCATACAGCTCTCGACCCAGCGGGCTCTGAAACAAGAAGGCTTTGAAGCCGAGCGCACGCGTAATGCACTTCAGATTGAGCACATGGAAGCGAAAATCAGACATGAGACTGACGGGCGCAGAGCTATACTCGCCATTGAGAATCAGTCGCGTGAGGATCAAGAGAAATATGACAAGAGGCTGCATGAGCGCGAGATGGCCAGGGTAAAGATGCAGAAATCTTTAGTCGAAAATTCGACAAGACTAGCGAGCTCTTTGCAAGGCAGGGGCATGACACAGAGACAAATTGGGTACATTACTGGGGAAGTCCCCTGAGGTAGACGGAGGCTATACGGAAGTTTGTTGCTAGATGGCGTTTTTAATGCGCGTCTCTTTATACAACGGGGATGTACGATGATTGTTTCATTGCTAGGTAGTTACGCACTGGCATCTCGACCTTCAAAACTGTTTGACGTTACATATATCTGCTATCACATTACAATATATTGGCTTCGTCAAATCGTGACCCGTATGTGCCAAATATTTGAGTGAGTTTTAGAATTTTTTGTTAATTTTCCTTTAACTATTTACATAAATCTTACACCCAAGAATCCGATGTGTCCACTGAACTCCCTGCCTTCTTCAATTGCGGGTCAAAATCATTCAAACCTGGTGTTTCTCTCCATCTTGAGAATCTCTTGCCCATATGAGCCTTCCAGTCCACCACAACCTCCTTCTCATTCATCCACGACAGTCCTCTCTTGGTCGCGGGCTTTGCCACAGGCTTCGGAGGCTTGGGTGGTGGCCTTGGCGGCCCCGAAGTGTCCTCACGCTCTAGGAACTGCGGAGGCAGCGCAAGTTGGAAGGCTGCTACGTTACGCATACCCCTCTCGCTCTCGCGGCGTAGGGCCTGCATCCGCAATACATGTCTGCGGTGCCGTACGTGTTTCACGGCGAAGAATATGGAAATGCCGATGATGCTCAGGGCGATTATGGTGACACAGACGCCGATGCCGGCTTTTGCGCCTGTGCTAAGTCCATTTCTGGCTGGCGTGGTAGCCGCATTCACGACCGATGTGATGGTAGGCGTTTGTGTAGTAACAGGGAGTGAGGTTATGGCTTCATTTGTTGCTGCCATTAGTTGTGATGGTATGGTTGTCGTGACATCTGACCTTGCTATTATAGATAGATGCGAACTCGAGAGGACTGCCATTTTATCGGAGTAAGTGTAGGCGTGATTGATGTTGGCGGTGACAGTTCGAAGCCGGAAAGTAGGAATGATATCCCAGTTATGGCAGGATAGTTGTGTGCCTCCTCAAGACTACCCAAAAGAGATTCTGCGAGATAGAACCGACCCCCTTCTATCGATAGAGGATTCCCTTCTTCAAGAATATAAGAGTCGATGAGATTCCAGTAGACCACCCTCGAGGTCACTGTCGCTGAGGTTGGCTCTGGCCACGACCCATGGCAGGAATATAGCTTCCAGCAAGCAAGGATCAGAAATCTCCCAAAAGGCAAAACAGAGAAGAGATCAGAGGTAACAGATACCGACCGACCGTGAGTCCAGCACTCTCGCATTCTATATATACCTTCTCCCGCTTGAGAGAGTGTGGCCGTGGTAGTATTTCCTCGTCCCACTCACCCACTGCCCTCCATGTCACTGCCCCCATGTACAGACATGGCGTTCGTGCATAGCTAACGGGATGCAGCTACCCTGGCGAGAGGTATTTTGGGATCCTGTGCCGCCAAACGGAAGCCGATAAGAGGACGTCCAAGCTTGCTCCCGCACAATGCCTGATACCCTGTACCACGTACAGCCGATCTGGGGGGGCGGTGGCCGTCCCTGTGCCAATCTGGCAATGTCCGCATTCGGGTCAATGGGAGTGGCTTCGCCCCTCGCCCGACACTCGTCCGACCCTCGATTCGGTGATGGCTCTCGTAACGTGAGCCTCAATAGAGTAAGACCTACTATGATTACACTACTAAAGCACTGTCTGTTTCTGGCACATCACGACGAAGCTGTGCCAACCCCGCCAGCCTCGGCGATGTGTGACCTCGTATGTGAGGGACGTAGGGAGCCCACCACCACGGCTAGAGAGGTTGATGAGGAATCACCGCTCAGTGGACGCTTCTGTAGAGGAAACGCACAAGCGGCGACCCAGAAATCTAAATGCGACGGCTGTTGAAGATCGCATAGCATTTATGAACTAGCGATTGACGGGACCAAGGGAGCTATGTGGAAATTGTATGCAAGAGGAAACCTTAAGAGGCGGAGCCATTCAGGCTGACCAAAATTGCCCATACGCGAGAAAAACGTCCTCCTCCGGCATCACCAGCCCATCGTCAACCTCGACTTTGCCTCGACGCGCAGTTGGTACAACAGTTATGCCCAGAGTAGCTATGGGATTGCGGCCAGGTTGACTATCGATGATAACACAACGACTGCGCCGCCGCACTTTGCTCGAAGGACCCATTGCCTTCTCGCCGATGGTATCCGTCTGGCGGGACTCACTTATTTACTACTCGCTGCGCCTCGCCCACTCTACGAGAACTGCTGTCAGCTGCCGCCGCAGCTAGTCCAAGGCAAATGCCATTAAAATGGTGCGTAATGCGAGGGACACTTGAACGCTAACCTGACAGCCGAATTCCATCGTCACTGGGCTTAGTTGCAAGGCTCTCGATGTCTTCTCAACCGTGGCCATAATGAGGAATTGTGGTTCCGAGTAAAAAGCTACATACAAGCTGAAGTTCAAGACAGTTGCACACTCCTGCCTATTATCGTCTAACTTCATGGCATTATTTGCATAGCTTTGCGCGAAGAGAAAACTTTGTAGACGACAAGTATTCAATGTAAAGCGGGATCGTGGTCAACCTTTCTTGTCTTGCAGCATGAAGTACTTCACACGCTTCATAGAAACCTCCACAGGGACTGATATCCCTTGTGACTAGGCAAAGAGTTGAGAACGAGCACTCCATGTTACTTTACCTTGTAATATATAGCTACGTGACATATTAAGCAGAATGTAGGCCCTCTTCTTGCATTGTCTCAAAGCAATATTGAGCCAGTTCAAAGAGATCACTGTAAGAATTAGTGACGGCTACGAGAAGGAAAATGTATATCCAACATTATCTACAAGCGAAAGGAAAGGCTGGAATTCACTATTTTTCTCCATTACATCTTCGCTTTCACATCTTGACAAGAGCAAAGTCCAACAACCATCAAGAACGAAACGTCCATCACGGAAATAGATTCAAGATCAACTTGATATCATCTCATAAAGGTACGTATTTATCTATCTCCTGTCCTGTTTGATCCACGGTTTACACCCCTGACAGATGCACCGACCCAAAGCTTTCAATCCGCCCTGGATCGACTACTTCACATCGCCCTGCCCGTACTATGTGAACCAGTACACAATGTTCACACTTTTCCCAAATCTTCCCAAAGAACTACAGCTTCTCATCTGGTCAGTTGTGAAGTCGGCGCCGCAGGTCATTCACGTCACAGTTAGCAGAAAATGGGAAACGGCCTCTGCACAAGAACTGTCAGGACCCACGGAGCAGGATCCATGGTTTCGCATTGATAACTACAAACCTCCGGAGATGCTTCACGTCTGCTATGACAGTAGAATTCAGACTTTGAAGTCGTATCTTCCTGCATTTCCCACACAACTCGCACGGCCCATCTACATGAACTTCAAGAGAGACCGTTTACATTTTACATCACATTACACTGCTCGATGCTTTTACGCTCTCACGCCTTACTCCTCAGAGTCTGCCATCCACATGGATTCTCTTCGACATCTCAGTGTGTACGTGCCCTTCGAGATGCAATCAAAGCATTTTAAAATCATGTGTGGCCAATTCTCGGGACTGAAGACCCTGTATCTCATGCATCGACCTACAACGCGAACGCGGCTCGACAAATACCAATTTCCACTTGTCTTGGATCCAAAGAAGAACACCAAATTCTGGGAGAAGTACCGGCCTGTAATTACCAATCCAATCTATGGCCGCCTGGAAAGATTAGAAAATTGGCAGCCGCCAAAGCTAGTGGTCGGTAGCGAAGAGCAATGGGCTCGTAAATCGGATGCAGCTTCGCTGGGAGAGCCAATGGACTGGTCTTATACCATCGATTTGCCTAGTTTAGAGTTCAAACCGATCTATGCGAGGGTTGATCCTGGTCTTCGAAGTCCAGCGTTGAAAATTTCATTTGGACCACGGATAGTGGGCGGATCGATGCGCAGAAATCTAGGTGGGAGAAGCTCGGATGAGACTATTAAGGCTCATCTAGGAGGACATAAAATGGTATTAAAATGAGCATTGCTGAAGTTGTAAATATAATAGTGCAGGACTCTGCATGAGCCTGGCATACTTATTATTTTGCACGCGGAGTGCGAGGGTTAGATAATTCCTCTTCGGCTTTTCTTTTTGTGCCTGTCGCAGCGTCAGATAGTTCGTCAATAGTTACAAGGTTCGCTTCTGCTTATGTTTTGTTGACTTGCATCCTTCATTATCTCCCGGCTGGTCACAGCAAGTCCACAGAAACACCCTGGCAAAGTTATCATCATCAATGAAGCTCTGGAGGTCACCGTGACAATCCAGGTCATGATCGGCCCAGAAGTCTGCATCATAGTAGAGTTCTTTATCCTCTGTATTACTAGTTAGCGCCTAATTAATGCAAATTGAGATTGATCGATATACCTATGTGTCAGAGGCAATACCTCTTTCATTTCTCAGTGACATTGACTTGTTCTCCACAGTTTAGGCAGATTGCAACTCGGCCAGTAACCTCATGGTCTTTAATTGCAATCGGCCGTCTCTCTTTGGATCTAAGCTTAACAATATTGGAGCCTCCTTTCTCGCTCTCATTATCTTCAGAGTCCGTATCTACAAGATATTGGACAACATCTTTTCCCCGAGCAAATATCTTATTCTCAAGTTAGCGATGGACAATAGGATTGTTCTCAACTATATTTAGCAACAGATCAAGAAAGCCTTTTTTGTCCAAGACAGAAAGCGCATCTTTGAGTGCCTATGATGCGTTCGGTGCTAGCCGGCCAAGGCCCGAATCAGCTTCTTTTAGTGGCGCTGGGGCCATCCTTAGGTTTACCCACATAGCTGGGAGAGCTGGTGGGCCTAAAAATAATTGGCCAGAGTCCTGTAAAGAATCTACTCAGATAGAGAAGGTCTGTAGTACAAAGATAGCTTCATAGGATATGCGACTGGATAAATAACACGTCCGTTATCGCCATACATGACCTTATCAATATCGAAGCCCGGGAGAACGCGTGTGCAACACCGTGCTACTGGTGTGACGCACGAGATTTGGCTGGAGAAATTCGAGACTGCTATAGCTACATTTACCGTAGTACCTCTTAGATCGTGATATTGAAAGGATTGGTCAACGTCATTAAACCAAGTTATCGATAGAAAAGCTCCAGCTGGAAACAGAGAAACGCAAGTTCTTCGCCTACATGGAAGAACAAGGGGGACATGATTCTAATCGAGAAGTAAATGATCTGTGGATAGTTCTCGCGGCGGCTAACGTATTTTACCTTCCGAAAACATGCAATATGAGATATTTCGTGGCGGTAAGTTTAAGGTACTAGTTTGTTCCGTCAGTTCCCCCTTTTGCCCCCTTTTTTTAACCGAGACCCGTATTTCTGTCCCTGGCGCCAACACCTACCTCATCGTGCAGCTGGCTCCTCCACTTCCAAGCTTTCCGAGATTGAAGAAGCCCATGCTTTGGAGCACAGAGCCTTCTTCATATTTGCCCACTTCTGACAACCACATCCACATTTGGCGGACTTCTAGTAAGCTCTGGGTTCTCTTGTTTTTATTTCTTAGTTAAGTATTCAACTCCAGTAAGCACCAGGTCACAATATTGATACAAGCAGTGCACTGACTGTGTGAGTCCTAGGAGACGAGTTTACATAGATCCAAGCACCCACACATTGTCTCGTGTCTTCTATCTAAATTTCCTCAAACTCCGTCAACTGTGGGTCATTTCTTTACCATCTATAGTAGTTCGACAAAGCTTGTCCAGTCAACTCTCTCTTCAACGCTTCCGGGCTCAGTTCTCGTCTGCAGACTAAATCGCGATGATGTGCTTCTCAACAACCCATGGGTTGGTCAGTCTTAATGGCCCTGGCTCATCCGCCTCCTCAACTATCAGCTCCCTTGTCAAACCCGAAAGTGGCACCGCGGGCAAGACGAAGTGTATTGAATGTGACGGTTTTGAGTGCTGCTGTATCCCAATCCCGTGCACTGTCATGTGATGTTGGGAGAGGGGGGATGAGATGGCAGGCAATAATGGTACTTTGAGACTGGGAGATAACAATACTAAGAGATTGTGATTTAGAGAGGGGTTTGGACGAGCCGGGAAGACCAAAGTCAGAGATTTGCTTCTTCTGTATTTACCAAGCGTAAGGAGTCTGATACTGTGAGAATACCCAAAGAGATTCTCTTCTCATCCAAATCATGCAAGTATTTGGACACTACTCTATCCAAGCATATGCACCAATGTATCATGCGACAAAAAGAGCGCCTGCCTGTACGTTCAGCCAAATTCCTTCCGCAGCTCTGTCCATACATCACTTGACAAATCTTCGTCTTCCTTTCCTCCATCTTCCAACATCAGTGGTTCGTTTTGTTCCTTTTCAACCAGACCCTTCTTGCCCAATTCCTCTAAAACACTCTCAACCTGGGCCTTCATCTTTAATATTCCCTCGGTCTCGGCTTTCGATCGGTCCAACTGATCTTGCATCATAAGGATCAAACTCTCCCGCGCTTGATGTGGGCGGTATTCGTTGAGAAGATGATGGAAGTTGATAAATAGGTTTCGAAGATCCTGTACCTTTTCTGCGTACTATTATATATTTGGCGTTAGCGTTAATAAATTGCTAGTCCGTTGCGTGAGGGGCAATACCTGTTCCGGATTTACACTCATGATACCGACTAGCTCAAGGAAATTCAGAAGAAGTGATTTTGCAAGTCGTTTCAAGATCAGTGCACGATCGAAATGCTTGCCTGAGCCGGTGGGTGTTGCTGGCGGTGTATAGACTTGTGGGATTCCTTGTTCCTCGAGAGAAGGAAGCTCTTCGTTCAACTATTTCCGCACGAAATATTAGCCTCTGAATGCACCGCATTCACATACTAGCAAATTCTAAGCTGTGTTCAAATGAATACGCACGTTATACGTATCCCCAAAGCAGCGATATATTCCATCCTTAGGCGGCTCGGGCGGCTGGAGAAGCCTCAGTTCTGTAGGTAGCTCTAGGAGTCTGATCGGTAGCGAAGTAGCTGTGGCATGTGAAGTGTGTTCAGGGCCTGCCTGTGCAGCACGTAGTTCTTCTATTCGGGCTACGTTCTTTGCCGTGAAGCTCTGCCAGAAGGGCGGAGGTGTTGGAAAGAGAGACGCGAGAGCATTGGCTTGCGGTTGCTCCGCCATCGTGAGTTGTTTTGCCGTAAACCCAATCAGTGTAGCTTGGCCACAAGAAAGCGGACTCTGTTCTAGCAAAGTGGCTGTTCAGATGGTGATGTTATGTAGAATTGAAGCGGCTCCCTCTCGGTCTCGGATTGCTGTTGAAGCTGCCACACTTATGTAAGCAAGGCTGAATTCTGGTTCGTGACCTCTCATCATCGACCTTACGCGGCGCCGGTCCTGCTTCTCCGAATTAGCTTCATGAACTCGCGGCCCTTCTTCAGTTTTACTTATCTCTCTGCTTTCCTGGTACAGTGAGCCAGCAATCCATGCCTCTCTCTTGACATATTGTACATCTCGTAGACCATGCCGCCGAACGGTCGTAACGGTCATCCGGTTGGGCGACTCGTTGAACGGACTGGATGCATAGGGTCCGTAGCTAGGCTCTGGCAAGTAAGTATTAACTGTGGCTGTACGAGAATCATCCCTGAATATTTCTAATGCATTATCTGCAGAGAACCTATGCACCGGACTATGTGGCCTTTGCATTCCTGTTAACAGGATACATTCTTGTAAGCTCAGACCTGGGTGGTTCTCCAGCAGTTTGTCTCACCTACGCAACAGGCCCAACTATTCATGGAACCCTTCCGCCGAATGTTCTTACTCTCAAACCCGAATATCCAATACCCTCATGCGCTAGTGGAGCGGGTATCAATGGCTTGGAATATCGTATATGCCGGTGTTATACCGCTGGTGATTTTAATCCTATGGCTTGCTATCTCAAGAGCGGGAATACACCAATTCCATGTCACTCTCCTTGGATTCTTCATTGCGTATGTATATGTCTTTTCTTTGGTGTATGTTGAAGCTGACACCGTGCTATAGATTGCTCCTGACAAGTTTCATAACCGACGTTACTAAAAATGCTGTTGGGAGACCCCGCCCAGATCTCCTATCACGATGCTTGCCTGCAGCTGGAACACCCAAGGACATACTAGTCAACATAGAAGTATGTACTGAGAAGGATCGACATACACTAGAAGAAGGATGGAAAAGCTTTCCGTCTGGACATTCCAGTTTTGCTTTCAGTGGCTTGGGCTTCCTCTCACTGTTTCTAAGTGGGCAGATGAATGTTTTCAGGCCCAGGACCGACCTTGGCAGGGCGCTGATTGCATTTATACCCATCCTTGCGGCAGCATTGATTGCAATAAGTAGGTGTGAAGACTATCGGTAGGTCATGAGCCGAATTAATCGGAAATGCGTTGATAATGCTAATTTTGTACAGACATGATGTATATGATGTTATATGCGGATCACTCCTTGGATTTGCTATCGCGTACTTTTCATATAGACGATATTATCCCCGGTTACGCTCACCCAAATGCCACGAGCCGTTCCCTTCGAGAGGAATGACCTTCAACAATGGCGTTGGACAGAACAAAGACGATGAAGAAACAGCTGGCGCGGGGCTCTTTGAACTGGATGATAGTGATGAGGCATCTTAAGTTACACTGCCTGTCATTAAAAATGACACCCTTTAACATATCGAGTAAACGATGCAGCCAGCTGCGTGCTTGAGCACACGCCACTGCGGTTAATAAATGAGCCCTCGTTGCTAAGTTTCTGGAACGTGAGGTAAGGATATTCTACTCACTGGCGGCTTAATGGGTGAAAACAACTCGTCCAGAAAAGTTACATCGCCTGGAAAGTATTATAATAAAAGTATCAAACCCCAGGCTAAACAGCTTAAATGACCTAGACCGTGGTGGTGTGTGCCAGTAAATTACCACTGATCGAATATAGGTATGTATCTACAAAGGAATTCATAGCTACAGCGGGTCGAATAAGAAATTTATCTGTTTGCTCTCGGATTTGCAAGACGGCCTCTATTAGGATCTTTTCCTTGTTTTAATAGTACATACCTAGTCATTAACTAGGGACCACACAAGATCAAATAACTAGCTGATTATGCGATCACCATCTGCCGCAGTCTCCTCTCTCGCCAAATCATGCTCCTTCAAAAGCGCTGTAATCTCATCTGCACTCCATAGGCGATGGTAGATCCTGCCATCTTTTGTCTTCCCAACGGTAGCAAACTCAACTGCAGTAACCATTAGTGCACATATCTTCTACTATAGAAATGGTATCTCTTACTTTTTTCGCTACTCAGCTTTGTTGAATCCATGGTTTTGCTTAAAACCTTCACCGCCATGCCACAAGCCTCTTTCAAATCGCAATCCTCTTTGTAATCTTGCTTCAGCAGACTTTGGGCACTGGCATTATTTGCTCCTACGCTTGTAGCCTTCCACCCGCCATAGTTGCCACTGGGATTGCTTTGGTACAATTGGAATTGCCGTTGTGGGTCATAGCCGGCATAGATGAATGACACGCCGAATGGACGTAGACCACCATGCTGAGTGTAGCCTTGCTTCAAGTCGCATAATCGACGTACGAGTTGTTCGCAGGGGATATCTTCGTTGTAGGTAAGGAGATAGCGTTGGGCAGCTTGGCGTGCATAGTTGATGAGGATATTAGCATCAGCTGTCATGCCTGCGACAGCACATATCATGTTGCTGTATGATAAATTAGCTTGAGAGTGGCATATAGCCATCGGACAACTTACTCATTCAAGATGTACAACTTCTCGGCTGATGTATCCTGCTCCAGGAGCTTGCTCGTCACTTTTCTCTCCGCCGCCAGAACAATACCATCCTTTGCTAATATGCCCAACGCAGTGCCCGCATGTGAGATAGCTTCAAGTGCATATTCGACCTGATACAATCGTCCTTCGGGAGAGAAGATTGTGGTCTAGATGGCTGGTTAGCTCGGCCAGATGAGGTGCGAGATGCTGTTGTATCTTACTCTGGAATCGTATCTTCTCGACATGTTGGTGCTACGTATTACTTCTCCTACAATGGTGGGGCTTTGTAGATGTATATGAAAAACGGCAATCCCACTAAAATAATTCGACGTATGTTTAATAGGAGCTCGTTGTCGCTTGGAATGCAGCTTGAAGCTCCAGGCACGAAAGCACGCGTAGACTAGCTCGTTGCCTCATCTCATAATTATGCCTCAGGCACCAATTACTGCTCCACCTACCTGGTAAATTTATGGGAAAGTTGTACAAGCTTCAGCAAACTGCTATCGATTCTATACTCGAGAATGCGCCCGGCATGTTGAAGTCTACCCACAAGTCAGTGGCGCCACCTCCTTTGCCAGAAGGATGGACAGAACACAAAGCACCAACTGGCCATTCCTATTACTATAATGCTGCTACAAAACAATCAACATATACCAGGCCAAACCCTCCTCCGGCGGCTTCGATCCTCCAATCTACTCCTTTTGACCCGTCCCAAAGCTTTCTGCAGTACCAGACCATAGGAAGTCCAAAACCAAGTGCTGGAGTGACTTCCGATAGGTTTCCACTACAGTCTCACCTCCAAGGACGAGGGGCTTTCCACGGTCAGAAGGCCGGCAGAGGGGGCCATTACGGTTCCAGGAATACACGGGCTCAGCCTACAGATAAGCCGATATCTCGACATCCTATCCCTGGATGTGAGCCGTGGGTTTTAGTACATACAAAGTTGGGAAGACGATTCGTTTACAATAGTCAAAAAGATGAGAGTTTCTGGCGGATACCTGACAAACTTAAAGAGGGCATCTTAGCACTTGACCAGTTACGGATCAAGGAGAAAGCTAAAGCGCAACAAATTCCAACGGAACCTACGCCAGCTACCATCGCACCAAGTGCTATTGATCAACTAGACAAAGCAGGGCGCGGAGACGAGAAAATTGGAGATGGGGAGCTGGATAGTTCCGAATACGAAGAAGTGGAAGTAACAGATGATGAGGGCGAAGATGATGAGAATCCTCCGAAACGGCAGAGGACTGGGGACGATGCACAAGACGAGCAAAGCGAGCCTGTTGAGTTCAATGAGGATGATATTGCGTATCAGTTAGCCGCCATGGGAGAGGAATACGGTTTAGATCCTGGCGAATACGACGATGGCAACATGGATGAATGGAAAGAAGGCGTGGGTGGCCTGGAATTAACTGAGGAAGACTCGATCGCTCTATTCAAAGATTTGCTGAACGATTCTGGAGTTAATCCATATAGTCCTTGGGAGAAAATCGTTGAGGAGGGCAAGCTGGTTGACGATACGAGATATACGACTCTGACAACTATGAAAGCGCGGAAAGAGACTTGGGATGAATGGTCACGAGACAAGATCAAGCAGCTAAGAGCTCTCAGAGCCAAGGAAGAGAAGAAAGATCCAAGGATACCATATCTTACCTTCCTCCAAAATCATGCCACACCAAAGCTATATTGGCCAGAATTTAAACGCAAATTTAAGAAGGAACCTGAGATGCGAGATAGCTCCTTGGCTGATAAAGATCGCGAGAAGTTTTACAGAGAGCACATCAGTAGACTCAAGCTTCCACAGTCGAGCTTAAAAGCGGACTTGATAGCTCTATTGCAGGCGCAGCCACTCTCAGCGCTTAATAACGCAACTATAGCCTCACACCTACCACCTGCCGTCCTGTCAGACATTCGATATATTTCACTCGCGTCTGATACTAGAGATATGGTTATCGAATCCCATATCCAGTCCTTGCCTCCACCTCCTGGGTCAACGGAGGAAGAAGATAGCGAAGAAGCAGCGAAAGCCAGAATGGACAAGCTGCGGAGACAGAAGGCGCTTGAGGATAGAGAGAGGAAGGTCGCCGAAGAAAAGCGACGGCAGCAAAGACACCTTGAATTCGGGAAGGGTAGGTTACGAGAGGAGGAGGCAGAGATTGCCAGAGCAATGAATGTTACGAAGAAGGGATTAAGAGATCATCTGGTGGAAGCAGATAGTACAGAAAAGGCTACTGAAAATCCGCACGATGGATGATGGCGCAAATGCCACTGGCCTTCCTAACATGTATGCCAATTATACTTGACTCCGTTCGGTCGTTTTCTCCCTTTTAAATCACTCCGAATCATCTCTCCTCCCCTCCAAAGCTAGGGTTGGTCTCCATGTTTCGCACAGCACGGTTGCCATGAATTAAATTCTCATACTATTTGCCAATGGCGTCTAACTGTCATGGGTTCTCCAGGGGTCTCAATCCTGCAACAGGGGTCAGACCTCGTAAAGCTATGGCACTGACTTCATTTCGAAACCGATCGCCGTTGGGAGATGCGGGGGCGTTGATCGATTCCTTGCAGCTTCTGCCAATCCCGCAGCCTTAACATCCTTAATCGATCGGCCTTTACATCTTCCTCATGACGAGTTACTCAATGCAACGAAACAAAATTTAGCCGAGTCGGCGAGGCGTGGGCCTTAGAATGTCGATAGAGAGAATGACAGCAGTGCGGAGTATAGCAATCGTTATGGAAGGTGATTTTGATCGACAGTCGCCCTGAGATAGTTACAGTATTGTATATTTGTATATTTAGCCTCTCTCTTCCTCCCCTCTTCTATCTCGTCTTCTTTCTTTCTCTCCTCTCGCTACAGTCCGCCAATTTCTTGATATTTGCAGAAGCGAAACCATCTGCAATGGCTTTCGTTCAATCCCTCCTCTCGATTGTTTCCTTGGCAAGTGTCGTAGCTGGTACTGTTTTTCAAACCTCCGTCTTCACCGCTGATGCCGATTCGCCTTTCAACGGCCAGGTGGTCAACGCCGCGGGTGGTGCATTTTACCTTGGCCTCCCTAAACCTGGAACTTTCTGCCCTGATCCCACTCAATGCCCTGGTGGGACAACAACTCTATTTGCTGGAATGAATGCACTGTGGGTAGGTGCCAAGATTATTTTATTTTGGTCTTAAACAAGAGCTGACAGCCGTTGGGCGTAGGTCGAAGTACCCGGCGGACAGCAAGTTTATGTTGCAGAGTCGGGGGCAATTAGTTTTACCATTGCACACTCTCTGTTGCCTCCTGATGTCGCCCAGGGAGCATTCACGAATACCACCGTAGTCTCAGATTGTGCGGCCCCATTCAACGTCTTCAACTGGAAGAGCTCCGAGGCATCTGGCACAGGTTCGATCACTTTTCGTATTCCAACTCGAGGACTGTAACTAATTGAGCCGATAATCAAGGGGGTATTCTTGTTTGCCCAGTGAATTTACCAGGCACCACCACAGCGTCACATCAAATTTATGCAAAATCTCCCTCGTTCAGCTGGACGAATTGTACCGAGGTCATTGGCCTACTTCCGCTTGTTACCTCAAGCCAAGACTTCGGCGCGTTCGAATATGCTTAATCTCTGGACCTCTTGGTTTGTTGGGGCCAGTGAATGTGGATTGCTCTATAGAGTTAGTCATGAGACAAATCGATAACGACAGATGGACTGCATAACGCTAGATCATCCTGTAAATGAATTGCTCATCCCCAGACAGTGGTCAACGGCAGCATAAAAGTGGCCTGTGTTCGGGTCAAACGGTTGCATAAAATAGGGTGGGTTTGACGTGTTAATACAATGCCTAGTCCTAATAACCGGCCTATGTAGCAGGATTGCCTTTATGTTTGGTAACTTTATCGGACTACATAGGCATATTTAGTCCTTGTCTCGGAAGAGCTCTAGTTGATATAGAACTCCGATTTCCAGAAACTGTCCCATATGCCCCATAATCACTCAGAGGATTAATAGTGAGCAAGACAGACTAGTAATAGCGTTGACTTATCCTTTCATTCTAAAGCCATCCCACTCATCATCCTCCTCATCGTCCACATCATCATCCTCTTCTTCATCGGCATCATTAACCGTTCGTAGATCTGCGCCTGACGGAGGACCATCTTCGATCACGGCTAACCCAGCTTTACTTTTTTGTCGTAAAGCTTCTCTCATATCTTTCAATTTCTTTACTCTCTGTTCCAACCCTTCTATTTCCTCCAACTCCTCCTCCATCCTTCTCGCGGCATCTTCCTTGTCTCCCTCCAGTTCCGCTTCCTGTTTTTCTCTCTTTCTCTTATTCTCCTCCTCTCTCTCCTTCGTAGCAAGCTCTGCTATAGACATCGCGGGCGCGGATATGACGCCTTCATCGTAAGTAGCAGCTGCAGGGGCTTCTGCTGCCGCCATATCTGCCTCAAAAGCGGCCCACTCATTTTCATCCACGGCCGGAGTTTTTGGCTTGATCTCTGCCGACTTTAAAGGTGTGGCTGGCCGTGAGGGTATTTGGATACCATTTTTTAGAGGCTTCATAGGACGCGAGTCTAGTTCTGAAGCAACAGCGGTGTTAGATAGCTCATCGGATGACCCATTAGCGGCTTTTGTCCGTTTGCGAGTGGTATCATCGTCCTCGCTAGCCTTTCTCTTTTTCTTATTGCCCTCGATGCTTGGTATAGATTCGAGAGCTGAGGGTGGTTCTGACTCGCTCTCTTCGAGTTTCTGTGCGCGCATAATATGGCCTGCCGACCTCAGGTGGCCATCCCATAGAGTTTCGCTTTTCAGCTGCAGCCGGCAAACAGAACAGAGGAGGGATCCAGTCGCGTAAGAAGCATATTTATGCCGAATTTTTCGAGCAGCTCGCTCATTTTTCAGCATAGACCGCACGTCAGCCATATTTTGATTGTGGTTGCTCCTAGAGTCGGTATACAGTAGATGTCATTGGGTAAAGTTGAAGCTCTCCCTGCTATTTGGACTCTCTGAAAATGCGGGCTGAAGCTTCATCGCTACGCTAAACTACTTCAGGAACAGCGCGTTGATACTCATGCTATAGCACGTGATCATCCCCGCAGAGCAACAAATTTCGGTCGTCACGACCAAAGTCGCCTCCCCATTCTACTATCATCGCACCACCATCAACCACTTCATCCAACCTCCACGAAGATCAGCGACAAGAACAACACAGAAGAGCGCATACTGCATCTGCAACGAGGACTTTGCGACAACATTCCAACCATTCTCCCAGCCTCAGGAGAGCTCGAACACAGCTACGCGGTTCCTGGAAGGGACCGGGCCGGATCAACAGAAAGACGGTCGCGACAACAACGCGGGCTTGGGAAGGTTTCGAAGAGGATTCTCACTCTCGGGATAGCTTCATTGTCTTCTCTTTCTTATATGCTCAGCATCATAGCTTGTCTGTAGAGCCGTTGATTCGTGAGAGACGCGTATTTGAATCAATTTCCGACGCAATTCCACCTTGTAAAATATCAACATCACGACCTGTGAATCAACGTATTCTTTGAGATAGTCTCCCACCATGGCTGGTAAGCTATAACGCCATACACTATGGCTGCGATGTCGACATCTCTTAGGGGGAGGTCGGCGGTCGCGGTCAAAGAATCACTTCATACAACAGCATGGGTGCTAACTTATCTTACAGACGAACCTCGAAGATCCGTGCGAGCGACGAAGGGTCAGCATACGAAGATGGATCTACTGGACCATCAGACTGATATGAAGAAGAAGACCACAAAGAAGGGAGCCAAGAAACAGGCAGTGCAAGAAGAAGGAGATGAAGTCGAGGTTATTCGATGCGTCTGTGGCGCCCGAGCGACATCGCCCGATGATGATGAGCCTTGGATTGCATGCGATAAGTGCCATGTCTGGCAGCATAATATATGTGTGGGTGTTAGCACGTTTGATGATGAGCTGCCTGAGAATTATATGTGCGAAGAATGCGACCCAGCATACCACAAGCCTCTTCTGGATGCCATCGGTCGCGGCGAAAAACCCTGGGAGGATAACAGACGGGCTTTTGAACAGAGACAGCAAGAGGAAGAAGACGCTGCCAAGAAGAAGAGTAAGAAGGGAAAGGGAAAGAGAACGAGCGACCCAAAATCCGAGCTTAGTCAAACCTCTAATGGGAAGGCCAAATCACCATCAACTCCCGTTCCTGACGTCAAGAAAGAGAAGAAAGAATCCGCCAGGGCAGGAAACTCAAAGAGAAAGAGTACGCACGATGATGAATCTTCCAAGGTGTGCAGAATGATCCACAAGAAGGCTAAATATGCTAATATGTCCAAGGAGCCGCAGTCAAAGGTCCGCAAAGTAACGCATCCTGCCCCCAATCCTCCTGCTGTTACTTTAGCTCCAAAGATTATTGATCTTGAGAGCGATCGCCAAGGAGGTGCAAAACTCATTCACAAAGCTTTGGTTGCTTCCATCCCCGAGGCAGTCAAAACAAAAGTCTACAGCTATAGTACGGGAGAAACACTTGAATCAAAGGCCGAACGCCTCGCCATCGAAGTCGAAGATGCAGTTTACCAAACTCATCCCGATAAGAACTCATATAGTAAACAGGCTCGTGCTCTGGTTTACAACATCAAGCATAATCAGGAGCTCTGTAACGGCCTTCTTACCAAAACCCTAGCACCGTCCCACCTTGCAGTCATGACGACTGACGACATGGCAAGCAAAGAACTCAAGAGAGAAACGGCTGAGATGAAGGCACGTTCTGACAAACAATCAATCATGATAACTGAAGATGGGCCAAGGGTTCGCAGGACCCACAAAGGAGATGAGATAATTGAGGGAGATGGTTTTGCTGTCCCGACCGAGACAAATACTTCTACTACAACCCGCCGACGTTTTTCATCAGATCCCAGCACCGAGATATCCCCTCAATCACGGGAGGGCTCTGCTGCTCGAGATGAGGTCGAGCTTCCTCATGATATCGACAGCTCTCGATCCCGTGACGCGCACGCCATTCCAAAACAGCCACTCAGTGTCGAGACTAAGCATCAGAACCAGCCTAGGAAACAATCCTCTCATGGTGATTTCGATATCAACAAAGTATTTTCCAGCGTACAGCAGTCTCCAACCGGAGCATCTCCTTCACATGCACGGAGACCATCTAATGCCCCACCTGTTGGCGGAGCTGGTTATGATCCAGACATTGACAAGTTACTAGCCGACGAGGATGGAAATGAGTCGCCGCCTTATTCCCCAGCAGAGTATGATTCCGACCCTAGTATCGTCTGGCGAGGAGTTGTTACGATGGACTCTATCGCCAAATTCCCAGCAGCTGCAAGACATGTCGGCGGAGCAGATCTAACACGAAGCTCAACACCACTGCAATGGAGCGATATCCTGCAGAAGGAACTACGTATTGCCGGTCGCATTGACCAGGAAAAGGCGAATGAGTATCTTTGCAGTCTTCGCTATAGCCCTCCGACTGATGTTGTGATTGTCAACGTCACACCTACGGGCGAAGCTGCTTCTCGAGGCTTCAAGGAGATGTTCGATTATTTCCACAGCAAAAATCGGTATGGTGTTCTTACCAACAAAGGCGTTGGCAATATCCGCGACACATATCTTGTCCCTGTCGCACCTAGCCCTGCCAACCTCCCAGACTTTATTGTCAATCTTGAGGGCCACAAGCTTTCCGAGAACCGAACGGAGCCGACAATTGTCATCGCACTCGTTATTCGAAATGAATGGAATCCTCAGATGCTCAAGAGCTATGATGGTGCAGCTGAGGCTCGCTCCCCTTCGCTGCAATCGCACTCTAGTCGCCAGATGTCTATATCAGGAACGGGTCCTCAGATGTCACCCATAGCTTCGCAAACCCCAGCATTTGCAAGTGAAACGCCATCTCAGTCGCCCCACCCGCTTCCACAGTTGTCGCAAGAAGACATACAGAGACGACAGCAGCAAAAAATTGACCAGCGACAAGGAGAAGAAACTGCGGCCATGATCTTAGGAGAGTTTGTCCATGCACCTACTGTTGGCTTTTTAATGCCGCAAGCTTTCCAGATGAGAGCTTTGGAGTGGGAAGTTATCCGAAGTATCTTGGAGAGCGATGAGCGGGCAAGAAATGATCTGCAGCACCTCAGCCAAGTCCTCGAAATTCGGATGGCCCAACAACCACCTGGATCAGCCGTACCCATCCGATCTTAAGTCAAGAGTTATCGGATCCAGTCGTTTGCCTAGTTTTGCTGGAAAATGATCTGCCCGGAGAAAATCCTTGGTCTGTAGCATGCCTGCTAGAGACGTTGTAGTTTTATTGTACTGTTTAAATCCACGATACCATTACGAAAAGAGACCAACAGACAAGTGGTTGTTCCAGTCGGTCTTAATGCCACGTTCAGCCTTCTGCCTTGCTTCTTATGTATATAGCAATAAACCCGTTAATAATATTTAACATTGTAGATTGCAGATTAATGATCTAGCCGTGAAATGAAATATGTTAAGGGACAAATACTCTCTCTTGTAACTGCGGAGTCCCGCTGCTAACCCTGGTCCAGCTCTGTTTCAGGGCCTGAGTGCTCGAGCCACTGGTGCTAATATTACAAGACGCAGGCCGGGCAGTTTCTTAGTATTACTTCTGTGGTGGTAGTAAGTGAAAAGACTACCTGCCGGCACTGAATGACCTCGTATAATAATTATATTAACCTCTAAAGTAGTTCACGCAGATGTAGCACAAATTAAAGGAGGGCGGGAGAAGTATAGACAGCCTTCGCTTGGGAAGATAGAGAAAACACGAAGGGTTGAAAGAGGGTAAGAGAGCTGACAGAAGTAGAAATGGAAGGAGGGAGAAAAATTCCTCTCTGCAAGTCTATTCGCTGTCAGAGCCGGTTCACATGGCTGCTCCGGCCCGACGTCTCTCTCAGCCCCACCATGGCATAATATATATATATATATATATATTCACAACAGGCTGAAGATCTTAAGAACGAGGACGAGGAATTGTGGTGGGAAACTCAACGCTTATATGATTCCACTACTATGGTGGTTATGATCCATGCTCTTTATAAAAATACAGTGCTGGCTACTCCGGCGCCAGTATTCAGACCGTAATATTCTTGGTCTCTACTGGCGTTGCCATTTCATCTGCCCAGTTTGCCGACCCCTTTTCAACTGGGGATCGGATATCCACAGCAGGCGGAGATACTGTAGGGGCTTTTGCTGGCGTTGGTAGCGAAGGGAAGTCTTCCGCGGTGGGAACTGTTGCAGCCGCTGTTCTCCCGCCTCGGCCACCTCGGCTCCCTCTGCCACGTCCTTCAAACCCTCCACGGTTTCTCGAGCTTTGTCCTGTCATTGCTTCGTCCTGTGAAGTAGAAGCATAACGTGAACCAGCCAGACCGCCTCTAATAACGCCCCCATGGCCACCCCTTACATACTCGCTACTTCGTCCCCTACCTCGGCCATCGACAATATCGCTCTCGACTTTCTCACTATCCCACTCCCGTCCGCCCTGTGCCTGTAACTTCCTCTGCCGATTCTTCGCCCGCTCCATGTCTTGATGGCGCGTGGCTTTCTGCTCCGATGCACGTTTTTGCGCCAACTCTTTTTCTTTCTGAGCGAATGCGGCAGAGTCAGCCTCGGAGAGTCTGAAGCGTTCAGCCTTTTGAGCATTTATGATCTTCATCTTCTCGAGCTTCTCCGTTAGCTCATCCTCAGTAAGCTTCTTATGTGCAGGCCCGCCTGTAGCAGAACGATCGCCTCGCACTGCTTGGGCTCTTGTGGCAGGCTTTTCAGCCGCTGCCGTAACAGCCGGGGCTTCGGTTGGTAGAGAAGGAGGGACATCTGTTGACGATGAATCGGGGTTGGTAGACGGTAAGGCTCGGTCGCCGCTGGCAGGGACAGAAAATTGCAGCTGGGGCAGTGATTCAGACTCGCCTGCTTCTGGTATAGAAGAGGTCGCCTCAGTTGCATATCGTGAGGCAGCTAGACCTTCTATGCCAGCTCCCTTTCCTCTGTGATCCGAACCACCGCGCCTTTCTTGTCCCCCTCGAGCTTCGCCCCGAGCTTCGCCTCGTCCTTCTCCTCTTCCAGGCATACCTTCACGCCCTCTTTGCCTCCTTCCTCTCTCGTTGGCATTGCCACGACCTCTTGGCCCTGGCGGGGGGTTGGCAAAATTATTTCGAGGCACAAGGCTCTTGTGAGATGGGATACCCCTCGCGGCCTCTTCGGACTTGGCTGCTTGCTGAACGACAGGCTCGGGAATGGGTTCGAATTCATCGGCGAAGAGGTCGTCGTCGCCGCGCGACTGGGCGAACTCATCCATAATGTCGACAAGCGTGGGGGGTGGCCGGTAAGTGGGAATAAGTCTCCTTCGGTGGTGAATTTCCGGGATTTGGTCGGAATGGCAATGGGCTTTGATCGATCTTTAGCCGTCGCGAATCGTGAGTGGATGCGTCGCGTCTCGGAACAGTAGAAACAATGATCCGAAAGGAGAAACAAAGATCCGGCTGTCTACTAGTTTATTTAAGACCTAGCGCAAATCAGATTGCCCTTACACTTCAGGCAAAAATCAGAACCCGATAATCACTGGTTTCTTGCAAAATACGCTCAGACCCAGAACCAGAACCAGACAATAGAGGTCTGGGGACCAACATCATCGGATATGTCTATCATTTGATTTAACTCATGGTAGAATATCATGCCTAGCTAACATACTCTCCGCAGTATCGCAGCTATGGTAGTAAATCTCAAGTATCCAGCAAGTGCCACATCATACCATGGGTCAGTTATCTGTACCTCCAACCGCCTTCATAGAATATTTCCTTCTCGCATAGTTGCGAGGCTCTTCAATTTTAGTATTAAGTGACCCAATACTTCTCCTGCTTCGGCTTCTGCGTTTTCCCAGTCGTGGAAGCCGTCGGGTGGATTAGGCTCTCATATGTTCGCAGATCAGGCTCCGTGGTTGGTTGGGCATTGTCAGGCACCACCACGAAGGTTTGCCGCCACTCAACCTAGAACTCTCATATATAAGACTTCTATCTTCTAACTTGGAGAGTGTGGTAGTGATCTTGCATGAATAGCAACCAAGCTTAAGTGTTTTTCCATGTTTGCATACGTATTTGTTGTTGCTTGAGAGGTACACAATGCCGTTTCGCGATCGCTTTGGTTCTCATATGGATGAAGACGCCCACGTCACTAAGCGACCTCGACATTCCCGTACGCAAACATCTAGGGATCTACGGGAACAAAGCCCCAGATTCCCAGTCCCCTCCTATGGTGCCAGTCGGCAGCAACCTCTTGTCCAATCCCCAGTACTCCAAACCCCGCCAAGATCCAGCTTTACTCCACCACAGTCCTTCTCCCCCTCCTCAAATAGCTCTTCTCAACGAATATCAACTCCCTTGCATGATTCGGCATGGCATCGTCCCTTGAGCCCACCAATTCAGCGAAAATTGGGCGAGACGTCCTTCAGATATGCTGACCTGGGCCACCAAGGAAGTGAAATCCGCCTGGTGCGTATTCTGCCGGAAACGGGCCCGACAATCGAATGCGAGTTACTCCATACCTCGCTGGAAAATCCGCGAAGTTATATTGCCATATCATATGCTTGGGGCGATACCGAAGAGACGCGGATAATAGTCCTCAACGGACACGAGTTTCCAGTTACTGAGAGTCTTTGGGGAGCTTTGCAGAGACTGAGATCGCGATCATTTCCGGTTATCATTTGGGCAGATGCGCTGTGCATCAACCAACAGAATCTCAGTGAGCGCAATGTTCAGGTTCAGTCAATGGCGGATATTTACGCCAAAGCATACAGCGTGGCGGTATGGCTTGGGCCAGATGCAGAAAATAGCCACGAGGCAATAGATCTGATGTACGAGTTACTCGAGGCTGAAGCGAAAGAAGGCGGGACAGGGTGGATGGTGAGAGACATGATCAGTTCGAGGCGACAGACTCCATATCTCCAATCTCTGGTTAATCTGTTTCATAGAGATTACTGGACGAGGCTTTGGGTGGTGCCGGAGGTTACCAATGCAGTGGATGTCACTGTATACTGTGGATCTTCCGCAGTCCCCTGGGGATTGTATGCCGCAGCGTCGCGCCTGTGCCAGAAATATGGGCCAGAACTAGACGCTGCTCAAAAAGAGGTCGTCGCTGAAGGCATCTCTCCGGAACCTGCGTCGACATCTCGCTGGTCGACTGCGCTTGGTATGCATGGCCCTGGACTGCTTCGAGACCAAAACACTCTGAGGAGTAGTACATCGTCTCTCCTTCCTGCTCTTCTGTTCTACAGGGACAGAACTTGTACCGATCCCCGAGACAAAGTATATGGCATTCTAGCCATGCTCTCTGCGTACGAAAGACTTGAGCTTTTGGTTGACTACAATCTTCCAGTCGGCCATGTCTTCGTCAATGTAGTTGATTATGTGCTGTCAACTACTCAGCGACTGGACGTTATCCGCTCTAGTATACACCACTCGGACCATAATTCCAATTTTAAGTTACCCTCCTGGACACCAGATTGGTCCTACTGCCCAAAGACCAGACCAATGGCTAACCAGGGCCGCCCTTTCTGCGCCTCTGGAGAAACGGAGGCAAAATATACGTTTTTGAATCGAAGTAAACAACTCGAAATATCCGCAATATTTATCGATACAATAGGGTCCAGTGGTATCGAACTTTCATCACAAATTGGTATTGATGATGCTGTCACAGCTTTCTTCGCCTGGCGACTGAGCGTCATCCAAAGGAGTGGTTATAATCTTGCCGCCCATGAAGCCTTTTGCAGAACACTCTCCCTGGGTCAGTCGGACCATGGTTTGTCTCCACAGGAATGGATGGAATTTACCTATTATACGTTTGGACGTTTGCTTCAGGAGATATTTCCAGCTTTAGCACTAGATCCGCAATTACAGTTCCATGCCGCTGCGCCCAGTCCAGTACCTGTTGAACAGCGAGAGAGGACTTTGTACAGTTGCATCATGGATTCCATGGCTGCGCGGCGATTTTGCATAAGCTCAACCGGTCTGTTGTGTCTGGGAGCTAGTGCTTTGAGAAAAGACGACATTATTGTGGTCCCATTAGGCTGCTCGACGCCGATCATCCTCCGTCGACAAGGCCAAGAGTACACTTACGTTGGAGATATATACGTTGATAGATACATGTACGGAATGGCTGTCGAAGAATTGAACAGCGGAATACGTCACTTACAATCATTTACGCTTAATTAATAAAGTAGCCTGGACGCATCAGAGATTCAGAGTTGCATGTCTCACGACAGATCCTGGTCACCAAAACATCGGATCCTAAAGTAGGCCACCTAACTCATGAACACCCGTTTCCGTGGGAACGGCTTTGTTCTGTTTTGCTCTCATAGGAGGATGACCTACATTTTCATATTTTGTGTAGGGTGTGGGTTGAAACACATTATAGAGGTGCACAAGGCGAATGACGTGAAGTAGGAATTTTAGAAAATAGCGATTGGTAAATAAAAGGGTTACGTCTTTAGAGCTATCTTTCTTAGTTACATACTTGTGCATCAATAGACGGAAGACATGGAGTTCAATGAGACCATACCGGCCTTTTAGTTCCTCAGAACACCTCAACCTGGGTCCAAAGCGCTTCCCCGCACTAGATCCTTGCAATGTCATCCGCGCCACCTTCTGCGCTTCTATTTCAACTTCTCACCATGACAACCACCAGCATTCCACAGTAGATTCCAGCTGTCGCGCTTAATCGGCCCACAACAAAGCCCACAGCGAAGTACGGACCAATTCAGCTTCCCGAACAGTAAGCCGTTCTCTGTGACGATTGAAGCTGAAATGGGTGGCTCGCATACATTCCCGACGGTAACACCAGACTGGAGCAATATAGAGGTGCTTCACAAAAATACACTTCCTCCAAGAGCATCCTTTTTTGTGTACGATGATGTGAAACATGCCTTGAATCGAGATGTTTCAAACTCGAAAACGTTAAGCTTGTCAGGCACCTGGAAATTTGACCTTGCCAAAGGGCCGTTCGCTGCCCCGTCAGATTTTTTTGAGAGCGATTTCGATATAGCAGGATGGGCTGATATCAAAGTCCCTGGCATGTGGCAGCTACAAGGCTTCGGGAAGGGCCCTCAGTAACTACTCTTATGAGCCACTGAACTTGAAGAGCGTGGCTGACTTTATCACTAGCTACACAAACTACAATTATCCTTTTCCAGTCGAGCCAGGCCACGTTTCTTATGAAGCAAATGAAACTGGGTCGTATAGGCGGACATTCAATATCCCAGCTAATTTTAGGAACCAACAACTAAGGCTGAGATTCGAGGGTGTGGATTCCGCCTTCCATGTGTGGGTAAATGGAAAAGAAGTTGGCTACTCGCAAGGCTCCCGGAATCCCTCTGAATTCGACATTACTGAACTAGTTGACGCTAATGGCAATAATACCCTAGCTGTCCGGGTATATCAGTATTGTGATGGATCCTATATTGAAGACCAAGTCCGCTCTTACCTAAATTATAACTCTCTTCCTTGCATGCTAATACTTATAGGATCAATGGTGGCTGAGTGGGATTTTTCGAGACGTCAATCTTCTAGCGTTTCCCAAAGTCCACATTCAAGACTTCAAGGTTGAGACGCATTTCGATAGTGAATACAAAGACGCGACCCTGTCAGTCAAAGCTATCACCAGTACCGAGTGCAAAGTCAACCTTAAGCTGTTCGATGCTTCTGGAGATATTGTCGTGAAGGCTTCTACTCTTAATGGAGACTTTAGCATCTATATTAAGAAGCCAAACAAGTGGACGGCAGAAACGCCCTATTTATATCACCTCATATTATCTGTTGGTGATTGCATTATTGAACAGCGAGTTGGCTTTCGTGTTGCCGGGCTTCAAAATGGGGTGTTTGTTGTCAACGGAAAACCAGTCAAATTCCGAGGTGTAAACCGACATGAACACCATCCTGACTTTGGACGGGCTGTTCCATATGATTTCATTCGTCACGACCTCCTTCTTATGAAGAAGTACAACATCAATGCTATCCGCACATCCCACTATATAAATGATATAAGGCTGTACGACTTAGCAGATGAGCTTGGATTGTGGATTATGGACGAGTGCGATTTGGAGTGTCACGGAATTGGTGATATAGGGGGTAATGCCGCGAGCTGGGTTTCTGACAACCCTGCTTGGGAGGAAGCTTACGTTGATCGCGCACGCCAAGCAGTCATGAGGGACAAGAATCATCCTTCTGTGATCATTTGGTCCTTGGGAAATGAGTCCTTTTACGGCAGGAACCACGAGGCAATGTATAAATTCATTCATGAATATGATTCAACGCGGCTCGTTCATTATGAAGGAGATTACAATGCCTGGATTGTGGACATCTATAGCAAGATGTATACATCATGCGATGAGGTTATTGCGTTTGCTACACAGTCAGAGACCTGGGACAAGCCGCTAGTTCTGTGCGAATATGTTCACGCTATGGGCAATGGACCTGGGGCTATTAAGGAATACGTGGAGGCCTTCTACAAGTATCCTCGACTTATGGGGGGATTTGTTTGGGAGTGGGCAAACCACGTAAGTTTCAAACACACTTCATATTAGCATAGCAGCCTGATGTTGGCAAGGGTCTGAGAACGAAGAATGTTGATGGAGAAGAATATTATGGATATGGTGGGGACTTTGGCGATGAGCCTAACGATGGTAACTTCGTCATGGATGGATTGCTGTTTTCCAACCATACTCCGACGCCAGGTCTCCACGAATACAAAAAGGCTATCGAACCTGTGCAGGCACTCAACCTGTCCGGGTCCGACGTGACAATTATTAATAGGTACAATCACATAACGCTGGATCACTTGAAGTGCGAATGGGTAATTATTGGTGGCGAACAGTCAAGGTCTTCAATTGAGGTCACAATCCCGAAAGGTTACCCAACCTAATAAAAGGTCCATAGGCTTCGCTAATTGCTTGACAGGAATTCAACCAGGTACGAAGGCGACGCTTAGACTCGAGGACCTTCAGAAATATTTGCGGCTTTGCCTTGAGGAACCAAATTCTGAGTATCAGTTGGAGCTTACTTTCACTCTCAAAACCCCAACAGCGTGGGCTGAGGCCGGTCATGAAGTTGCGTTCGGCCAATTTCAGTTGCACTCACCTCCCACATTACAATTATTGAAGGAACCGGGATCACTCATAATCCCAAATTTCAGGCAAATTTCTCCTCATATTTTTGAGATTAACAGCTCCAAGAACCGTTGGACTTTTGATCCAACAAATGGTTCCCTAATTTCCTGGCGCAAGTCTGGTGTTGAAATCATTCATACCCCTCTAGAATTAGGGTTCTATCGTGCCCTCACAGATAATGATCGATCCAGCTTTGGTTGGTCCTGGCGTGATACGCGTTTGTATCAGGCCAATTCCCATTTCCGGTCCACTACCTGGTCGAACAATTCGGATGGTGTTAGCATTGTCGTTAACTGCCGTATTGCGCCCCCGGTGTTCAACTGGTCCGTTGATGCAACCTTAACATATACCTTTACAGGCAAAGGACTGTCAATTAAGGTATTGGGCGTTCCTCGTGGAAATAGGTTGCCGGATACATTTGCACGGATTGGACTAACATTTGCTCTTAACAATACATCGAAAGCGACATGGTGGGGTCGCGGACCAGGAGAGTCATATCGTGACAAGAAATTTTCACAACGGATTGGCAAATATTCTGCGTCCATCGACGAACTGTTCACCGACTATGAGTTTCCCCAAGACACGGGAAACAGGACGGATGTCGGCTGGGTCGAGTTCTCCGGAACGGGACAAACTCTGAAGGCATACTTTGGAGACCTAGAAGGAGCAAGCTTCAGTGCCCTTCATTATACTACAGCGGACCTAGATGAGTGTAGACATCCCTACGAATTGTATAAGAGAAAAAAGGAAGAAACAATTGTAAGATTGGACTGGGCTCATCATGGTCTGGGAACAGGAAGCTGTGGACCGCCCACCTTGCCCAAATATCAACTGAGATCGGAACGGTTCGAATACGAGATATTGCTGGAGTGAAAGGAAAGGAACATATGAATCGTTCTAAAAGATGTTTTAATTTTGGAAGTATAAGCAGAAGAGTCTCCTTCCCAAATATATCTGCCATAACGCCCCAATCCATGATGCAAACGCCATGATGACTGACCGTGACCGCATATCCCTTACCACCCACCTCTGAAACCCCTCCCACCTCTTCCCCCACGGAATCCACCACGCCCGCCACTGCGCCCTCCGTATCCGCCCCGGCCCCCGTCGCCGTAACCCCCATCGTACCCTCGTCCCGGTACGCCCCCTTCCCCATCATCTGTAATAGGCCTGCTGCGCGATTTCAGTTCCTTCGGGAAGGCATCGTACGTCCTTCGCATTTGCGCATACCCGAGATGCATTTTCCCATAGAAATGATCTGCCAATCTCCTATCATTATCCAGTCTGCTCAGGTATGCTCCACAGACATCGCACACCTGCAACTTCTGGTGGCCACTTGGCCCACTTGTGTCCGACAGAGCTTTCAGCTCCCTTTCCTTATCGCCCTTGGTCTGCATGGCCTGTCGTATGCGGAAGAACTCTTCATAGGCTCTTGAAACTTCCGACTGCTCTCCTAAGACCTGTATCTCTAACAAGCCCGTCTCGACGCTCTTGGATAAATCAGAGATCTGCTTCAAAAGTGCGTTCGTTTGACGGATCTCATCCGGCGTTTTCTCCAGCCTCCTCTGCGCAATGTCAATGCGGCGATTGCACTCATCGATATACTTCTGCAGATCTCTCATATAGTCGTATTCGAATCCCCATTTCGCTTTCTCGGAGGATGATGCATTCTCATATTCTGTTTTAAGAGGCTCGGAGTGCACCTTCGGGCAAGGGCCAAGATCTTGTTTTGTATTTGTGAAGAGGTCGTGAGGGCAAGAACCAACCAAAAATGATCTGCATATTTTCGAGTCCGTGATTGAGAGCTGTGCAGAGCGCGAAGATGCGCCTGCGCCCATGAGCTGTTCTATATTGAGGTTAGCAGGAGGATCTGGTTGAGAAGAAATCTTCCGCCATGTAAATAGCCACGCGTTATAAATAACTGGCTACATAAGCATTTCGCAAGTAGGTGGTAGCATACCTAGCAGTTTCCTCTGTTCTGCCGCCATCGTAGAGTGCTGTTGGTAGAGAAATGGTGGATATTGCTCCGATTGTCGTGCAGACGCGGCTACGAGATAAATTTCAGCCGCGCAAGGCTCGCGCTAAGACCACATCCTATTTGTATAGACTGATCGACCTGTCCAGAACGTCAGCCTCTTCAATATCATCAATGTCCTCGCTCTAAATATTTGGCGCAGGCTGCCATGTGTCAATTACGGTCCCTACTGCTCGTCCTAGTCGCGATCTTCAGTCTCGTACACGCCATTTCCGACTACCACGAACAACTTGTCCTTCGACCACTGCAGCCCTCCTTGTTACTTGCCTCGTTTAATTTCCAGAGCAACACAAGTTGGGAATCATTCGAGCAGCAGAACTTTCGATACTTCCCTCGGTCGCTCGGGCAAATTCTACAACATGCCAATACGAGAGAGTTGCATCTGAGGTTTAGCTTGGGCCAGTGGGATGCGGAGAGTTGGGGAGCCAGACCGTGGGGAGGTAGAAGAGAGGGCGGGACCGGTGTAGAGCTGTGGGCTTGGGTCGAGGCTGAAACAGATGAGGAGTAGGTGCGAGTTGAGATGTATGGATATTATGCTAATTTGCTCCAGCGCCGACGGACGATGGCTGACGTTGACGAACGCATTGTCTGGTCTCTTTTGTGCTTCGCTGAATTTCATCGATTCTACGAGAACGACAAAGCCAGTGATGTCTTTTCAGCCTTCTGGATACCATACTAATTCAACGCTTTCTAACTTACATCTGCTTCATGGAACCCTACCTAGAGAGGTTGTGTGCACGGAGAACTTGACCCCTTTTCTTAAATTATTGCCATGCAAAGGGAAGGCCGGAATATCGAGTCTCTTGGATGGACATAAGTTGTTTGATGCATCATGGCAGAGCATGTCTCTTGACGTGACGCCACTCTGCTTACCAGGGTCTGAGGAGTGCAAACTTCAGATTACCCAGACCATTGATATGGTTCTGGATATCCAGAGGTCGAAACGTCCCAGAGGTATGTTCCTATTTCGATTTGACGCTTGTCAGGCAACTAATAATTTTAGATAATCCAATTCCAAGACCTGTACCAAGTGAAGAGCTCAAATGTGACACCTCAAAGCCGTATCATTCTTCCGACGTTTGCTTTCCTCTAGATACTACCTCCCAGGAGGAGGACTGGAGCCTTGCCCAAATATTTGGGCACGCGATGAAAGGAACATGTCCTTTGGCCACCGACGGTATAGATCCAGTGTGCATCCATGTACCGCATGCTCGGCAGGTCTACTGGTCCGAAGGAGCACAAGAGCATAAAGACAAGTCAGGTTACATGCGTTGTTTCGAGTTGGCCCCGGAAAGTGACTTCGAGATGATCTTACCTAGGCAAGAGATCTCGGAGAAGGCACCCCTGGAACAACCACTTCTCTACGCACAGCGTTCCTTCATTGGTTACGGCCAAGAACGAGGAGGCGTTCAAGCTATCCTCACCAACCCGTCGCCCACGAGCGCGGTCGATTTTGTGTACATGGAGTCCCTGCCCTGGTTTATGAAGCTCTATCTGCATACACTCACGGCGAAGATCAACGGGAACTCCGAAGATGTGATTCAGGAGATGTACTACCGTCCGGCTCTCGACAGAAAGCGCGGCACCCAGCTGGAGGTGCGGATGTTCATCCCTGCTAACTCGACGGTTATCTTGACCTACGAATTCGAGAAAGCCATCCTTCGATACACTGAATATCCGCCCGATGCGAATCGAGGTTTTGATATTGCCTCTGCGGTCATCACGATTGGGAATGTGAGCATCAGAACGACGAGCCTGCTGCTCCCACTGCCGACGCCGGATTTCAGCATGCCATATAATGTTATCATTCTTACGAGCACAGTCATGGCGTTGGCATTTGGAAGTATATTTAATCTGCTGGTGAGAAGATTTGTGGGCGCGGACGAGGCAGAAAAGTTGGATATCAGGATGCTCCGACGGAAGGTCCAAGCGGTGGCCAGTCGGCTCTCTAGAAGGTTCATGAAAAAGACTGCAAAGCAGGAATGATGTCAGTAGTATTTGCAGATAGAAAAATGTAAACCATCCCGCTGCTCCGTCGTCCGAGACGTAAGGACGTGGGAGACTCACAACAGCCACCGGGTCACGCGGGAAGACTTGAGGAGGTACAGAGGCTGATGGGAGCTCGCGATCATCAGCAGTGCGGCACGATCTTCTTATCACCGCACCAGAGAGGCCTGCGACGTTGCATAGCGCAGGACACTGCTGTGCTCGCTGTAGAAGCGGACATAATGGCGAGCACACGCTTTCTCGGACAGCTCGGGGCGGGGCGACAGAGTTCCCACTGTGCCTCTACCCATCAGTGATATTAACCCACCTTACGCTGCACCACGTCCGCTATTCTGGGTTCCGTACGGTACGGCCTCGCCCGCCAACTTCCACCTTCCCCCTAGATGTTCCTGGACAGCTTGGGAGAGAGGTGGAGAGAGTCATGAGACAAGATCGCCGCATCCCTGCACACGTGGAGCGCCCTGTCGACCGTCGGTATGACTGCCGCCGTGGGATCTTATCTGCCACAACACCATTCTTTCCCCTCAATCATCTTTTCAGACCGCGCACCGCCAAGGGATTCCGCTCGTAACGTTGCTCCAGCCGGTCGGTCCAGGGGCGAAGGGTACAGGCGCCCAACAGATCTCTCTTTGCAACGAAAGCTGCACAGATACTGCTCGTCCGATCTCCAACCCCGGATCAGGAAGGTTGAGGACCACCAACTCCCCCATTCCAAGAGGCGACGGAGAGTTACTGCGTGATTCATACGTAAATCAGCCGCTGTTGTCGTGCCTTGCAGGACCAATCATCCTCGTCTTATATTTCCTGCATTTGCTGCAATGTCTCAGGGCGCACACATCTTGGCAGAGCCCCGGCGGGATCTGCCCGGATATGAGCATATCTAGCTATCTCGCTCATACGCCATAACGACGATGACACTCCACGAGTAGTTCCCAAGTACCGGCGTCACGCGCCGGGGTAGTTGCGGTCGGCCGGGAAACATGTGCTCATTGGCTCGGCCGATGAATTCTAGAGGGGTTCTCTATTCGACATATCAGGTACCGCCTGCGTCTCAAGAGTCCGCCGTCGGCCTCTGCGCACATACGCAGAGGATAACGCCTATCTATGGCAGTTACGCAATGCCACATTACCAGGGCTCAAGGCAGATCTCGGGTTGCTCTTCCATTCTTCCTCTGTTGTCCCGGAAAGATATTGGTTTGCGGTGTTGTCCTTGCTGTGTTGCCCGCTCGAACAATTTTGCCAAGCTTATTGGATCATGGGTTTCATTCTTTCATATCTCACACAGCGCATGCTGTTCCCTTACGGCTGTCAGGCCATAAACCCTAGCTGTTGGGTCATCCGGAAATCAAGGTAACGTTGATCATATTCGCCCTTAGTACCAGCATCCCTGAATCCAAGAAGCCTGATGTCGGACTCCAGTCCTATATCAAGGGAGCTATTTCTAATAGTGACCTGAATGTCACGCTCCTTCATCCCTCTACACATCTCACCTGTTTTCTACCATGCAGTTGTTGCACCATTTTCTTCTGTTGCCTTTGGCGCTGTTTTTTGGGAGTAGTTTTGGTGCTCCTCCTACATCTCAGTTGTCAACCAGCCTTGCGAGCCGTGCCACTTCAGGCTATAAAAATTCGGGATATTTCGTGAACTGGTAATGTTTTTTGCTTCTGTCAGATTGAAATATTTTAAACATTTGTAGGGCAATCTACGGCAGAAACTTCCAGCCTGCACAAATCCCAGCAACTGAATTAACCCATGTGCTCTACGCATTTGCAAATATTCAGTCAGACGGTACTGTGTAAGACATCGCTGTTCTTATCATAATTTCTTCACATAGAGAAGCATCAAACTAATAGACTATCAGGTACCTCTCTGATACTTATGCCGATCTGGAAAAGCATTATCCAAATGATTCTTGGAATGATAACGGCACGAACGTATATGGCTGCGTCAAGCAGCTCTACCTTCTGAAGAAGGCAAATCGCAACATGAAGACGCTTCTCAGTATCGGGGGCTGGACATACTCCACAAACTTTGCTGCTGCTGCAAGCACAGATGCGACTCGCGCAAAGTTTGCTTCCACGGCAGTGGAATTTGTCAAAGACTTGGGGTTTGATGGGATCGATATTGACTGGGAGTACCCAGCCGACGATACGCAAGCTAGCAATTTTGTTCTTCTCCTTCAGGAGGTTCGCTCGCAATTGGACTCATATGCAGCTCAGTATGCCCCCTCCAACAAATTCCTTATCACAGTTGCCTGCCCAGCTGGCCCTGCGAACTATAAGGTCCTCCACATGAGCGATATGGACAAGTACCTGGATGCGTGGAACCTGATGGCTTACGATTATTCTGGATCATGGAGCAACTACTCTGGTCATGATGCGAATCTATACCCAGATCCAAACAATACGAATGCTACTCCGTTCAATACCCAAGATGCCGTCAATGCGTACATTGCTGGAGGAGTTCCAGCGAACAAGATTGTGCTGGGCATTCCCCTCTATGGTCGGTCATTTGAACAGACGGATGGTCTCGGACAACCATACAATGGCATTGGTTCCGGAAGCTGGGAGAATGGCGTCTGGGACTACAAAGCCCTTCCCAAGGCTGGTGCTACGGAATACTTTGATTCCGTCGCTGCGGCCTCGTACAGTTATGATCCAGTTGCGAAGGAATTCATCAGCTATGACACAGTTGATGAAGTCAAACTGAAGGCTACCTATATCGAGAAGACCGGCCTGGGTGGCGCTATGTACTGGGAAACAAGTTCCGACAAAACCGGTTCCGATAGTCTCATCAGTACTGTTGCAGGAAGCTTTGGGAGCCTTGAGCAGAGCCAGAATTGCCTTAGCTATTCAGGCAGCATGTATAATAACATGGCAGCTGGAATGCCCGGAGAGTAAATCAACCATGATGCAAAGGCACGATAAATGATTGCACTTTGCTCAAGGGAGTGGATTTTGAGTCCCAAATAGGATGGGTCAGATCGCTCGGCTCCGATGGTGGCAGAGACTGATGGGTGGATTGCGTCAAAGAAAGGAAGGGACGGGTGTTACAGGACCAATTTAATGAGCGGAACGTGCCACTGGGCACTCCTGGGTTGAGTTTATATTGCTTGAGAATTTATATATATTGTCTAGCAATCGTGATCTGCAATTCAATTGATCCATTAATTTACCATAATCTGAGTTCTGAATTTTGCTGGGACTGTGGAGATAATAACCCCAGCCTATAAGACGGTAATTTATTCCCGCCCATCTCGATGTAATGACTAGTTCAACGATGACCGTGCGCTTTGAGGCAATGCTTGGAGTACACCCAGAACACACCAATCACTGCCATGCCCAATTCCTTATGCTGCTTCCCAAGAGTCCGACTCATTTGTTCACCTAGTTTATAAATCCCCTCATAGAGCTAGTATCTGCGCATAATATATGTATTTCTATATTTCTATGAGAATCTCTTCAACGTTCACGCCTGGGAGGAAGTTCTCCGGTTCTTGGTACTGGATATACATATAATTACCTTTTGTACTTGATAACTGTTCAAGATGGAAGGGGGTAAATATTTGCTTGCTGCGGACTATATTAAGGTAGAATGTATGGCGATTACAGCGCATAACGAAACAGATTTGTTTTGATTCCTAAAGCGAGGCGATCTGCACGGCGCAGTTACGAGGAGGAATTTCCAGAAGAAGATTGGTTTGCGCGGCCGAGATGGGGCCATCCAAAAAAAGACGGCATCCAGACTCCCCCGGTAGACTTCCAACCCTCTAAACTAATAGGACCCCACAGTTCTCGCTCTAGATGAGCCCTGGGGCTTCCTGTTGCGCATCTTGCCACAGAGAGAGCATGATCGACTTGCCCCGCTAGGATCTGAGGGAATGCGGCACCGAGGGTCAAACGAGGAGCAACCTCAGATTGGTTAAAGTTGACACTCGTCATCTGCGTACAAGCCGTGCCACCGATCATCAAAGACCTCCTGCTGTTTTATATACATTTAGATTAGTACTTATCTGCACGGACGTCTCCTACATAAAAGGGTTCTTTCTCGCCTCTCAATCAATCCGTGTCTCTCTGGCATATCCAAATTCGCACTGCACACGATGTCAGAACCCATTCCTGGCCCCCCGCCTCTGCCAATTGTTGGCAATATTCATAGCCTTGACCTCGTAAATAGCTTCACTACTTTTAATAACCTTGCAGATACCTATGGTATGTTACCTCTCTGTTCCTGAATCGAGAGCCATCCCGCTGATCGTATGTTCTGAAATGGAGGCCCTATCTTCAAGCTTACCTTCGGGGGCGTGGAGAGGGTGTTCATCGCAAACCATGCTCTGATGGATGAGGTGTGCGATGAAAAGCGATTCACGAAACTGGTGTCAGGCAGCCTAGCGCAGATTCGAAATGGTATTGAAGATGGACTCTTCACGGCTCACCCAGGAGAGCATAACTGGGAAATCGCTCATCGCGTGCTTATGCCAGGTTAGCCAAACTGTAGACCGCGTTTCTTCATCCTAACATGTGCAGCTTTTGGGCCGATATCAATCCAGGCCATGTTTGATGAGATGCATGACATTGCGTCGCAATTGGTGATCAAATGGGCACGATTTGGCCCAAGTGAGAAGATCCACGTGACAGATGACTTCACAAGATTGACACTTGACTCAATTGCCTTGTAAGTTTGCGGTTTAATAGAAGCGAAAATATGTTAATAAATCTTAGATGCGCTATGGGCACAAGATTCAATTCTTTCTACCGTGATGAAATGCACCCCTTTGTAAATGCTATGGTCGGATTCTTGGCAGAATCCGGCGCTCGGGCAAGCCGTCCAGCCTTCATGCAGTATTTCATGCGGGCTGCACAACAGACATACGACAATGAGATTGCCGTGCTAAAGAAAGTTGCGAGAGAAGTCGTTGCCGAACGTAGATCTCATCCAAATGATAAGAAAGACTTGCTAAACGCAATGTTAAAAGGGGTAGATGTCAAGACTGGAGAAGCCATGACAGAGGAGAGTATAATGAACAATATGATCACCTTCCTGATAGCTGGTAGGCCAATCTTCCCAAAGAGAACACCCGTCCACACCAATAACTGTAATCACAGGCCACGAGACCACAAGCGGCCTCTTGTCTTTCCTTTTCTATAATCTCCTCAAAAATCCATCAGCATACCAAGCAGCACAACGCCAAGTCGATGAAGTTGTGGGCCGTGGCCCAGTTACCGTAGATCACATGTCAAAACTGCCTTACATCGAGGCATGCATGAGAGAAACGCTTAGACTCACGCCTTCTGCCCCTGCATTTCAATTCCAATCTCGGCCAGACAGTACGGAGGATCCAATTTACCTGGCCGGAGGAAAATATGAAGTCAAGAAAGGCCAGGGCATTGTTTGCGTCCTTCCATACATTCAGCGAGATCCAGCTGTTTACGGGGATGATGCAGACTCTTTCAAGCCCGAAAGGATGCTCAATGAAGCTTTCGCAAAGCTGCCTAAAAATTCTTGGAAACCCTTTGGAAATGGTATGCGTGGGTGTATTGGCAGGCCATTCGCCTGGCAAGAGACAATCCTTACTGTGGCAATGCTTCTCCAGAATTTCAATTTTCGTTTCGATGATCCGAGCTACCAATTACAGATAAAGCAGACTCTCACAATCAAACCGAAAGATTTCTTCATGCGAGCCACCCTCAGGGACAATGTCGATCCTATCCAGCTCGAAAAGATGCTTCACGTAGACGTATCAGGAGAAGCAGTGACCTTAGAGAAAGGCACGAAGACCAGCGTTTCTGCCACTACCCGTTCAAAGAAACCGCTGACAATTCTTTATGGCTCAAATGCTGGAACTTGTGAGGCCTTGGCTCAGACTTTGGCAAGAGTAGCATCGAGTCGGGGATACCTCGCCGAAGTAGACCCCCTTGATGCAGGCGTTGGGAAAATTCCCAAAGACCAACCAGTGGTCATGATCTGTTCGAGTTATGAGGGTCAGCCTCCTGATAATGCTGCTCACTTTGTCGAGTGGCTTCAGAACCTGGGTGGAAATGCATTGACAGGAGTGAGATATGCCGTTTATGGATGTGGAAATCGTGAGTTTTTTAGTGCTATTCCAGTCCCTTCCTCCTGTTGACGACACTAGATGACTGGGCTGCCACCTTTCATAGGATTCCTAAAATTCTTGACTCTGAGTTTGAAGGATCTGGTGCAGTTAGAATCGCAGAAACTGGTCTCGGAGACGTTGCTGACGGTGATATTTTCAACCATTTCGATAAGTGGCAAGACGAACAGCTCTGGGCATCCCTTGGAGGCGAAGTCGTTGCTGCCGAAGAACCCGGAATCGAGATTGAGATTGATACGGACGCACGCAAGTCCACTCTTCGTCAAGATGTTAAGGAGGCAGTAGTGTTAAGCAACCAACTTCTTACAGCAGAGGGAGTACCAGAGAAGCGGCACGTTGCATTGCGGCTCCCAACTGGAATGTCGTATAATGTTGGAGACTATCTTGCCGTTCTGCCAATCAATGACCAGAAGAATATTCGACGAGTCCTGAAACACTATGGCTTGCCCTGGGATGCGATGCTAACAATAAAAGTTGGCGCAAACACAACACTACCAACGGGATATCCAATCTCAGCAATGGATGTGCTAGGTGCATATGTGGAATTAGCCCAACCAGCGACTCGAAAGGTACCTCCGAAGCTAAAACTTATCTCTTATACGAACTCACATCTGAGCAGAATATTTCACGGATTGCTGCCAGCATTCCAGACGAACAGACACGCGAGAAGGTTCTTGCTCTAGCTGGAAAAGATTTTGATAATGAGATTTCACAGAAACGCTGCTCTCCCTTGGATATTCTTGAAGAATATCCATCAGCGACACTCCCTCTAGGGGAATTCCTTGCAATGCTGCCGCCGATGCGTATCCGACAGTACTCTATCTCTTCGACCCCATTAGCAGATCCGACCACAGCAACCTTGACGTGGTCCGTCCTAGACGCTCCTTCTAAGATTGCCGACTCGAAACGATTCCTTGGGGTGGCATCTAATTACTTATCAAATGTTGGAGAAGGTGATAGAATTCATGTTGCTGTCAAAGAGAGCCATGGTAACTTCCATCCTCCGAGGGACATTGAGAACACTCCAGTTATGATGTTCTGCGCCGGAACTGGTCTTGCTCCTTTCCGAGGGTTCATCGAAGAAAGAGCAATTCAAGCTGGAGCAGGACGAAGGCTTGCACCTGCATATCTTTTCATCGGCTGCACACACCCGGAGAAGGACTCCATATTCAAGGATGAACTTCAACAGTGGGAGAAGGCCGGAATAGTCAAGGTGTTCTACGCATTTTCCAGGGCTCAAGAAGAGAGTAAGGGCTGCCAACATGTCCAGGACAGGCTATGGCAGGAGAGGGAGGAGATGATCAAGATTTTTGACCAAGGAGCCAAATTGTATGTTTGTGGGTCCAGCATGGTTGGCGAGGGAGTCGCTGCCATGACGAAAAAGATCTTCCAGGAGTATTGCGATTCAATCGGAAAGCCGAAGACTGATGAAGAGGTTGAAGCTTGGTTTCAGGGTATCAAGAGCGATCGATATGCATCTGATGTCTTTGCTTAGGGAATTAGGAAGTAAGAATTACAGTGCTTATGAAATGACTCCTGGAGGCTCGGTATGCTGGATGTTCTCGGGTCGTCCCCACACTGAACGATAAGGGCATTGTTATAAATTAGACCATACAGTGGGGTGCAAAAAGTTTGAATACCCCCTCCACTCTTATTCTTGCTTTTGACCAATTAGATGGCTGCATAAAGACGCGCAGCCAATCACCGACTTTGTTGTGACAAGGAGGGGTATTCAAACTTATTGCATCCCACTGTACGAGTAACAGCGTGAAAAATTATGGATCTAATTATGTTGACTTAGCTCACCCGCTATAATTGGCCGCCACCTGCAGCTTTTGCATAAAAATAATCGTTGCGGGTAAGAGGTTATATAGACACTATTCCTAATTGCAGATTAAAAGGGCTATAAAGGTATCTTTTTACAGAACAAAATATATATAGTAAAATCCTATCTAAGGCTAATTAAATGCTTTATAGCGATATACATGCTCCTACAATCGGTATATCAGGATCGCTTGACATTTGCAGCCTCCCTTTGTGCTGAATCACCCAAACTCGAGTGGCTCGCAGGTTACTGCGCAGAAAAAGTCATTTTGCAGGGCAGAAGAGTTATTTTGATGGTGCAATGGCCAGCAACTGGCTGGAAACTGGTTGGGTTTCTTAGCATGCTGAATTTCCAGGTATGGCTTGCGAAGTCATCTTTGAATAATGGTCTAACGATCGTTTCGCAGGTATTGGAGTTGAAGTCTTCGTACTCCTCGGCAGAGCGCCGCCGTATAGTGGAGCTTTTCAACGATGCCACCTCCGGGGTTGAGGTGCTTGTTGCTAATGGACGGGTGGCCGCTTATGGGATCAACCTACACCATGCGTCGCATGATGTAGTGATCGTGGACCCACCCCAAAATGTCAGCTCGATCCTACAAATGATAGGTCGTGTCCATAGGCTAGGGCAAAAAAATATCCCCGAAATAATCATTCTGTCCATGTGGGCATCTTATGACAGTGTGATGGAAGCTCGGCAAACTGCGAAGATGCTCCCGCAACTCTCAGGAGAAGGGAAGGGTCTCACAATGGAGGGTGCAGCGAAGATGCTCCAGAAAATGCTGGGGCAGTCCACCAGCCGGGTGGGGTGGACACAACGCGCTGGGGACTTGAATGTTGGCGGCTCTCCCGTCAATCGTGATAACGAAGGCATTTCTAAAAATGCGGCCTCATCTACTGCAAACGCCGCACGACCTGCTGAAAATACGCACTCCTTCAATACACCAAGAACCCCACCAAAGACTAATCTAAAGCTTACGATTGCGCCTAAAACTGACTTAAAGAAAGCAGAAGATAAGTGAGGTGAGGGTAACGCTGCCTATAGAAAGCGCAGACCAGAAGGTATGTCCAGTTGCATTAGTTGTCCCAGAGGAGTGCTTGCTTATAAATTGACTAGAATCCTCTATTGGCGATGAATCATCAGCTGAATTTAGACGATCTAAGAGACTGAGGATATAGATTAGAGGGGATTTTAAGATCGCTAAGAGAGCAAGTAGTATCTAGATAATCTGAGATACCTCTAGTAGGGGTGCCTATCCCCTCGTCTGGCATGAAAAACCTCACCTAGCAGGGGGATAGCCACCAATTAAAGTGTTGCTAATAGTGTCTTACCTTATACTTGGTACTTGGTATAACATGCCCCGTTAAATCGTGAAATGCGGTTTAGTGTTGCATAAACTCAGTATAACATAGAAGCGAGAAAATTAAAATACCAACATCTTTGCTAGTTGAGGTTTTTCATACCAGACGAAGGATAGAACTCGTCAGATCTCAAGTGGACCACTTAATGTCTCTTCCAAATACACAAGAACCCATATTCCCGCCTCACCTCTGTGCAAAAGAGAATGAGAACCGGTCTAAATAACCATTAGACTGTTCCTGATCATGAGCGCTAGAGACGTCAACGCTACCGAGGTATCTGGGTGACGTTGCCGATGAGTAAGGTAAATACCCCGCCGGCCCAGTAAACCGTGAAATTGAACAACACCTCTATCTAAATATTCCTTTGCCACAAGTGACTAAGTTTAAACAGCCATACCCCATACCGGCGAACTTTCTACGCGGTGCTTGAGAGACGGGCCAAACTGTCAACCTAATACTCTTACCAAGATGTCTTCACAACAGCCCCGTCAAACCAAGCGGTTTGAACCAAAGAACATGCTCTTTAGATATCTTGGTGACACCGGTCTGAAGGTGTCTGTGCTAGGTCTTGGAGGGTGGCTCACCTATGGGAGCGAGAACGGAGTGCAAGAGGTGGAACAGACCGCTGCGTGTCTGCAAGAAGCTTGGGATCATGGAATCAACTTTTTCGATACGGCAGAGGTTTATGCGGACGGCCAGTCCGAAATCATTATGGGCCGGGCCCTGAAACAGTGTAACTTTGAGCGCGATGACTGCATTATCTCGACGAAGCTCATGCTAGGAGATGGTGGGCGCAATCTCGATCTTGAAAGGAATGTAGCTAACATGAATAGGACATGCATTCCCTAACAATCAGGGCCTGTCACGCAAGCACATCATTGAAGGCATGCGACGGTCTCTTAAGCGACTGGAATTGGACTGGGTAGATGTCGTCTATGCACATCGACCTGATTTCTGGTCAACGCCGATGGAGGAGACTGTACGAGCATTCAATACACTAATTGACCAAGGCCTCGCGCACTATTGGGGAACAAGCGAGTGGAGCGCGTTTGAAATTGAACACGCCCATCACGTAGCATCTCGTCTTGGACTTCAACCACCCGTCGTCGAGCAACCCGAGTACAATTGCTTTGCCCGCGACCGTGTCGAGGCCGAGTATGCTCCTCTCTACAAGCTATATAACTATGGTACCACCGTCTGGTCACCATTAGCACAGGGCGTCTTGACCGGCAAGTACAATGATGGGGTGCCAGCTGATTCTAGGTTTGGCACAGTTGCCAAGAGAGCCGCATCAATGTTCAACAAGCCTGAGATGAAGGCGAACATCGAGAAAGTCCGCAAGCTGACTACCATCGCGGAGAGTCTCGGAGGATCTGTCGGGTCACTGGCCCTGGCGTGGGCAATAAAGAATCCGCATGTGTCAGTCGCAATCCTTGGAGCCACGAAAGCTTCTCAGATCACAGAGAATGTCAAGTGTCTCGATCTTTATCCGAAATTGACGCCTAAAATTATGAAGGAGATCGAGAAGATTTTGGATAATTCTCCCAAGATGCCCGGTCCTATTCCGCGATCTCGGGCAGCAATGACATTCAACAAAGCTCTCCTATAAGGATAAGCACCATTTCTTCTCAATTTTAAAGTCTGGGCATGGCATAAAATTTATTTCTTGCACTGAGTTTAAAGAACCGTAAATGTGCAAGAGCAAGCTGGAATTCTCATCTAGCAAATGCGGTCAGTATGCATCCTATAAAGAGCGAGTTGAGGAAACTTATTCGGATAGGAATTCAGAACGATGTATCCAATTGGAGATTGAAGACAAAATTATGTATTTATTGTAGCTAAGTAAATCGCAGATTGACTACTACTTCACACCACAGCGACTTGTGAGATTTCATTAAGCGATCTTCCGACCATAGGTATCTTTTCAGTACATTGAAGGTTTCCTCCCACGTATATATGTTCAACTGATGGCATACGATAGTTAACCGCGATGTATAACACGCCTTTCTCATAGCATTTGAAGCCAGGGCAGCTGTTGCGCCTAAAAATAAGACCCAAAGCAGTGCTTCAAAATGACCATCCCACAAGAAGAATATATTTGTCTTCTCCAGCTCAAATTGCAACAGCTCACAAAGGTCGAGAGGACAGCTGACTCATTTGGCGTCTTCTGGAATACAATATATGAACAAATGTGGCCAGCAAGATGCAGACACAAGTTGGGAAGGTGGAAGGCGTGGAGAGAAAGTAGAGTAAGAAGGGGGACGAGAGAAGAAGGTGAGAATGAGGTAACAATTATGAATGCAGCGCCATTCACTCTAGTAGGTAAGAAGGTGAATAGTCCAGACGCTTAGAGAACGAGGCAACGACGCAGAGTGTAGGGAATTTAGTAAAGTAGCTTCTCTCCCCTCTTCAAGCTATCGGTATACGCTCCAAACAAGAGCTAGGCGTCTGCCGCGAAGAGGCGAATCTTATGGTTAATGCAATCAACCGCGCCTGGATCGAACTAGTCACCGCTAACGAAAACGATCCAGCCCAAGTACTGGACGCTCTGCAGGCTGTTCGCGCAATGACCCCGACTTTAGTATCGCGGACATGGCAATTTGCGAGCTTCGCCGAGCAGATACATGGTCTAGATTTGAGATCTTTCACATTTTTCACGAGGTAAACCTCCACAGCGGTGAATATAAGGCTCGCCAATTTGTCGACCCTCTCGCCATGCTTAACACAAATGATGATAGCATCCTACAACTCTCGAATGAAGACCGCAAGGTTGCTTCCGCTGCGCGCAGAGATCAACACAGGGAAGAAGGTTACGTGGAAGGTGGATACATATGGCGCATCCCAGCCGACGAGAATGAGGAGCGATACGAGCCGTATGTTGAGGTATGTATTCACGTTAAAAATTATATTTGTAAGTAATGTGAATACGTAGTACCAATATCGTACTATTCTTTCCGAGAGCCAAGGAATAATGGACGTGCTGAGGCATCTCTGGGCATAGGGGGTAATTTGGCTCCTAGGTTTTGTCCTTTTATCTGAGCTATCTGACTTCATAATTGCGTTATTTACGCCTATATGATGGGTCCTTACGAAGTTCGACATCCAGAATTATGTCAATAATGCCAGCGGACGTCAATGTGTATAAGGGCCATCTCAAGTTGTAGCCATTTGTATAGATCGATGTAAGCAGTTTCGAAATTTTCCACCGATATAATTAAATGCGTCCTTTGCAGTCAGTTTGGGAGTGCTAGATCGTATTCTAGAGTCGGCAATTCTGATATCGTTGTAGCGAATTAAACGGCTGTCCGGATCAAGATATGCTACTATAAGATTATCTTTAAGTAGATTGCCTTCACATACGACCATAGACTGAGGACTAACTGGGCATCCCGTCCGCTCTGCCACACATAAGCCTCAGATCGACAGATTAGTAGTTGGGTGGGAGACCATCAGCGAATTCCTGTTGTTGTATGTTTTTTTTTGTTTTTTTGGCTATACTTTTTCGCTACTACTAAGCAGAACTCATATGTCGCTTGTCTTGAGCTCTCTAGGCCCAATCAATGATAATAATGTTGATTATATCCTAAACTTAGTTTCCAATTCAATAAACTTTTCATTATCGTAAATCACTGCCTTCTCTTTGTAGAGCTGTAGAAGGGCGATGTTCACTGGTGATGTTAGCGAGACCCCCTGAAATAGCAGCCTGAATATGTTTCCCTACCGCCCCTTTTGCGAGCATCAAAAGTGTCTGCAACCTCCTCGTCCGAACTTAAGGTTCTTAGTAAATCCAATTTTATCGAGAAAATCAGACGAAGGCTTACATCTAGATCGAAAGGCCCCTGGCCGCTTATCCATTGCGCCATGCTCACTGCCTATTCTTCGTCTCCTAGCAACGGGCAGTTACGACCTGCTGGCTCGGGTGAATGGAGCTGAGAATTACTTTATCTCGTGGAGCCTATTCCCGTGGATCTTCTGCATCCTTCATCTGATGTGGCAAAGTATTCATAGAGATGTAAGTTCAAGCTAAGCCGTACTGTTTGTGCCACACACAGCGCGCCAGCACCCATGGAGACGGGACGCACACACAGTACTTTGTACGTGCAAAGCCCCGCCTAGAGCTGTATGTGCCACATCTGAACGCGCTTAAAATTTCCACTTGCTAACATTTAGCCTATGGACAAATTAGTTTTGGTGGTCACTCGTGCCTGCATGGAGCCGCAGACGCGCAGCCTGCAGTAAGTTGCTAAATACGGAACATGATTATGCTTATTGCGACGGCCCGAGTCTTACTGCATACTCGCTTCGAATTTCGTCTTTTATTTTCCAATATTATCTGCACCATGTGGTACACACCTGGAGACTTATGGCACTCGCTCAATCCTACGGAGGGGCCTACCCTCCGTCGGCATGTTGAATGGTTCTTCCTTGTAGCAATTTTTGCTACGACTATCGTATTTACGTTTTTTATAGCGGTGGCCTGGCAGGGTTAGCGTGTTGTTGTGCTGCAATTTATCAACAAACTCGAAGCAAATTACGGAAAGGCTCCATTGGAGGAATCATTACATTTGGGGTTAGGATTCGGTGGACCCTTTCTCCAAAAGCCGATTCCATGAATCTACTTTACTGCCCTTGATTAAGCGGGAAAATCGAGAACTGTTTTGCAAGAGTAGAAGATACGGTTGGTTGGATGGCTTGTCTTTACGTGGAGGAATTCCGTTTCTCCATCCAGCAGCATTTCTGCTCCCCGCATTTCTGAGAGTTGCGAGCGAAAGCCAATCCTTTTCCGAGCGTAGTCGATCAGCTCAGAACCGTACCTGGAGCGATCGTGGTGGTGGCCAGGCTCAGCCTTCGCACCTATAATTTTTTATTGCAAGTACCTGGTTTCAGCGGCAGGTGCATAACTCCGCCCCGCCAAACGGACCGCCGGTGTCTTGGCTCGGTACCTGCTGTGCGCTTTGTGGAGGCTGAGATGAGAAGCGATGAGATGGATTCGTGCTCAGTCCATTCCTGTCATTACTTCTCGGTACCACCTCTTCTCTTCGGTCGGTCTCTCCCCGCCGCCGGTCTTTTTCGCCGGGCGTCACAGCATTTTCCACAAGCAAATGCTAGACCCGGTCCCGGAAACCGGGCCCTGAGATACTTTATCTGTGACCGTGAGCAGTTTATACTTCCTACCATCCCTTGCAATTGCTGCTTATACTAAATGAAGGATGCCGCATATCACCCATAATCGGCAGCAGATGCGTAGTGTCCGCGCCATGCGAGAATAGGAAACGAGCTTGTTCGAAGGATTAAACGTTAGAGCGTCCGCCTCACTACCGAGTGGTAGATCGTGGGCAGCGTTGTTTCATATCCCTCCGCAGTTAAAAAACGCCCATTACCTTGCAGTAGTTCTGCCAGAGCTATGGAGCTAGGGTTTTCACGGCAAGATACCTGAATTCACCTCCTCTCAGGAGGAGGAGGGGATAGCCATCTATATAGTCAGAGCAATTCTCCTTCGAGTTGAATCCAATCAGCTCAATTAAGATATTCATTTCATTGTACTTCCAGTATATTTTCCTACGGTCGTATTTACTTCAAATAATATGCAAATTTTCGTCTACCTCATCGCCTTAGCGGCCACGGTTGGGCTGGCTTCCGGGACAACCATTAACGGTGCTTCCTATAACTCGCCCTCCGCAGGGCCCTCCACTGCATGGTTTGCTGGTGCCACTTCGTTGCCAGCGACTCAGATAGCTTCAGCTGCGGCAGCTGCAACCAAAGTGCCAGCCGACGCATCCTACATTCTTGAAGCTGGCGGAACTGCTAAGGCTACTATTAAAAGTGACTGGGCCAACCTTTCAAAGGTTCGTAGAACTGCTCGGATTTATCTAGTATCTTCTATCTAATATTATAAGTAGGGAGCGGCATATGTATGGGTTGCTGATATGGACGTTGACTGTGATGGAATTGACTACAAATGCAAGGTATGATATTCTAGGATATGGAGCTTTAGTGGTGCTAATCCTTTTTAATAGGGCAACCCAGATGGCCAAGACCAGACGAACTTTGGCGCTCTCGCTGCCTATGAGGCTCCTTGGATTGTTATTCCCGACAAGTTCGCAAGTGTGAATTCCGGCCAACTGGCTGGCAATAACGTTGCTGCAGTTATTTGGTATGCTCGTGACCCGGATCTAGATCATCCACAGAACTGACAAATAAACAGTGATGGCAAGATATTTTACGCTGTATTTGCTGATACGGATGGTGACTCCCCCGAGGAGATTGGCGAAGCGTCATGGCTCCTGGCAAGAACTTGCTTCCCCGATGAAGACCTGAATGGAAACAGCGGACATACCCCAGCTGATGTCACTTGTAAGTTTATGGGAGATCTTGTGCTTCGGGTTGCGTTTTGCTAACTCTGCTCTCTCTAGATATCGTCTTCACTGGCGATGATGCTGTCCTCCCAGATAGCGCCATCAATAATAACTACGTTACTGACTTCGACACTTTGAAGTCTATGGGTGACGAATTTATGACTGATCTGGTTAATTCACTGGGCCTTTCGATTGATGGCAATGGAAGTGGAGGCAGTTCCACAACCACTATAGCCACCGGGACTAACACGGCATCCAGTCCAACGTCGTCAAGCACCGGTTCCAGCAATATAACCGTTACAGTAGAAATCGATGGCGTTGTACGGAAGTTTGTACCGGCATAGATGTAACCGGGCTAATTATTTACGCGTACCTACTTGTTGTATATAGGAAAACTTCTTCATTTACATCTATCTTTCCAGTGTTTGACAGTCTAGTCTATGCTAAATCTTCCTTGTACAGTTGGTCTACTTTTGGGAGAGGCAAGGCAGCCTGAAACCCGAGACCGTCATCGAAGTCAGGTGTGGTACGCTACTCCTCTCCTGGAGGCGGACAGTTATATATCAAGCGGGCTCGAAATGAGATAGTAAACCTATCTCTTATTTATACATACATACATATGTATATTTCAATTGTCCGGCTGAAAGATAACCTTTTGTGCTTGCATATTATTAAACAAATCATATCCCTCAACAGCCTGGCTCATCGGCATGATTTTATCAGTCATAAAGCTAATTGTCGTTAGCCGGCCTCTGCTAGGATCTAGTAATACAAAAAGGTCAACTTACTCTAGGAGGTGTTGATTTTTCTTCAGCACGGCCAGCGCCTCCGGGAAGATGCCTGCAAGATCAGTAAGAGTTACATATGACATAGAGATACGTACTTCTAACAGGGCAGCGGCCCATTTGAATCTGCAAGTTCTTTCCATACGCCTCTGGGCCAGACCACGGAATTTCATCCTGATGCACGCCTGCAATATATCAGCCACGCACGTCGAGAATAACAAGGTGCACACCGAAGCTGGCAATATTTCCCCACGGTCTTAGCAGATCAAACGCTGTTCTCAGGGCATCGGCATGTCCAACTCCTTCAATAACTGTGTCTGCACCTCTTCCCTCCGTGAGCTCTTTTACTCTCTTCACCAGCCCTAAAAATTGTCAGGATAGACAAGCCCAAGCATCTCATGTAATCTCACCCTCTTTATCTGTCTGGTCATTCCAAGGCTCTGCGCCTAGCTTCTTTGCCAAAGCCAACCTGCTCTCCACTCGATCAATTGCAATTACAACTCTGGGCTTATACTCCAAAGCATTGATCAGGGCACACAGCCCCACCGGACCGCATCCAATCAATACCACCACGCTCTGCCGAATGGTCTTCTCCTCCATTCCTCTAAAGGCATTAGATGCAGCAAAATATCCCGTCGGGAAAATATCCGCCATTAGCACTAGCTTCACCTCATCAATTCCTTCCGGTGCTTTAACTGCCGTCGCATCCGCCAGCGGGACTCGCAGGAACTCAGCCTGTCCACCATCTAGCAGCGGGCATCCAAACAGCTGTGATTTCGCGCACCGTGACGAATATCCCCGCTCACAGTAGAAACATTCTCCGCACGACACTGTGAAGGGCATGACTACCAGATCGCCTCTCTGGTGATTCTTCACGGCGGATCCCACCTCCCACACCTCTCCCGTCGTCTCGTGGCCCATCACGAAGCCTGTCTTTGAAGGCTGGTGGCCACGGAAGACATGCAGCTCGCTGTGACCCGGTCAGGTCCATAGAATGGACGAGAATCAAATCTTGTATACTTACCTTCCACATAATGCTGAGTACCTGACCTTGACGATGATGTCGGTCGGGTCGATAATTTTCGGGAGTGGGCGGTCCTCGACTCTGACATCGAGCTTACCGTGAAACACGATAGCTTTCATGGTGAGTCCTGCCATCGTAGGTGGATTTATGTGACTCTCTGATTCTCCGAAGATGGAGTGTGAAGGATGCTCAAGGATTCTGAAAGAGAAAAATAGGTGTGGTAGTCCGCATTCTCTACAGGTTATTGATAACTATTCTCAAGCCACATCTGCAACCCCGCCCTAGAAATCGAAGAATCCCGCATCCGAGGTTCCTATCCCGATTTGGAGTGCGTCTCCGTCCCGCCCTCATTCCTCAGTGCCGGACGTCATTTTCTGATCTCTCAAGGGAGTGTCAGTTCCCTTCAGATGTCAAATGTTCCGAACGTTGTATTCGAAATATATGTAGTCTTCCGGCCCAATTATCAGTGTTAGCTAAATCTGCAAGGTCAGGCCCTTTATGTGATTGCTTGGTGAATGAGATTCTGAGGTCAGGATAGGTCTCGCTAGGCTAACTTTACATATGAGACACATATGAGATACAGACCCGACTCTTCATCTATCTACAAGGCAAACCTATATAATCCTATTGAGTTTTATAATGAACAAGTTTTGTCACCACGAATCAACGATAGACGACTAACGCCAGAGCAAGGAGTATCACTAAACATTCTCTAGTCGACTGGCATTGAGCAATACGCTTGCACCACAGTACCAAAAATTAACCCCTCCGAAGTGATGACATACGGCTCACCACCTGTAATACCGGCTCTAGTATGGGCTTTCAAGAGTATTGGGCGAAAAGAGTAGCGTTCATGAGACTCATCAAATTCCGATTCCTCGGCACTGTCATCCTCTGGCGCCCTCTCCGTAATGTGCTGATTATGTTGCGGAAGCTCGTTCCCAGCGTATCTTCTAGGTGCCATAGAGTTTCAACCCGATTCTGCCTGTGATAGGTCATGAAGTTCTTGACGCTGGGCATGAATGGACTGTAGTACGCATCGTGGATTAGGAGATGCAGGCAGTAGAAGTTATGCGGGCGGGGATGCGCTAGATTGACAATTTCGTCGAATCCACGAGCTCTCGTGCGCCGGTGTCTATAGCTCCGGGAGCTGCAGAACTTGTACATAAAATAGATGTCTGCTAAGTCGAAATAGATGAAGTCCCTCTCGGGGTTAAAGTAAATCTTCCGACCTTGATCGAGCTGTAGGAAACTGGGGTTGTGTTGTAGTGTCACGCGACGGCTCTCCCAACACGCGAAGAGGGTGCCAAGCGGCCGGCTAACTTCTCGTAAACTATGCCTGAATCGAAGACCAGGCCATTGTGATCGCTGTCCAGTTATTATGCGTCTGGTGGTCTTCTGGTAATAGGGTGTGCCTTGCCATTTGGACTCGATGACCCGGCTCTCCCCTAAACTTGTGGCAGCAAGCGCCCACACCTGACATCGAAGTTCGTATGGTAGACTATTAAAATTGGTAAACATATTGTTATTCTATACAATGAAAAGTGGCGGCTAATGAAGGTAACAGTTAACTCTTATCTTTCTGGCCGAGTTATGCATGGATTTATGCCACAAGAAGACTTCGTATTATACTCAACGATGAACAGGAGGCCTTGTGAAAGGCTTCCCAAGCAAACAACTAATAGGAAAGAGGTAAGCCTATTTATTGAGTGTGGGAAGTCACATACCAGGGGGAAAAACTATGAAATGAAGCTCAGAAGAAAGACTAAAGAAAAGGAGGTTCGGACAAGCTTGAATGCGGAAGGATCACTTCAACATTTCTTATAGAGCTGGCAGTCCTTGTGTAGTGTGTGTGTATATCTAAAAGAGCGACAAGAGTAAAGGGCCAAGACCATAAGAGAAGATTAAGTACTAACAAAGAGGACAAAGGGCTACTGTACTTAGTTGAGTATAGCAAAGAAAGCACGTAATATAAGCTGATAAAGACAATTGGCGGTTTAAAGGTGTATCATTGACAACGGAGTCCGCACCTAGAATGCAGCCGAAAGAGAAATGAACCAAGCCATCTCATTCTCTAGTCATCCTTCCGGAGATCGGCGAAGCAGGATTTGATACACGCCGCAATATCTACAGTACATGAACCCTGAGACGCCATGCATAAGATGTGTCATTTGGACAAGAGAATGGCCATAGAGCTCCTAACTCCATACCCTCTGGTATCCTTCTACCATTTCTTCGCTCATCGAGGCCTTTGCGTACTTTATACATTGACAAAAGAGAACGTGCCTATCATTACAAGTCCTTAACGTACCCCAGATTATCCCGATTTTCGCGGCCGAGTCTGGCATATTCCAGTAACACTCTCAGTGTATATATTTGCATATCCTCAGGACGGAGTACTTTATTGGCCCATTCTTGACCTGCGTTGGCGATCTTCTCGGCCTGCTTGTCGTGACTTTTGACTGAGACGCTCTCTCCTTGGTATCCAAGGAAATACTCCATGATAGCGTGAAAGTCCATAAATCGATTGTCCATAGGCACAAAGTGTTTCCATGCAAATAGCCTGCTGTCGTGCCATTCACGGAAGATTGTAGCTTTGATGGGGAGAGATGTGGACATCAGGAACCCGCGGTAGCGACCGGAAAAGGAATTCCCATCAATGTCTGGCAAATACTTCGAGTGGAACTGTTCGCTCATCTTCATTCCCTCTGCCACGGAATAGTAAGGTGATGTGTACTCGCATTTTCCACCTTCGAGTGCCTTTTCCTTCTCACAAAATAGATCCACGAAAGCAGTATCTGACCATTCACTTGTCCACTTTCCGAGCTTGCCTTCTTGCTGAGCAGCAAGGTTGTATTGTGAGGTAGGCATTCCCCAGTTGTCTGGAGCGTGCTCCCACGACTCAGCACTCGAGATCTTTGTGCCGTTCGTCAAAGCGATAAATCTATGGCGCTGGAATCCCTTCCAGTTCTTTGCCGTGTTCAGCCCCCCAGTTGCCACGCCTCGCCAGATCACCTTATCTAGCTTCTGGCCCCATGGATCGCCATGATCATCACCACCAGAGAAGCGTTCCTCATTATTCCAGTACATGGGTGCTGGGAGGAGAATTTCATTGTTCGTGTGGAGCTTGGATCCTCCAAACATAGGAAATAACACCTCTGTTGCAGAGACGGATAGAGGGTGGATCATCATCCCGTGGAGGTCTTGGAGGTCTGGTTGGTGACAGAAATCGGTAGACAATGAATAGTTAGATACGAAGCCTTTATAGGAGTGCTTCAGCGTGTGTGCCAGCGATATTTGTGGAGTGTGATCGAAATCGGCCATAGGTTCTGCTCTGCGGGAAAGGCTGTCGGGAGGGCAGCCTCTCGCGGCAACCTTCCAGAATGGCTCTGTTTCTGTCAGTATCAACCATTTTGCTAGATCTCTAAGACTTACGTGTATTCTCCCATTTCTTGTCTCGGGTCTTGACATCAAAGTCGCCCTCGGTCGGTGGCGGAAGCTTCTTCCATTCCGAGGTAACTTCTTTCGCAGGAGGCATAGAACGCCCTTTGCGTTCAGTCTCCACGTATTCATTGATCTTCTCCCAAGGCGTGACAATTCGGGGCTCGTCCATGGCATTGAGTGGAATGTCCATGTCGGGTAGCAAGTGTTCAACCGTCTTTGTCATATTCAGCCAGATCTGTGTCCAGAACCAGTCACTACCTGCGGTAGCGTGCTTGTCGCGAATGTTGATAGTCATTTCGTGGTCCCAGCCCTCTCTTCGCATCACTGCAGGGGACAAGCCCCAGAACGGGGTTAGATCATGGTATATCTGGTCGAAGAAATCCTCCACTATAATGGCGTTGTTGTCCTTCGCGAACTTGAACCAGTCATCGAACCCGGGTGGAGGATGTCTCCCTCGCCGTTCCCTGTAGACCTTCGCCGCAGATTTGAGATCACGGGTCTCCTTCTTCAAGACAGCCTCGAATTCCTTCTCAGCCTTCTCGATCAAAGTGTCAATGGGGTGCGGGGTGGCTTGAGGTGTCACAGGGGCGTTTTCTTTTGGCTTCGCGACATCTTTTGCAGGTACTTCGACAACCGGCTTCTTCTCGTCCTTGTCTGCTGGCTTCGCGACATCTTTTCCAGGTACTTCGACAACCGGCTTCTTCTCGTCCTTGTCTGCTGGCTTCTGCGGTGTGGCGGGGGGCTGTATTAGCGAGCCGTCCGAGTTGTCGTGAGTGACGGAGTCTTGTGGCCTTGGCGCCACGTTGCGGACATAGTAGAAGGCGATGAGGACGAAGACCGTGAGCAAGATGACTCTCGCGAGTCCCGCAGGGCGTCTGGGCGGCCCTGGGTACGCCATGCTCGTGGGGAATGGACTCTTCATGAGACGGATGCAAGGAGAGGATTCGCAGCCAGGATCGGTAAGATAACCTCCGTGCGGAGAGGCGAACCTTGGAAACGAGTGAGGAGCGAGTAAGATTAATGTCCACCCTAGAGAAAGAGCAACGAGAGGATGGGCATCACTGGTACAAACCAAGCACACGAGTTGGACGGAGCAAGGAGGGAGATGAAGAAGCAAGTGATCAGAGAATTTGTTGGAAGGATGTGGTCAGGATGGGCTTCCTGGACAAGACCAATCGCTGATATTAGGTAAGCAAACCGGCTAAGACGCTGCCGTCTATATGGCGTTGCTGATTGGCTGGGTGCACGTGCGCGCTCCAAAAAGGGGGTTGCGGTGCTGCACGTAGACGGGAGTAAGGAAGTGTGCCAGATATCCCGTTGCCAAGTGCCAAGCCACCAATACAGATTACGCTCAGCGTTCGTGATACGGAAGCACCGGTTGTACGCGTCCCATCTGCTAATTCGAGGCGAGATAGGGGCTCAGCTCCCCAAAACGGTAATGTTTGAGGGTGCGCGCATTAAGCGCCAGCAGCCGCGCAGGGATGAAAAGGAGGCTTACTGCATATGGATCCATCATATATTGTGCTGTACTGTAGTATGGCTTACGAAGCAGTGACTATGGACAGAAAATATTATTGCAGACTACTTCGTACAATGCGATGGTATTCATTCCCAGAAAGCCCGCGGTCGCTCTCGCATTTCCTCTACGTCATGCCCATCGTAAAGTAAACTCCAGATAACGCCACTTACACATCGAACGCCAGAGGATATGTCCACATCTATATCATACAATGATCACAAATACACACTTCCTCCACTACTTGCTCTTCTCCTTATCCATCTCCGTCTTGGCCCGGTTCCGTGCAACCTCCGCCGCCAGCTCCTCGTTCTCTCTGCTCTTCTCTTCTAGTCGTTGGATTGCACTGTTACGATCGAGCATCCGGGCCTCCCTCTCTGCCTTGAGCTTGTACTCCAACTCACGTAGACGGACTTGCCACATGAGGTCAGGCCTGTACTCCTCTTCGCCTATCGAAGGGCCAACTTCGCCACCTCGACTTCGCCCACGTGAGCTGATCGCCCGTTCCGTAGTCTCTACCGTGCTGGCCGAGTGATGTCGTGTCAATGTCGAGCTTATTGCCTTGTCCGTCGTGCGATTGCGCGGACCCGTGGGCACGGACGGTGAGGGCGAGGTGTCGAGACCGTAGGCCCCAGTCTGAACTTCGTTCGCGGCTCGTAGCGTTCCAATTTCGATTCTAAGGTTGCGGTTTATCTCCTTAAGCTTCTCCATCTCCCTCTTCGAATCGCCTCTCGCACCAGGGATCGCACTTCTCGCCATGGTCTCGAGGCGATCAAGGGTCTTGGTTCGGAGCTCGAGGGTGGATTCGAGGGTTTGGTATTCTTTCCAGAGGTCTCTCTCCACGCTTCGGATACGGGTTTGGAAATCACCCACCAGGGTCTCGAGTGTCTTCACTGCTGCAATAAGGTTTTTCGAGAAGCCCGGCAGCATCGTGGATATAGTCTCTAGAGTCGGGAGGGCTCGTCCATTAATTAGGCGGTTATTATGCGCCCAATCACTGCCGCACAAGGCGCTGAGACGATTCCAAAGGGCGAGGAGAAGATTATTTCGCTCATTCAGCTGGTCCTTGAACGAGTTCTCAAGCGTGGCTAGTTTCCGACGATCCTGCTGACGGGATGCCTCAAGTTCTAGCACTCGGGATTCTTGCTGAGATAAGGTCCGCTCAGTGTGTTGCTGCGTTTTCTGGAACGTCTCGAATTGGTGTTTTGTGGTACGGTGGGCTTGACGTTCTTTATCGAGGATATCAGCCAACTTGCGTGATTCAAGGCCATGAGATTCAAGTAATGCGTCACGTTGCTTGATGAGGCGTTCCTTCTCGGCGAGTGCAGCCTTGGTAGTATCAAGGTCGCGGATAGTGTTCTCCAGCTCGCGCTGAAGCTTGGAGATAGACTGTACATAGATTAGCGATCGTACAGCGTTTCGGCTTTCTGAGGGACTAACGCTGAGCAGACTTGATCGAGTCCCATTGAGGTCGCCAAGTGCTTCTCGAAGATTTCCCTCGAGCTCCATCAGCCTCTGCTTCCACTCGGCAGCCTCGACCTCTCTTGAAGTCAAGCTCTTTCGGAGACGACGAGCTTCATCCTTGGCGGTCGATGCTTCCCTATTGAGATCGTTGACGAACTGCTGGATCTCCTGTTTCTCCCTACCAGCCACAATCTCTCGCTGGTGTCGCTCATTGGAAAGGCGTTGCTCGAGTTCCCTCGTTCGGTCTTTTTCTTCCTGGAGACTCTGTTCGGTGTTTCTAATAGCTGCCTCAAGGTCACCAATCTTGATTTTGTCAGCGTCTTGTTCTTCTCGCAAGAATGCAATCTCGCTCTGGCTAGACTCTTGTTGGACGCCGAGACGATTAATCTTCTCATTGGCCTCGACTAGATTCTTCTCCATTTGCTCGAGCTCCCGGTTGGCTTCTTCCAGATCTCGTTCTAGATCCTGAATTCGTTTTATGTTATTTTCATGATCATCTTCCAACCTCACAATTCCTTCGCTCATTTGTCGCATTTCGCCCTGTAGGGCATTGAAATTCTCAGTGCTGTCCGCTAGTTCATGCTGCAAACGTTCTATATCGGCATTTGCCTCTTCGGCCTCCGCTGCGAAACCATCCAGTTCCTCCTGTGCCTCCTTGCGCAGTGACTCGAACATGATCTCGGCCTCATCTTGTCCTTGCAATGCTTCGTCTCGATCGGCCTGCATGGTGAGTAGGTCCGCATTGGTAGCTTCAAGTGCATCTTGCAACTCAGCCACGAGAGTCTCGGCCTGTTTCTTTTGCTCAACAGCGATCTCAAAATCCTCCATGCATGACTCAAGCTCTCGCTGGAGATCCTGGTTATGGATCTTCAAGCTGTTAATTCCGTCTCGGAGCTCGGCTTGCTTGTTCTCAAAATCTTCGCGCTCGTTATCCGCCATGGTTTGTCGCGTACCGACACTATTTCTGGACAGTGAACGTTCGTGCGCTCTCGATGCGGACCTCTCTAGGATGCTTTCCCCAGCAATGGATCCACCGCCTCTTCGTTGCCCCAGCTTGAGCTCCTCAATCTCTTGATAGAGCCGCTCCTTTTCACGGTTGCGCGAGGTTAGCATAGATGTTTGTGCGCCTACTTCTCGTCTCAATTCAGCGTTCTCATGTCTTAGTTGCTCGCTCTCTCTTTTCAGATCCTCTACCAAAGTGCTTGTGGCACTGATCGTGCCTTGCCTATCCTCAGTAGGATCAGATATTTCAGAACGAGTCCGCGATGGGGAGACAGCTCGTTTCTTTGTGATGTTGTATATGTTGGTGGTATGTGTTAATCCGTGCCCTCCAGAAACCGAAGATGTCTCGCTCTTGAGGCGAAAGATCTCTTCACGAAGCTTCTTAACTTCCTCGTCGCCTTGCTCCCTCCGAGCGGTCTCCTGCTCGAGAAGATCTTTCCATACATCCATCTCTTCCCGAGCACCAATGGTTGAGCTGTGCCTGTCACCCATGGTACGAACAACTTCAGCAAGATTGCGTTTTTCATTTTCTCTCTGAAGACTCTCGTTTCGAAGCCTCTCAATCTCTGTCACATATTCCTCTACTCTTTCTCTAAGATATATGAGTTCCTCTTCCCGTTCTTGAGCACCCTCTTGGTCAAACCATCTCGGGCTATGGTCGCCCGTAGATGTGCCGGATCTCGCTGTTCCTGGTCTCTCTTCGTCATCTTTCAATTGCTTCTCAAGCTCCCTTATCCGCCGCTTTAGAGCTTTGTTGTCTCGCTGCATCACAGCAAGACTGGTCTTCATTTCAACATTCTCAGAGATCATTTCTTTCACGCCCTCCTCTGAGAGTTTATCCAATCGATCGCTCAGGAACATAACCTTGAGCTTCAGATCAAAGTTCTCCTTTGACAGTCTCTCGATGGTGCTACTTTGCTCTTTTAGGGTAAGATTCTTGCCACTCCGGCCAAGTGTTGAGCCACCAGCGAGTCCTGCTCGCCTTTCAGGAGACCGCGAAACGTTCTTATTTCGATACTTCTTGGCCAGGGATTCAGGGACTTGAACGTTCTGCACATGTCGAGCAATTACCGTATCCGTAGGAGCGGTCAGCTTCCTGCTTGCAGCGCGGGGCGTTTCTGGTGGAGACTGGTCTTCGGCTGCTTTTCGCTCTCTGTTCTGCTCCTCCTCTGTTAACGTCGCGAGGGTTGCATCGACTTTTGGAGAGGACTCATGAAGATCTTCGATTCCAGACGCCATGCTCCCTAGGCTTATTGATCTCGACAAGGCGTAGCTGCTACTCCTCGAGAATCCCCCGCCAGGCGCAGCGCCGCCAGATTGGAGGGCATAATCTGCTCCCAATGCGACATCGCTGCCTCCATCGTGTGATTCTACATAAGATGAGATAGATGATCTTTGACTTGCATGTCTGCTGCGAAGGAATTTCGGTCTTTTCCCACCCGGACGTGGATTCAAGAGAGCAAGCCCTGGCGTATTCCCTGCATCAGCAAGGCTATGATTAGAAAGGTGATGCCGGAGCGTCGAACGACCATCCGAGTCCGTTATTGAACCTCGCCTTTGCGTCCTAGGGGTTGCTTGGGCGTCTCCTTCGTCTTCTGTTTGTTCCTGAGAGGTTGAATTGCTCCCATCGTTCGCTGTGACATAGCCACCAACCGTGGTCATAGAGGCTGCCCGGGATATCGTCCTTGCTGCAGCAGCTACTGTAGGAGATGACATAGTTTCTAGAGAAGATGTCGTATTTCCGATCTCTGTATCGTCTGCCGACTCTGGTAAATTGTATTCAGTGGGAGCGGGAGTTCGGTAGGTGCCTGGAGGCGTTGGGGGCAAGGGCTCTCCCTCAACTTCTCTTGTAGCTGATATCGTGTTTCCGCTCCCTGTAGGATGTTCATTTGGTGGATCTTGGCCACCGCTTGTGTATCGTTGGGCACCATCAAAAAGATACGTATCATCTGCACCTTTGTCTCTACCAATGGCAATAGGGGACGGCGCTGGCAAAAAGCTCTCCTCCACGTCATTGAGGTGTCTCTGCATGGCATGTTCATCTAATGTATCCATATGTCCGTCACTATCTTGCCCATTCTCGCTCCGAACAAATATGAGACTGCTGTCTCTGGGCGGCGGTAAAGAAGGGAGCATCGTAGGGTCGAGAGAGGGGATGCGATGGTTCTGTGCGAGCGTCTGAATGTTTGCGCTGCCAAATGCAAGTATAGAGTCGTCAAATTGGTCCTTATTTGGAGAGAGGTCGTCTGTGTCGTCTATTCCAAAGCCACCAGGCACCTTCCGCATCTTCCCCCGCCCCATCTGAGGACGGGCCCCCGAGGATACGGTAGGGTCTGCGTGGTGTTCCTCCTTGGACATCTTATGCTTGAGTAGTGCGTCGCATCTATATTGTGCTGGCGCAAGTCTGTTCAGATGTTTGACTGCAAGAAGTGGATGCTTGCTTACTAGGAAAAAACGCGCTCGGATCTTTAAGGTCGAGGAGCGTTCAACAGTTGACGTACCCGCACCGGAGCAGTGACAGACTTAATAAATTTGTGCGGAGATATCATATGAAATTGAAACGAACATAGTCTTCACAAGTGACAACTATTTGCTCAGGCGTCGATTATATGGGACTTGGATTACAGACTCATTCATGTTATTCTTTGTTGTCATGATGCACTGCTACGGTAACAGTTTTGCAACCTTGCGAATGAGGCATAAATTTCTCATAAGTTCTGGACTTGAGCAGCTCTTTGCTAAAACCCACCCTCATTCTTCTACCGAATTGGTTCAGAAATATTGCTTGTGTCAACTTTGTATATTTCTTGTCTGTCTTCGGGTGGGCACAGATTTGAATAGAAGTATCATACAAACCCTGGGTATATATTCATAATGCCCCCCTGTAGGCCATGCTTTCATTTTGTCCAATGAAACGTCCTTCCGTTATGAGAAAGTATGTCTTGCGCATGATACATTTTCATGTCAACTCAACGCCACATGACTTGCCCGCCAAGCCCACATCTGTACATTTGGAAATCTCTCCTCTAAACCAATCTGGCTGCTTTGCACTCTTCCATTTCCTTGCTGCACCCACACTCAATCCTTGAGCTGAGCTGCTCTGATCGTAGCTATGATGGATGGCGTGGTGATGGCAGCGGTGGTCACCCTTGAGGCGGCAACTTGCCAATCCTGTACACCCTAGCAGTCCTCGCCATCTGGCCTGCAAGCCACTGTCTTTGACCTTCTCTCATCTTTATGTCCATTTTTAGCAATGCGGCGATAGGTGCAAGGATCGCCCACCCCCCCATTGTTGGCCCAGATTGGTAATGGTCCTTGACAGGGGGGTTCCCTGGCGCCCGAGGGTATTTGACCAAGAGGTCTCCATTGTTCCCTGGCTGCGTTCTATCACCGAGGAAGAACGGAATGCTGGCGCAAATATCATCGACTAATCGTTGAATATTGTTTCGACCGGCTTCTTGCTGTGCGATATTGAAACCAGACGGGTTCTCATCAAGACACCTAACGATAATACGTGTTACCTCGATCAGAGATTGTCGGTATTTGTTCCACACGATGACGATAAATATGGTGGGGTACACATCGCAGTGCTGTTGATATAAGCCGGCTTTCTGTATACTCGGCGGTATATACTGGTCACCAAAGACACGCGTTGGAGTCCATGTCTTGGGTACTGATTCTCGCCAAGCTTTTAGTCGGCGATCTATATTTGTGGCAGCGGCAAGAATGTGTTGTATTTGTGATGCGCGGGAGAATACATCTGACTCGGGTAGACGCAGCAGATGAGTGGCAGATGAGCGGAGGCGAGCGAGGTCGATATTAATGCTATCAAGTCGCACCCCAGGTATTTGGGCAGAATCATCAAACAACTCTGACCATTGGCTCACGTCTTCTGGGACTGGAGTGTTATTATGGAATGCTTCGTCGATCTGGGAGCGTTAGGTCCTGTGAAAATCATGGTTTGGAAGTTTAAGCATACCACCAAACTTCGAACATAGAGCAAGATGGCCAGGGAGAGTGTTCCCATAAAATTAGTAGCCCCTCGATGTCTTATTAGCGCAAGTGCACCGTTAAGATGGGCATGTTGAGAGTTATCTTTCAGAGACATTCGTCCAACTGATAACTTGAAGAGAGTCAACTTATGCGCAGTAGACAGTTCAAAAGTGGGTTGCCCAACCTCATACATCTGCAGTAGAAGTACTGCGATCACCATTTCGTCTTCGGAGCATGCCTTCTGCTCAGACACGCAGTCTCTCATGGCTTTGACGGCTCGGAGGTAGTAGGATCGAGAGAACGTAGTATTAGGATCATGGCCCATGCGGATAGATAACAAGCAAGATGCCACCGCCATTGTTGATAGCATGAATGGAGAATTCGGGTCGGTATGGGAGTATATGGGAGCTAAGTATTCGAGAAATCCTCGTCGTGCCAACGGATCTCGGATCGGTAGGATGTAAAGGTTGAAGAAGAAGGTCAAGATAGAGTCGTCGGGAGGAATATTAAGCCTGAGATACGGGCTAGTCGCCCTGGGAGGAGTGACCTCGCTAGTGATGGGGACCGTTGAAAAGACCTGTGGTGGAGTCGATATCGAGGAGTAATTCGATACCACTACGGTAGAGCCGGATGGTGAGGTTTTCGCCGATCTGGCGGGACTGGATTTTGTTTTTGTTTCCTTCGTTTCCCTTGCGGACGGTGAAGAGTTTAGTGGGCGCGCCGACCCGGAGGCTGATGACGACGATGAAGCTTGTTCGCGCGCTGCTCTGCGCTTCTGCTTTCCCCGCTCCACGCCTTTCTTGGCCACAGTAGTTTGGTCTCTCCAGGCCAAGTCGAATTGATTCACATATCCGGGGCAGGGCTGCTTTATCCTCTGGCAATTCCCGCATTCTGGAGTTTTCTCGTCGCACTGTGTAAGGAAGCGTCAGGTCCACTCGCGTATCAGAGGTCTTATGCAGTACAAATTTACCTTGATGCGCCGTTTGCGACAGGTTGCGCAGCCCCGGCTGGGCTGACCTGTGTAAACCATCTTAATGTCTCTTGTCTCACGAAGAAGCTCTCTCAGGTATCAAGAAGAGGTGCGAGGTGGAGGTTATGGCGTGTGGGCGGACATAGAACGCACGTTCTGTCACCACGGTAGTTCACGGTACCGACGGGATCAGTGCGAGCCTCTCGGGGGTCATGCCTCGTTCCGGGTGCTCTCCGCCTGCATGTTCTGCACTGACAGCAACGGAAATGGGGGGGCAATTGTTGATGGCCACCAGCGCGACAGCCGTCAACAGTCACGGCCAACGTAGAGTCGGGAAAGAGTCGTACAGAATTATAACGGTGCGGTATCAAAGAAGTGGGTGCGGGAGGACAGATAGATGGCGAGGTGGAATAGCCGGAAGCGCAAGGCTGTGGTCGGCCCATTCCCATCGAGGGTTGAAGATCGTCGTTGGCTGTGCCGTGGCAGAGATGCCTATTCTTGTGATGGCCCCGTTCCTATGCAGAGGGTGTTGAAGCCAGGGGGTGGCGGGGTTGCACTGGTACGAAGGGTATCAATTTAACGCAGAAACGATCTCGACCGCCCTGAGCCACACAGTATCTACCATCTCCCCACCGCGATAATTGCGTACGGCGGCAACTAACCTCAAAAGGCGCGGGCGTGTATTTGGCTGCCCCTTGCTTCCCAATGGGGTCCAGGCCCCGAGGTGGTAGAAGCGGCTTGTTGGAGGCGCAGCAATTGAGTGTGCGGCACCAGGCGCGGCGGATCGATAAGGTTAATCACGTGATAAATGATCACGGGATCGTCGTCAGCTACCATACAGTAAGGTACCTGCGGGAGGCAAGTCGTCATCTATCGGAAGCCACCCGCCAATCGGACAAGATAAGGTGCCTACGTCACCAGCGAGCATTGTTTCTTCCAGAGCGGGGTCTTAGAGCCCAGAATCAAGATCAGCTTCAGACTCTCCGCACTCTATCCAGGCCACGGTGCTTCCGCGTTAGCTGGGCTCAATGATCCGTATTTGCCTTTCAGCTGCCCAAGGGACCCAATGGGGCCTTGGCGCCTTGGAATGAAGTCATATCCAAGACAAATAGAGAAGGGTTGATATCCCAGTGGGATATAAAAGGGCAGGACACCACACTTGGAGCAGGAGTGCTTGCCCCTTCAACGCAAATAAAACTAGACTCACACTCCTACCCTTACGATAATAACAACTTGAACTGAGCAAAGTCGTCACAATGGGTCTCACAGATAAGGTCAAGGATGTATTGTCAGGCTCCGGTGTGCAGGGTGGCTCGACCACAGGCGCGGGCCAGGCTTCCAGCGGCGCAGGCCCAGCACCTGGAGGCGCTGTAGGAGCCGGCGGCAGTTCAGGACAGCAGGACTATGGCGACAAAGGTGCGCTCCTCCGCATGAGGTTCTTTCAGCCTACAAAACAAAATGATAATAACACAATCCTATGGCAGCACTTGACTTCTTAGAGCAGAGGTCAGGTCACAACTTGGGTGCCGGCACGAATGAAAAGATCACCGATGGTGCCAGAGGAATGTACGAGAAGGCCACTGGGTATTTCTTCGCTAGTTGTAAGGTGAAGAATCAGAAACTAATAACTCTGCAGGCAAAAAGTCAACCCCAAGATCTCAAACTAGACATAATATCTCCCTTTTAACTCCTCGGGGTACATACGAGGCTCTGGATTCATAAACACAATAGGATAAAGGGTATATAACTTTCAATATATTCTTCCTCTGCGCCTTAAGGCTGCGAATAGTTGGTATCAATTGTGAGCCTCTGTCCCTGCACAAACTGGCCTGCATTGCGCCAGTCACAACCATCGTACAATGTGTATGCACGACCCTGAACGCCTGTATATGCAATCCACTCCATATGTCCTGTATCCGATATGCATGCGCCCGCCAGCCAATCCCATATGCCTCTTTTCCCTCTTCAAAACTCTCTACGCGCTCGCAAACTCGCGGTAGACCTGATATGCCATGATCATCATCCATAACAGGAAAACGTCTCCAACAAGCTCGAATGCCCAGGCAGCTGTCCAACTCTGGCCTAAACAAAACTCTGTCAGCAACTGTTTGGCAACGAAATGCAGGAGAGAAGGGAGAACATACATATACTTCGCTGTTCCAACCACCCCAGAGTATCAGTGCTAGGTCCTGTACTCTGCGTCGAGTCTACATAGAATTGGCAATTGGCATTGACGCTGCCAATCGGTCCCCAGAGCTGGACGCTGATGACTATGAGGCCGACTGTCCAGAGCACAAAGAGCATGAAGGCGCCCATTATGACTATGCCGGGAAGCAGTTGTCGCTGCGATATGAGCCACAGCATGACGCAGATGTAGGTTATCGAGAGAGCGCCAACAGTCACCCAGTATGGGAAATACCTAGAGATATGCGTCAGCTTTGCGTGTCGATTACAAGAATTAAGAGAGAAGAGGGAGTTACGCACCATGGAATAATAACGTTTAACTGTGTCTGAACAGCCATGAAGTAGGCAAATATACCCAAGTTCACAGAGCTACCGACAAACATGATAAGAATCCAGAAATTGAGCTGCAACGCCGGCCAGTGATACTTGGCATGGTGCCGCTCGATCACGAGGTTAGTTATGGTTGAATGTGAGGAGGCCATGGTGGAGAGAGTATTTCGAGAAAGGTCGTAGGTCCTGAAGTTAAGCGCAGCAGCGCAGCGTAGGACTCTTTCAGCTTGTAACTCTCCTCGAGCCTGCGGTCGGTTTGGGCTCTTGCGTATGTAAGTTGGTTTCCGTCACCCCTCCGATCCACCCGCCAATCCAGTATCTATCCTTTGCAAAGTGTGAATCCGACAGTCGCAGTATCGTGGCAGGCGCGATAACTAATGTCGAGGCGCTAATCAATGTGTAGAGTCCACGTCTGCATCCACGTCTGCTGGCGACCCAATGTGTTGTCGCCTTCGAGTCCGATGTGAACGAGGATCGGAAACTGCGGAGGGATCGAGAACTCGGCGATTGGATGCGCAGATGCAGGAAGCCTTCTGCGACAGTAGACGGTACTTCCGTCGCCCGGGATAAAGAGCAGGATGAAGAGGTGAAATGAGTGACTGGAGAAGCAAACAATTGTCCGACCGTTGTGGTTTGTTTTTGTTTAGGCATGGCGGGAGACTCTGTGATGAGGGGGAAACAGAGTGACGCGAGCGAGCGGCCGCGAAAGCCGGTGGCTGGTAATACCGGTGGCAGGGGAAAACGTGGGAGAAAAGCCCCTCGACGAGACAGTCTTCCAGATCCCACGAAGAAGCTTTTTAAGAGGGAGATCTCGTATTAATTATTCCGCGATGAGCATGTGAATATCCTTTTGAATTTCTAAGCCATATGATGTTACGTACTCATCCCTTCCTGCAACAGCATCTTTCCCAGTGCCTACCGCACCAGTGAACACTCTACCCGTACAGACTTATACACCCCGATATCATTCAGGCCAGGCGCAAATTTTAGGCTGACCTCCACTATATCTATAGCAACCGCTAATCCTATATCTGCAGACATTCTTGTTGATACAGTCTCCTTCGTGGAGTATTAAAGCTCTCCAGATAGGGATTCTAGTATTTTAATGCTACTCTAGGATGATATCTACCAATATCAGAGAATACCTCCGCAAGAGGATTATTTCTGATAGCCGACAGCGATCTCTATAACTTGGCCGATCTAATACATATGTCTCCACGGGAGGAAATGCCATTTATCCGGTCAACCAGAAAGATCGGCTCCTACAAAATGTACGTATTCGTGAAATAAGCAAGAGAATACACCATTTGGTCCTAATTGCCTGGCGCCAGAATGGGGAGACTTATGCAAAACCTTCTCTCACAGATAGATGGTAGCGCAAGAGCCACAGCATTGATTTGGGTATCTAAATATTTTGTTCCTCTATGCCCATACTCATTAAAAGGTGACTTCTCATGCAAGCAATGTATTCATTGAGTGACTTCTCCTCCCCACTACGGGAGTGGGCGCGTGTACTATCGAATCCATTGCAAGAAGTCCTATCCCGATTGTACTTTTTTCTTTCCGATTTTCGCTGCCCTATGCCTACTGGCCTAATCTTCGGATTCAATTCGAATTCCTTCCAGGATACAAGCTCAGATGAGGCCATATCACTGAGGGCGCAAATCAACAAGTTCAAACTGCAATCCATCAGCCTCAAAGACATGGCCCGGCCGAAGTGCATTAGTATACACGTTCGGCTCGTCATGTGGATGAAACAGCCCGGTCTTGTGACAGTTGAGAACAGAGTACATTCCGGGTGGATCTGTCAACCGGAAGACGCCCCATCTGTAAGTCAATCAGTCCTATGCTCTTGCAAAATTTCTGTGCAACATATACCGAATAGGAGGGGCGACTCACTCGGGTGACTTGCTGGGAGCACAGACAATGGCAATACTCTCCGGCATCATAACCTGATATCCGCAATGTGTATGTAAGTCTCTGCTGCTCATGAAGCATGTCTGAGTGGGGTGCGTATGGATCCAACCCAGCACCATCAAATCTTCAGCGGCACAATAGTCGAAAAATGCACTTTCGTTAATAGTGTCACACGTATCGCTTGTGCTCTCCTGCTCAGGAATCACCACCTTCGAAATAAACAGCGCGTTGGAGATTAACGTCCCGCAAAGCATGCCACAAGTCTCAAGATTGCGTCGAGTATTTGGTTCGGCGACCTGAAGGAACTTATGTCGTAAATCCTGGGGGAGGAACACCGTCCGCAAGGGCTTGCCATTTTCGAGGTAAGCCGACGGACGAAATGTGAAAGAAGGGGGAGATTTCAAAGACGACATGCTATCGGGACGATGGAGGGTTGTCTTCTCGGGAATGGCCGGAGGCCCTGTCTGAACTGTAATATCGTTCCGTTCTTTTGGTGGCAATGGAGGGATGCCATACGTAGGAGAACTGGTTCGCGATATCGACGCGGCCGTGTCACGTAGGGGTTGGGATTTCTGTATTGACGGGTATCGGTATTCACTATTTTCCCTCTGTGCTAGCGGCCTTGTAGGACGAGGAGGGGCGTCAGTGATGCGCTTCTTCACAGTGCCAGCGGCCATGCCATTCTCCCCATCCATCCTCCTCTTTGCATCCTCCATGTTCCGTCGCATCTCGTCGTCATCACTATGTTGCGACTTCTTGGTCCCCGCTGAATCCAAGTCCTCCCAAGGACCAGCCGTGCGCCTTTCTTGTTCTTGTTCAGGAGATACACCTGTCTGCCGTGTTGCTCTCCTTCTTGTCTCTCGCCGTCTTATCTCTTTATGGGCCAGCCTGATCGCCAGGTCACTATTCTCCGCCGCCGCAAGGGTCACCGTATTCCCAGCAACAGCTGGGTCTGAAGCAGTCAGGTCAAACTGTGTCTGGGAAGATGGCCTCTCGCTCTCCACGGCCATACTTGCCACACCTCTCCGCTGCAAAGCCTTGTGCCATGCATCGTATCGCGCGTTGATCCGTGGTTTGAGTAATTCAAGTTGGTCCAACACTCGAGGGAGAGTCTTGTCCGCAGCTCTCAGTCCCAATCGATACTCTGGCTCTCGGGCCGATGGGTGATTTGGGAGCTTATAGGCCACAAGGGTAGCGTATCGCATCAGTAACAGAAATGCTTGCTGGTCGTTATTTTCTTGCTCGTAGATAAGTGCCTTGTAACAAATTAGTATTCTTCTGCCAGGCATCCCTGAGACAGGCATACCTCTCGTAGTAGAGTATCTGCAGTCCGCAGCCAGTATTTGAGTGCAATAGAAGGATTGAAATCGAAATCCTCAGCTTTGACCGAAAGCTCTTTGACACTCAAAGGTCCGAACTGGGCGGTTGAAGCCCCCGCCATGACTGCCCGCAACTGAGATGTCAGGCGCTTGCGCTACTCTAGCTAACTCCCAGTGGCACGGACTGGTCGACCTCAAGAAGATTCATTCAGTCGTGCATTTATTGATTCAAGGCAAGAAATTTATATTCCATAGTAAGTTGTTGCCTGTGAATGTCTGCGTAAGGTGTGGGCAGGTGTAAAGAGTCTGGGATGCCAGATGGGGCAGAATTACGGCAGCCTCAGGGACCACATCTGCAGCCTTGGGGATGTCTTTCCTTAGCCTTATGGAAAACTTTTGAGCCTTGAATGACGATCTCCTTGTTGTAGATTCTACGCACTTCTCACATCACGGTCCTTTCTCTCTTTCCTAGCAATTTGTTCCTTTCCATTGATGTTTCGAGCTTTGTCCATTACCAGCGGATCCGCCCTGCTGCGATGTCCATCGACTCTGAACTTCCTCCAACTATCTTGCCGAGAAGCATCCACAACACCTCCCGGTCTAGTAAAGAGAGGTCGTAAAGAACTCCAGTCTGAAGATCTATACATCAATGATTCTATATACAGCTCTAGTTTACTAGAAACCCCAAAGCCAAAGAGAAAGACTACTCGTCAGAATGTGCAGACGCAACCAAACTCGGACGACTCAGCACCTGAGGAAGCAGACAAATATGGGGAACAGAAGGCTGCAGCCGTTGGGACGATAAAGGGGAAGAAGGCTAAGAAGTCTATGGATGTAGCTGATCTTGTACAGCTGGCTTCTAGGGCCCATGATGAAGAAGGCATTCTACGGTATCTCAAGTTTGTTTATCCAGGAGGATGGCGTGAAAAGCGTAGTATAGCGGCTGATTTAAAACGAGTCCATGTCCTAAATAAGTCACTTTGTGGTAAGGAATTTCGGTACGTTGTGCTAGCACATTTGCTTATTCTTCCCAGACGATACCCTAGAACGACTGAGGCCGTCGCTGGAAAGGCATATTGGCTGTGATATAATAGACTTAAATCCTGGCCCTGGTATATGGTCCTCCACTATCCATGATTTTCTCAAGCCACGAACGCATATATTGATGGAGCCGGATGCCACTGTCTATAAACCACTGCTTCAGCCTCTCCTTGACGCCGAGGGATCAACGTATAAACTCGTTCCTAACTCTGGGGTTGTATGGAACTCTTTGCAAGAGATACTCTCTCCACAGCTCCTCCCACACCAAGAAGCCTTTGAAAGAGGCGATTCACGATTAGAGGAACCAAACAACACTCTGTTAGTTGTTGCAAATCTGGGATATTACCCAAAAAAGCCCTACCGAGGCTTCGCTTCTGTCACAAATCTTGTCATATATCAACTTCTGAGCGCAGCTCGCTCGCACTCACTCTTTCATAAGTATGGGCTCATACGCATGTTACTGTGGGTAGATGATGAAGCCAAAAGAACGGTACTTCCTAGAACGGTTCTGGGGCGGCGCAAAGCTGCCATCGAGGCCGAACTCACCTGTAGCGATATTAACGAGATTGTAACATCGACCAGTTCTGCTGGCCCCGTGCTTCGAGACCATACCCTAGACTTGCAAAGCTCCCTCGCGAGTCTACAGAGGATGAAAGAGGCAGGGCTCGCAACACCAACACATCGTCGAGGCGCTCTAGAGGTTGAAGCTGCAGCCCACGTTTCAGGAGACCTTGATAGTAAATATTGGCTTAAAAAGGACTTTTACAAAGCACTGGATGATCTAGAGCGTCGTTTCGCAGCGGGGGAGTTTACAATGTTCACGGACACGCCAGAAGGCCGGGCGGCGAGTGCAGCGATAGGAAGGCAATCACCGGAATGGGCCCGCATGGTGCTGCTCAGGAAAAGAGAAGAAAAGGCAGAAAATCAGGGCAAGGGTTTCAAAGGTGCTGAAGAACTTCACAAGCTTCGCGAACAGTTTGCATCCGGAAGGCTGCAGAGATATCGCGCCTCGACTAAAGCAAAAGTTATACGGCTGTCCGAGAAGTCCAAGGCTTGTTTTACCCCAGAGTATCGCGAGCTCGAGCGACTTCGAGTTCGATGCAGAGTAGAAAGCTATATGAAGAGAAAACTCGACACTATCAGTTGGGAGCACGATGCAATTATTTCAATGCGAAAACAGGCTGCTAATCTCGAAGGACTTGCGGCTGAACAATTAAAGCAAGAAGCTGAAAATCGATATAGTACTATGATGAAAGAGATTGCATCAAGTGGCTTTAATGAGAAGGTCTCTTCCATGGTGACATATATGCTGGAGAACCACAGTGCATTTCACCAAAATCCGCCTCTCCTCTACTGGGACAGAAGAAGAGCAGAACCGCTCCAGGCGAGACCTGACGAGTTTTTCCCAAACTGCGAGATGGGTCTGCTGGACTTCCAGCCTCAATCTATATGGCCCATCCTCCGAGAGAACTTCCCTGCAAACTACGATGTCTTCGAATATATCCTATCTACTCTACTCATGCTACCGTCGCAAACTATTCGGCAAGGGCTTGACGCTCTAGCTCCAGGGGCTTCTGAATGGATTATCCCGAAATGTCCTTCGATCATTGACCCTGAGAAGGGAGGAAGTCTTCACCTTGATGCAATGACCGTAAGATGTTTGAGCCTAGACATGTACAAGGAGATACTGGAGGCATGGCTCAAATGGCCCTTTCGGCCTTCTCGATACGAGCTGTTATCAAAGATGGGTTCCGATATCTACGATCCTAATGACTTAGACATTTAACTCAAGCCATTTTTGTCCGCTGTAACTGGAACTTACATTGCGGCTGCCTCTCACCTCTGTATAGTACTATGTATGAAAATTCACAAGCATTAGCCAAATTCAACTACACTTAAGATGCCAACAAGGTCTTGCACTGCTTAAGGTCTGCCACCATTCACTTTAAAGTTGTCGTGATTTTCCTTTATTTGTTTACGTGTATCGCTTTATCACATAGAAGTGAATTTGAAGCTCACACTCGTTTCTCCAATAACTTAGATCGGAAGCGCGGTTTCTAGTGCCATACTATTTCATTCCTTCAACACTTCTCTCACAACCGCCCCCCGCGTTACCTACACGAAATACAACCACACCCAAGCGGAAAAAAACGGTACGAGAAAAAGAAACGGCAACTTGACGAAAACGTGAAGAGAGCTGGAAAGCCGCTTGCCAGCAATGACGACCTGCAAGTACTTCTTGCAGGGACGCTGTATGTTTGGCAGCTCCTGTCGCTATAATCACGATGTTCAAAGCTTGGACGCCCCCTGGGCTTCTCAGATCAGCCCTGTCTCAGTCCCCGATACCGCGCATCATGATAGATCTTCTTCCCCCCAGGCCCAGGGAACTTGCATTCTAGAGCCCTGTCGATACTTTGCGGCTGGGCAGTGTAATAGAGGCACTGCGTGCCGTTTCTACCATGAAGATCCGCACGATGCTGCTAATAACTTGTCTCGCGACAATGTAAGTCATCCACCTACCCTCTCTTACCTACACGGAGAATAGAACTGATAAAGACGCTGCGACAGACCGATGATCAACTGGATCCTATTATGCTGGAAACTTTCACAACGGACATTGCTTCAGCAACCGTTACTTTCGTAGAAGGAGCCCAGATATCAAATGTAACACTTCCGATAGATTCCTCTTCCATCCAGGTGTCAAATCTCCCAGTAGGCGCTCATCCACAAGCAGTTGTTGCGCTTCTAGCTGGGGTTGGGGTCACCATCGCCGAGCATGACATCTGTGTCCGGTCAATCTCACCATCTGGTTCTCACGCTGTGGTCAAGCTCGACGACCCAGAGTCCGCCAGACTCGTCGTCAGTAAGCTCAACAACACTACTGATAATGATTCTGGCGGGCAGTCTGTGACGCTCCTGCCAAATGTACCAAAATACGGGCCTCAGCTGGACATGACGTCTGTCAGCTGCGTCTGGTATCGGCCTGCACGGATGGCCACCCTCTATTTCACTGACTTCATACGAGCATATAGTGCGCTGGTCCTACTCCAGTCTAATCCAGAGCTGCTGGGTCGACGGTTCACAGCCACGGGGCCAGAACCGCACGGGAATAGACTCTTGGTGCATCTGACTGGTCTCCACCCCCATACTGAGAGACAGCACGTCGAGGCCCTCTTCAACACGATTGACCGGCCAGTATCCACTGTGATGCAGAATCCATCAAGCGATCTCACAGACATAGCCTCGTCACAGCATGTTGAACACCTACTACACGACGTGGGTGGATTGTTGTACTTTGGCCCCCGCGGTGCCACTCCCGACGGCAGAAGCTTGCAAGCCATTGCAACATTTGACACTTATGCATCCGCGCTCAGAGCAGTTGACAAATTGCACAACAAGCGATTTGAGGTACTAGACAATGCACGGCTCCTCCTCTCTCGGTCCCTGGCCATCACACGGCTTATCTCGTCCCATATCGCGGAGGCAATAAAGTCCCAACTGGATACGTTATCTCTGGAGGCAAAGGACGCCCACAATACTCTCTTCGAAATTTCTGATATTGAAGAACAACCTTTCAAAAAGATCCGGATCAGGGGAGAGGCCGAAACGTCTCTCGCACATGTCTATACCGCCTTGGAGAAGCTCACCAGTGGGGAGGTTATCATGAACAGCCAGTCACCACTCTGGAATCCATGGTTCTCGAAGTCAGACGGTCTTGAATGTATCAACACTATTGCAATGAAAAATAACGTCTACATCTATCGAGACCATCGTAAGGCGCAGCTGCGCCTCGTTGGCGGCACACCAGACTTGAAGACTGCGATAGAGCAAGCCCTCCTAGTGGCAGTGAGATCTGCAACCAGGACTACGCACTGCATCCGACTTACCTTGGACCAATGTTCCAAGATAGCAGGCGAGGGTTTTGGCGTCTGGGAAGATTTGAGCGAGACATTCAGCAAAGACGTTCAGTTCGACGTTGATGCCGGCCACCCTGCAATTTTCTTACACGGCTCGGCAGAGGAGTTAGAGGTTGCTTGTTCTATAATCATGAAATGGGATGCTCCTGCGCAGCCGGCAGAGTGTGTTGTCTGCTGGTGGCCTGCCTCAGACCCGTTGAAGCTCTCTTGTGGCCATTCTTACTGCCGCGACTGCCTCTATCATGCTGCGGACACGGCAGCTCTCAACCTCCCGCTTGCGTGCCTCGGCGATAGTGGGGAGTGCAATCACCACTTGGGCATCCAGGAGCTGATCCATCTTCTCCCGTACGTGCGATTCGAAAAGCTCCTCAGTGATGTCTTCGAAGCTTACATCCGCACGCACCCTAATGAGCTCCGGTACTGCCCCACACCCGACTGCTCCTCCGTCTACCGTCCCGGTGAGAACGGCGCTCTCTTGACGTGCCTCAAGTGCCTAAACCGCACCTGCACTTCGTGTCATGTACACGAGCACGTCGGCATCAGTTGCGCGGAGTGGCAGGAGTTCCACGCAGACGGCGGCCAGCGCGCTCTGGAACAATACCGGCGCAGGCACAACGTCCGTGACTGCCCTAAGTGCCGGGTTCCCATAGAGAAGGATGGCGGGTGTATGCATGTGCGTTGCGTGAGCTGCCAGACGCACATCTGCTGGGTCTGCCTGCGCTTCTTCGATGGAGGTAGCGACGCGTGCTATGCGCACATTACGGCCGAGCACAGTGCCATCTACGAACCGGCGAACCCGAACAATGCGGCATTTGATCAGCTTAATGACGGCTATGGTTGGTTGAGGCAGATTCTGGCCAATAGGCTGCCTCAAGCGCCATTGGAAGATAGGGTTGATGGGGCTGAGGCCAGGCAGAGAATGATGGCTAGGCTAGTCTTTGTACTGCGTCAAAGACAGCTAGAGCAAGAGCAGGCGCCGGGTGGGGAGAATGTGGACGGTGTTGGCCAAGGAGTGAACGGCGTGGCAGAGGACGTGGCAGAGGACGTGGCAGAGGCAGGAGACGGAGAGGAGGTTCGTGATCGGCTCCAGCGAGTTATGATGGCATTGGGACGCATGATGCAGCATCCGTGACAGCGTTGCAGACTGCAAAGCTGTCTGCAAGGCCGACTTTTTCATACTTGGTTGTGGGCGACAGAAGGTGTAAATAGTTAGTAGTAATATAAGATTTCCAGAGCTACCAGCTGTGTTTATCAAGGGACTTCTGGGATATTTTAACAGAGCAAATCACAGTGCTTCTAAAAACATACCAGGAAAACATTCAACGGCACACTGCCATCATAATTGTGGCCAACGGCATTCCGACAGCCTGCGTCTCAATATATTGCCTGAGATTAAATGCTTCTCCACCGGCGTTTCCGAAGATGGTATATTGTTGAGTCTAGAGTACTGAATAATGTAGAAAGCTCATTCCTCTTCCAACTGGAAGATCTTGCAGTTAGTTATCTACTGACGACGAAGCCGCAGGTCTGTGGTCCCTGGTATCCCTCATGGTGTATGTGAGTGGAGTAAATCAATGTGTACCTCGCATAGAGCATAATTCACGGAGGAACATGTTCTCGCCCTTATCCCTCATCGCCAGGGTTGCTTAGCTGCTGCCTAGAGCTGCCAACGAAATTATTTTTCAAAGAAAAGTACTTGTAATTTCTCTGCCGCCTTTCAGGTCCCTCTAGTTTTCTTCGGGTTAGACATGTGACTTAGTCACGTGGAGGATATCTTTGCTTTCCCAAAAGCGGCAAAGTACCTTATATTGGTCAGAGAGGTGCTGCAGAGTGCAGGGCTGTCCGCACGGCTGACGGTATGAATGGGCAGGGTACGATAGCTGACGCCCAAGAGTAATTAGAGGGTAAGAATTTTACAGGCCTCATCCGCGTTTACGAAGGGCCTCTCCGGGGCATTGGACGCCACGAGAACGCTGTGAGGCTCAGCTGAACGCCCACTCTCGGCACGGCAGAGACGGCTTTTAGGTTTTGGGTGCACGAGCGTGTCGGCACGAAGCGAAGTCCTCAGGATTACCCTTTTCTCCGTCGTCTCAGCGCCTAGAGAGGTTTGTTTGAGTTGAGACCCTAGCCAGATTCGGGAGGATGGTTCTCAAGAGGCCGGGACTTTCAGCTTTTGTTTTTCGACCCTTCATTTCCTTTTTCTTTGCCCCTTTTTCATATCGTAGGCCTGGATAAGTGCGTCGAGTTGACGGCCTGCAGGAGGACCCAGGGCAGGAGGTGAAGCTATTCCCATGGGCCCATTGTCAATCTCACTCCTCCCCGGTATCGCAACGCTTACCTCTCTGGAGCTACAGTTGAGCGCCCGCGCGCAATCACCACCCTACTCTTGGCGCAGGCAAACTCTGGCGCATGACGTCGAAGCAGACCCTGTCCTGCGCAAGGCCGCCTTACCATCCTCCACTCTTGACAGGGCTGGAGTCGCGCTCTCTGATAGGTACTTTCTCTGTGCTGGCCCCAATCAAGTTGTCGGTAGGCGGGTTATATATAGAGGCGGCCGAGGGCCCCAGCTGAATGGCAAGAAAAATCGGGAATGGTTACAGCGTTTAGTCCGGCTTGCTGGCGGGTGCTGCTGCAGACGTTGTCATAGTTTAATATCCAGAGTAGCTTATAAGAAGGGGCGTGCCGTCTCTTTCACTCTCTCGCGCTCTGTCTCCTGCTCTTGCTCTTGCTCCGCCTCATCTAACGAGCTGTGACTGTCCGTCTCTCTGCTGTGAATAGCAATCGCCCCCTTGCGCTATTGAAACTGCGGCCATCGATATCGCTATCATATCCCAGCATTCCCCGAGCGCATTATTTACTTCTTACCTCATACGCAGCACATAAACGACTCGCGAGTCAGGCATAGCTCAGCTCTCCACCTGATATCCACGGCCTCCCCCAGCCTTACGCCCTACGCCTCATACAAGCAGGTATCCAACAACACAACAAAACAAAACTGAAATCATCTCTCGATTTTGATCGCTAAATAAAAATGGTGGATCTCACCCCCTTCGTTCTCCCAGTGCGCGTTGTTCAGTTCATCTTCTCCATCGTCGTCATCGGCACCGAGGGATATGGTACGTTCTCACTCTTTCCCAAAGCCTTATTCCCAAACTCTCCATCTTCGAAATAACTTCAACATATATGTGGATATATACTAGTAGAGAAGATTCCAGAACTCGCAACGAAGACTAATTCCCCTCGCCAGTCGCAAACAGATTCGACAACTACTTCCTCGGCACAGCCCCCGCTGAGGTCGCCTTCCTCATCTTCTGCGCCGTCTGGACCTGGCTGGTACTGGCCTATGTGATCGGAGCTCCCTTGGTCTTCCCCGTCGCCGCCCACCACTATGCCGTTGCTGCCGTCGAGATCGTCACCATGATCTTCTGGTTCGCGGGCTTCATCGCACTCGCCGCAAACCTAGGTTGGTGCCCATCGGGGTACCATATCACAACTTGCAGCGCTGCAGATGCGGGGACTGCATTTGCGGCTTTTGAGTGGTGAGTTTCTTTTTCTTTTCTTTTTCCTCTTTTTTGAAAATTAGATTTACTCTAATGCGGATTTGGACTTACGTTTTGTTACCCTTCCTCTCTTTTGGTCCGTTTTCTGGAGAGGGTAGGGTGCTTTGAGCAACTGAAAAGGAATATTAATTCGATATATCATACTAACCCACTGCTTCACAGGGTCCTCTTTGTCTTCACCAGCGTCGTGGCAGTCATAGCCGCCCTGGGGAACCGCAGCTCCGTGAAGGCCGAGGCGGCACCTCCAGTTGAGGCCATGCATGTCCCATAAAAATCGGCACCTTTAAAGGGTATCATTGAACGCAGCTTGCTTCCTTCGCGTGCACGTTGATACAAGATCAGATGCGGGCCGCTGTGCTGGGAGTATCGGGTGGCCAGTTTCCCTACTTTAATTAATGACGCCTTTCTTTTCTGGGTCGACGGAGTGGTTATTTTTGTGGCTCGTATACCCCGAATGAATGAATTGCTATGAGTTATTCTGGTGAGGTTGTGATGTCATGGGTGTTTTGGCTGTGTGATACTTGTCGATAATGTGAGCCCGTGAATAAGGTCGGTGGTGCCGTAGGTAGTTCAGATTGAACATATATATATAACATGCAACTACTGAGACCATGCTACAGCTTCTGGTGACACAGACACGTCATATTAAAGAGTGCTTATTCACCCTGCAGTTCCTCCGAAACACGTAACTAGTCAGACGAATCAATCACACTGCCAATTCTCACTCAGAACCTTTCCAGAACACGTACTGTGCGTACTCGGGACATATTCAAACGCACTCCCGCAGACTAGAGAACCAATAACCTAACATCTCGGCCGTGTGCCTGATAGAACCCGCATCTAAATCAAAGCAATCAAAGGGTATCTCGGTACTGTAGAACCCGAACTCCTATGACCATCCAGGGCCATCATATCCAAGAGATTAAAATAAGAAACCAAAGTAGATTTCACATTAACCGTAACTCTCATTCCAAGAATCAAAATTCACAAACAACGAAGGCCAGCAGCTAGCCCATGATAGTCGCAATCATGGCCATGCCAGCAAGGTATATTCCCCCACAAACCAAGCAATCCCTCTCTAACAGATCCCCTGCTGCTAGTACCCCGGCCTGGATCAATGACCCCATCACGCCTCCGGCAACGAGACTTATGACCGTCAAGCGACCGAAGAAGCCGGGGATGATTGGAGACGTCAAGATGGGGATCAGGACAGCGACGGCAACAGCTATCGCTGATGCCGTTAGAGTCTGTCCGGGTACATCTTGCACTTCAGCCGCCTTCTGCTTGAGGGTTGTAGCAGTGTACATATTTTGTGTGACAGTCTGCGTCTGAGATGCTGCGACAGACGACGCGGGGACCGAAGAGCAGACAGATACCAGATCGTCTGCCGGATCCAAAAACCGCGTTTCCATCTCCGCAATGGGATGCGCTGTGTGCAGGTAGTCCCGGTAGACAGTGATGTCTGTCGGCGCAGGAGGGGTAAGAGAGGAAGTGGTGTTGAAGGCTGCGAGTGCTTGGTCTGTTGATCAATTAGTACACCATCTGGGAATACATCGGTAGCGATGACATACTATACTGAGCAAGCTTGAACCCAATCCTCCCGAGAATATCAGTCTTGTGCCATTCCAACTCCCCTCCCGCAGCCTGCGCAGCCCTCCTGCTCGCGGGTAATACGCTCCCATCCACACCTGCACGTCTTGACTGAGTGTCGGCACTGTCTAGGCGATGGAGCTGCTCCTCCAATTCGCTTATCTCATCTTGTAGATGAAGCAGCAGCCGGTGGTTCAAAGCCTCGAACTTGCGATAGATAGGCTTAATCTTATTCTCGTTACCATATTCAATACTAGCAGCGTGTGATGAGAGCCTTGAGGCAAGCAGTTCGTATCCCGTGGCGGGGACCCTCTCCGCTCGGGGAGGTGGTCGTGTACGCAGTTGCTGCTGGTACAGGGGGCTTATCGCCGTGGAGGTCGCAGGTGGTACATAGTGATACATCGCCTCTCTTCTCCCGTTGGTCGCATTGAAATTCTGCATCGCGATATGCGCATTCTGTCTCTGTTGGGCAGCTGCTAGCTGGGATGCGAATTTTACTGACGCTGGACTCGGAGGCTCTGGCTCGGCCTCATGGTCAGATCCGTGGTCCTTAACAGACGTCTCGGGGCTCGTTGACCGATCAGTGTCGTGGTCAACTGGCGTCTCTGAGAAGTGATCAGAGCCATGCAGACTCGACGTGCCAGACGAGGAAGTGTCGGGGGTGAGAATGGGCGCTCGTGCGCTGTGCGCATAACCATCTTCGTGCAGCGGCCACTGCGAGTCCGAATCATGACTGTCCTCGTCGTCCTCATCATTATCCTCATCATGTTCTTCATGTTGCTCGTCCTCGCTCCCTTCACTCTCATCTTCTCCCTCATCAGCTGGCACCTGAGAGGTCTCTTCCAGGAACTCGAATACATCGGGCGCATCTGGGACAGCAGGAGATATTGGGTCCTCTGGAAATTCAGGGCGATTGCCAACACTCCGTTTCGACACGGAGGACTGAGTGACGGTGGAGTTACTCCCACTCGACCCGCTGGACTGATTTGTCGTGGCTGTCAATGTAGTGAAGGCCGAGATCATTGAGGGAGAAGTCAACTGAGCCCTAGCTGCTGCTAGCACTTCCCGGTGATCCTGAATCGGTTCTTCTTCATCCTCGGACGAGCTCGCGGAGCTGCCGCTTCGGTTCGACGACGTCCGGCGACGTCGAGTCCTCGAACGATCAGGGCTCCTCTCCCTGGGCAATCCACCACCCCTCTTGCTGGGGTTCTTCGACCTGTGCGAATGCTTGCCCCTATGTTGCCGGCGTGACCTCTCCCTCTCCTTTCCCATATTCGGTCGTGTAGAATAGTATGCCACATCGGCCGATGACGAGTGAGGGAGGGAGGAATCAGCGTTAGAATCGTCGTCTCTACCCCTTAACTCCCTCTGTGCGTCATCCTCAGGGTCCTCCTCGATCGGGTCGATTGATAGAACGCTATATTTTGTAGGCATGCCGTAAGGGGAGGCCCTACACCGCTGGACCTCCCTGTCGCGTGCGAGAGTTGAGATGTAGTGAGCTTTATCGTTGAAGAATTGGCGACGACGAGCTGATGGACGACGACGAAGAGATAACCACGAACCCCCCGAGCTGATATCACACCCCCCCTTGCGGCGTGGAGAGCCGTAGCAGGAGTGTTTCAAAACCTGATCGGGCGGACGTGCGGCTGGGGCTGGCTGAGGGGCGTAGCGAAATTCCGGGGGGGATGGATTTAAATGTCCATCTTGACGAGCTGGGAGATGACAACACCCGCAAAACACAGAAGTATGAGCAATATCGTCAACGTCTGAAGGGCATCTTGGGGTGTTTGTTTCAGACAGTGGCGAAGGGAGGCGATTTAAAGCGACGTGCGGCCTTTCTACTCGCAAATCTGTTCTTGTTCCATCCGGCCCAGCACGGAGGGCCAATACATGGGCACCACATCCCAGCGCAGCTGCACGACACCAAAAGCTGACGAGAATGTTGGACGAAAATTGATTCTGCAACTCATTCCTCACTTTGCATAAGCCCACAACGCGGGATCCACCTCCTATTCGAGACTGCCAGCGGCCCGAGACTCGTTTTCGACGTAAGGAAAACACGGCCGGAAAGCAATCAGTTAACAGAACTCGACGGCCCGGCTCAATGGCATATATTCCGGCCTCGGCACTGTGGAAATATGTCCTGCGAGGCCAAGTCTCAACGAGCAGTTGTCTCAGGAAACGCCAGCAGCTACCCGTATCGCTGTGCTCCCAGAAGAGCCATGCGTTGCAAACGGCCAGCACGATCGTCCCTTTCCGCAAACAGTTGAAAGACAAGGCGGCAAGCGCTCGCAAATCCAGCAAATCCAAGGCGAACAATCAGAAGCTCGACGAATGGGAACTGGCTGTGGGTATCGAGATCCACGCTCAGCTAAACACAGCACGCAAACTTTTCTCCTCTGCGGCCTCGACAATTAACGACGAGCCCAACACCCATGTTGCCCTGTTCGATGTTGCGATTCCGGGGTCACAACCCATATTTCAGAGGGAGACCTTGATACCTGCCATACGTGCTGCACTGGCCCTGAATTGTACAGTCCAGAAGACGAGCAAGTTTGATCGCAAGCACTATTTCCACTGGGACCAACCATCCGGGTACCAAATAACCCAGTATTACCAACCCCTCGCGAAAGACGGCTACATAACACTATACGCACACGATGGCATCGCGAAGGAGGACGGAGAAGAGATACGCATCGGAATCAAGCAGGTGCAGATGGAGCAGGATACGGCGAAGACAATATCGAAGGTTGAGGGGGAGCACCTGTTGGATTTTAACCGTGTAGGGCTACCGCTTATCGAGATCATAACTCTACCGCAGATCCATCATCCGCAAACTGCTGCAGCGCTGGTCAGGAAGGTACAAATCCTACTTAATGCGGTAGATGCGTGTGTCCTGGGAATGCAGAGTGGTGGGTTGAGGGCTGACGTCAATGTGTCTGTGAAGAGGAGGAGTGCAGAGCAGCAATGTGATAATGAGTACGCGGGCGTGAAGGCACTAGGTCAGAAGACAGAGATCAAGAACCTGAGCAGTTTCAAGGCAGTGGAAGATGCAATTATCGCCGAACGGGACAGACAGATTTCAGTGTTGGAATCCGGTGGCCGGGTCGAAGGGGAGACACGAGGTTGGACTATCGGAAGCACAGAAACAAGAAGACTCAGGGGCAAGGAAGGAGAAGTCGATTACAGATACATGCCTGACCCGGATCTTGGGCCTGTAGTAATTGGCGACGACTTGATCCAGCACCTTGAGTCCACCATTGGCATCCTCCCAGATGAAGAAATTGCTCTCTTAACTGACACATATGGATTAACCACAAAGGATGCCTTGACCCTTGTCTCTCTCAATAATGGTTGCCGAGCAGAATACTTCTACAACGTCGTGGATCAACTGGCCAGTCTCTCTGGCGATAAAGACCTAAGGAGACTTGGAAAATTATCAGGAGACTGGGTCCTTCATTCGCTAGGTGGTCTGGTATCCGACGCAGGGGAGGAGGAGAACGCACTGCAGATGACAAGCGATGGCGACTGCATTGTTCCCTATACCGAACTCTCGTCCCTAATCGGCTTCCTAGACAGTAACAAGATCACTGGCAAGACTGCCAAGCGACTACTTTCGGCTCTATTCGAGAATGAGACTAATGGCGTAAAGAAATCCGTCAAGGATATGATCGATGAAGACGGGTTATGGTTTATTCCTCTATCAGATGAAAAGTATGAAGAGCTCGCTAGACGAGTGATTGATGAGCATCCCGAAATCGTGCAGGAGGTACTTGTTGGAGATAAAAAGGGCAAGGGGAAGCTGAATTTCCTGCTTGGGCAGATGCTGCGAAAGGACGAGGAGGGTAGGATAGACCCTCAGACAGCAACGAAGACGATTGAGCGGATCATCGAGGAGTGCAGCAAATAGATTGTCCTTATATCACCATGTAAAACAAATTTAATGTATTAGTTCCACGGCTCAGGGCAAATATAGCCCTGTTGTAAGCATGCACATTGAGGTCTTCCCTAAGTTCCGCCTACTAGTTGCCTTCTGATGTGAGCACAAGATGGAATATTACTTTGGACTGCCACAAGCTATTCTCAAATCATCACAAGATTGGGAAGAGGCAGCCTAATATTGAGGGAGAATTAGTCTGGCCCCCGGGGAGACCACATGTTTGTCCTCAGGTGTAAAGTTTTCTTGGCTGTGGATGATAGACGTGGTTGCATATGAGTGCCTAAATTGAACGCGGGGCCCGATGTAGTACACACATTTGAGATCGAGCCGAATGGTAAAAAGAAGTCATGTGTAGAATCAGACATGTCAGATTCTTCAAACTCCTCGGATTCAAGCTCCTGGTCGGACGTTTTTCTTCGATAGTGTATTTACAATTATGCGCTCCCATGTCAACTAGGACGGTGATTATTTTAATTTCCACCTTATATTTATTATTTTACATCTTCGTCTTAGTAACACATAAAGGACAGCCATCCTTAATACGATCCTTTAACAGCCTCGCATGTGTTACTTTGGCGCCAATACTGTAAGTCATGGTAGCCTCACGGTTCTCATCCAACTCGAGATCTGGAGGTGTGACTGGCCGGTCATCATGAATAAAACTGAGGAGGTGAGATAAATGAAAGATATGTCCGCAGGCAAACCCCACTAATGTCTCTGCTTCATGTTCCGTAAATGGTTCGTGGCATCCTACGCAATGTCCTGCTCGAGGTGCTTTCCTTGTATTATCAACCTCATGGGGCATCATTGCTGCCGGGGCGTCGGTGTCGACAAGACTATCAGGTACTTTGACATCTTCATGATCCTCCCCTGGTTGCCCGGCAACGTCAAATTTCACCCCCTTACGTTGCCCGGATCGAAGGGTATTTTGGACGAGTCTAACTTCGCTTCTGAGGACCTTGGCTACGCCGTAGCTGATGCTATGCTGAAGCTCGTATTCCTTTATCATCCGGCTCAAGCCATCTCTCAAGCCTTCGATCGCAAGACCCTCTGGAATCCTACGTACCAAGGTTATGGGGTCAATCGCAGTGCCAACTTCTTCGAGAAGTCCGCGGATGAATCGTGGCTTGTCCATGGAATAATCGAGAAGATCTTCCCAGAGGTCCGTATCGTCTTGCTCTTTTGCAAAGGAGATCGCTTGGGATACGTCTGCCAGTCGATCAATGATCAAATATAAGGCGCGTTTGGTTTGCCCTGTTTTAGAATACAAATACACAAGCTCTGGGACGAAGTCATTGTCTTCACATTCTGCTGTTGCCTGTAAATACTGTCAGCGGAATTTTTACTCCAGCGTGAATAGTCGTTGCTTACCTTCTCAAACGTGTAGTAGGTGGAAGACTTCAAAAACTCCATCAGGAGGTTTCGGTCATACAGGGCAAAGAGATGAACTGCGAGATCTGCAAAGGCATCCACGAGTGCTTTACTCTCCGCAACGAGTCTGTCATGGGTTTCGAGATTCTGCTCCTGGATGGCATCGCCTTTCCACAATGACCGGAGATAGAAGAATAAATATAACGGCAGCTTCTCCTGCAGTTGGTTCACGACTACGCTCGGCTGAATAAGGCCATGCTGTGCTTCTAACACGAGGAGGTTTATAGCCTCGGACGTTGCTTCGCTGAGCTCTTCAATTGGGGCGGTGCTTTTCTGCTCGTCCGTTACCCGAAGCAAGATAAAGCCCGTGATATCCTCCGCAACTGCATCTACCAAATGATAATCCTTGATCAGTGACATGGCCATGTCAGCGTCTCGAAGCTTAACGTAGTACTTGAGAGCTTCCCGTGGTCGCCCATCAGCAACATACAACTTGGCAAGACTTTCAACTATTACTCTCCAGTCCCGGCCAGCTTCACCGTATTCGATGCTATCTTCTCGAACATCGCGATATTTCAGCTGGTTTTCCAGTATAGTTGTGACGCTTCTGATATTGAACAAATCTGGTGACCAATGTTCAAGTAGTTCTCGTGCTCTCAGACGGTCGTAGGTGATATAATAACCCAAGACTACCTCATATATTGTTGAATCCAGGGGAGGCTGCACCTGAGTGCTAGGTATAAAATTAACGATCTCATCGAACTTCTTTGCCGCTGCAAACCTATACACCCACTCTTTCCACTGCGTGGAGGTCCCAAGGACTTTGCCACAGACGCTTCCAGCAGTGACCCAGTCCCCTTGCTGGACAAGTTGCTGTATCCAAAGTTCGCCTATCCGACGCTTCTCCTTTTCCACGGATGAATTTATCAAGCGCGCTGCCGAGTCGGCAGTCGAAGTTATATCATCATAGAAATCATCCTTCATATCCCGTGCCTGATCTGTAGAAGCCGGTCCAATCTCCACTAGCTTCTGTGGGGACGTTGAAATGACTTCTGGAGACTCATCAATCAACTCCCACGATTGTTGATACTTATGGTGTTCTAGGAGAAATGAGAGATGGTCTGACAGATCTCTTTTCGTTGCTAATATGCAGTCATACGGACTGTGTATAAAAATTTTCATACCAGGCGCTGCAAGATCTGGATGAACCGGATTGCGGCTGCTACTGCTCAATCCTGGGCCGCTAGCAGAACCATGAGCTCTAGAGGAACCCTTTTCGCTGTTGCTGCCGGTACTATGCACACTAGCACTGGAGCTGAGAAGTGATGTAGCGTTGATAGTAGCGCTCCACAAGCTGCTACCCATTCCAGTCAGTGTCTCCAGCGTTCCTCTTGGCGTGCGGGTCATTGGCAAGTTATTCGCAGCTGGTAGGACTCCTAAATGGTAGTCGGAGGAAGATAGCCTCTCAAAGCGACTGACAGTTAATTGATCAGTGTCGACCTCTTCCGAAGATCTAAGATCAATGAGACGAAGTTCTGGAGACAGAGCATTCGCACGACGCCGTATTCCACCTCGTGGTTCGCTACCGGTAGACGCTGTTGAGAGCTGGGATTTGTGTCCTTTTCCAGAAGAGACTTTAGCATTGTTTTTTTCTTCCGTCTCCTCTCCATCTTCCTCCACGTCTTTATCAGGTTGCATATAAGCAAGTACAAGAAGCAGAGTTGGGGTATATAACGACAATCCAGAAATAATGCAATCCATGCGTAAACTATAAAAAGTTAGTTAAATGGTGTTAGGGTACTAAGGACAATGGCTTACATTTTAATAATCTCAGCCCGTCCCACAGATCGTTCTCTTGTACCAACGCCAGGCCCCTCTGGGTGGACATTTATAATCCAAACCGTTCCTCCCCATCCAATAACGAGTTTTTCAATACGGCTGCTACTCTTTGACACCTGTTGTTTTAATTTCATTGTAGCAGGCGTTGATACGACCGTTTCGCGGGCCTTATCGTCTTCGTCCGTCTCAAGAGCTGCTTCATCAATCCACTCGACCCTCGCTTTCCAAACTCCGGCCATCTCTTCCCATCCGTTGTCTTGCGGTCGACCTACATGGCCTATCCGCTTCCATGCAGAACCAGAATCTGTACTTTCGAGGTGTAAATGGGAGCGCATAATTCTCACACCATGCTCGTTGACCCAGACCACATATTTACCAGTGAGTGACCATTTGATCGTGCTGATCGTACCTTCTCCAGAGTGCAGGACAGTATCTTGTCCAGCATTTCCCCCTATGCCAATGCTTCCGAGCCAACCAGAAGCAGTGGCTGATGCAGTTCCGACTGTAGTTGATGTGGAACTTGTCCCTGACTTCCCACCAACGGTGAGAACAAGATTACCTGCAAGGCCACCAGAAACATATGTCCGATCGTTTTTATAGTCTGGTGAAAGTGACACAGCCTGTACCGGACGAGCAAAATTTCGTACCTGTACATCTTTCATATCTACCAGAGACACTATACAGACTTTACCATCCATCGAAGAGGTTGCTATATAGATGGCATTGGACGGAATATTGGGAATGGTTGGCACTTTCGGAGTCCGAGGGACCTTGGCGGTTGCATCTGATGTTATAGATGGTGCTCTTTTGGCTGGCTGGGCCTGAGATGCAATCCTACTGACAGCCGCAGGAAGGGGGCTAGGTAGTGGGGGAGGAAAAGGGGATATGGAGATGCTCGTGACAGATGCCGAGTGCGCAGTGTAGACGCGCAATGACTCGAAGGAGGGCAGCGATAATACATGCTAGGCAAGGGTTAGCCCTTGCTCAGAACTTTCATATCAGAGGGTATAGTTCTTACAATGTTTCCATTATGAGTTCCGATAAGCTACAGCATGGTTCAGCAAGTATCGTGAGTCTACAAAATAAGCCAGACCTACCATCTTGTTGCCAGCGACGAGAAAAGCGCTCATTGCATCCCCATTTCTGTATACGGCTCCCAGTTGGCCTGTCATGCGCGCATACTTCAGCTTAGGTTCATCCTCGTCGTCGTCATCGTCCTCCTCGTCTTCGGTCTCGGTATCTGCAGCCGATTCCGTGTCGTCTTGGATGCCGTCTTCATCTTGATTTGGCTCCTTTTCCTTGCCCTTATTGGTATCTTCTTGGTGGTCAGACACCTCGGCCATGTCGAATCTCTGTCGGAATCACATCTGTTGTCCTGGCAAGATGCATACCAGTTCGCCCACGACGTCAAGCTCCAGGTGACTAAGCGAAGCTCGAAATATTCCGACTGCCGGATAAGACGCAGGTTTCTTGTCAAAAGTGCTATGGAAGCTGCAGGAACGTTAATGGTCCCAAAATTGATGCTTTCTTTCGATGTTCGCCATGCAGACTTTTCGTCGACATGTCTCATCTCTTAGCACTAGACGTGTTTTTCATGACTGCAATCCTCGACCCCTTCGATCTCTCCACGCATCGGCTACAGCTCCAGCTCCACGAAAACGAACGTTCTTCTCCTCCAACGCTTTCCTCCAGCAAGAAGGCAACTTACCCGCAGTTGATATAGTGAACGAAGCTCCACCAGTACAAAAAAGAAAGCCTACAAGATCTCCTGCAGGCAAGACATCACTAAGGAGAGTAGCAGTTGAGGCTCAAAGATCCAGGGCAAACGCAATTCGTCAGCAAGATGCTGTCAGCAGAAGGGAAGGGAGCAATAGAGTCACTGCTCTCTCAGTAGCAGACCAATTCGATATGGATGGCGTGAAACGTATTCTACGGTCTCATGGCTTCCCAATCGATCCAGATGAAACTGGCTTCGAATCCGACCAGGTCATACATACCAGAGGAGTAAACAATGGAGACATATTTGTCTTTCCTTCCGGTTCATTAGTGGCATGGTCCCTGCCGGATGATGTTGTTCATGATCTGGCTACCAAATCGCTGCTGCCTGCTGCAATCAACCCACATGTGGAGCAGTTGGAGAAGGAGGACTTGGAATATGAAGAGGATCCAAAACGAGATAACAGCACAATCAAAGGAGATATCATCTTACTTGGGACGAATACGGACTCACCACAGGAAGTGTATGCTCTTCCGCCTCCGATTATTGAATTCATTGGTGCTAACAAAGATTTGCAGCTCCAAAGTTGACACGACGCTTGCTAAGATTGCATTCTCTTCGGGCCTTGCGCGATCGACCAAACTGGCTGTTTTAGAAACCATGCTAGGAAAATACTTTGAATCAACAAGGACTATTCCTTCTCTACTTTCAAGAGGCTCACGGCTACCATTTGATCGACGATTCATGCTGCAGAAAACGGGCGAACTGCTTGAGTTAAGAGCGCAGCTGAATCATTACTCCGAATTGACAGATTCTCTGCCTGACCTCTTCTGGGATAGTAGACATGAGCTGGGTCTCGAAGGTTACTATGATCAGGTCGGCCGGGCTCTTGATGTGGGCGTTCGGATCAAGACTTTAAACGAGAAGATGGATTATGCCCAAGAAATTGCGAGCATCATGAGACAAACCTTGAGTGAGAAACACAGTGTTCATCTTGAGTGGATCATTATTATCCTCATTGCGGTTGAGGTAGCCTTCGCACTTCGGCGCGAGTGGAAAGAGAGGCAAGAAAGGCTTGCACAGGAAAAGGAAGCATAGCTGAGATGACCTCTTTCGATCGGTGTTAGGATAGGCTAACAGTTTAGCATTTCTGTGGCGTTTAAAATATTGTTGATACCCCGCTCACTTAGAAGGAGAGTAGAAATATCTAATGCATCTTAATTCTACCGCGAAGAGAATATGTCTTTACGTCAGTCAAAGGTCGCCCTGTGCTTCGTCTCTTAATGTATATTCTTCGCCGGGAATGATTCAGAGTACTGTTGAGTACCTGCACTTTGATTACGATGACACCTACAGGTGGCAGATGTCAAGGAAAGCTAATTTTGTTTGCGCATCGCATTTTCCTTTCCTATCGATACGTCAAGGTCATGTTCGACACCATTACCATGTTCCCAACCACGGTATACCATGACGTATCTGAGGCAGGAACTTGAATATCTGGACGGTATAAATATTTCAAGGCTACGAAGAAGCAAAGCAATAGAGATACTCATACAGTACAAGTTCAGATGGTAGCCATCCTCCCAATCTCCATATCAACGTCATCAATCTTGGGACTTCCGCCATTTCTGTATGCCCAAAGACGGCTCATGTCCTTCACTTTGAATTGGACCTTGATCTCTTTCTGTCCAATACACGTGATTTTATCAACCCTATTCGTGAAGCCTCTCCCATTCTCAAACTCACTTTTCAACGCATTCATCGTAATGACAGGGGATATAGGACTCATGTCCTGTACCAGGGTTTCTTCCTCGTCTTTCTCTAATGGCTCTCCTTTTGCGGTGAGATAACTCATCTCAAGACCCTCTCGCTCATCCTTGTCCTTGTTGCCGCCCTGGTCCCACAGAATTATGCGGTCCATGAACGGGCTTTTATCTGCCGCGCCTTCAAATCCCGAGTGGCCGATTCCGCCGTCACTATCTACCGACTCTTGCAAGGGAAACATGTTGTCTAGATAATGTTGGTTAAACTGGTGGCCGCGGCCTTCTCGCTCGAACACTCTCCCCATGAAACGGGGTGCTGCAGGCTCCCGGTAGATGTTTCTGATGTAGTGTAGGACACCCCAACGGGAGACAAAGTCAGAAGTGTTGGCGTAATGCTCAATATGTCTAATCGTTTTGCCTGCTAAAGATTTCTGGTGCAACGATTTTTTCATATTTGGCTGTGGGCCATTGTCAATGCCGGGTATAGGATCATGGTAGTGCACTTGCGTGGTGGTTTTGGTAGTATAGACAGAGGAGGGGTTGGAGAGGGCAGCATGTTCGGAGAGAAGATGTTGGTGAGGGTTATTAAAGTGGTTCGCTGCATTGCCAAATGTGTAGATTTCCAACTTAGCAAGTAGATCCTGGGGTACTTCTTGCAGGAGCCAGTCAATGATCATACCGCCTTCAATTCCACCCTGGCTGTGGAGGATGAAGATAATCTTAGTAAGGTCTCGTCCGTAGAGTGTATCCTTAACGATTTTATAGCAGTCTCGGATATCTTGGGTTGCATAATTGAAATTGCGCTGAATAAGACATTGGATCACATCAAATAGAATGCCATTTCTGCCCTTCCGTTAGACCCAATAGTGTGGATGGAGTATATATACTAACGTTTTATTATGGACACCCAGGACTGGCCTTCCAAACGTGAGGGCGAGCCGGTTAACGTTACTTTGCAGCCAATGGCGACTTCAGAGATATTAGCTCTGATGATAGTAATGATAAGATGGCACTCACCCCACAGCTACCCCATTGATAAAAATCCATTGCTCATGTTTGTGTTCCCCCGTGGCTTTGGCGTACCGTGGATCCGACTTACACACCATACCTGACTCGTTTAAAATGTAGCATATAGCTTGGTTGGCCAACCAGAAACATGCCACTCCCAATATTATTGTCGTTAGGGGTAAAAATAAAAGAAACCAGAAAGGGACAGAGACTATGAACGCCAGCTGCATAACACCAAGCACAACGTGAAGGAAAATGCACCACAGATTCGCGCGGGAGGGATATAATTCACAGAACTTGCCGGAACGCCATGGCAGCAGCGGCCGTACAATGAACTGGAGATATGGGCTCAGAATTGCTGCAGACCAAAGGTCATGGCGGAGGAGGATCAAGGGGGAGTCTGTGTAACTGTGGGGCGTGACATTCTTGCCTCCGACCTGCGACCCATAGAACTTTGTTGCTGGCTCCTCGATCTTCATATTGATGCAAAACAGAGAGGGCGCGAAGAATAATCAGAGAAAGGAGGCCATGGAGAGACGTACATTGAAAGTAAGAGTTGGCCTACACCTCAGCTCGAATGTCATGTCTCAGTCAGATTGTGATATCCAGTCTGTGAGGCTGAGGCTGAAAAGCCATTGCAGGGTGTCGGGAATCAAGCCGCCTCTTTCGGCGTTCACTGGCGCGAGAAAATGAATACCTGAGGTAATAATTCAACGGTCTCTTTAGCGATTAGCTACAACACTAGGTGCCTTTTACTAGACATTTATTATATTCTATTTACTGTATAATTTTTTGTTTTCATGCACTAAAGGAGGCTCCTTTAGGCCCCTCATTTTCATGCATGTGCACTAGGATCTTAAGTCATAGAGAGAAAGCTCGGCCCTGGCGACATCGAAAATACCAGGCTCACCCGTAAGCAGCTCTTTGTGTCCAAAGTAGACTGGGGAGGAGATATCAGACGAAACAAAAAGCACCAACATTGCTGCATTCTCTATAATCAATTCTGAAATCGATCCAGGCATCATATTTCCGTGGCTCCTTTGGAAGAACGTCGTAATCCGAGAATTCGAGAGAGGCTCTTAGCGGCAGTAGCATTGTATCAGGACGGCAGCATCTCTAGCGTTACAGGCATCTGTAATAGCGATAAAATCCTGTTGGGCATAGTGTTCTAGCATTGGTTCTCTAGTGTCCACCTTTGACAACGAAGTCGCCAATAAAATAAGTCTCAAAGGTCTCATCTTCCTCTCATCTCGTGTTTAAATCCCGGCCTATCACTTGGGAAACCCAGCAATTCAACGAGATAGAGTAAGCTAACGCTGCTGAATTCATCCCTCATATTCATAGCCTTACGAATGAACTATAATCTTCACTTAGTTTTACACGCTTACCTGCGGATAGATTCATTCAACTTACAGGCTCAGCCTCCTGGCAAGGCAGCATACCAAGATGCGGGCTATGGTGAGAATGCGGTGTTATGACTTTACGGGTGGCTTTAGCTTTGAGTGTGTGTTGCAAAAGTAGGTTCAAAATGTTGAGAGATTGTTGTTGGAGGGCAGACAGGATAGTTGCCAGTCTGTTGGCTCCCAAGATGCCCGAGGCGATAAGAAGTGTCAATCAACGACGCGAACAAATATTATCTTGACTTGAATTGAACCTAGTCTTAAAACTTTAGAGGTGATTTTCTATTATGTATTAGAAGATAGAATAAACTAGAATGGGAAATGCATATGTATAAAAACGCGGAAGTCAGCGGTTGAGACGAACGGAAGAGCTCTCGTATCACTCTCAGAGAAGTTCCACTTTAGACGAGGCTGAGCGAATGCTACATCATTTCCCGCCATTGATATCTTTTCTGCAATCTTTATGATGCTGTCCGCACCGCCAGTTTCCCTACGTCTCACTAAAGACTGCACGTCCCTCGAGATCAATCTCCGCTACGCGCAAGGCTGAAATAATCACCATGACAATCCCTAAAGTGTTGATCCCAATGGCAGACTATGGCCATGATCCTACAGGTGAGCTCTCCTCCTTGCCTATCTTATGTACTAGTAGGCAGATACTCATCTTTCTTTAGAGACCGCGGTACCGTATACCGCATTCAAGAAGGCAGGCTTTGAAGTCCAATTTGCGACAGAGACTGGGAGGGCGCCGGAATGCGACAAGAAGATGTTGCAGGGCGTCACTCAAAAGCTACTCGTGCGAACCCCTCCTTTACTGTTTCCTCCGATTATATATGTATAGTAGCTCATTTGAGAATATTTCATAGGGCGCTACTAAGTCTGTGGTCGATGTCTACAATCAAATGTCGAAGACCCCCGAATTTCAGAAACCTCTCTCTTGGACATCCTCCGACTTCAGTCTCGATGCATACAACCTTGTCTTCCTCCCCGGTGGCCACGAAAAGGGAGTTCGACAGCTTATTGACTCGCCCGTTATACAAAAACACCTTTCATCGTATTTCCCAGCTACAATAAAACCAAGCTCCAAGACAGTGGCAGCTGTTTGCCATGGAGTGATGGTACTTTCTGAGACAAAGGGACCAGATGGGAAGAGCGTCATACATGAGTGTGTAACGACGGCATTGCCTGCTCGTTTTGAGCAGGTCGCATTTTGGGGCACGAGAGCGTTTCTGGGTGATTATTATAAAACGTATGGCGCTGGGAGCGATGATGTTGAGAAATCTGTAAGTTGCGGCCAGTCGAACAGCATGAAGTTGTTTTCGCTGACAGAGAAAGGTGCGGAAACAACTAGATGACTCTAAAACGCAGTACAAGAATAGTCTTTCCATGAGTCCGTACGTAACTAAAAGGGGCAAGATTTCAACGTAAGCTCTGACCAGTCTCTAGATTTGTGGTTCTGGATGAAAAGTATAACTATGTCAGCGCCAGGTTTCCTCCTGATGCACAACTACTGGCCGAGAAGATCATTGAATTAGTCAAAAGTACAATTTCATAGCCAATCGAATGCTTAGCTTTCGACAGAACGGAAACTCTGGTCGGTAATCAGGTCAATAAAATGCGCTGTGCTTTTACGTTGTCGAGCCAATTATCTCGGGGGCCGTGGAGACAGGCATGGCGAAATGAGAGAACAGTTGGGAGAGGGGAATTTCTTTCCTGTCTAACCTCGGACTTGTGATGGAAATGTTACAAGTAATATTGTTGCGATTCCTCGGTAGCCTATGGTTCATTCTGCTACATCCATAGTAGACCTCTTTGAAATATTAGTTTCGACTCCCGGCGTCTCGCTATAGGAGCAGTCTCTTGTTTGTACGAGGTAGTTGAACCACAGGCTTTATTATGTCTGGCGCCAAGGATATTTGATAGATCGACATCTCACTCCACTGCGCGAGTCGACGCGTCTCTTATTTACTATGTAGCCGCCAACCAAGTCCTCGATAATCGAGGGTCTGAAGGCGACCCTTGCATGACCCGACCCGCATACTGGGGCGAAGCCTATTTAGGACGTAAGTAAACAACCAACATCTATGTTTACTTGGGCCTGAACTTTGCCCTCTATAGGATTTGTTTTCGCCCTAAGATCGCGTCGTAGTACCCCTTCTCCATTTTGTTTTCCAGGGGAATATATAATACAGCACTCCTCATAAAATCATAATTCTTGCTTCCCTACTCCACCCGACAGCATCAATCACTGGGTTAGATTATACCTTGAATTGGATCACCTAACCTATGCAATGACAGAATTATACTTGCCAGATACAGAAGGGGATGGGCGCCCGAAATCTCTTCGAAGAAAAAGACGAAATAGTGCCAATGCTAGCCCGAATTCACGCTCCAACTCCAGGACAGTGACCTCTCGACCTCACGGCATATCAACCCCACCAGCAACGCCGAAGAGATCCAAGAAACGCGTTCGATTTTCTGACCCTGGGCCTTCTATCGACGTTGAGCTTGAATCTTCTGGCTTGACTCCGTTTGTTCAAAGAACATCCCTTTCCACACCTACATCGAAGCGACGCCAGTCCACTCCAGCAATTCTATACCGAAGCCCTCAGCATGCTCCCCGCTCAGGTGTAATTCAATTCGAATCACTGAAAACACAAATTCTTGAAGACAGGTCAATCCGGAGATTGAGAAGAAACGGACTTAGCGAAGAACAGATCAAAATCGAGTGGGATAAAAAGCAAGCAGCTAGAACCCACGTAAAAGAAATCGAACGACTGAAGTCTGAGCTGAAGGAGAGTAATTTGAAGTTGCTAAAGGCAAGGGATGAATTAGACCTTGTGACACAAACAGGAAGCGAGCCTGGAGAGCCTCTCATCACGACCTCTTCCCTCACCAGCCAAATTGAGGAGCAAGAGCGGCAAATTAAAAGGCTGAAGGCTGCTCTCCAAGAGAAAGAGTCTGAAACTGCAAATGATCCTGATTGGACTCTTGCAGCCCGAGATCCGTTCAACTTTGATGACGATGATGATATGATGACCATGAATTATGATCAAGATTTCAGGGAGAGCACGATGAATGAAGAGCTAATGACGACTCCTACTCGTCTGCGGACCTCATTCCCATCACCTCCATCTACGCTACCAAATACACCAAGCAGAGTAGCCTCTACCAGCAGCGCTAGCACCCAAGCATCGCTGCCTGTCCCCGACCCGGAAAAAGACGTTCTCAAGAACCAACTTGAATCTCTACAATCTGAGATTTCAAAACTGGCATCGAAGATTGCCCTACATGAAGATAATCAATCTCGTCTTACAGTGAAACTCTCTGAATTCCTCACCACTGATGAATCGCACGACCACTCGTCACTCGACTCGGCATTGGACACCGTTCTCACCCAGCTCGCTTTATCGCAATCCCGCGCCGTGGAACAAAGCAATGAATTCTGGGCTCTTGGCAATGAGATTACAAAGCTCGGCTTCGCTGCTGGATCTAGCCCGCAAGAAATGGTTGCAGCCATCGCCTCACAGTTTCGCCAAGCCCGACTTGAGCTCGAGTATATTACTCCGGGTGAAGTGATCGAGGGATTCGAGAACGAGAAATTGCTCGAGATGCTGGTTTCCCGCGTCCGCAATCTAAACCAGAGAGTCAAGGAAGGAGATGAGAAGATCGACCAGTACCATGAACAGGAAGCGTCTCTACGTCAACAACTCAATACTCGCATAGATGCTATGCAAGATGTGCAGAATGATTTATCCATTGCGAGGACGATAATTGGAGAACTGAAGCAAGAAGGCTCAGACAAAGACATCAGTAACAAGAGACTGAAAGCAGCTCTTCAAACATACCGGGTCGAGGTCCGTGGACTGGAGAAGCTGATTGAGAGAATGGACAAAGAGAAACACCAAGCGGAGGAGAAGCATAAGAGCGTTGTAACTGACGTTGAGAGTAAACTACAGACTGAAATCCTCAGGCATGATACGACAAGTGCTGACACCGAGGGTAAGAACATATTGATTGAAGAGCTAGAGCGACGGCTCAATGCCGCTCTTCAAGCTCAAGAGGATGCTCAAAAGCAAATGGATGCTCTTATTGCTGAGAATGATGCTGCTATTCAGCAGCTGGAAAGATCCGGGAAGGAACGTGAGAAGGCACATGGTGATGCCCTTGCTCTCCGCGATGCTAGAGTCTCTGAGCTCAGGGTGGAGATAGGACGCCTGAATGACGAATTGAAGGCGGCCTACTCGGAGAGTTTGACGCTGCGTACCGAGAAGAGACATTTAGAGGGTCAGTTAGTGGAAGCAAAGGCAGAGGCAGCGGAAGCAAAGGTAGAGGCAGCGAAAGCAAAGGTAGAGGCAGAGGCAAAGTTGCAAGGTGCACGTGAACACATTGAGCTCCTCCTCCATACAGATGCCGATAGCAGCATCGGCCGAGCTTCCGTCCCTGGAGACGCTGTTACCGAGCCACAGCCCATTATCAGGCGTGGAAAATACTTTGATGGGTCCTTGGCGAGGAGGAGGAGCAGCCGGGTAAAGAGGAGGAGCTATGATAGTGGGCTGGGTTTCCTAGAGGAAGAAGGGGATAGTGAGGACACGAGAATGGAAGCTACAGAGGCGTGAGACGATTCAGTCATTTAAAACTGCTATTTCATTTGTTCCATTCAAGGCGTAGGAGTCGATGAGTGGGTTATGGCAGTGTATTAGATGCAAGATAATAGCACATTCTTTTATCTCATTAATGCCTATATCTATTTACAATCTGGGTCATCTCGTAAGCCAAAAGTTGAATTTAATGTGATCAGTTCTCTCTCCTTGGACTGAATCTACTGTATGTAGCATCATGTTGTTCCTGCCAAGAGCAAACCCCGGTCTGTGCCCAGGATCCCTGGAATATTGGGCGGGACGCAGCTAGATTCACGCAGGATGCATGCATGCACAACAAATCTCTGGACGGTACGTATTTTGGGCGATACGAGCTTCTCTTGTTTTCCGTCTTTCCTATGTGATGCTTTTGCAACCACCTACATTCGTTTCTCTAAGTTTGCAAGTGCACGAGAGTCCCTTCGTTTGAGTAGCGTGCGAGAGGGATACCAAGCTCCAATTGATAAAGCATCACCCCTCTATCTCCGCCAACATGAGATCGTTCAAGACAATTGCGCTTCTCCTCACGAGCTGTGCACACCTCTCTACCACCTTCCGCGAGATCTCTATTCCCTCAATCGTCAACGCCAACCAGACTGTGCAGCTCACCGTCACCAACGACCTCTCCTCTGGACCAGGTTCGTACGATGGCCAATTCACGACTTTCAGGATCTACCTGGCCATTGTCGCACCCACATCTTCAAACATCCCCAACACCGTACAACCCTCCTGCTACCTCGTCAATGGCACCTCCATCACCACCTCCATCGTCAACCTCACTATCCCCACCACGGTCGGGCCGGACGGGATGTCGTACCACATCGGCACTCTAGAATATAGCACTCACCCTACCCCGCCGCCGCCCTCCAGCTACTCCTACACCTCCATCTTCACCCTCTACAACACAACCTCCTCGTGGTCCTCCGCCGACCTGAACGGCGACTACCCTCCATTTCCCGATCTCCTGCCCTGCACATCCTATGATTGCGCGCGGCAGTGCCTCTCCTCCAGCTTCCCGCAGGACATCAACGGCACCGAAGCTGCGTTCAAAGGTACCTACGAATGTATGGCGGCCTGCCCTGGCGTGACGTATCCGAGCTGGGAGGAGGTGCAGAAGGAAGGCGCCGGGCCGGGGGAGACGCTGGCGGGAGACGGGAACGAGGGCGGGCAGACTGTCGAGGTGGCGTATGCCAGTCTGCTGAGGAGCGTGAGTGCCATGCCGACGGTGACAGCGAACGGGACGAGGAATGCAACTATGACGGTGACGCCCACGGCGTTGGCTACGGGAAAGGGGGAGGGGGCGGTAGTGCGTGTGGGAAGGGGCTGGTGGGTTGCGGCGCTTTCCGGGCTGGTTGCGTTGGTGAGGTAAAGGAGATTGAGGGAAGAGTGCTGTTCTAAACGAGATTATGATTTATGATGAGATTAGATGAGATATATGATCCGAATGGTCAAAAGAAAGTAGTGGTACATTCAAATAATTTTAATCATTGGAGACGGGAATTAAGCCTGCAGGGCGCATGCACAATTTAGACTTGGCTTAGGTGGGAATCTTCTTATATTGAATTGAATGCCAACAAAATGAAATTCTCTTTCTTATAATACATACGAAGTCTCGGCTTCAGTAGGCGTCATTCTCATACGCACAATGCTTTGTATCCAAGTCCGCCCTCAGTACTCCTCTACAGCTTCATGCCCATCATCTGGTTTACCTTCAGACTCTGCCGGATACTCAGATCAAGCATGATCTCCTCCGAGCCACCGGGAATGGCATATGCCCTGACATCTCGGTACAATCTCTCAATCTTGCCACCCTGGCCGCCTCGAGAGTAACTCAGGCCACCAAAGATCTGACTTGCTTCGCGCGCGCAGAACTCGAATGTCACAGTGGACTGGGCCTTAAGACTGGCAATCGCGCCACCGAGGCGGAACATGGCCTCTGTCTCGCCCATCTTCCCACATTGGTAAATGATCGCCTCAAGCCAGGAGTACGAGGCCTCGATCTGGCGCGCCATATGCGCCAGCTTCAAGCGGATGACGGGATGTTTGATAAGACTCTGGCCGAAGGTCTTGCGCTTGTGAGCGTACTTCACACACTCCTCGTAGCAGACGCGTGAGAAGCGTACGCACTGAATAACTATGCCGATACGCTCGTGGTTGAAGTTGGTCATGATGACTATACATGAGTTAGATTTAAGCCTTCAAAGATCAGGATTAGGATGATAACATGCCTTTGAAGCCCTGGTTCTCCTTGCCAATCAAGTTCTCGACGGGCACCTTCACATCCTCGAAAGTAATGTACGTCGTTCCAGACGACCACACGCCCTGGCAGTCCATTCTCCGCGTGCTCACGCCTCCAGCAGATCGCTCAATAAGCAGAACGCTGATTCCGTTCATGCCATCCTTGCCAGTTCGCACGGCGGTGGTGAAGTAGTCGCACCAGACACCGTTGGTGATCCACTTCTTCTCTCCATTCACAATGTAGTGCTTGCCGTCCTCGCTCAGTTTAGCCTCGCAGGTGAGGTTAGCCACGTCACTGCCGGCATCTGGCTCCGTGATGGCCAAGCAGATCCGCTTGTCGCCGTTCAAGATGCCTGGTAATATCCTGTCCACCAGAGACTTTTGTCCGAACTTCACGAGAGGAGGGCAGCCAATACCAAAGCCACCGATGACGTTCCAGACGAAACCACCAGATCCCGCGCGTGAGAGCTCATCGGTGAGCAGCATCTCGTGGAAGAGATCCCACTTCTCGGGGGGCACAGAGGCGACACGATTTTCAGTATATTGCGACTGGTAGTGCATCCCCAACAATCCTGCTAGATATCCCCTTGTGCCCATTTGCTTGTAGATCTCGTCCGGCACCTTCTTGGCCTCATCCCACTCACCGACGTAGGGCTCAATGTCAGACTCAACCCAGGCACGCACCTCATTTCGGAGAGCAGCATGGGTCTCGTTGTGGTGGGGAGAGTGGTACTATTATGAGCTATTAGCGATGAATTGAGGGGAAAGATTAGAGAGTCTTACGCCTTGGTACCAGACAGGATCAGCAAATGGGACCAGGTCGCCAAAAGGCTCTAATGGCTCCTCCTGCTCCTGTCCGACAGGTGCGGCTGCTGGAGAAGGTGTGGCCTTTGGCGCGGGCGGCGTGGCAGGCGGTGTGGGAGGTGCCGCGGCCTTCTTGGTGTTGAGAGAGCCGACATGGAGCTTGGCCTTGTACTTCTTGAGGATGCCTTCGTTGTGATACTTCCAGAACTGTTTGCTGGCGTCCTTGCCCGCAACACGGGAGAGGATCTTCTTTCCACCTGGTAGGGAAAGTGACGTCAATTTTTTTATCCGGAACAAAGGCGGGCAGAGGGAAGTGCTGAGGGACATACCTGGGTGCTCGTCCTGGAACTTTGTCAGGTCGTAGACATCCTCGTCGACAATGATGTACAGGTCATTGGGCTTATTATGCGACTCGACGTCGCTGGTGGTGAAGGTTTTTGACATGATGCAAGATGGGGAATCACTAGTATCGTAATCAAGATCTCTAAAGACAAAAGGAAACAAAGAAGAGGACAGAGATACAGAAGGGTGTTTTTGGGCAGAGCAAGTGATCAAAGGGGGAGGAGAGAGGAACGGCGGAGCGTCGGTAGCAGCTGAAGATTAATAAAGGATCTCAGGCCGAGATAATTTGTTCCATCTCGGTGTTGTCGAGGACGAGGCATTCACATGTGTAGACGGACCAGGCCAGGCTGAGCCTAGGGCCGTCCCCGGAATAACCCCATTTGACCATTTTCCGGGCGACCATTGGCTGGAGCCCCCCCAACGTCTATCGGACCGGCCATTTCACATGTGACGCCCCGCGATGACGCTCCACACATCAGTTTTCCAGGTGAGAGTTCCCCGGTGATACGGCGACGCGGGTGCCGAGGCTGTCTGACAGTGGCTACGGAGGACTGGATGGCCACCCCGTGCACATATACCTAGGCAAAGATACCCCAACTCCCGTCAGCCATCCACCAGCCACCGGCCCAACGTGATTGGACACGGGATCATGTGATCTCTTTGGCCTTAATGGTCACACAAGCAGATCCGCTAGCCGTTCCGGTCCTAGGCACACGACCTGTTGCACATCGCACATTTGTCTGCTTTTGTTGCATATCGCAGTCAGCCATCATCAGCTGCTTCAGCCGCCCGCCTCTCCCGCCCCTCCCGCTGCTGCATTTGGGTTTCTATCACAGGCGAGTCCACTGCTGGTCTGTTTGCCTACGTCAACTCTCTGGTAGTATTATAATCCTCCTAAGCAGCTCCTTGCTTCTTCCGGGCCGCAAACCTTGGACAGGATCTTGGCTGACATAGAACACATCACGAAACATAATCACGTGATAGTATCGTGCCAAATCGAGACACTTGCAATGCGACAAGCAAAAGATGTTTTTTGATAGTTTTGTCTAATGCTGGCCTAACGTACTTATCTTCTGTCCCTCATTTTTCAAAATTTACACCTTAATCTAGTCTTTTAAGAAAGGGAATGTCAGAGACTTGGAGTACGGATTTCACGTCACATCTAGTACGGATACAGTATAAATCCGCTCCTTTCTACGCCCTTGTTTTCTCCCATCCTCTCCAGAATGTCATTCTATCATTTTACGCATCATCCCACCCTCTATACACAATGCGGGCCCCGTAAACCTGTCCCTTCTTCAACACGACTTGATTCCTCCACTCGGGAACATTGATCGCGTTGACATAACGGCTTGGCTCTACACAAAAGCCACTTCTCGCTCCTCTTGCCGGGATTTCAACCGTACCATCCGGGCCTTTGATCTCCGGAACGTCGATAAACTTGCCCGTGTAAAATTGAAAGGCCGGTTCCGTGCTCAAGACCTCGAGGTGGATCTTCGTGTCTGGATGATAGGCCGAGACTAATTTTTCGAGCGGAGATGAGCGCGTGTCGAGAGGAACAGTGGGTTCAGACGGATTGATAATGAAGCAGTCATCGATATCGGGCTCTTTCGGGCCTAATATGAAGGTCTTATTCGGAGTGATGCTGGCGAAAGTTGAAGGCTGGACGGAAGTAGGGATTCCGGAATCGCTAAGGATTAGATAGGAATTGGTCGTGAGGGCAACCTCGGTGCCGGCGATCGTTGGGGCGCTGGAGAGGTTAAAATAACTTTCCAACTAGGTCAGTTTCTAATTTCTTAACAAGGTGACGAAAACTGGGATGTCAAGAAGCGGAAAAAATGAGCATACGAGTGGTTGGTGACATTGACGACGGTCTCCTCGACCTCATCGCCGACCAACTGTACTTCATACTCCATGGCCAAAACTCGGACCTCCTTCCCCTCTGCGGTCTTCTGCGTCCCAGTTGTATAGACCACGGTAGTAAATACCGTGCCCGGATACCCTTCATCACCATCCTCACTCCTGAGCGAAAATCTCACGCTCTCGCCCCCTTCCAGTTTGCCTTCCAGACCTTCTATTGTTCTTATGCCAACCGGTTCAGGGCCATCCCAGACTTTCTTCGACCAGCCCTTAGGCCCGCCATGCAGTGCATTCGGAGCATCGTTCACAGCCAAAGAGTAGGACTTCCCATTCAAAGAATGGATAATCCCTCGATCAATACGGTTGGCGACACGCCCGATAGTCTCGCCGAAGTACGGGCTGTTGTAAATGGGGTATTGGGACTCGGATGGGAAGCCTTGCACGATATTGGTCTTGCCGACAATGAAAGATTGGATAATGGCGCCAGTCGGCAGAAAGGTAAATGCGGAAGAGGCCATGGTCTCAGAGCTCTGTCTGACAAGTATTGGGCAAGAAGAGTGTAGAGGAGAACAGATGGAGGTAAGGAGGAAGATGCCGCCTTGTTTGTCTTAAGTATGTATGGTGGGGCAGAAGATTCAGCCTGATGTTCGTTACGCTTGAGGGGCAGCCCCACTATGCAATATGACCCAATATATCCGTCTTCCCCTGGCCCATCCAAACATCTCTAACCAAGGAGAGAGGATAAGTTGAAAGAGTAAATTATTCCAGCAACTGTTCTCCTGAGCCGGAAAAATAGCAAACATATCAGTTTGGTCAACCCGTTTCCGCATACAGTTTATCTGGAATGTAGCTCTCCCATACGGCCGGGCTTAACTGGGTTTTAGAATGAAGGTCCGTAAAGATCATCTGTCAATCACGTCGTTACGGGCCCGTAACGGTCCGTAAAACACCATGTCCGTAAAGATATGCGACATGCAACAAAACCCCAACGCGCTCTCGTCTGATTGGCTCGCTTCCGTCGAGGTCTTTCCTCTCCTATCCTAAGATGCTTCAACTCTATTCCACATATCCTTACTGCTTATTGCCTGCCCGTAATTATCTTGCGCGTATCGAAGGGGAGCATTTCCATATGATACATCATACTACGGATGCATACAGAGTGGATTTGTGATGCGGAGAAAGCAGAGATTCCTCGGCAGCTCTATTCGACTGCCCCCCAGTTGCCCAATTCGGCCGCGAGCCGCTATTATGGTCCCAAGACTAGTAGGAGTATCCTACTTAGAGTTATGATTACACCGACTCTATAGATTAAGGCTAGTTGATCTAATGTGCTATGTTCTAATAGATAATCGGTAATTAACATCCTCTATAATGGCTTTTACTGGCTCTCCTCTCTCTTCGCGCGATAGCTTAGAAGTGTCGTATGCAGACCATAGATTTAGAGCCTAGAAATAGGTATAAAGTAGTAGTTGAGTAGCCAGGAGAGAGCACCAGATGGTCTACTTCTTTTTGCGTAGAGTCACAAGCTTAGTAATAATGCATAGGATAGTACGAAGGTATAGGGTTCCTTGGTATACTATAGCTAGAAGTCCTAGAACGTTGTTCTTATTAGGAACCTCCTATATATCTAATATATTACGCACCTTTATCCGTTAATATAATGTAGTGGGGTGTGATGTGCTTAGCTAGAGAGTGGCTGCTTTGTCATCGCCGCGGGCCTCTTTGCACCCTGATTATTAGTCTAAGCAAGCAATTACGATTTAACCACTTCTGCTCCCTAGTATCGGTTTTGCAATGGCAATTTAATGGCTCTTTTACTGGCACGAATCTAAGCTTTATACGTTGGGCTTGTAGCTAGCGCGACTCTACTACAGCAGGTAGGTGGAGTATAAACTAGCCTATTCACTGGCGACTCAATGATAATCCAGCCCATCTTTATACTAGGTTAGGCCGAGTACTATCCGTCTACTTCATAAGAGATTCAGAATGGATATTATCGCCAATATAGTGGAATCCGAGGTAGATACAATTTAGGATAAGCTGCCAAGGATGCTTCCGGTCCTTCATTAGTATACCATCTAGCAGAAGTACCATAAGCTCTGATAATGGACGTATAGAGAACTCTTGACACAAACTCAGCTCATATGGTACAACTTCAAGTAATGGCCTTAGATATCAGGGTAGAAAAGCCCTGGCCTCCTTAATATGGTTTTGTTTTCATTTAAACGCAATATGGGTAGAAAATACAAAACCGGCGACTTTCGTCGCCACAGCTATCTCTGGCGTGTGAGGGTTTAGAGGCTCTGAGTGTTAAGAAATTAAGGGGCCTAAGCGAGGCTGACTTTGCATCATTTGCGTTATAGTTCCCGAAGAGATTTCTAATTAAATCCGGTGGATTCAAGGCAACTCAAAATTCTATTTAAATGCTGCATTTGGGGAGGGGTTTCGTTCTTGCTCTTGCATATTGAAGCACATCTAGATGAACGGCACGGTAACGCATTATCTCGCCGAGCGGAAAGGGTCAAGCTTCAAAGTCATGATAAATTATACGGCCGTAGATATTTTGCATACGTTAGCGTATAATGTAAAATTTGGCTTCGTGATAATCGTTACGTTTTAAGTTCTGAGAGCTGGTAGTACGTGTCATTTCCACCGAGTCAGAATTCACGTGATTTGTAGGTCTTGTGTCGTAAATATTTGCTGTGGGCATTGCCTAGAGTGGTTTTGTAGGACAGTAATAAAATTAAGTATTCCGAAATATTGATCTTCTTTCTCAAACGGGAACCTACTTATGCCTGCCAAATTAATGTGGTATAGTTTACCATCAATATCAAAGTCGATAGATAATTCTTTTGACTGGGGGGGACCACATCAAAAACACAGGTCCGAGGTTGTATGACCCGCGGTTAAGGTGGGGTTACGATATGGACGCCAGGACCGTCGGCCAAATAATTGGCACGTAATATTTAAATAACTATTCCTTTAAAATATGCGATAACTCGCAGATCTTGTGGGCGCTTTGTACATTATACGTTGTCGAGTCGTCAATCTTGGCAAGTGTGCTTGACCAAAACGCATTACTTCTTGAGAGTGCTACTGCCATGTCGAGACTTTCTGCCGCTACAGTTCAGAGCCTTCGGCAGGATGTAGATACGGCGTGTGCAGATGGCGAGAAAGGAATTTCCGGCACCACCGTCGTTGTAGTAGGAAAAGATGGTGGTGAACTATTTGCACACGCAGGCGGGAAGCGTGGTGTAGAGAGCAAGGAACCTATGACTCTCGACAGCATTTACTGGATTGCATCCTGCACTAAGATGATCTGTGGTTTGGCATGCATGCAACTTGTCGAGCAAGGAAAATTGACCTTGGATGACCCAGAATTTGTTGAAAAGCACTGTCCTGAGCTTAAAGCTGTCAAGGTCTTAGAGGATGACGGAACATTGGTAGACAAGAAAAGGGGTATCACACTGAGGATGCTGCTTACCCATACATGTTAGTAGCTCTAAAGGTATACATGATATGGAATTCTTGCTGATGAATATTAGCTGGGTTTGGATATACCTTCTTCAATACTAAGATCCGAGATTATAGCAAGCCTATTTCGTACGACGAGTTTTCTGGACATATTTATGATATCACGCAGCCCCTCTTGCACCAGCCAGGGGAGAGGTGGGAGTATGGCGTAAGAGTCATCCTTAGAAACTCACGAGCACCTGCATGCTAATATTCTTTGTAGGTTGGGGTTGATTGGGCGGGCATCCTCCTCGAGCGCGTTACTGGAATGTCGCTGAATGACTATATGCAAATGCATATCTTCGAGCCACTCGGTCTTGAGAATATCTCAATGTTCCCGACAGAATCTATGAAAGCCAATTTGGCGCACTTCCAGTTCCGAAACGCCGATGGCACGCTTTCTCCATATGATCACGTCAATCGTCGGCCCCTGATTGTTACCAGTGAAGCAGAGAAGAAGATATGTCTCAACAGCGGCGGAGCAGGGTGCTTTGCCAACCCACGGGAATACTGCCGTAAGCATAACCTACCATTTTAGCTTTCCACACGCTAACAGTAATATATAGAGATCCTAGCAGTATTGTTAAATGATGGAATATCGCCAAAAACTGGAGCCCAGCTCTTGCAGAAGCGGACTGTCGATGAGATGTTCAGGAATCAGATACCTCATCTTCCCGATTTCGCCCGCCAGATTATCCCTGCCTCTAAGAAATGGATGACGAATCCTATCCCGGATCTCCACCCTGCCCACGATGGTGAACAGCAAGGCTTTGGTCTCTCCTTCATGCTCACGGGTTCCGCTACGGGACGGTCAGCCGGATCCGCATACTGGGCCGGTTTGTCCAATTGTTTCTGGTGGTGTGATAGACAGAAGGGGATTGCAGGAATGGTAACATCTCAGATATTTCCCTTTGGAGACATGAATGTGATTGGCCTCTGGGCGGGAATTGAGATTGCTGTGAATGGAGAGCTTGCGCCTTAGAGACTCCGAACTCAAGATAATTTAGTATTGCCTGATGTCGTCTGAATAGCCAATATGATTAGCACACCTCTTAAATCTCACTTCTGTCGTATTCTATTACGATGTTAGAACCTGTGATATAATGTACTGGTAGAGAAGGAGCTGGTCCAATGAGATGCAGTTCCAGAGTTTTGTTGCACGTCGCAAAAATCCACCATTCGCGCAAATGTCCTCTGCTAGAGGCAATCACGTGGGGGAATCCAGGTGACTGCCCGGTGCGGGAATGCCGCTTTTACAACCCCACAATCAGCTTATCGAAGCTCTTCCCTTTCATTATTCTCTACATTATTGCGGGTACATGCCGCATTCACCCTCTAGCTCCAATCCGAGGGAGATATCAGACTTCATTTCTTTGCATTGTCTCTACAGTGGCAGTAAACCACACCCCCTTCTTACTTTATCGCTTGCGGTCGTTAATTCATCTTGGAGTTAGCACCGCTATTCAACCTGCTGGCAGGCTCAGATCTCGCGCCTCAAGCATTTGAATGTCTCTCTCATCATGATAACTACATCCGCCTCAGCAGAGTTCGGCTCTTCCTCTTCATCGCCACCACCCTCTTCTCAACAATCCAGCTCTACTCCAAAACGGAAACGCAATGGTATCCCACCAACCCCTCCTACATCTTCGCCAGAACTACGTCTCCATACCAAGATCCCATGCAGACCCCTGGCAAAGCCATCTACCGATAGTGATACTGGAATTGAAAGTCCACGCTCGAAAGTTGCATATAACTTTCAAGATATGAACTTGGGAGACGAAGCCGAAATCTCGAACCTCGACCTCGAGTGCTCAAATTCTCCTTTAGAGGATGAAGCCGCAGAGGAGAGCTTGGCACGAAAGAAGCTAAAATTTCACGGAAATAAGGACGTAGCTATAACCTTGGGTAAGGAGAGAGAAATCGCACAATATCCTCCCAGCCGTGATTTTAAGGTTGCAATTGAACCCGAGCGGGGGGTTGATGCGACAGTCACGGAGACAGCTGGGGATGCCGCCCTCCGGAATGCCCTTGATCCGATGATCTTCAAAGGGTCACCTAAGGGTAGGTTAAAGACAGGTCTTGCGAGGGCATATCCGAGTATCAATCGCCTGTCTGACTCTAAATCTCGTATCACATGGAAGCGAATGGGAACTCCACCCCTAGTTGGCTCTGCGGAAGCTTCTCTTGACAGCAAGATCGACGAGACAGAAAGGAGAATCGTGGATCCTGATAGAGCGGCGTTGACCTGGCACGATGACGAGATTACTGGCCATAACCCTGACGACCCTGATGATGACGGAGAGGGCATAAATGGTATCGGATTCAGGCCCACTCCAGCGATGGCGTATGCACGATCCGAGAAGCGCAGGCTACAAATGGCGGAGTACCGAAACAGGGAGGCGAGAGAAGCAAGACAGAGGAGGAGTGAGAGGAGAAGAGCAGGTGGTAGCACGAAGGATGAAAGAGAGATGGCGAAGGCCAGCGAAAGTGCGAGGCGAGTTCGATTTTTGGAGGGTATAGTAGAAAAGGTCATCCAGACAAATTAAGGAAGGTGTGGAGTTTATAGAGGACTTGGGCATCGGGCATTCTGGGATTGATTGAATACGGGGGATGTAAAACGAGTGCTCCATCACATAGTTCGGGAGTTTGGGGTAACTATCATACAGTCCTCCTTGTTGAATACTACAACAAGATACCTTTGGCCGCCACAATCCTACTGCTTGCCAGACATTCCCTAAGTAAGTCACTATGAGATACACCACTCTATCCTCACCAAAACTTCCAACTTTTCTTCTTCCTCTCCTCTTCCTTCCGATCGGCCTCTTCCGCCCTCCGCATCCCCTCCGCCTTAATTCTCTCTAACTCTTTCTTCTCATTTCTCTTCTGATCCATGATCTCCACTACACGTTTCATGTTCGCCTTTTCCAGCTGACGTTTATACATACAGAACTCGTAGTTCGCTATTGAGAACAGAATGAACGAGCCTACGGCCCAGTTGGCTGCCTTCGGAATTGGTGCTGGGTATGTAAGTTAGCCGGAAATGTCCCTTCCCATTGATGAAAGAGGTAAATAGTAAGAAGGATAGTAAAATAGGGTAACAAGAACTCACCTCCAAGTACACCCCGCACGCCGCCGACACCGAATCCGGCCCCGATGCCCATGAGCAGCGATTCTCGCACGCATGGATACATATGGACCTGCGTGAAATCCTGCAGGCGAACGGTCTTGAGAGCATCGAAGAAGGTAGGATTACTATTGTTGAGTTTCGAACCCGCGGTGTTCAGGCCCGAACCTGGAGGTAGGGCATTAGCTGAGTGGAAGACTTCAAAATTTTTTGAGGGCTCGCGTGCGGGCTTTGCGGACCCGATTTCCCCTGAAGCTAGATTATGAGGGTCCTGGGGAGACCGCTCCCGTGTGTCGCCAGCCATTATGTTCACTGACTTGGAATTGCGGTTGTGGCTCGGAGGGCAGCACAGAAGTGTCGAAGAGGAAATGAGAGACTGAGGTTGAATTCTTGCATATTTGGTCAGGTTGGATGCCGGAGTGATTTGAGTTCAGCCTTGCGCAAGGCTGAACATTTAAGTCTTCGCGAGTTTATTACGCCATAAATTTAACATTCGGAAGATTATATTAGAAGAGAACTGCATGGAGATATATTGCATAGAGCTACCGTTATTTGAGCTTATGGTAAGTATAGTGTGTGCCATCCCAGTTGTGAGCTTCTGCTTGTTTTAGGGTTGAAACCTTCATTTTACCCTCTGTTCCTGCTCAGCATTCCTTAAGGCGTTTTATTCTGTTTCTTCCCGAATATTTTAACTCATTTTGGCCGTCACTAGAGCGTCTAATCTGATTAACCAAGAAGCCGTGGAGAGCATTTCATCAGCACTGATAACCTAAGGTTGCCATACTTGCCGCTACAGTATACCGTAAAACGCGTCGCGACTTCCACCTCCTGCCTACGCGACGAACGTGTAAAGATTTCCCAAGTCAATCGAGATCACACAACATCAATGACCCAAAAATCGATAGGACAACTTCACGACGCGTCCACACTGGAGCTCCAAAGGTTGTAATTGATGTTCGAAGTTGGGGCAATTCTTTAACTAGACTTGTCACCATTCCGCGTTCAACGACAGCATCCAACAACCCTCGATTCATCCACGATGCCGGCCCCTCGACGAGCACCACAGAATGGCTACCGCCGGGGCGGAAAACAAGCCTACCACGGTCCGCGGAAACCGAAAACCTTCGCTGCAAAATCCGGCGCCGAAGCCACGTCTGCAGACGAAAAGCGCGAGGCAGTAAAGCTGGCGCATAGCATCGACGAAGCACAAGGATTTGCACGATACGATTCTGGTAAGAAGCGTGTAGGGTGGCTGGTTAACTTGCACAGCACCAGTATAGAAGATGGGAAGATCCCGGACGGGAGAGCAGGGCTAGATTGCTACTTTATTGAGGAAGACGGGGGTACATTCAAAGCGACACTGGAATATGATCCATACTTCCTAGTTGCCGTGAAGAGGGGCCATGAGCCAGAAGCAGAAGAATGGTTGAAGCGCGCCCCTGGCGGAGGAGTGGTAAAAAGTCTAAGGAGAGTCGAGAAAGAGGATTTGCAGATGCCCAATCACCTCTTAGGTTACAGGAGGACATTTTACGAGTTGCGGTTCGCAAACGTTAGTGACCTGCTAGCGGCGAGACGGGATATCATGCCAATTGCCGAAAAAAACAAGAAGAGTATGAATGCAATGGATACCTATGCTGAGGTTGCCAGGTACGTTACCCCCCAGGTTGGCATATTGCGAGAGACACTGACTTGGACGCAGTGCTAATGTGGGCTTTGACTTATTTGACGATGTACGAGATGATGAGAAACGACTTAATGCGTCTGTTGCTGATGCGAGCGATTTTATTATGGATATTAGAGAATGGGATGTACCATATCATGTGAGAGTAATGATAGATCTAAGTAAGCCTCCTACAAGTGCGTTCTGAACGTCAATTGATCGAGTCAGATATACGGACTGGAAAATGGTATACGGTGGAAGCAAAACATGGAGTTACAACGATGAAATGCTTAGAAGAGCGGCTCCAAAGAGCAGATCCAGTGGTCATGGCGTACGATATCGAAACGACGAAGTTACCCCTGAAGTTTCCCGATGCAACGATTGATCAGATTATGATGATATCGTACATGATAGATGGTCAGGGATTTCTGATTACAAACCGGGAGATTGTTACTGAAGATATCGACGATTTTGAATACACGCCAAAGCCAGAATATGAAGGGCCATTCATGATATTCAATGAGCCAAACGAGAAGTCCTGCATCGAGCGATTCTTTCTGCACATTAAAGAGGCTCGGCCAACAGTCATAGCGACATATAACGGTGATTTTTTCGATTGGCCATTTGTGGACGCCCGAGCAAGCGTCAATGGTATTGATATGTATCAGGAGATTGGATGGCGCAAAGGAACCGATGACCAGTACTGCTGCGATTACAGCGCTCATATGGATTGTTTCCACTGGGTCAACCGAGACAGTTATTTGCCTCAAGGCAGTAGAGGCTTGAAAGCTGTGACCACGGCAAAGCTGGGCTATGACCCTGATGAATTAGATCCAGAATTAATGCTGAGGTATGCTAGCGAGCGGCCACAGACTCTAGCCGAATATTCCGTCTCGGATGCAGTGGCCACATATTATCTGTACATGAAATATGTGCATCCTTTTATCTTTTCATTGTGTACGATCATTCCACTGGGGCCAGACGCTGTTTTACGCAAAGGAACAGGAACTCTATGCGAAATGTTGCTCATGGTACAAGCCTACCAGAAAGAGATCGTCTTGCCGAATAAGCACGTCCAATCGAAAGAATCTTTCTGGGAAGGTCATCTTTTAGAATCTGAGACGTACGTGGGCGGCCATGTTGAAAGTATTGAGGCCGGTGTCTTTCGTGCCGACATACCTGTTAACTTTGCTCTTGACACAACTGCTATCGACGAGTTGCTGAGAGATCTTGATGCAGCATTGAAGTTCAGCATAACTGTCGAAGAGAAAAAGTCAATCGAAGACGTCACAAACTATGAGGAAGTCAAGCAGCAGATCACAGATAGATTGAACAGCTTAAAAGCGACTCCGAACCGGAACGAGCGCCCTCTAATCTACCATTTAGATGTCGCATCCATGTACCCAAATATCATGACCACTAATCGACTGCAACCAGACTCCATGATCCAGGAGTCTGATTGTGCTGCTTGCGATTTCAATAGGCCAGGTAAAACTTGCGATCGTCGACTGCCGTGGGCGTGGAGAGGAGAGTATCTCCCTGCGAAACGAGATGAGTACAATATGATACGAAATTCCCTTGAAAACGAACGATTTCCGGGCAAGTACCCAAATAGCCCAGCTCGAACGTTCCAGGACTTGACTCAAGACGAGCAAACCTCTCTCATTCGGAAAAGACTGCAGCTTTACAGCCAAAAGATATACCACAAGATCCATGACTCCAAGACAATTGAGAGAGAAGCAATCATTTGTCAACGAGAGAATCCATTTTACATTGACACTGTTAGAGATTTTCGAGATCGACGGTATGATTATAAAGGGAAACAAAAAGTATGGAAAGGCAAGACTGAGGCTCTGAGAGCGTCTGGTGCTTCTCAGGTTGAGATCGAAAATGGCAAGAAAATGATTGTTCTTTTCGACTCGTTGCAACTAGCGCATAAGGTTATTTTAAACTCATTTTACGGCTATGTGATGAGAAAAGGCTCTCGTTGGTACTCTATGGAGATGGCTGGCGTCACTTGCCTGACTGGTGCTCATATTATTCAAATGGCGAGACAACTTGTGGAACGCATTGGTCGACCACTTGAGCTGGATACTGATGGTATCTGGTGTATGCTACCTGCAACGTTCCCAGAAAACTACGCCTTCACGCTTAAGAATGGGAAGAAGATGACGATCTCCTACCCCTGTGTCATGTTAAACCATCTGGTCCACGACAAATTCACCAATCATCAATACCAGACACTGGTTGACCCCCAAACGTTCAAGTACGAAACGCACAGCGACAATTCCATCTTCTTCGAAGTTGATGGCCCTTATAAAGCTATGATTCTACCAACCTCAAAAGAAGAAGATAAGAATCTGAAGAAGCGATATGCAGTTTTCAACGATGATGGAAGTCTAGCTGAACTGAAAGGGTTTGAGGTCAAACGAAGAGGAGAGCTGAAGCTCATCAAGATCTTCCAGCAACAAATTTTCAAGTTCTTCTTAGAAGGCAGTACTCTCCAAGAGACTTATGCAGCTGTCGCCAAGGTCGCCAACCAGTGGCTCGATGTTTTACACTCCAAGGGCGAAACGCTAGCTGATGAGGAGCTTATTGATCTTATTTGTGAAAACAGGAGCATGTCCAAAACTCTGGAGGAATACGGTACGCAAAAATCGACATCAATTACTACAGCGAAGCGTCTTGCCGATTTCTTGGGCGAGCAGATGATAAAAGACAAGGGGTTAAATTGCAAGTACATTATTTGTGCGAAGCCCAAGAACGCACCTGTCACCGAACGGGCTGTTCCTGTGGCAATCTTCTCTGCAGATACTTCAGTTAAGCGACATTTCTTACGGAAGTGGTTAAAGGAGGACCCAACCAACATGGATCCCAGGGCGTTATTGGACTGGGAATACTACCTGGAACGTCTTGGTTCAGTGGTACAGAAGCTCATTACAATTCCCGCTGCTCTTCAGAAAGTGCGGAACCCTGTACCACGAGTGGCACATCCAGACTGGCTGCAACGCAGGATCAATGTCAAGGATGACAAGTTAAAACAAAAAAGAATGACCGACTTGTTTAGCAAAGCGCCACTGGATGAAATCACAAATCTCCAAAATGGCACTGCGGATATGGAAGATTTTGGTGTAAAATTATTGAGGCCAAAGAGCATCGGCACAGCGCTATCGCAAGTCTCTCAGAAGCCTGCAAAGAGGAAGTCGCCGGAACCCGCTGTCGCTGTCTCGACGAATCCATATGCAGCATTACCAGAAAAGATGCCAAATCCTACAGAAGACTATCTTGGCTTCCTGGAGTATCAGAAGCAAAAGTGGAAGATCCAGAAGCAAGCCCGAATTCGTCGTCGACACTTGTTCGGTGAAACTCGAGCCAATGCACAGAGTAATATCGGAGCGACTTTCCGAATTCAGGCTGAAATGATGTTTAAAAGCACATGGCAGGTCCTGCAATTACGAGGGACGGCTAGTCCGGGAGTCGTCTTAGCTTTTGTTCTTATTGACTCAAAGATTCACACTCTGAAAATCAACGTGCTGCGACAAGTTTTCCTAAATTTGAAAGGCAGAGAATTACCAGATATTGAGGTGGATGGGTGTGAAGCACAAAAGGTCAATTACACGCTTCCAAATGGCCATCCATCAGTCCATCTTTTCAAACTTACCATGCCTGAGGACGTATATGTCAACGAAGCCCAGAAGTTTTCGTTACTCTTCAATCATCCTAGCGTCGAGGGCGTATATGAGAAGCAAGTCCCATTGAATATCCGAGCAGTATTGCAGCTTGGAAGTCTGTGCACTTTCGATGAGACACAGCCGGGAGTTCTTGGAAAGGGCCTTGAATCTGGATTCGATCTTTCTCATCTCTGTCGGGCCACCACAAAGCAACCCTACCTTACCGATTCCCCCATTGCGTATCTGTATCTCTATCATGTCATTGCTGGCGACAGGCAGGTTTTCGCATTATTTTCCACCGGAAAAGAGCAAGCTCATATAATAATTCTTCAAAAATCCAAGGACTCAGGTGCAGACCTGCCAAACGTGGGGAAAATCTACAGCGACATGTTAGCTCGACGACAGCAAGAGGTTGTTGGGCAGGCATGGCAGAATTGTTTCGAATATCAAGAACAACTTCAATTCAAAACTAGTCAAGTTACCACAAGGCGAAAAGCACTTCTTGAAATTGGAGATCTTGTCAAAAAGACACGGAGCGACGAGTCGAAACCTCTTATGCTGGTCATCCAATCACCGCAGCGACGAATGCTTGTCCATGATGTTCCCATTCTAGCCGAGTTTCCAGTACTGCCGCTGAAGTATGATGTGTCGGATAGCAATCTTCCTCCACTTGGCTGGCAAGCCTTCGTTGCAAAACGTCTCGTCAATCACTATCTCAGCCTTGGCTCATGGATCTTGCATCTCACAGAGCTAGCAAGATATGGGGATGTTCCATTATGCAACCTTGAGCGAGATGATCCTAGATTTCTGATTGACGTTGCTTACGCACGCCGATTACAGAAAAATAACGTGATACTCTGGTGGTCTGGAGGCCCAAGGCCGGATCATGCTGGCTATGAGTTGGATGACGTCCTTGGTCCTCTGGATACTGTCCAGATGCCATCTGTCAATAATCCAGGAACCTACCCCTCCGTCTGTATTGAACTCGATGTCCGCAATCTTGCCATCAACACAATATTAACGTCGTCCCTCATCAATGAATTGGAGGGAAGCGATTCGATCTCGTTTAACCCAGCGGCGCCTTCAGAAGACGGAACAGGCGACGGAACAAATGTACTTTATGCAGACAATGCATTCGCAGCAGCTGGTATCACTGTTCTCCGAGAGATGGTCAAAGCGTGGTGGACTGAAGCTAGCAGAGGGAGTACTATGGCTGATATCATGGTGCAGCACCTTGTCCGATGGGTCGAAAATCCCGATTCATTCCTCTATGACCGCTCGCTGCACTACTACGTGCAAATGATGTCCCGGAAAGCATTCCAGCAATTGATGACGGACTTCCGAAGAGTTGGCTCCCAAGTTGTTTTCGCTAATGCAAATCGGCTACTCTTGCAGACTACAAAGGGTGAAGTTGGAAACGCTTATGCGTACAGTCAATACATCCTCAAATCTATCAAAGCCAAACCACTCTTCCACTTCCTTGACTTGGAAATCAAGGAATACTGGGACTACCTTGTTTGGTATGATGAATTCAATTATGGCGGAAAGGCATGCCAGGAGGTTGTTGAAGCTGAAAACCAGACACTTGATTGCGTTATGCATTGGCAATTGAGCAAATTCTTGCCCACATCTCTGCAGCCCATATTCCATGACTGGGTAGTTGAGTTTGTGGAGATAATGCACAAACTTAAGCGGCCTCGAGTTCTCACTGACGGCAACATCGACGGAACGCCTCGACCAACTCAACTTCCTGTTAGTATGCTTGGGGATGAGAAAGAAGATAAAATAGTACTTGGAAGAGATTTTGAGAAGCCCCTGAAACGTCAAATTGCCGGCCTCATCCGTCGACAAAAGGACGAATTGCTGCACCCGGAGCTTGCAGGTGACTACAGTTTCCCAATCCTCCCAGGTTCACACCTCAAACTCACCAATCCCGTTCTCCAACTTGTCAAGTCGCTCATGCAAGTTCTTTCTCTCGACAAGAACATAACTCTTGAAGCGCGGCTCCTGCGCAAGGAATTGCTTCAGTTGTTCGAAGTTCGAGAATTTAGCAACGAGGCACGATTCGAGAATCCCAGCGAGAGCTTACGAATGCAACAATTTATATGCGAAAACTGTACAATGGCACGGGATCTCGACTTCTGCCGTGACGAGGACTTGATCCCTGAAATTGGAGCTGATGGGAATGTGGCTGGACAAACTCGGGCATGGAAATGCTCGTTCTGCGAGGCAGAGTATCCGCGATTAGACCTCGAGGAGCGGCTGATTGCCAACGTGGAAGGCCTGGTCACCGAGTGGTGCACACAAGATTTAAAATGTGTAAAGTGCAAGAGCGTTCGGGTCAACGACTTCATGGAGCACTGCTCCTGTGGTGGTGCTTGGGGGGAGACGATCAAGAGACTCGATATAGAGAGACGACTAGGCGTATATGGGAGTGTAGCGAGTGTTTATGGATTAAGAATGCTGAGTGATGTTGTGGGCGGCGTTAAGGCAAATTTATAGACTGGGCGTGCATGGACTTGGAAACAATACCTTGGTAGCTGCATAGGAAATTTTGTAACCTAGGTTTAAACAAAGAATTTCTCTCCTACCCTGTGCAAAAATATATGTTTTACTGCTATGCAGATTAGACCATTTGAAAATTAGACATCCCTTAGCTTTGGGTCATCCACCCGACCTGCCACCCGGGTGAGTGGTTTCAGGTCATGTGACTTCTACGGTAACCAACCGACCTACGCGCGGTAACGCGAAATCGAGAATTTCGAAAGGCATCAACGGACGGATCGAAGCTTTAAAGACAGCACCATTCGACAACGTTTTCGCCTTGACACCCTTTTAATTGATAGTTCTACAAGGTGGCCAAAATGTCGTTCGGTGGCCAAACCCCCACGATTATTGTGCTGAAGGAAGGTGAGCATTGAAATTTGCTCAACTCATAGCTGGGAGGATTTACTAATATGTGACGCACATAGGCACGGATTCGTCGCAGGGCAAGGGGCAGATTATCAGTAATATTAATGCTTGTTTAGCTGTACAGGCTACGATAAAGAGTACTTTGGGCCCATATGGTGGGGATTTGCTACTTGTGGATGCAAATGGCAAGCAGACGATCACCAATGATGGAGCTACAGTTATGAAGGTGAGCTCTCTGAAAAATTTCTCTCCTACTCAGTGCTGACGGATACGAGCTGCTTGATATCATTCACCCGGCCGCGCGAATCTTGACCGATATTGCAAGATCTCAAGATGCTGAAGTTGGAGATGGAACTACGTCTGTTGTTGTGCTGGCTGGCGAGATCCTGAAGGAGATCAAGGACCACGTAGAGCAGGGGGTCAGCCCACAGACAATCATCAAAGGTTTAAGGAGAGCGTCTACAATGGCTGTCAACAAAGTCCAAGAAATTGCTGTCAATACCAGTGAGAGTAACAAGAGGGAAACGCTAGGAAAATTGGCCGGAACTGCTATGAGCAGCAAGCTGATTAAGAGAAATACACCATTTTTCACAAAGAGTAGGTGGATATGCTATTATTTCTAGATTACCGCTAACAAGAGATAGTGGTTGTTGACGCAGTGCTCACTCTCGACCAAGACGACCTGAACGAAAAACTCATTGGTATCAAGAAAATTCCAGGAGGATCCCTCACAGACTCGCTCTTTGTCAACGGTGTAGCATTCAAGAAAACCTTTTCCTATGCCGGTTTCGAGCAACAACCCAAATCCTTCAAGAACCCTAAGATCGTCTGCCTGAATGTTGAGCTGGAGCTCAAGTCTGAGAAAGACAACGCTGAAGTGCGCGTGGAGCAGGTTTCGGAGTATCAAGCTATAGTTGACGCGGAATGGCAAATTATCTATAACAAGATGGAGGCTGTCTACAAAACCGGTGCCAAGGTTGTTCTGTCCAAATTACCGATTGGAGATTTGGCGACGCAGTATTTTGCAGATAGAGACATCTTCTGTGCCGGAAGAGTATCCTCTGATGACCTTGACCGAGTTATCGAAGCTACAGGTGGTTCTATCCAGTCGACTTGTTCGGATATCCGGCCTGAGCATCTCGGTACGTGCGGTTCTTTCGAGGAGCGCCAAATCGGAGGAGAGCGATTCAACTTCTTTGAGGACTGCCCCGCAGCCAAGACATGTACTCTGGTGCTCCGTGGTGGTGCAGAACAGTTTATTGCGGAGGTTGAGCGGTCTCTTCACGACGCCATCATGATCGTCAAGCGCGCAATTAAGAACAACACAATTGTTGCCGGTGGTGGTGCATGTGAGATGGAAATTTCCGCGTACCTGCACCGCTACGCGGATAAGAACGTGCCACACAAGCAGCAAGCAATCATCAAGTCGTTTGCTAAAGCACTAGAAGTGATTCCACGGCAACTCTGTGACAATGCAGGATTCGACGCCACTGACATCCTTAACAAACTGAGGGTTGAGCACAGGAAGGGCAACACCTGGGCGGGTGTCGACTTTGTCGACGAAGGCGTTAGGGATAACCTGGAGGCATTTGTGTGGGAGCCTGCGTTGGTCAAGATCAATGCAATTCAAGCAGCCACAGAAGCCAGCTGTCTGATTCTGAGCGTTGATGAGACCATCAAGAACGAAGAGAGTGCACAACCTCAAGCGCCACAGCGAGGCTTACCACCAGGAGCAGCGCAGAGAGCGCTAAGAGGTAGAGGTAGAGGCATGCCAAGACGGTAGAGGAGGGAAATAAAAAAGTGTGGTGCCTGGAGCTGATAGGACAGTATGTCCTAGTGGCATGTATGATAGTATACCTACACCTCATAAATCCTAGACTACTTGATCCCTCTTAAGCTCCCTAGCCTTGAATCTTATAGGATTCGGATCCACTCTAGATGTGAGACGCTGTACATATAGATGCCATGCTGTACTTGACAGTGTCTCAGACATCAGTAATTTCCTCACCTATTTTCCGATCTTATTCTCAAATTGAGTGCCGGAGCGTCCTGTCATGTCTCGAGAGCTACTCTCTTCAACGGTCTTGTCTTCTTCCTCATTTCGGCGTCCTCAGCTCGATTCAGGAAGACAGCAATCTTTGGGCAAAACACTAAACAACTCCCAATTCTTGTCATCCCTTCCCATAGCTCCTTACCTCACCCCTCATCGCTTCTTCTGCCGCTCTTGCTGCCGTCTCCGCCCGGATCTGGAGCCCGCTCTCCTCCTCTCCATGATGGCCCTCTTCATCGAGTCCAGACCCATCATCTTCTTGGTCAATCAGCATATCTAAATCACCGTTTGCGTCGACACTATGCTGCTCTGCAGCACCTCCATTACCCATACCCCCGCCTCCCGTGCCCATGCCTCCAAGCATCGCTTGGAAGGAATCTTCCGGTCCGGCGTGGTCAAGGTCGTTGTGAGAAGTAAAGGCTGGTGACTGGTCATGGGGATGGGAGGATGTTCGAGAAGCTGAATTGTAAGATCCGAGATGCTGGCGCACATCTTCCATGATCTGAGGGTCCAGTGGCATGTAGTCGTCGCGCAAGCGGCGGTGGTGGGTCTGCATCTGTGGGATTGGCGCGGAGGAGTGGTGCTGGTTTGCCTGGAGGGGGTTCTCGATTTGCGAGTTGGATGCATTGGAGCCGGGAAGAGTACGATTGAGGACTTGTGGGCTGACAGAGGGCTGGTGCTGCTGATGGTGGTCTTCTTGGAAAGGGGAGGGAGAGGGAGAAGGGTGCGGGAGGCTCAGAATGCGCCCAGCAGCACTGACACCGCCTTGACCAGCTGAGATTGGCGGTGCGAGTGGGCGACGGGGGACAACACCATCGGCACGCACAACAGGAGCCTTGCCCAACTCTTTGCATTCGGTACAATTCCTAATTACTAGGCTGACTGTCTCCTTGATTCTGACCCAGTGATATTTCTCAGCGATGGTCGCTGTGGTTTTGTTGATACCTCCATGCTGGTGTACGTGTACGTTTCTCGCAATCTCGTACTGCTTCTGCGGATCCGAGATGACCTCCTTGTCCTTCAGCATGAGCTTATCATTTTCGAGTAGCTTATAGTGCGTCGCCGCTGATCGGAGCCTGCTTTTTTCCGCTCGGTCAGCGCCCGCTGGATACTTACCGTATCGGAGGTAGAAGGCGATTTTATCGAAGCGTTCTTCACTCACGGTGTCGGTGCTCTCAGGCCCCAAGTCTCTCCCGTAGACGATGGCGTCGACAAGCTGGCCTGGGTAGGATTTCAGGTTTCCGGCCCCTTTGACCCGGCCGATGCGCTTGAATCCAAGAGCGTCCCAAATCCGGCAAGAGGCCACATTGGTCTCGTAGACGAGGTTGAAGACGGAGTATGTGTAACCTAGACGTGGTGCCCAGTCCAGATACGTCTCTCCCATGAGCCGGCCAACGCCTTTGTTACGCACGGCATCGGTAACGAGAAAGCCAGCATTGCAGATATGGCTGCTGCGGCCCGGATAGTTTGGCTTGATATAGAAACTGCCCAGGCACTGCGTAGCCCAGTTTTTGCCCTCGGTGACCTCATCCGCACTCTCGATATTGCCCAGGAGCATCACCGCCCCGAAGTTTTGGAACCAATAAGAGCCGAACTTCTCCATGGGCATGGTCTCAATCATGGGGTACGTGTCGCCCATCTCGATTTCCTTATTGAGCTGGTCACTGAGGTAGCTCAACAGGGACGGAGGCACTTGGTGCCTGGAGGAAAATGGCACAATGGTTGCGACGGTCACCCTGTCTCGCAGAGTTACCTGTCGAGGATACACGTCAACGGGGAGGAAGGGCTGGGCATCCTGGGGATCTGGGAACGGGGCCGCGCCAGACGTGCGGTAGATGGTGGGAGCGTCGGGGTCGTCGAGCATTGCAGGCATCTTGACGACTTCACGGAGCCGGCGCTACGAATCAACTAAGCGGTTCACAAGTACCTGAGGGAGGCATTAGAACATGTTCACAGAGTCCCAAGCTGGGTCCAAAATAGCAGCTGCCCCTCTGCACTAACCCAGCGTCTCCAGTATATTCCTCCACGATGCCGTAGTGGGCTCTCGGCGCTCTCTCCGCGGAAGGCAGAGGCGGCAGGGAGCAGTGAGGTTGTGAATTTCCTATTCGAGGATGGTCGAGATGCTGTCGTGGTGAGAGATGAGATATTCGCGGAGTCGTGCTGGAAACCTCGTGGGCCCGATCGGGCGGCCTAAGCGAGAGATCACGTGGACATAGCCACCTGAGCCCAAGTGGGCAACTCATGGAAAATTATCGCATTGCTATAGAAGCTAACTAAAAATATTGGGTATCGTCCAGTAACGCTTTAATTTGTTAGGACTATATCAATCCTGAGCTTGTGCGTCTTCAAGCGGCCATATTGCTCGTCGACCCCTGCAACATCAGCACAACATCGGAAAGTCTCACAGCTGACTCCTTGATTATCAAAACACACTAGGGCACAGGTAACGGAGTTTCAATTGGCATATGAGAGACAAATTCAGCTTGACGATGAATAAGAAGCCTAATACTGTAGTAGCCTTTCCTCAGCCACTGATCATTTTCCTTCGGCCCTGAAGACCTCATTCCCTCCCACCTTCAGACCCAACATTATATTTTCTCCTGCCCGTGTTTCCACCCATCAGCGTCACGGCATTCCCCTCAGCAGTAGGTCCCGGCCGGCATTATCGCATCTTAGCATAGCCACGCCTTGTGGGACTTGTTTGCAATGTATGTCAGACAGTTAGGCGAACTCAAAGTCGAAATGCTGGGACTTCTTCTGGTCCGCAGTAAAGATAGGATCCACGTATTGAACCGGAAAACAGACCGAAATCGCGACGCGGACGGCGTGTTTCGACAGCATCCTCCATCTCGGAATTTCAGTGATAAAATCCTGCGGTAATCTGCCATTCCCGCATGAACAAAGTGGCGTCTTGTGCTTCTCAAGTGTCAGAGGAATTGCATCCATGGCCTTGTATTCGCATGAATCTCTATGCTTCCAGTCCCGACATCGCTCTGCCCAAGCTGGGAGAGCCTTTTTCAAGAGGATCAGGTCATCATCACAGACGGGCATCCTGCGGTACTCATCTTTGTCAAATGAATCTTGAATGGATAAGTACCTCTGCAAAATAACATCAGGGTTTGATATCACTGCCGCGTCAAGTACGACCGTGCGGTTGCCAACATCTAAACGTATGGATGAGACGAAGACAACAAACTCCGGGACATTTTCATGGCCAGAATAAAACCCGAAAACTTTCACCTTCTTGGGGGTACTTAGTCCAGCAGGGTCCATGAACATGAAAAAGGGGGCTTCTTTGAAGAGAATCCGGGTATCCCTGACGAGAATTCCGAGACGGAATGAGCGATCTAAAATGAGTCGTTCTCTACTAGAATATTGGTAGTTAACATGCGTATCGAGCCAAGTTAATTGGCTTTTGTCCTCTAGGTCGACAGTTGGAAGCTGATTGAGGTTCAGATATGGCATATTCATCAGAACCGGCTGGTGACCTCGAAGCACTAGCGGGTACATAAAGCCATTGCCCCCATTTCCTTCCGCGTACGTAGTAATAGGGACCTTCAGTTCAATGTGCGAATCCTTGCGACGGGTTTGGATATCGATCTGGGCAAGGTCCACGGGGGCCGGAAAGGTGATCTTGTGATATCTACTATCGAGGATGAACGAGTCGAGGGTAACGACTGGGGCACATGGCGAATCTTCCTTAACATTGATGTGGGCCCCAGACCGCAACAACGTCTTGTCTTCCTTGGAGAGAAAGTCGATGTGACGGATAAATGCAACAATTTTCGTGTCTTTGGCATCAAGCTTGGCGGATATAGTGCTGCTGAAGTCCTTGTTACGCAATCTGTTCCGATCAGGAGAGGAGCATAGAGGTGAGTTCGGATAGCTTGATTGACCAGGTGGGTACGCCGTAATGTACACATGGTTTTGATTGCGCAGTGTTGTTTTATGCACAATCATATCTTCATTACTTGTTCTACCCCAGGCTCTGGATGTCAGGAAGGTGGGCTGGATCTCGAAGGAAATTGTCATATCCGGGTCCTGCCAAACCAACCACGCTGGAGTGTAAAAGGACAGGTTTAAATCTGAATCGCCGGTCCATCCACTCTGGTCTTCTGCCACATGGACTTCGAAACTGGAACGGTTTCTCGAACCAGAGGTGGAAATTTTGCCAAAAGCGAGTTGCAAATCTGCAAAACAGGCATGCAAACCCTTGGATGTGCGACAGACACAGTAAACTGGAGTTGCCACTGCACCTAGATTGCATAGCCTTTTTAGCCCCTTTATGTTAGATCTGGGTACAGACAATGTAATGCAGAGAACAGGTGGGATGCCTTTCCACTTGGCAAATTCTTCAGATGGCCGCAATTCCATGGTAGAATTAGATATCTTGTTCAATTGGGATATATCCCATATCCCTAGAATATGGAAGTGTGCTGCAAGTTCTGCCCAAAAGGAGAGGCCTGTTTCGATATCCGAATCGTTGAGTATAAGGCGTAATAGAGTTCGCAGCATGGTATCCCAATCAACCGATGTAGAGCTTTTCACCTGTCGAAGCAGTGCCACAAAACTTCCACGGTGATAGAATGGCATGTTGTGACACTTTATAGCCTCTTTGTCGTCTTCTGACATAAATCTCGCTCGATTCTCTCCACGGAACATCTCTCGATATACTTGATGGAGAAGATTAGCTAAGCTGAAATTGTCAAAATGAATTCTCTCAGATTCTGAAAGTGGCCGCTTCCAGACAATACGGCAGAATATTTGCCTCATGGTCGTTACGGAATCGTCTACAGACACCAACACAGTGCATTCATCCACCGTTGGCACTGCAGAGGCATTGGCATAGTATTCCACAGGGAATAGCCGAAAGAGGACTGCGACAGTAGGCAAATCTCCACAGAACGCGTCACTAATTAATTTCTGATATGTATCCGCGTGTTTAGACTGTGTTTCAGTATAGAGAGTTGCTGAGGCAGTTTCTTCCAGCAAGGGTGAAGCGGCTGCCAAGACATTGATAGCTCCGACATAATCGCCAAGATTTGAGGTGTCTATTATGTCAAAAGAAAGGGGAGCGTTTCCACCGCCAGTATAATCTTCGTTATCCAGGATCAATGGCTCAAAGCTGAAGCCGCTACGGTATAAGTTTGATGCTAAGTCTCTTGAGACCCGCTTGTACTCCAAAGTCTGACAGAATGCAAGAGCATCGCCAACAAAGAACCGTAAAGTAAGGTTCTTTTCAGCCCGCTTTCGGAAAGCTGTTGACCAAGTTTGAAATTCTAGGCGTGCTGCGTGAAGGTCTTTGGCGCCCGGAGGGTTGGGGGTATCCTCTGGTGTGGATTGTCCACCCATATGTACTTTCGCCAGTGCCAGATGAAATCCGATGATTGGGTTCGCGGTATAATGACCCAGCGATGATATGGTCTCTAGACATGTGAACATGGGGTTTGAAAATGTTGCTGTTGGTGCTTCTGCAAGTTCAAGTTCACAGTCTGTAGTACCGTTCTCCCAGTAGTATCTATGCAAATGTAGAAGCTCTGTCACAGACGCTTCCGGTGCTGGAAGAGTAGCACGATATCCCTGGAGGAATACCTCAAAAGGTCTACTGCCGGCAATTGACTGAAGTGTACTTAAGGCCCCAATGCGCTTCAAAAAGGCTATATCATCATTTTTCCTCTCGGATTCGGTCATACCCAAGGTGGACAGTTTTCTCCATACTTCCCGGACTTTGGCTAGAGTGCTTCTATCGCAGAATCTCAAAATGCTGCCGTACCTGCTGGCTTGCCATTCCTGCATCGATACCGCAAGACTTTGAAGCTTCTTCGCTTGAAGATGAAGCAGTTCGAGACTCTGGTCATCTATAGAGAGATGGTAATAGACCTTCCATATGCGACTGTGATTTAAGCCATCAGCGTCGTCCATGAGTAGAGTATAGAGCAGGACATCGCGGGCTATACATCTCATTAGCAAAATAAAGCAATCTTTCAGCAGAAGCACACCTATCACAGTTGATTGAATATTACAACAAGTAATGTCGAGTTTCCGTTCTTGATACCGTTAGTAAGATTATCCAAGTCTTATGGCAGCAACTTACCAAAATTGTCGGTGTAGACTGTAAAGAGAACATTGCGAACATCGCCGCATCCCAAGATGAGAATTCGCATTTCCCCCTCTGGCGGTACATCTTGCGTCAGACACACGGCAGGCGTAGGGCCAAGAGGATGGGAGTCGGGAGCGCTCCCCGCATATTGCGGATAGAGCATTCTGAGAGGACTGGCTTGTTGGCAATATGATGCCTACAAGCCGACCAAATCCAAGATGGAAAAATGGTTGCCAGTCAAGATCAGAATCTGAAGTGTGGTTCTTGATGCTGGCTGATGGGATCAGCCAGATAAAGCTTTTTGATGAATTTCAAAGAAGGAGAAGGGAATCGAGATATGGAGGAACTAGAATAGCCTGGAGAAGCACTTCTAAATGGAATGCTAATCGTCAAAAGACAAAGTAGATATCTTCTATCTGTCAGGCACGCATGGATGAGATCTGATGGAAGTGTTGGAGTGGCGCAGATCTAGGTGGGTGGAGCACTCGCGAGTATTTGATGAGAGAAGGAAGAAGCTTAGCTTTAAGCTGGACACGCTTAAGTAAATTAAGCGAGTCTTAATCATATAACAGAGGTAAACAAACATTTACATGTCGCCGCGGGACCGCAGGGGTGAGGTGCAGAGATCCATCATGAACTTTCAGTGATGGATACAAGGCGAGCAGCGGCCCGGAACTTAAACCCCTATTTTTCTAACAACATTAAGCGAGAAGTCAAGCGAGTCTCGCACGTGACAGTGCAGCTAAACCAAAATAGGACAGTACAAGAAATCAAGAAGTAATGTAGACGCAATCGCGTTATGCAACAAAAAAGCCTGATCCCGTCTAACTATGCCAAAAGAAGGAATAATCTCGAAACTCCTCCTGTCAATCTTCATCTTGCGACGTGCAACAAAATCGTCTTCATTCGGTCTGCTGACATAGTGCAAGACCATGTTACTTGTGTTCCAGGAATTGAGGCGAGTGATAATCCAAGCTTGCGCAAGAGGCTTAGACATTTAAGTAAGTTACTAAAGGCACTGCGATACAAAAAACGCAAAGACATATCGCATTCGAGCCGATCACTGTTCATCCGATTCTCAGCAACTCCTCCCCAAATAGAAAATGCTCCCGTACAGCACATGTACATTCTGGCTGTCCATTCCCTTAGAATTGGGAATTAGACCTCGAGTCAGTAGAGTGCGGAAGCTGCGTATTGTAAGCTCTAGCTTGGAGTGACATTTTATGTGAAACAAGTCGACATTAACATCCTTAACTCTGAACAGTAATTTTCCGAATAGTCACCATTGACATGAACTATAACTTCTGCAGTGGTAATAGTGGCTACCTTTCTACATTCAAGGCGCCAACGCTTGCATGCTAGATAATATACACTTCTTTCTTAACTGCGTGTTATACAATTCAACCTACAAATCTTCTGAATCATCATCCAACCCAGTCGCTCTCCGTCGCGACGACCGGTCATTTTTGTTCCACTCAGGGTTTCCATCACTATAAATTGTCGCCTCATTCTTCGCGGCACCTTCCAACTTGTTCTTCTCTGGGGCAAGCAGCCTAACCAAAGCCTCTGGTGTCTGCCAGGTTACTACGCCAGTCTTTGCTGCTTCCAGTCGCAGCCGCTGGCCCTCTTCACCAGCGCGCCCTAATATCCCGGCTATAAGTTGAATGCTACGCAAACTATGCAGACGTTAACTGTCTGATGCTATCAAAGAAAATGTAATGTGAGAGGGAAGAGACATACCTGTCGTCATTCGCAGGGATCGGATAAGTAACCCAGGTCGGGTCCGCATTCGTATCTATCACGCCAATGGTTGGGATATTATTGAGTCCGCACTCATGAAGTAGGGTATAGTTCTCAAGCGGGTTCATCACCACTACTAAATCCGGCTTCAATGCTCTCCACTCTTGAAGCTTCCTCTCATAGACTCCAATCTCCTGGTCGTCCTTGTCTAAGGCTTTAATGCGGCATTTTGCGAGGATCTGTTCTGCATTGGTGATTGCACCGGGCTTCCAGCTGTCAAAGAGATGATACCCTTTGGAGAGCTGTGCGGCCCTCACCACAGCAGGCGCCTGGCCTGGACGGGTGCCGACGAAGAGGATGATGCCACCGTGGTAGGCCACTCCTTCAACTACCTTCGCTGCTCTCCTCAAGTGAGCTGCTATCGCCTCCAAAGATATAATGTGCACACCTTGCCGTATCCCATATATGTATCGCTGGTTCGATGGATTCCATAAACTGGTCGCATGGCCAAGATGAGCCTGAGATGCCAGAAGCAACTCCAATGTAAGGTCTTTTGGTCGGGGCGGGTTTACAACAAATTCATGGGGTTTGTAATAAGGCGCAACGACAGATCCGAGCTTTTTGGTCCGTTTCTTGATTGAGCGGAAAAGGTTGAAGTTATCCGAAACTTCGGAGGATGGCTCGCTAGCGGCAGTGGGAGGGACGAAAGAACTAGTGATGCGCAGTTGATTTATGTTAGCCTCGATCGAATGCGTCTCTTTCTCGTGGTTATTAATGGAGTTCTCAATTGCTGCAGTTTCTTGGGCGAGAGTTTCGGTGGTAAGGGATCGTATGAATGGTATGCTGAGTGGTTCAGCAAGTGCCTTCCGGCCTGTGAGGAATTGTCAATTGGCCATTCGCGGGTAACCATGAACAGGTTGGATACGACTTACTATGCCGAATGGCTATATTCCGTAGTATCATCGTTGAAGGAGAAGATTGCGTTCCGTCTGCTTCTGATGAACTTTTTTGAGATATCGTGAGCTTGATATTACGCTAGCCGAAAATGCGCTATTCCTATATGGGAACGCGGAGACCAAGTAAGGGCCGAGATAACCAATGTGATATACAAGCCAATGTGATAGACAAGCAAGAATAAAGGAATGCTTATAAGGCTGATAAGCTGAGGGCCAATGTGTTAGAGCTCAAATTCCTAAAGCAATGTTTAGACTACCGATCACTGTGTAGGCTCTTCGGTGAAAAGTCTCATTAAAGCCTGTAAGGGCTAGGATGCTGTGTACAGACATATGTATACAAAAAAATATTCAGAGCAGTCTATCTTCATCTCATCATGTTAACGGCTTGTAGCCCTGGTCAAAGCAAACACGCCCACAATTACCACTGCAAGTGTCACAATCGCGCCAGGCAACAGCAACTCATTAGGAACACCTGCGATGACCTGCTCCTCAACTGGCTTCGCAATTGTCTTCCGCACTCTCCGTGCCAGGTGTTCCTCCTCACTCTCTTCGTCCTCGTCAGACATCGCTCGTCGTCTCTCGCGAATAGTTGCTGGGGGTGGCGTCGGGGCATGGACTGGTTGTGGATCCAGAGCAGCTGCAACGGGTGGTTTCTCAGGATCATGAACAAATAGCTCTACCTTTTCTCGGCGGCCATGTCGAGCAATGACAATAGCCTCGAGAAGATCCGGGTCTGTAGTGATAGAAACGGTATCACCTTCATCATCCAAATAGCTTAAAGCGTAGCCCTTGCTGCCAAGCTTTCCATCCTCAAAAGCAGGTGCGCCGCCAACAGCCTCAACCTCAGACCCCAGCTTCGCGGTCACCGCGGCGATGAGCTCTGCCATTCCATGAGCAGCGACCACTTGCAATCTGTGGACTCGACCACTTGGCGCCTTGAATTTGAATGGGAAGGGGACATCTTCTACTGCTGTCTCCGCTGGGATGGCCATGACAGAGTGGGCAGGAGAATCCGCTCCAGTGTGGGATGCGGAGTCGCCAGGTGCAACACTGGAATCGATTACCTTTTCATGTCCCCCACGAGAGAGGTCAGGAGACATCAGGGATCGGCCGCCTGGAGTATGATGATGACTCCCATCTCCTGACATAACTGATTCCGTCTCGTGGTCTAAAGACATCCAGAACTTATTCCATGCAGGTCCTTCGCTGTCTCCAGTTGACATGGAATTGATCTGTTCCAGTGTGGCGTAGGTCAGCTTGAGAACATCTACCATTCCTACTATCTCGCCGCCTTCATTCATGACTGGCAAGTTGAGGTAGTGGCCATCTTATTTATATTAGCACAGCTCGTGTAAGTTCAAAGACAGTACATACCATGCATCTTCCGCAATGCAGCTTGAATACTCATCTCCATAGGAGCGAAGTCAGGGTGGGGAGTCATGACACGGACGACGCTGCAGTTTGCCGGGTCCAATCCAGGGGCGATGACCCGAAGTACGACATCTTTACTGGTGAAGATTCCCGTAATGGAACCCTGGTCTTGAACGAGAACCGCGGTGGTGTGGTTCTCCTTCATAAGGGCAGCGGCCTCTTTTACCGAGGTTCTGACCGAGACCGTTGTAGGAGGTATGCCAGTAAGGACAGACTCCAGTGTAGGGCCAGACATTTTAGATCGTAGGGCCTCAACATATTGGATGATCTGTTGCGGTTGACTAGAACCCAACTCGGATTGAACGCCTTCCAAAGCATCGTACAACTTTCGTGACGAGCTGTAGGCGCGTTCCAGCTTCTCCATAGCATCGTAGAAGCATTTGGTAATGTCTAGGATACCAGAAATGTCTTGATTCTCATCCATGACGGGCAGGTGACGGAAACCTTTCCTAACCATGAGGTCCAACGCGTCTGTTGCGCTCGTGTCGGTTCGAGCACACAGCGGATTGATAGTCATAATTTCCGCTATCGTGATGCTGCTAGCCTTGATACCGGCCCCAACAACCCGGAAGGCCAGGTCCTTGGCGGTAAAAATACCAGCAATGCGGTCATCATCGTCTGTGACTAGAACACAGTCCTCTCTCTTGGCAGCCATAAGTTGTGCCGCCTCTGCCACGGTTGTGTTCGGCTTGATTTGTAGAGCTTGGCTAGGTCTTAGAGCAAGAACAGTTCCTGGAGGAGCCTTTCTCGTCTGTCGCGCGCGGCCAGCTGGGTGTCTCTTCTTGCTGAGATCTGCTTCCATTTTCCTTCGAATAGCCTGCAGCGCCGTCAGTTCAACCGACGATAAGAATACACTATCACCATACCTCATCTCTCTTCGATTGCTTTTGCCTGCTTGCCGTCAGTGTGGAAGACGCCCCAGCGTCACTCGCAGAGGCTGAGCCATGGGCCTCTGAGGCGGGGCGAGGGATGCTGGACGCAGGACTGTTGCTGAAAGCAGGCAGTTGACCACGCCCCTGGCCGCGAGTAGGCGTCCCTCTCATGGTTCCGTGGGAGGCCATCGTGAGGAGCCGCGTGGGATGGAGGAATGCTACAGTACGGAGGCACGTAAGTAAGCGCGCACAGCGTCGACGATGGAGACGTAGTCGATGGTTGGATGAGCAGGGCGGTCTCAGTTGGGATTCTCGCGGCTATTCTTGAAGCGTTGATCGGGAAACGAGAATGTGCTGGGTCCGGTTCGGCCGAGTCCGGTGCGATGTTCGATCGGTTGCTATGCAGCAACGAACTATTGACGATTTTCCTAAAACCGCCGGAAAACCAACACCGCGCGGAGCCGAGACCTTGGAACCACCAGCGCTCTGTCTGCTACTGTAGAATCTACATACCTCACCGAACCTACCTGCCTCCTCTCTCACCTTACCTCAACCACATTCACACACTTTAGCCAAACTCTACAAGAGTCCCATCACCTCCGCTTACTGGTCTTCCAGCCCTTATCATCTGAACGGTTCCCCACCCCCTTCCCAGGCCGGGGAACGGCCTTAAAGAACTGAACCGGAAATTGAAGACAGCCAACTGCTGCTGAGCGGCCCTAAGAACTCCATCTGCCCGGCCTAACGGCTTGCGCTGCGTGAGGTATGTCGATTGAATGCCTTCGGGGAGCCGCAATCCTCTGACCATGAGCCAGTCTCGGAACCTACAGGTTTGCTTAATTGCAATACTTTCAACGACAACACCTTCCGAACTCCTCGAGCATTCATAATGCTGTCCAATCCGACCAACAACCTTCACAACCGACAACGACAACACCGGCGACAAAATTCGACACCAACCGCATTCGAATCTGTGAAGGTCCACGACCTGCCCAACATCCAGAGACATGGCGCCCACCGCCGTGGAATGAGCCTGGATACCCGACGACGACAAACCCCCCCGCAGGACATTAATACGGCAAGTACTACTAACCAAGGATACCAATCGACACCACAGCATATATTGCGAGAAACGCAGCAGCAAAGGCTCGTACGCCCGGGCCAACAATTTACGCGCATGGATAACGATGAGAATTATCTTAATTCGCCGATCGCTACGCCCCAACGACAAACTTTTGATTCCAGTTGTAGCGGCCAATACGCAGAGCAACCATTTTCTCCTTATGGCTACAACGGACCTATCAATACAGCACAAGTCAATCTTTTTTCAGATGGAAATTTGACTCCGTCTGCATTCATCGACTTTTCCGCCGAGTTTGAGGGCGGGACGGGAGCGCAAAGCAGCGAGAATAATAGTAGAAGGTCTTCGAGAAGAATTAGTGGTGGTCTCTTGGACCGGGTTGCCAAATTTGAGAACCTGGCCTTGCAATCATCATCGAGACCAGTCACACCCCCGAGCCAGGATGTTCAGAGTACGTATTTTCCGTATGTGGTATACCAGCGGCTTATAATTGCAGGCTATTTTCCACCTACGCCTGTTGAGACTCCATTCAACCCAAAGATCAAACTTGAGCAGACAAATCCGCGATTCCTTGACAATTACGATTCATCCATGGAAGAGACCATCAAGCCGAGGAACTATCAGCGATATGGAGGAAACTTCGAAGATATGAGAAAGGAAGCCAGTATGAATCATATGCCAACTCCTCCTTCCACTGGCTCAATGCAACCCTCAACAGCCTTCGACACTGCACCCATGTCAAGCGGCAATTTCATGAACATGTCTAATATGAACCTTGCATTCATCAAGCACGAAAAATTCGAAGGCCTCCATTACTCGTCAGCTTCATCAAATATTTCCCCTGCGTTATCATATTTATCGTCTCCCGAAATTGCACCAATGGAGCTGCTCCGAGATCCATTTGCCAACAAGTCGAGTCTTAGCCACCACTCCATATACCCGGATCCTACAGAAAATGGCCTCTCATCTCATCGGCGATCTGAGTCAGTCTCAAGTAGCAATCTTGAGGAGATGATCACGGATACCGGCATCACCGTTGACCAAATTGCTATCTATATTTCTGGGCCGGACCCCACCGATAATAGATGGCTGTGCCTGTTTCCTGACTGCAACAAGCGTTTCGGGCGGAAAGAAAATATCAAATCACACGTTCAGACGCATCTTGGAGACAGACAGTACCAATGCCGACATTGCAAGAAGTGTTTCGTCAGACAGCACGATCTCAAACGACACGCCAAAATACATAGTGGGATCAAGCCATATCCATGCCAGTGCGGGAACAGCTTTGCCCGACACGATGCCCTCACTCGCCATAGACAGCGTGGTATGTGTATCGGTGCGTTTGAAGGAATTGTAAAGAAGAGTGTCAAGCGGGGAAGGCCGCGCAAGAATCGCCCAGACGATGAGGACCGATTGAATAAGTCTGCTCGAACCAGAAGTAAGAATAAGGCGATGTCATCTGCCTCCTCAACTACGGGGTCAGAGAGCAACTCCGCTCAATCGCCCCGCAGTGATTTGGATGAAATTCTGGACAGCAAGCCATTTGGCGAGTACGACTACAGCCAGAGCTTCTCGATGGCGGAAAATAGCCTCTCTCAGGCACAGTCTCCACAGCCATCAGATTACGTATCACCGCAGGCTGTTCAGACTGCTCACTCACCCTCTCCTTTCAGCTCCCGCTCGGCCTACCACTCAAACCGCAACTCGATAGCCAGTATCTCCGAACTCCAATCTCAGCCTGGATCACCTGCCAAGTCTGTGCACAGCCAATACCACACGCCACCAGACCTCTGCGAGTCGTCTTCATCGCCCGCCCCGTCTCACCACTACTACGATTTGGACAGCTCGTCAAATCATGGTGACTTCAAGGACCTTTCGACCTTAGGGAACATCACGGAGAACGAAGACCAGATGTTCCTGGAGGCCTTCTCGGCAGAAGCCGGCACTGACGGCATTACCCAGCTGGAGCGTGATCCAGAACTCCTCATGGGAAAATTCGAGGATGCCTTCGGGGCTGCCGGAAACGGTGAGGATCTCTTCCGCAACGGAGCCGAGAGCGATGTTTTCTTTGGCAGCCCGTGACGGCCCAGTTTAGGTCATAGCTGGATCTTATGCTAGATGACATGTGAGCTATGAAACTCAAGCAATGTACGACTAGGGATAACAGGACATCGGGGGAATGGCGCGTGAGCTTTGAATTTTTCTGTTGGCGTTGATTTGTTTGATGAGATGGACACTCTTTATATGGTTGACGATCGTTTAAATGCTGGAAAGAGAACACACTTTAGCTAGCTAGCCGAGAGGATATCAATGGAAAATGCTATGACATCCTCAAGTTTGAACGTCCAATCTGGTGAAGTTATGTAGACCTTATGCCTGCCAGTACTATGAGCCCCTTCTTGCCGAGGCCCTATCCCCCAGCTCTTCAAAGCACCCCTTCAGTCAAAGAATAAGTCAGCTACGAATGCGAGTAACGCTCTTTGCTCTGAGCTTATACTGCTCACTGATTACTAACAGTAGAAAGTCTTGTTACAGATGCGCTATGTGTAATTTCATCAGGCTCAAAATATTCCCGCAAATCCACATTAAAGTAGTCAGCTTCTCCCAAGTCTAGAGCATCCGCCTTCTACTATAAGCTAAGTTTCCTATTATGCACCCTCAAAACCAATCCTCGCGTCTTACGGCATCCCGCCTTAGGAAACAGTCATCTTTAGAGCAGGTCAATACTCCACTGAGCACCTGTAGGCCCGGCTACATCGCAAATCAATACTTGCCTGTCATGCGATTCAAAACGCACCCCTGGGAGGCTTTTGGCGGGAACGTCGGATGCACCCGACGCGATAGCCGATTACTTACGGTAGGTACGACATGGCCGGGCGCAATTATTGTGGGGTGATACCTGTCTGTAGTTTTCTCGCAGCGCTATTTTTCTTCTCGATTTCGCCTCCCGGGGCAGAGGGGTGCGGATCCTCTGTCCCAGAACTGCAGTTGCTGTGAACCTCGCGGTTTAGGGAGAGGGTTAGCTACGGAAGGAGATTGGGGGCTGAAGTGAAAATGGGGAGGTGTTTCCCTCTTGTTGGAATCGAGAACTACATGTAGGCATGGCTAAAGTGATTCGGGCAGGTGAGGGCTCCACATCTCTTTCCAACATGTTCCCACGGGCAGGTCGGATGGGGCGATGGGGTGATGGGCGACCCGACGGGTGTCTCGGCCGAGGCGAGCATGATCGAAGGATGGATCAGCATGATGGCAAAGAGCTGGATGATAACCAGGTGATGGAGATCTCTTCGTACAATACCCCTTGCGCAGGTTGTTGATTCTCCAGCTGACGACCGAACAGCATGGGATACGGTACTGTACTTCCGACAGAGTCAGCACGGGGTTGAGGGCGCTCCCTCTGGCGGGGCGAAACCCCGATTCCCTGTCGTGATGTTAGTAGGGTTGAATCGCTTTGACTTTCAAAGGCCCCAAGGCCTGGATATGTACGGCCTAACCACTGCCCGTAATATGAAAGGGGTTTCCCCGCTGGATCTGGCGCGACCAGTGAGGCTGCACCAAGAGAAGCAACTTTGATAGCGACGCATGAACCCCACCGTTACATGGATCTCTCTCTCCCACTGTTTCCCCTTGAACTCCCACCTGCCGTATCCAGGGGCCGGTCCGGCTGATCGCGGTCACGTGCACCACCATTGTGCTTCTAGAGCGCGGGTACCTGGCAGAGATGGCGGACAGGGCGTCAGGGGCCTGGATGCTTGATCCTGCTTGGGATCACGGTCCGATGTCCACACGACTGTTGGGGTCCCGGTACTTCCAGTCCTGCCAAATGGCGCCGACGGAGGTTATATAGGCAATCCAGCTGCGCTCGAGCGTGGCTCTCTCTTTCCTCCCCATCGCCTTCTCTCCTCTCGCGCTGTGTGTGGAACGTGATCGCAACGCTCGTTATCCCTACGTCTCCTATCGTCTGCAAATTCTCTTGCAAGGAAATATGCTCTCGCAGGTCCTCCTCGGTGGCGTCTTGGCTGCAGGCCTTCCCCGGGCCGTCCTGGGCGCCTCGTTCTCCGTCCCCGCCCAGAGAGTGACGGTTCCTGGCCATGTAACACTGCCGCCAGTGGCCAACTGCAAAAGCCCGTCGGGAATCGCATCTACGAGAGAGTTTGATGATCAAGTATGTATTCTTCCTATTTGTGGAGTTCTGGCTGACTTCGGTAAAGGGATTCTGGTTTGCCAACTTCACTGTTGGAGCCGGGGAGAACCTCATCCTTCTCATTGATTCGGGCTCGACGGATGTCTATCTGAACCCGGGCATCTACACCCCAAGCTCGACCTCGCAGAACTTGAATGAGAACTTCACCATCACGTTCGAGACCACCAACCCTGATGGATCTGGAACGGAGACCGTATGCCTATTTCCACATACGAGATGAAAGTCCCTATGTCTTATCAGAGTAGCTCTAATTAAGTCTCCAGATCTCCGGCCCTCTCTACGAGGATATTGTGGCGCTAGACGGGACCAGCCTTACTCTGCCCGCGCAGATCCTTGGCACTGTGACCGACCCCGTGAGCCCTCCCTCCTTCCCGCACGACGGCCTGGTCGGATTTGCCGGACTCTCCCAATCTGCGATCAACTCGACCTCTTGGTTCCAGCACCTCTGTGACCACGGCTTGGTCGATGAGTGCCGTTTTGGACTCGCCTTCGAGACGGACGATACTGGTGTTCAGTACTTCGGATACGTTGATGAGGAGCGCTTCTATGGAGATCTGAGCGTTGCACCAGTGGTACCAAATGAGGAGTGGGCTTCGTGGATAGACATTGCATATGACGGCAAGGTCATTGAGGAGAATGCCTGGATGGTCACTGACAGTGGAACCACCATCATCTTCGGGTTAGTATTCAAGTTTATTGTAGTCTCTTCCCGATGCATTCTTCCTGGCTCGCATACTAACGCAATATAACACACGCCAGTCCCATCGACTCCGTGCAGAAACTCTTCGACACTGCTGGCATCCAATCAGTCCTGACTGAGGGATCACCCTCCATTCTCACCGGTTACTTCAGCTGCTCCAATCCACCAACCGTCGGATTCGGTCTCCCCTCCACCGGAAACGCCACCGAGGCCAAGGCCACCAACTCCAAGGTCATCAGCCACAAGAGCACGATCTTCAACATCCTGCCCAGCCAGCTTGTTTCCAACCAGACTGGCGACAACTGCACATCGAGCATTGTTGGTACTGATGAGTTCCCTTTCTGGCTTGTTGGACAAGGTACGTGCATATACATTACTTAAATTAGCCTCTACTGACTTCTGTGTAGTCTTCTTCCAAGGCAAATATGTTGACCATAACCACGACGCTGAGACAATGGGCTTTGCATACCTCGCGAACTAATGACATTAATGTTGCTCCTTGTTTTGCCACTAGAACACGTAGCTATGAGCGATGAGAGTTTGTAAAGTTAACGTCATTTACATAGATTCGTGCCCATCAGAAATATCCCAATTGCTTGATGTGGTGCCTTAGGTTCGTAGATTGTCTCCGCATTGCCAGCAGCGCCGCGAATTGCCGAGCCGCCAAACAAGAGGAAACAACGTCACATCCCACCCCTCAGCACTGATGCTTCATTTTGGAGCGGCCTATTATCTCCAATCCATATTCCAGAATAGAAAGCTGTCATACTCTAATTCTCTATAACTCTCGCTCGTAATTGTGTATGACTTAGTTAACATAGCTTAATCAATATGGCTGAATCAACCAGCGCCAGTCAGGACGATGTTCAGAAACTTATCAACAAAGCCTTAGACGATCTTGACCCTGAACTGCGACAGATAAATCGCAAGGTAAGTATATAACTCCTACTCCCACCTACTTTCATTCTAACAGTCCCTCCAAGATCCATGAAAGCCCAGAGCTAGGCTACCAGGAAGTTCTGGCTCACGACAATATCACGGCGTTCCTACGCTCGCAGGGCCTCAGCGTAACGCCGCATGCTTTCGGTCTGGAGACCGCATTCCTTGCTGAGTACGGCTCCGGCGGGCGCGTCGTGACCTTCAACGTCGAGTACGACGCTCTCCCAGGCATCGGGCACGCCTGCGGGCACAATCTGATTGCCACAGGCTCGCTGGCGGCTTTCCTCGGCGTCGTGGCGGCCATGAAAGTGCACCACATCGCCGGGCGTGTACGCGCACTAGGGACGCCGGCCGAGGAAGGCGGGGGCGGGAAGATCAGGCTCATCGACGCCGAGGCGTACGCGGACGTCGATGCGTGCCTCATGACGCACCCCTTTTCATCGGCGCTGATCCCGCCGGTGTATCATGGCGTGGCATACGGGACGTGTGTCGCGAGCGTCAAGTTCGGGGCGACGTTTACGGGCAAGGCGTCGCATGCGGCGGCGGCGCCCCATGAGGGGATCAATGCGCTGGACGCGGCGGTGCTGGCGTACAATGGTCTGAGCATGCTGAGGCAGCAGATCAAGCCCGATCAGCGGATCCAGGTGGTGATTCTCAAGGGCGGCGAGGTGCCGAATGTCATTACGCCGAAGAGCGTGCTGGATATGAATGTGAGGAGCTCGACGCTGGAGGAGGCGCGGGATCTGCAGCTTAGGGTGAAGAAATGCTTTGAAGGCGCGGCGACGGCCACGGGCTGCACGGTGAAGTTTGAAGAGTGAGTAGGCATCATTGTCTAAGCGCTGGGAGGGAAAATTACACTAATTTTATCTAGGACTAATGCGTATGCTGAGCTGGTATCGAATCCAGATATCTGCATATCCTACTCGGACATCATGGCTGGATTGGGCGCGCAGCAGGTCTGCTTCGTTGAAAAGCCGCCAATTCCAGGGCCGTGGTCTACGGATATGGGTATGGTTTTTATCTCCCGTACTCTTTATTTAGTTTCCCTACTTTTTATATATCTATTCTGTGTTTTTGAGTCGATCATGTACGGTTCTGACCCTCGATGCAGGCAACGTCTCGAAAGTCTGCCCGGGATTCCACGCCACGTACGGCATCCCCACTCCAAACGGAGCAGCAAACCACACGCCGGGTTTCACCGAAGGAGCAGCTACAGACGAGGCTCACCGGCTTACTATACTGACCAGCAAGGGTATGGCAGGGACGGCGTGGCGGATGCTCACGGACGATGCGTTTGCGAAGCAGGTGAGGGCGAGCTTTGAGAAAGGTAAGGGAGCAATTGGGGGCTGAGGGCGGCAGGGACCCCTCCGCCATCGCATAAAGAGCCGGACCAGATCTTGCTTTAAATGTAGAATTATACACTACCCTGCTTCACCCACTCCCTTCCCACTCCCGCGTCCTGGTTTCAATCCAGGAACCCCTCATTTCACGTGAGCCATCCATCACGTGAGTAATCCTAGTAGGCTGAGCGGGTTGAGCGGGTTGAGCGGTTTGCCCCTCACTTCCTTATCAGGATGCGCCAAAATGCCACCAACATACTTTCCACGACTGAAAACGATCGTTGTCGGCGAGTTAAAACACATAGACTCCGTACCGCAAACGCCCTATCACCCGCTAGACTGTCTCTCGGCAACATGCAGCCTCCTTAGCTAATCGCGTTCTCCCACCATTCGCGGCGTCACACTGTGGGCATCATTATGTCATTGCACATCTTTCCAAGAGGGTTGGCTTTGGCTGGATGTTCCTGTACCACAGCTCCCTTCTGCCAAGATCTCTTACTGGGCAGAGAGTCATGCTACTCTGCAGCTGCCCGTCCACCCTCGTGCTGTGCCATTGGGTCATTTTCCGTTTAAGGGAATCTCCAGGTTGTATTCCTATGGCCGGCAGGACACATAGTACATATCCTTAGGAATACGTCCATCCCTGTACCTGTTGCTCTGTGAATCTTTCCAGACTGCTGTTGCCCCTCAGTTCCCCCGCCCCACCCATGACGACCTCCCCTCCCCGCCATAAATACAACATCTTCGTCCATCTCCCCTTTCCACTCTTGCTTTCCTCCTCCCTTTTCCATACCAGCAAACAACAGCCCGCAATCCCATCCACAGCCCTCACTCAATTGACCCTCAGTCCACGTCTCCCTGTCCCGCATCCCTTCTGCCACCATGCCTATCCCCGTTCCCAAGGCCGACTCCCTCAAGGATCTCCTCAGCCTCAAGGGCAAGGTCGTCGTCGTCACCGGCGCCTCCGGCCCCCGCGGCATGGGCATCGAAGCTGCTCGTGGATGCGCCGAGATGGGCGCCGACGTCGCCATTACCTACGCTTCCCGCCCCGAGGGAGGTGAGAAGAACGCTAAGGAACTGGCTGCCACCTACGGCGTCAAGGTCAAGGCGTACAAGCTCGACATTGGCGACTACAACAACGTGGCCAAGCTGGTGGCCGATGTCATCAAGGACTTTGGCAAGATTGACGGCTTCATTGCCAACGCTGGCCGCACGGCTGATTCAGGTATGCCTCATCCCGCTCTGCGATGCGGGATCAGTTACTGACCATCACGCTTCAGGTATCCTTGAAGGCTCGGTCGAGAAGTGGATGGAGGTCATCCAGACCGATCTGAACGGTACCTTCCACTGCGCAAAGGCTGTGGGCCAGCACTTCAAGGAGCGCGGCACTGGCTCCTTCGTCATCACCGCCTCGATGTCTGGTCACATCGCCAACTTCCCACAGGAGCAGACGTCCTACAACGTGGCTAAGGCTGGTTGCATCCACATGGCCCGCTCGCTGGCTAACGAATGGCGCGATTTTGCGCGTGTCAACTCCATCTCTCCGGGCTACATCGACACCGGCCTGTCGGACTTCGTAGATGCGAAGACCCAGGCGCTGTGGAAGAGCATGATTCCCATGGGTCGCGATGGCGATGCTAAGGAGCTGAAGGGTGCCTATGTCTATCTCATCTCGGACGCCAGCACCTATACCACTGGTAAGTACTTTCCAGAGAACATGTTGGGTAATAGGGGACTCACATAGTTTAGGCACCGACCTCGTGATCGATGGTGGATACACAGCCCGGTGAACGAAGGGGTGAGCGATTGTAGGAATATACCTGGATGGGTGTACCAAGACTTGCATGGCTATTAGTTCTAGCTTCAAACTCCAACTGAAAATCCAATAACACGAAGTCTTTGCACTCATTTACCCTAGCCGTGTTGTCCAAAGCCTGCTTGTGACTACTTCTATACCTGCAATGAGTTGATTTGAGTGTATCATCATAGCCATACATAGCCAGCTAGCTTTCCGAAGCTACCCACTTATCCAGGTAGCTAAGTGCTTAGCGTGCAACTGCCGTGATCAACTATAGTGCTGAAATGGATCCTGTAAATCATCTAATTCTAACCGAAAGCGATCGTATTGGTCTTTTAAAACTGAGTGTCTTATCGAGCTGTCAGCTTACTTCAGGATTAACGGCGAAAAGGGGGTTTAACAAATTAAGCGAGCCATAAAACTGATCCTCTTACCATGTAAAAAATACGAAGATCCCCAAAGTACGCTGCGATATGGCAGAGATCAAGTAACTTATCTGGTACTAATAACAAGTTCTAAGCTATGGAGGTTAGGTCCCACACCTATGGCACAGACAAGCTGTCTGGGTCGGGTGGGAGGCTAAATATCTGCATTTGGGTCGCTCACGATATGATGATGTATGAATTCAGGGAGACTAATAAAGTTTATGGGGTAAAATACACTAAGGATTCATTACTCACTGAATTTCTCTTCTTCCCCCCTTCCATTACTGCTGGCTACTTCACACCATGCCTGGTCAAGATATAGTTCCCTCCTAACACTTACAGCATATCGCAGCACTCATATGTTAACAATCAGGTGCCTGGCACCAAAACACCTCGATCAAAGCAAGACACAGCCATGCCTCCTCCAAAAGCAATCCAATATCCCGATGAGCTCACACAGAATGGCCCTCCTGGTGCCGACTTTCACATCGACGCCAATCCAGAAGGCACCAAGCCCACCGGCATCACTACATACAGCACGCCAATTGTCCGTCGTGCCAATCCTCCCACCACACACGATCCAACCAAACGTCCCCCATGGAAGAAACACAAATTCCACTCGCGACCCCCGACTTCCGACTGGGCCGTCCTCTGGCCTCGGCCGGCATCATACTACTGTCCCCCTAAGGCAAGCCGCTCAACGAACTGGGCGGGATGTCATTACATCGACCAGCAGGTCGTATTCGATCCCGAGATTGAGGGGTTGCCGGATTGGATGGAGCGGAATGGGGGGAAGGAAGGGCGGCTGTGGAGCAGCGTGGACAGGGTCGTCGAAGTCCCAGGGGAGAAGAAGATCAAGACTGTGGAGGATGAGTGGAAGGGTCTGAAGAGGAGAGCGGTGCAAGGAGAGGATGACGTGAAGAAATGGGTGGAGGAGGAGGGTGTGACTTGGGATGGGAAGTCGGTGGTGGAGGAAGGGGAAGGGGAAATTGGAAATGGGGCGAAGATTATCAATACGGTTCCTCATATACCTTTTTCATTTGAGAGGACTTGGAGCTCCGAATCAACCTCGATGACGACCCCGACTCCGATACTGTCTATGACAACTCCTTCACTGGCGCCGACGCCGACTACAGAAATATTGCTGATAGACGCGTCCCTAAATCAAGCCCTAGATCATTTGGCATCATCTGTCAAGAAATCAGATGTTACGGTCGTTATCATCTCGCTCAGCAATCTGGGAGTACTCATCATCTTGGCAGTCGCGATCGCATTGATACGGAGGGGGGCGTGGAAGAGGCGGAATGAGCAACAGGAGGAGGAATCAAGAAAGAATCGCCAGAAGATCGCAGCGAGCGGGTCTATATGTCAACCCAACAAGGAGAATTCGGAAGAGCGAGGAGAAGACACGACGGGCAAGACGAAAGTGCAGGGAGAGTGTAGGCAGGGTGTACCAGTACCTTGACTTCCGCGGCTTGAAGTTCACTCCCATATCTGACTCAGATTGGCTTTGTATCACATATTCCGGGCAGAAAAGAGCGCATGCATATTTTGCAGTGTTTATGCACACTAGCTAGCCAGTAAAGCAAACCAGCCTTCAGTTTTACCACCCCAACAGTAATGGGAAGGTTCAGTAGCTTCGTGTTCCCCAACGCCAACGCAATCTAGAGCAACGACCAGGTGTCTACTGTTCTGGCTTCTGATATATGGAAAGATGCCCGATATTCTTGTACGAGCCAAGCTTCGGAGCACTCTCCTTGAGCCTTTCCAATGCAGTGGACAGCTGAGTCCCTTCATCCTGCCACTCAGTGCGACAATAGACACAAGACACTCGCCCGCCCATCTTGCTGCGCCGCCACTGCTCGAAACAGTCCTTGTGGAAGTTTTGACCGCAAGCGGCTTGGCACCACACGATCTCCTCGTCGGGTTCCATGTCGAAGACGCAGATTGGACATTCGCCCTCAATAGGCTTGCGAATAACATCGCGAGTTGAGAGAGGAGCAGCAGCCTCGTGCTCGCTGAGATCAGGAGCGCGTGTAACTGGTGCATTGTCGAATATCTGTTCCAGCTCTTCGGAGAGGAAAGCCAGTTGGTACTGAAAGTAGAGCGGAGCTTTGAGAATGATGACGAGGGCATCTATTCAAGATCAGAATTGATTCGAGCCTCGGCTTCACGTACTCACAATTAATGTGTTTGCATTTCTGACCCCGCATTTTCTAATATATGGTTAGCGCGACTTTCCTCTTCTAAAGATAATACTTACGGCATCCATGCAGTCACACTTAGGGCTTTTGCCGATGGTACACGTGTAGATGTTGCCAGTACTGCCGGCAATGGTGAAGATTTCTTCTCGGTGGCCGTTGGCATCATGCACCATTTTCCTGTCGAGCATGAACATCCGCTCCTTGTTGATTCTCTTAACCTTGTCCTTGAACTTGTCATCCGGAGCAGGAACAAACTCTCGCAGACGCCTCTCCCCAGTCTCGGGGTTCCCCCACTGGTTCTTAATGACCTCGGACGCTAGGGGGCCATCAAGCACGAGTTCTGGACCATGAGTCTTGGCTTTCTTGGCCTTTGGGGCTCGAGTCGCCGAACCTTCAGCTCCTTCGGTGGATGCAGTTCCAGGTGGTAGGGCTACCTGCGCTGCTTTCAATGCTTCGTGATTTTCAAGACGGGCAATGAGCTCGGCTTTCCTGCCAACTCTGGAGAGGCCGCGATAACCGAGCGCGTCTTTCAGCTCAGGGACGGTATAACTGTTCCAGCCGGGTCCATCAAGATCGATATCAGCAACTGTGCGCTTTGGCATGGTAATGGTGTTAGACGGTGATGAAAATGGGTGCAGGACGATACTTCTGTTTTGCAGTAGTAGAGACGGAGTAATTGAAATTATATCAAGACTTAGAAAAGAATACCTTGTATTGACTCAGACCTGCCCACGTAACTGGGAATGTTCTTACTTATGTATCGTTGCTTCTTTGTATTGAATTTAGAAAAGCGATGTTTCGCGGCAACCCCTCTCCGAAGACTCGCCAATCGTGTCACGAGAAACGCCTAGTCACCTGACTGGGATGTAGGCAACTTCCCCTTTTTTTCAGGCTACCTAGATACCTATCCAATTATGGTAGGCACCATTTCTTTGTTAAGGAGACTCTTTGAACTAAATTTAAAAGAAATACTAATGGGCTACTGAATTAGACTCAGACTCCGGAAAAGATGAGAAAATTAGGCACAGCTCAAGGTATCACTTAATTCTTCTTTTCACTCAATCACGTGTACTCCCTTCCCTTGCTGCTGAAGAATAAATGATATACGAGAAGACGGTTCACTAGAGAGGTCAAAAGACATATAATCACTAATTGGATAGCTAATACTTATTCTTTGGTTTATTACTGTTGTTGTCATTTTTATGGGGAGCTGCCTCTATTTGGGCAACCCCAAAATTAATATTATTTCTATTTGTAGCCAAATCCTTTTTGTCACCTTACATTATCCCATCTATTAATAATAAATATCTCTAACACAGAGAGAGGCATGCTATCGACCTCATCTACTTCTCCTCAGTCCCGACTCTGTTGCTCTTCTCTTTTCCCACGCCAGCTCCCAGGATGGTTTTCTCCCGTTCATGGCGTCTGCCACTCTCTCCCTCGCCAGCCTCTCGAGAGCTGCATATCTCACGATTAGGTCAGGCGCTTCTTGTAAGAGCATATTCATGATAGTACATGTCCTCGTCATATCATCTGGCGCAGTGGTTGATATGACCTGGTACTCCTCATACAGACACCGCTCCTGCGATAAATCTTCGTCAGGTATGCTGTGTTCGTGGGGCGGTTGGGAGTCTTACCTGAAGCAAGACGCGGAACTGATCAAACGGTCTTGTAAACTCGGCATGTTCAACGCTCTCATATTTCTCGATAAGGTCCGGAATAAATCCCCATTCTCGTTGCCACTGTATTTTCGTTGCAGGATCCCAGTCAGCTTTCTTCCGATAGTTGATTGCGAATGGGTCGGTGGAGTATGTCTCCTCAGATTTTAAGCCGAGTCCAAAATTGACGGTTTCATATCCATCTGAGATGTGGATGTCTGTATTCAGTCGGTCCACTGTTGGCCTGCGAACGCTTCCAGATTCGATCTCTTCACTGTTGATGCTGTCGTTGTCATCATCAAAGTTCTCGGTATCAAGGCTGCTCATGGTCGAGTCTGAGTCCGTTCTCACGAACAACGGCGATTCTATTTCTGATTTCGTCATGGTGGAAGAGTATGATGGTTATTTTAACAACGATCACACAGAATAATGAAGAAGAAAACTTGTCTTGGCTCCAATAGGATATATATCAATGAAGTCGCTTGAATCCTTCAAATCCTTCAGCCTTGTGATGACGTTTTCTAAATGAGGCACAGCAAGGCTGACGGATCCTACACTTCACGACGACGGACGGGAGCGGACCGACCGATTCCTCCCGAGGGATCCTTCTTCTCTTTGTGGGGGATCAATATAGTTTAATGTTTTTATTCGGCTAGTATTCTCTCCGCATGGATTTCCTTGTTTAAATTACTCTTCGTTGTTACAGCTTCCTGAGTCTCAAATTATATAAATCCTCGCTAACAATCTCGTCCTTTTTCTTCATCAGTTCTTCCAGGTCTTCCGCAACATCCCAGAACCTCCCGCTCAGGAACTCTGCCTTGCCCTCCTCCGCAAGGCCCGCAAGCGCGACCATGCTGTCGGCAGGTAAGGCTAGAGTATCTGTCATATATGGCAAGTAGTTTGAAATTATCGTCTTCATCTCCTCTCCTATAATAGAATCGTCTCCTGCCGAGAGCTCGGAAACACTAGATCCAGGATGGACCACAAAGTTCTGGATGCCTTGTACTTTGAGCTCTAGGTCAATGACTTGAATAGCTTTCTGAATTCCCGCCTTCGATCCGATGTACGATGACAGAAACGGTACAGGGCCATCTGTCACTGCAGTGCCCAGCGTGATAACGGTACCGTGGCCGCGAGTGCGGAAAGATGGGAGTATAGCGTGAATCATGGCAAGAGGGGCGAGGGTGTTGATCTCCCAGACATGCCACCAGGTCGCAAAGTCTTTCTCCTCTGCGAAGCGCGACATGCGGTTCTTACCGGCATTGTTGATCAGGATATCGATAGGTCCCAATTCCTCCTCAACTTGTTTGACGATACCAGTTGCGTCGCTTACGACGTTACCGGTAATCGCCAGTGCTGGAAGCTTGTACTGAGACTTTATCTGGGAGATGAGAGAATCGAGGGCAGATGTAGTGCGTGCCACCGCTGCTATGTGTGCTCCAGCTTGAGCAAAGGCAAGACAAGTGGCGCGACCAATACCACGAGAAGCCCCAGTTACCAGGACAACTTTTCCCGATAGCGAGGAGCGATACCGCGAGGGCGATATGAATGGGTAAGTGTCGTTGTGTATGGCTATACCTGTAGATCTTCTTGCAACGGCCATTTTGAAATCGGTAAGAGGAGTGAGGACGATTTTGGACAGGCGATTGTAGTTGGTATTTGCTAAAGGTGAGAAAAAAGGGAAAAGTTCAAGGGAATGCTTCTTGAGGGGAGAAAGAGTCTTCAATGGAAAGCCTTTGCTGCTATATATACAAACTGGAAGGGCGACTTGCCTCTGGCCCATCCGAGGGATCTTAAGTCAATTGATGTCAAGACATGCAGCAGTTTACCAACGGGCGTACGGCCCTGGCGAACAGATCCTCCTACTCCTGTCTTTGAACAAGGAACACTCGGTAGAGCAAGACTCTCGATCGTTAACTAAGACCTGTCTCCTATGCCTGATTGGAGTTCTCAGGGGTACTCGCCTAGGGCGGTTTGCCTGGAGGCGGCCGCACGCCCGCATATTTTATGCTCGCGGCCGCGTTTGCTTATCCAGCAGAATTGGAGTGCGGCCGACTTGTGCGGCCATCATTGTCAAACAAGATTTGCAACCCTCCGCGCATCACCAGGGCACCCGGTATGTAAGTTGCGAAAGGCACAGTAGACCGCGAAGTAGGAGGGTGTGGTGGACTAGCCACTGTCTTTGATTCTATCAGTGTCTCCTATTATGCTATTCCTAGTGACGAAATTTCCCCTTGCTCATTGATCGGTTGCTCGCCGACCTTATATGAGACTTTCCATCGTAATCGAACCGAGTCGCCTTTACCTGGCTCTACCCCATTTAGATAAATGGTTTGCTTAACGCCCCCATGTTCATGTGGTTGCAGTCGCCTTCCGCTTTGTGGCTGAAGCTTCAGTGTATATGCCTGGAGATATTGTTAATGGAGTATTTCCTGAACTAACCAGCGATTAACTTGCCTTCGTCACCGCCGCCATAAATGTTAACTCGGATATTGGCTGATCTGTATTGTTTGAAAACAATAACGACATCGTAATGACGGCCGCCGTCGGAGGCTCCCGCACGGCATGTAAAGAAATTCTAAGGCTCGCGTCGCTGACGGACAGAGTGTTTGAAGAAGGTGGGGCTTCTGGTAGAGCAGAGGAAAATGCCCACTCATCATCGTCTCCTGCCTGTGCCGCGGGAGCAGAGTTGTTCACGGGGGGTTTAGGACTAGCAAAGTCAAACATTGATTTTTGAGGTTGCTGGGGTGCTGGCTGTTTGATTGCGGATTGAAGAGCTGCAAATGGATCTGCAGCCGGGGCTTGAGGTTTCGGTGAAGCACTTGGCTGTTGTGGGCGCTGCTGAAATTGCCCTGGTTGCGGGCTAGCTGATTGAGAGGTGGGCTGTGATGATCCAAAGGCTGAGAATGCACTATAGTCGGGCTTCGGAGGTCCTTGTGCTGGAGGTGCGGGGGATCTTGTAGGAGTTGGGCCTCTTGCTGTGCTATGTTGAGTTGTCGAGGATATTAGTGCTGGCCCAGGGATATCTATATATCATAAATATACGCACAGAACTAACGTCTCTATTAAACTTACTAGTATTGTTTCCAAATCCGAGAGCAATGCCACCACCTTGTCCAAACGAGCTGTCTCCCATGGAGAGACCTAGTAAATCATCTTCGAGCCCTCCAGATTGCGACTGGCCCTCAGGTGTAGTAGAACTAGCCCCGTTAATCTCATCTCCTCCGAAGTCAATTAAAGAAAGCTCATTTGCAGCATTCTTGCCAACTCCAGTCGTTGTACCTAGTGTTCCCTTTGCAATCTTCTGCGCAGCTTCCAGGTCTCCATTCTTCATCAGCTTATAGCGTTCCACTGTCCTATGTATGCTGTCATTAATTTCCAAGAGCTTAGCCACTGCCTCATGGTCGTCTGACTCTTCTTCACACATTTTTTGGATTTTGGGGTGTGCGCTCTGGAGCGCGGAAGCCAGTTCCTCGTAAACATCGCCTTCAGCCATGGTGTCGCCAGGCTTGAAGGCCTCAAGACGCTCTTCTAATAATTTTGCCTTTTGCTGGACCCTACCCACTTCCTCGGCCGCTTTCGCGCGATAATCTGTTTTGTGTCTAGTATCATACCCTGCCATCACTTTCATCAGTCGATTTGCTTCCTGGAGATCTTCCGGCCCGCCGCGTCGAATCAGTTCTTGTAATTTAGCGGACTGCGCAGCTTTCTCTTCTTCCTCCATCTCCTCAGCGGATTTCAGATTCTGCTTTTAGGTCAGCACTTTGCCCAACGTCAAACGCTGCTACGCATAAACCTACGTCACTGGGGTTCAATACAGCAGCATCTTCTCTTCGCACCTCTGGGAACACATAGCCCTTGTAACTAAGCAACCTATGCATATCCCGTATGAATCCGAGATCCTCCTTGTACCGCGAGGTCTGACAGATTGTGCCCCGCCATTCTTCGATAGCTTCCAGAATCTTCATCTGCACCCTTGTGGGCCGCACAGGCGGGCGTTCGGGAAACCTTCGCACGAGTTCATTAAGAAATTCCTTTGTACTGATTTGAAGATGAAATGGGTATCCGCAATTCTTGACGCAAATATCGAGGAGACTGAGAGCCAGTAGCGAGATGTTGGGGTTTCGGTGGTTAATGTAATTCACAATGGTAATAGCTGCTTCTCGCGGCGCATTCCCCTTCTTGGAATTGATGAGGTCGGCGATCTCGAGGTTGATAGCCAAGTTTGGTTCGAAGTTCTCTGGGCTGCAGGCCTGTTGGACGTATCGCTGCAGTGGAGTAGGACCAACATCAGGCATGCCAAAGCGGTCTCTGGCAGCCATCCGAGCTGAAGCCGCCTCCATCTGAGGCGCTGAGAATTGGATGACCTCCTAGATTAGAGATACAGTGGCAAGCAGGGCCGTAGACGTAGAGTGAGCTCGTGAGTTGGAAGCCTGTCGGACTGGGAGAGTTGCTTGGCGGGGATTCGTGTTTAGAATGTCCCACGTGCACGGACCAACTCCAGAGCCTCGATGGACATTTCGTGACATCGCTATCGATATCGATATCGACTTTTCAGCGGCCAGCTCAACGAACCACGCAACAGCGTTCTAGACGATAACCACTAGTTCCAATATGGTGCGGCATAAGAAAGATGGGTTCCAATCGCGGGGAGGCAAGAAATACAACAACTCACTCCGATCTCGAGGACCACCAGGCAACGGTGACGACGCCGAGCACCCCGCATCGCGTCCCGCATTCAAAGCTGCCTGCTGGGATTTAGGACATTGCGACCCGAAGCGTTGTTCAGGGAAGAAACTTATGAAAATGGGGCTCATGCGCGACCTTCATATTGGGCAAAAGCATTCGGGGGTAATCATCAGCCCGAATGCGAAGCAGACCATCTCTCCCGCTGACCGTGAATTAATGGAACAATACGGAGCTGCGGTTGTGGAATGCTCTTGGGCGAGAGTAAAGGAAGTGCCATGGGCACGGATTGGGGGCAAATGCGAAAGACTATTACCCTACTTGGTTGCTGCGAACAGCGTCAATTACGGGAAGCCGTGGAGACTTAACTGCGTCGAGGCTCTTGGAGCGGCTTTCTATATCTGCGGACACCCTGAATGGGCCGAAGAAGTCTTGTCACACTTTTCGTATGGCCAAGCGTTTTTGGATATCAACTCTTCCATTCTGAAACGCTACGCTGTGTGCACAGACGAGATAGACATAAAAAAGACGGAGGAGGCATGGATGGCAAGATTGGAGAAGGAATATGCAGACAGCAGAGCGGATGGCGATGATGGGCCAGAATCAGATATCTGGAAGGGGGGAAATACAAACCATCGAGCTCCAGTGAGTTCTGATGAGGAAGACGAAGAGGAAGAAGACGAAGAAAAGGCAGAGGGTGATGAGGACGAAACCGATGGGATATACCTGGGTAAGAAGCCAACCAAGCCGGTTGGGGAAGCAGTGGAGGAGAAGGACCCATTTGATATATCAGAAGACGAGGACGACGAGGAGGAGATGGCAGAGCTTCGTCGAAGAGTTCTCGCCTCTAAACCCTTCTCAAATCCCAACGACCCAGGGCAGAAGAAACCCCCAGAAAAGATATCCCGTCCGGTCCACCTTAAAGACGACTCTGATGTCGAGCCCGACTCTGACAATGGGGATGATGACGAATTCGACAACATCATCAACGCGACACCTGTCACAGATAGGACCGGTATCAATGCCAATGAGCGATCCAAAACCTCAGATCCTCTTGCCAGCGCTACGTTCTCTAGGTCTGTTGTCGGAGCACCCAAGAGGTGGTAGTAAAAGCATTATCGTGTACAAATAGTTAAAAACTAGAGATAGAATTACTTACTGATCATATAGGATCGCGCATCATGTGTGCACGCCCCTCTGACCTGGATTAGGGTAAGAAGGATTGCGATGAGTTTTGCATCTACAGTTCCTGGACTTGAAGCCACCGCTTTATCGGGAAATACTGTGAGCGTAGTGTGACGTGAAACAAACGGCCTTGGAGACTTGACGGGATCTGATCAAGCGCGCAAGCATTGTAGGTGACCACTGTCCTTTAGAGGTAGATATGTAATATATGCTTAAAGCAAAGCTGACAGCAGAGACGTAAGATTCAAGGTGGAAATGCGATGCTTCATTTTCATTAAGTGCAACCTCTATAATTCTTCAACGCCCCTGGGTATTCTATAATCAAATCCTTCTCTTCAACCCTAGTTATACAGCCAATGCAAGGCTCCTCTGTTGTGCCGTGCAACAAACTCCAGATTCTTATGCATCCAAATGCAAATGCCACTGCCTAGCAATGCAAAACGCCTTCTGCCATATTTTCCAAGAACGTAACATAAAAGCAAAAGTAATATTTCCCATACTGGTATTACCGCGGTCGTCCATCATTAATTCCCAAACCAACATCTTTTCCACTCATCCCCAATGCCACCCTGGCCCGCTTTGTCCGCTCTCTAGCCTCACTGACTCCAACAGGCTCAGGGAAGTCGCCAAACTCAATAACATACTGGCCTACACGGACACCACCTGACCCTGTTCTGGCCATCTCGCTAACGCCTTGCTGGTGGCCCGTAGGGAAGGGCGAGGTTGTAGTATACGACTCAGGATAGGGTGCAGAAGTGTGGGTTGGAAGGGTCGGAGGTGTAGTACGCTGTGGAGGAGGAGTGTACGCTGGCGCTGATTGGAAGGAGAGAGGGCTTGAGTTCCGACTCTGATGGATGAGTGGAGAGACTGTGTTCGAGGGGTTCGTAAACATGCTGTTTGGAGGTGCATTTGGTATGTTCGGCGAGTAAGCAAACGAGGAGCCTGAAGGTGTGAAAGGAGGAGCGGTTGGATTGAATGGTGATTTCGAGCGCGGCTTCAGAACTGGGTTACTACTATTAATGAATTAGCTTCCCCTGACACTGTTTGTATACTGTGAGAGAAGGAGGCCCGAACTTACTTCTCATCGGGCCCGCTGACAACAGTCCACTCCTCTAGTCGCTCTCTCAGCCTTGCAACCTCTAACCGTGAGCCTCTCCTTGATGTCACCCTCTCCTGTCGGACATCTCGTGTTCGTTCGTATAGCTCATAACTTGTAGGTGGAATTCGAGGACTAAAGTCAGGCAGCATAGGCGGCGGTTCCGTTTCTGCCACTGAAGGCCGCCGACTACTCCAATCCCTAGTATAGGGGTCATGTACAGAGTGATGGGAATGCTCAGACCGTGCAGACTGACCACTCGGGTCTCTCGACATTGGCTGAGAACTGTAACCTAGTTCGCCTTCTTCGATTTGAGTATGAGAAGAGAATTCTGGATACCCAGGATGGTAGGTATTCTCTCCCATGCGAATATTTGGTGACGAAAGGGAAAGGAAATGAGGATTCTGTGCTGCGTGTATTGAGGATTCCAGACTCTCAGGATTGGTCAGGGACTCGTTTCCTGAAAACCCTTGCCCAGAATCGCGGCGTTTGGCGGTAACAGAGGTATCAATCTTCTCCCGAGGAACAGGATCCGTCAGGCGTGGATACAAGTTAGAAGACGGATCTCGATTCTCTTGACTATACTGCTCAGGTAAGTGATAAATGCTACTATCTAAGACTGGACGGCCAACTTCATAATCGATTCCAGGTGTTGGCGGATATGGTGGCATGGCGGTGAACTGCATCGGTTGATTTGCTGGTTGATGGATAGGGGAACTAGGCAACTGCTGAAGGGACAGTACAGCTGAACTCTGCGGCGGGCTCTGAGATAATACCGACTCGCGTTCGCGCGGACTGACTTGAGGCTCAGTGGCAGCCCGGCCAGCTTCTCCAAAGACTGCACCGCGAGCAAAGCCAGAAACTGCAGCAGCATACGAAGCTGCTCCTGAACGCAATCGCCCCAGATCTTTTGCACGCTGAGATAACGATCGACGATCATGCGACGCATCTTCGGCTTTAGGTGGTGGTGGGCTATTTGTTGAGATATGGGCAAGAGCAGCTTTCGCACCCGATTGTCCTAACATTCGACCACGAGATGGGTCGGGAGATGAGGTATTTTGAACATATCCGCGAACAGTCGCTCGAGTTACCTCCGCACTAGCTGGTATTCCTGGTCGCGCAGTTCGTGGATCAACAGCGTCTACTGCCCGGAATGAGCCTGCTCGATCACTGTACCTTTGGTTCTCCAAGTTCCTGGTCGTTCGATGGTCCACGAGCTCAGTTCGTGTTGTCCGGGGTCTCTTACGGGGAGGAACTGTTGACCATGGGCCACCAGGACTACCAGGTGACCCTGTGGGCTTAGCAGTAAGAGGAGAAGGCTGCACGGTACCTTCTAAGTCACTAGCATAGCCGTCATCGTCATGAGTATCTAGCGGATAAGGCCTAATGGGAGGATTAAGCCCAAAGTTGTGACGAATGATATCGACCGGGGAGTGGTGTTCTGGGTCGAGAGGAAGAATCCATGTTGTGGCGGTCGAAAGCCCTCCTTTATCAGACTCGGCCTCGCCCGGCGTATCTGGATTAGTGTCTGAAGAACTGCTTGTACGATCAAATATCGACGTTTGAAAAGCATTACCGCCTCCACCAGCAATAAAATTGGAGGATTCTGGTGTCCTTCGATCTATTTCCTGCTTGATTGAGGCGAGTCGGGCACCTAGCATGCCAAGCATCTCGGGCTTCGGGTTCTTCTTCTCGTGTTTGACACAATGCTCTCGAAGCCGAATCCCATGAATTTCGTAGAGTCGATAATCTTCCACGAGCCCGGTGTTAGTTTTACGGGCAATTCGCGCAGCCGCCGAGTCATACGAGCAGCAGAAAACTCGAACAGCTATTGCGAGCCATTCAAAATAAATGCCAGGCTTCTTATCTGAGTAAAGAGAATCGGCAAAAAATGCTTGAACCACACCGTGAAGACGAATCACATCAATATTGTCAGCGAGCATCTCCCTGCTACGTTGCGAGCTCTGCGAGGACTGGACGTTTTGGTCTTGCTCATTCCTTTCGATCAAGGCAAACCTGTTTAGAACCATGAAGGTATTATTTAACGATCGTCCGCCGAAAAGATGACGAGCCTTTACAGAAATCTTGACTTCTTCAAGCGCTTTTAGGCCTATAATCAAGTTAGCTTGTTTTGGGCGAGATCAATTTATAGCGAAAGAGTAAATACCTAGAGAAATCATCTCAACCGGAATATGCTGGCTAAAGAAGCACAAAATGTACATCAGATTCAGCGCTTCAAACTCCGCTAACATGGTCAGATCCTTCACAACTGTTTCATACGTCCCAAGCAGTCCTCGCATCCGAGGATCAGTTGAAAATGAACGAGCGAATCTGGCGAGAGATTCGCCAGTGGTCTTTAATCGCTGTGCAACGGCATGAATAGCTACAGGCAAAAATCCCATAGCCTGAACCAACTCCATTGCGTGGGCCAACTCATCTCGGGATGGCTCACTTTTATCAAGTTCAGACAATAGCATTTCTCGTGCCTCTACTGCCGATAGAAGTGGTAGTCTGATGATCTGGGGGTTCTTCCAGTGATAATCTCCACTGACAGCCTTCTCAGTTGATGTATATATCAAGCAAGTGTCGTTTGAGTCTGGAATGTACTTCTGTACATCTATCATAGTATCGAAATGGATACCGTCTATCACCATCAGCCACTTCTGTCGATGATTCAACCACTTCTTCACCATTTTCATAAATTGCTGAGAGTCTCCGCTGGTAGCGTCGATGTCCTCCTTGGATAGATGCTTTAATGCCGCCTTCCGCGCGATATCCCAATAACCAGCAGCAAATTCGGTCAAGCTTTTTGCGCGTACCCAGAAAACTCCTCCCGGAAACTCGTCTCTGTGGGCGTATACAAACTCTCGTGCCAAGTGTGTCTTTCCACCGCCAGGCATACACTGAATCAGAACAGCTGATGTGCCATTCTTTCGCCTTTTCTCGTCAAAAAGTATCTTGTACATCTCGGTTAACTGAGACTGGCGGCCGACGAAGAGGGAATTAGGGCGCAATCCAGAGGGCTTGATAAAATATGGCGTCCTGGGAGTTCGACTGTCATCTGGCTCTGGAGTAATATCGTGAGTTTGTATGACGGTGATTGTAGAATTATTTATTGAAGCATCTACATGAAAGCAAATCAGCCCGGTCCACCCAATAAACACGAGCAGAAATTCAGGGTAGGGCAAATCTCCCACATCTCATCCCACTTAGTGAATGTGCAAACAAGAATCAGCGATTGCCAGCCATCTCAGCATCTGCCTCTTCGACCTCCGCCACCTCAAATTCAAATCTTGTTCTCGGAGCTTGTTCAATAAGACTAGGCTGATGAGATTGAGGACTCTCCCCATATGACCTACCAGGAGTTGTATGCGACGGTATTTGAGACTCTACCTGTTGGCCCTGGGGACACGTCAGTAAAGAAATTTGAGATGGAAAGTCCTTACGCTCAAAAGACTGCTAGTGTTGAGAGGTGTGCAATCAATCGAGGACGATTTTGGAGATTGTTATATGCCATGTGCGGGAGGATGGGAGGCTTACCATGAGTGCCGAAGCATCGGCTTCATTTTGCATCCTAATTGTTGTGGCCTCAAACTTTTGCCGCGCTTTAATCACGGGTACGCATTCTTGAACCCTATACAAGCAATTAGCGCTATTATAGCGCTATTATAGCGTTATATAATACAAGTTCTGGATGCCAAGAGGACTTTGTGGCTGAAAATTAAAGCAAAAAAGGGGACAGGAAAATTACATACCAGGACTTGAGCGTAGTTGAAACATTTAAGTATCCAGGAGAGTTCTTGGAATCAAATTTGCACATATCTGAATGGTTGGCTTCGATGCCGAAATACCACACGTCAGGTAATAGCGGAGCAGCTGAATCCTTGTCGACAATGAAAGCTCTTGTCCCATGAAGATCAGACTTTACTGCCTCATGAACCATACAAATTTTAAAGCGCGAGACAATTTCGAGGAAAGCAACGTTGATATTCTGTAGGGTCTCATTATTCTTCTGGAGGGTCCTGACCAGCGGCGCTTCCGTATCCATGATCTTCTTCGGGACCAATGCGCTAACCATTCCTTGGAGGATCACGCCCCATTTCGCTGGGTCAGCACCATTGTGGGGCGTTCCCAGGAACATAAGCCCGTACGTTGAGACGAAAATCGATCGGAGGTCCTCAGTATTTTTGCCTCTATAACCTTCCGACATTTCAAGGGCCCTTTTAACCAGAATTCCTCCTAGGCTATGGCAAACAAAGATGATTGGGTGCTGTGTTGTTTCTTCGCTCTTCCGTTCGAGGGTAAGATTGGTCAAAAGGGTTTGTGCATGGTGGTGGATCATGTCCGAACTGTTCACTAGTTAGCTTAGTTACACTAACTAAAAAGTACTACAACTCTTACCTGGCACTCTGGTTATTGCCAAAGGCATAGACGTCTGCATTGTAGCCATACACCAATATCCGTGCCTGGGCCGATTTCAAGGTAGCAGGAAGGAGTTGCGTGGGCCAGAAGGTCCCATTCTTGCCAACCCATGTCAGGCGCGGATGCCCATTCAAACCATGGACGAAGACAATATCGACTTTAGCATCGGGATGGGTATAGATTTCAGTGATCTCGAATCGCTTGATCTCGTCGAGGTTAATCGCGGAGCCCTGAACCGGCATCTTGTCAGATCCATGCAACTAGAAGTGTCGAGTAGAAGTGCAGATGCAAGAGGCACTCACCATGCTTTTGACTTTATTCCGCTGCGGCTCTTTTGTGAAGTTCCAGCGGTGAGCCCAGGGGTTTGGCGCCTCAAATAGTCCTGCAGGGCTTCAGGAATATCTGGCACCATGCACACCGAATGACGTACCGAAGAACGAATAACCGCCCTGCTGAGACGAGGTCAGTCTAAAGCGTCTGCCTGCCGGGCGCTCTTGACTCGACCAGGCGTCCAATTTGGGGGTCGCGGCGCTGCCTGTGACAGCGCGCGAGGCTGGTTAGTCACGAGATCCTCGACCTCGAAGGGGCGTGTACCAGGGCCAGTCAATCACAGTGGTTGTTTGTAATGTGCTTTGCATCCGGTAGGTGAGCTTGCCTCTGAGAGTTGTGGTCGAGGCGGCTCTCGTGTTTTTGAACGTCAGCTGCGAGATGCTGTCTCAGCTCGAGTCTAGGAACATGATCCCCGTGCTGGGATCAGACGGGAAGGCGTCCAACGCTAAGCTGGATGCGACGACCTGGACAGGGACAGGGCGAAACAATGCCCGTCACGTGAATACAAGGGCTGATATCTTGTCAGGGATTGTCAGTTCTCGTTATCGTGTTGTATTCTATTGCATCGTGCCATTGACGCTGCTGCGGAAGTTTCGGAAGAGATCTGGGGAGAGGGTGGTGCATGCACATATGGAAGCCACGAGAGACATGAACTGTGGAGGCCGATGTAACGAATGGCACACCTCAGGCCGGCTCGGTCAACAACACAAATGATATTAGTATGCTCATCTGTTTACATGTTTTGTGGCTTCTCGAGCGACAGAGATCTAGGCACGCCACTTGGGTCCTCCTTCGCGAAAAAAATTGGCCCGTAGAGTTTAGGGCTGACAGGGCCAATATATCCCCCTCTCCTGGGCAATATACGCCCGGCCTCCGCCACCACCCTCGAGTCCTGCTGTGCAACGCGGATCGGCTCGCCACCGCTCAAGATGGAATCTAAGATTCTCAGACGTTACCCAACAACATGATCCACAAGCGTGGCCACGTGAGGAGGCTCACTGCCGGCATTTCTCTGTATGTCTCTCGGTAGTGGCAGAGTGAGCAACACCAGATCCTGAAGTCACGGCTCGTGAGTCACGAGGACTCGGCGAAGAAGTCAACTGTTTGTGTTTGCCTCAGTCTTTGGTTTTCTGAGCTCTTTCTACTTCGTGATTTTGTCTCTTCTTATTTAGGCGCATTTTGTCTCTGCGGATGAGGCTTTGTCGGTCCGGGCGCCCTATCCAAAAGTCCTCGTATCATCATTTTAGTGGCAATGGCTCCCAACCATACGATGGGAACTTTTGTGCTTCATCACTCCTGGGTACCTTAATTCGGTGAACGCATCAACACGTATTCCCTCGTGCTGTACCCGAACTGGATCATATCCTTGTCGCGCAACTCGACATATCGACTTGAGGGTATACTGTCCTTATTGAGTTTAGTACCGTTTGCAGAATCGAGGTCAATGAGATACGGCCGAACTCGGCCAACTTTGTCGCCATATTCGTTGCTCTTCTCCACATATCGAAATTGGATCACTGCGTGCTGCGAGCTGATGCTAGGGTGCTCAGCTGGCATATCCACCACTGCTACTTCGCGCCCAACGAGCCAACATGTCCTGAGGCTGAGTTCAATTGTCTCCACGATATCTGACCCTTTAAATACAAACAATTTCCACACATCTTTGGCAGATGGTTTGCGTGCCTCAGGGGGCTCATGGTATTTGAGAACGATAGCTGTCCCGTCAGCCTGGGCGACAGACTTTGTCGCCGCAGCTAGCAGACCGGTTGGGGCGAAGTTAGGCTTCTCTTTGTCTGGTATCTCTTCGCCCGCCACAGCCACTGCATTTGGGTCCTTGTTTGCTTGAAATGATGCAGCCTGGGACGGGAGAGGTCCTCTGCTTCGCCGGCTGACTTGACCCGAGGAGTCTTCTCTAGACGATCTGCCATCTCTGTCTCGACCTTCTGTTGACCGATCTCGCCCGCTCCTATATTTGGTATCTCGATCGTCATGCCTCCTGGATGATTCACGGTGTTGTGGGCTACGAGACCTCCAACGCTGCCTGTCACGCTCACCGTCTCGATGTCTATCGCGCGTCGACGCCTCGCGCGTGGAGTCGTCGCGATGTTCTCTCCTGTGTCTTCTGTGTCTATGCTCCGCTGAGTCAGATGACCTTGATCTGCGCCTCCTTGACGTCTCCATGGCAACGTAATTTTATAGCAAGTCGGGGTTCAGTGCGTCAAATAGGTGCAGAGAGGCTGATAAAATACTTTCATTAACAGCCTTGCAGAATCAACGACACAAGAAAATTCGCGAAGCCTTATTGCTGAATAATCAGTTTCATGTCATCAATGCGCTAAACCAGATTTGTGCATAACTTTGCGCCCCAGACTGACAAGTTTTGTAATTTGTAGGACATCCTGATCTTGATTTTCTTAGTAGTCTATACTGGTTTGTTGACTCATGTTCAATGGAAGGGTTATACTAAACCGTACTTGGCAATATGCATGGTGACATGTAAGCTGATGCCAATGCCTTAGCTTCAGTATTAGCCAGGCACTAGATGCCCAGGCCCGTGCCGCCACAAACCAACAATTAACCTTCTTGCTTTACAGGTTAAAACTTTATTTCAATGCTTATATGGCCCTCTTGAATGATCTCGGATATTGCAAGACCATATTCTAGAATGTATATTGAGGGATTTTCATGTAACACAATTATGCGAAGGTCGAAAAATGCCCTATGGTCTGGTCCTCGAATACTCGATCTGGAATATTCTTTCGTCTGAATCACCTACCACTGGGAAGAAACTCTGCATCGTGAACGTTTATTGAGGACAATATACTCGATCTACTTATTGACAAATATCTACAGATGGGTATACGTAACTGTATCTACCAAATACATCCCTTCCCGATTCAACTATCCCTCTCACAAAACGCCGCCACCCTGGCTGGTTATACTGTGCAGCTATGTAGTCCTTCTAACGGGCTCCGTTGCTCTCCTACTTATATTCAGGGTTATCGGGGCCGCGTCTTTTGTACCCCGTACGCTATGAAATAGCTCCACAATATCCTTGATATTTTTTCGTGCCTTCTCTCGAGACATCTGTGGAATCGCTGTGCGTTTGGGCTGGAATTCTTCAGGGCCATCATACCGAGCAGCCAGCTTTACTGCTTCATCAAACGGGGTCTTGCCAGCGTTGTCATCTATCTCCACCGCTTCAGCACTGGCGCCTACAAGCAACCTGGCTACTATGAGGTTACATTTGCTGACCGCGATGTGCAAAGGGGTTATCCCACTGTCGTTCTGTGAACATACGTTCACCTCTTTTTTTACCAGATACTCCACAATCTTTTTCTGGTCATTCTCTGTTGCGGCGTGGATGAGAGAGTTGCCTGTGAGGTCTGAGATATCCAGTTGAAGTCCCTTTTGGACCAAGAACTCTATTAGCTCAAGAGCTCCAGAGCCCGCAGCCCCAAAAAGTGCGTTTCGCCCGCGCTTATCTATCGCAAATATATCAGCACCAGCAGTACAAAGTTTCTTTGCTATCGATAGCATTGTAATCGTAGTCTTTGGGAGAGCGCTAAAGCGTGGTTCGGCCACTAAGAGGAATGGTGTGTATTCGTTCAAAACGGTCTTGTGCTCCAGTTCAGCTCCACTCGCTAGAAGAACTCTTACACACTCGTCGTTTCCTTCTCGAACGGCAAGATGAAGTGGTCGATACCCGCGCCATGTGGCCTGACAGGCACCGCCAATTTCAAGTTCTATATATCCTTTCTCGATATAGAAGCTGAGAGCCTGCTTGACGCTGTAATTTGCCGACATATGTACACCATGCCAACCAGTATTATTAGTGACATTATGGTTGACTCCATGTTTGAGGAGGCACATCGCCGCGGCATTATGACGGTTGCAGACGGCATGGAGAACAGGAGTTAGAAGAGAAACTGCATTCAACACTTCTGGATCTGCGCCTTTGGCTAGCAGACAGCGGAGTACGGCTTCTCGATCGTTAATTGCAGCACGCAATAGAGGAGTGTTACTTGTATTATCTTTGATCTCGAGTGGAACGCCTCTTTTGAGAAGATCTTCCATGATAAGAGCTTGGTTGTTCCATGCAGCAGCAATATGTGCAGCAGACATGCCATGTTTTGAATCTTTTGCCTCAATATTTGCCCCAAGTTCAAGTAACAGGCTTACCTGTTAAATTGTTAGCTGTATTTCCATGTGCTCTACTAATAGTTCACTCATACCATCTCTCTTTTCTCGGCTTTTATCATCTGCAGGAGAGCAGTGAGGTCATCATTATTTCTTGTTTCCAAATCAGCCCCATTTTGTACCAGAAACTTCACCATGGCCTTCCTGTTTTGTAATGCCGCCTTGATAAGCGGAGTAGTCCCATAGTCGTCCTTAGCATTTATGTCAGCGCCATGATCAAGCAGCATTTGGGCGATCGCAGTATTATCTTTCGACATGCCGGCATAATGGAGTGCAGTCATCCCAAATTTTTCTTCTTTGAAATGAACATCTGCCTTCGCATCTAATAGAATTCTCACGCCTTTCTCGGATGATATTCTGGCCGCTCGCTGAAGAGGCTGCTGTCCCAAAATGTCAATTACATCCGGTTTCCCGCCCTGTGCCAGCAGAAACTCGAAAATAGTTCGGTTTCCGTTGACTGCCGCTCGCGTAAGGGGGTTACACTCTTCATTGTCGAGGTCATCTATTGCAGCTCCAGCTTTCAGTAGTGCTTCGACCAATGGTACACTATCTGTCCATGTAACTGCGAATATAAGAGCAGACATTGAATATTGGTAGGACTTTTCTAGAACACTAGCTCCTAGCTCTATCAAGAGCTGCCCTGCTTGAACATGTTTTGCTTTGATGGCCCGCATTATGGCCGTCCGGCCCCACTGATCTTTGGCGTCGATATTTGCTCCGGCCGCAATGAGGACTCTTATCGCCTCTAGTCTTCCTTGCTCCGCTGCATATCCCAGTGGAGTGACTTCATTTTCTTCAACCGCGTTCACTTCAGCGTCGTTACTAAGCAGAAGTTTGATTATATATGTGTCAGTGTTCCATCGAGCTGCGTAATGTAATGATGTCCAGCCCTTAGTCCCCTTTTCAAAAATAATAGGACATTTCCCATCAGAGAGAGCTTTACTCCTTTCAATGAGTTTCAAAGCCCCGTCCTTGTGATTTTTCCAAGCTGCAACCATAAGTGCCGTTTCCCCGTTTGGAATTCTGGCACTAATATCGGCTCCCCTCTGGAGGAGAAATGTCAATGCAGCATCCTGTGTTGGAACAAGTAGGGAGAGGTGCAGTGGGGTGTATCCATCTTTGTCTTTTTCCTCAAGCAACTCGGGGTTCTTCATCAATAATAGTTCTATGAGAGGTATATTATTGTCTTTGACTGCTTTGTGAATGGTCGATTTCGACTCTCGGAAGGCGTCCATATTCATCAGCATTGTCGCTATCTCGGTTTTCTTTGCCTCAATAGCAACATCCAAGGTATTCTGTCCTTTGTTATTCTTCGCTTGGATATCTGCACCTCTAGCAATAAGAAGCCTGACAATTTCCTCCTGTCCATACTTTGCAGCATAAATCAGAGAAGAAATGCCGTCCTTTTCCCGATGGTTTATGTCCGCGCCAGCATTAAGAAGTAGAATCACTATTTCCTTGAAACCTTTCCACGAGGCAATGTTTAATGAGGTCATCTGGCTATTGTTCGTCGCCTCCAGATTTGGATTCTTGGCAAGGACCGCTGAAACTATTGGCGCTCGCCCATATATGACAGCTTTGATCAAAGGGGTGAGATTGTCTTTGTCAACAGCATTGATATCCGCTTCCCTCTCAAGGAGCAGCTTCAATAATTCGGAGGATTTCATGTCGGAACGGAGCAACAACCGCAGGGCATTTTCTCCGGTATCTGCTTTTACATCTGTATTCGCTCCATGGTTTATGAGGATTTGAGCGACTGCCTCACTATTGCCAAGATTTGCAGCCCTCAAGAGAGGCGTCATTCCAACATTATCCCGTGCATCGATATCGATCCCTCCTCGGTTTAAAAGAAATGTGCAGATTTTTGGATGGTTTTTCCAGGCACATATATGCAAGGCGGTATAGCCGTTGAATCCTTCAGGAGCTATGTTTGCGCCCTTACTAAGTAAATATTCCACGAGATCGATTTTGTTGTTAAGGACAGCACGCAAAAAAGGGGTGGCACAAACATCAGCTGGCACCAACTTTTCTATATCGGCACCATGTGCGAGTAACGATTTGGCCGTGGCCACGTTCCCGCTTCTACAGCAATGATGAAGCGATGTCCACGGATAATCTCCCGACACTGAATTGACATCCTCTCCCAATCCTATAAAGTATTCCAGAACCGGGACATTGGAGCAGCGGACGGCACGGTGAAATGCGGTCATTTTATACGTATCAAGAGCATGGAGGTCTAGGCCTTTCTCAATCAGAATCTGAGCCACTTCTTTAGTTGACTTTTGAGCGGCGAGATGAAGTGCGGTATATCCAAGATTATTTACAGCCTTAGTGTCTGATATTTTCAATAGTTGCTTCAGAACAGGTATATTGGTGGAGGTAATGGAATTTAAGAACGGGGTCAGATGGTCGGAATTCTTTTGATTGATGTCCACACCCGGGAGGTCCAGGAGAGCCTTCACAACATTTTCACTGTTCAAACGTGTAGCGGCCTCGTTCAATGCACTGTTTCCCTTTGCCGCGGTTTTCATGTTTATGTCGGCACCACGATCAGCAAGAAGCTTCAATATAACTTCTTTGCCTTCTCGTGCAGCAATTAGGAAAGCAGAATCCAAATTATCATCTAAAAGATTGGGCTGCGCGCCATGATCCAACAGCATGTTTGCCATAGTCCAGTTTCCTAGCGCGGAGGCAACTTGGAGTGGCGTTCTACCGGTGGCTGAATCGCGTATGTCGACATTTGCTCCGCCATCAATAAGAATTCGCAGCATTCCCAAGTTTGCTTCCTTAATAACAAGATGCAGGATAGATGAACCGTCGGGTCCCATAGCCTTCAGGTCGCACTTATTCTCCACCAGACACTGAACAATATGTGGTCTGTCGGAACTAATAGCAACATGGAGCGGGCTTTCCCCTTTCAGGCTTTTGGCCTCGATATTCGCTCCATATCTGAGGAACAGAACGCAGAGCGTTAGGTAGCCTCGACTGCAAGCGGTGTGAAGAGCAGTGAGCCCATCCGCATCAGTAGAATCAATATTGGCATCATTCTCAAGGAGGGTACGCGCAATCAGCTTTTGGTCATCGTCGGCAGCTAGCATCAGAGCCGACCGTCTGTTTTTGTTAACTGCGTTAACATCTACACCCCCATCTAGCAATGCCACCACAACTTGCTTGTCGCCGGCAATCACTGCTCTGAAGAGGGTCTCTGGGGGATCATCCCAGCTCCCGTATGAGTCTATCCGTTCTTCAATGGTCAATCCTGATCCTGAGACATCATCTGGTTCGTCATCAATCATACTATTAGGCCGCTTAGCTAGAGAGTCAAAGTTAGGGCCAGTCCAATATATGCACTTACTAATCATCCTCAAGAGTTGATAGATCTGCAATGTCGCTTGTTTTCGCAGTGTTTCCCTCGATAATCGTAGATCCCTCGAAGAAGTTCCTTAGTGCAAATACCGGATCGTCTCTCACTTTCGCGACCAGGTCCCGAATTTGGTCTGTCTTCGACGCAACCAGCTGCTCATCTTGAGCATTTCTGGAGTTGGCGCCCACAAAATTTTGCTCGAGCTTCGCAAATTGAGACGCTAATAAGGCTGACATCTGTGCTTCAATCTGGGCAGCCATGGTGGCAGCCAACTGCTCACTATGAGCCTTCGCCTCTGCAGCAAGTCTCAAGTCACGTTCTCTCGTCTCTTCGGATACTGTGGCTACCCGTTGGTCCAAGGCTTTCACCCCGCTGCCGATAGCGGCAGTATTGTCTGTTTCAGCCTCGTGTCTATCCTGGGAGGCAACCTCCAGTTTGGAAATTTGTGCATTCAACTCGTCAAGTTGCTTTCCGGTATTGGCTCTTAGTCCCATCAGCAAAATATTCGAGGGGAATAAGAATGTGTCGACTATCTTACACGGTGTAGCCGCTGATTCCAGTCAAAAGAGTTAGCTTATTTTGCGACAATCTATCGCCCATCTCTCTCACAGCTTGCTTCTCAAGCATGGCCCATTTTAGCCTGTGCGTCCATTTTCGGCCCGTGCCCGTAACAGATATAAATGGCTTAAGTTTGTTTGTTAAATTAGTGACCTCGACAGAGCAGTTCGTTAAGGGTAATTTGAGCGTCTCAGCAATCGCCTTCGGAATAGTGCCTGGAATTTTGTCAGCGCGCTCTCCTTTCGACGTGCACATTCAAGAAGATGGAAAGAATATTGCACATTTTTCGTGCCAGAGAGCTCGGTGAAAGTATAGGAGCCATTTTGTACCATTGTTAACCTGCTCTTGAATGTTTTTCAAGACTCCTGCGAAAGACTCGGCCTCTTTCGAGGCAGCTGTAACCTCCTCTGGTGCTCCTTGCACATCGCTGACGAGCTGGATGAGGGCCTGTGTCGCCTGCAACGCCACCCCAAACGTCCCGAGACTGCCCGTCACGATTGAGAAGGGGTCCATTATTCAAGTCATGGCATTGAGGGGTCAAGCTATTTCTGTCGGTGAACATGTACACAAGTCGAAGGTAGTTCAGCACTGGGGTTGCGCATGTCCGGCACAGGGCTGGCTTGGATGAAACGTAAAACTAGCGTGGGCGCGAATACGTACAGGGGGCGGGAGACGCGAATTGAAGGAGTCTTCTGTGTGCCACCATTGGGTGCGGGTTACTAAAAGTTCAATGTATGGAGCTAGGTGGGAAAGTCGCCTAGAAGGCCAGAGAGAGTATGAAGGTTGTTATAGAGAGATGGGGTTGCCTCAAACGTGGCGAATACACAAAGCTCGCCATTAGACCCATCATATGGTGTACGGACGAAAGAGCTTGGCGCAGTGGAACTTCTGTTTGTTTCCTGAATGCTCTGCGCCTCTTCAGGTAGACCGTTCGAGTTATCCGCAGCGTGTGTCTAAATATTCCTGCAACATTGCGGAGCGGGATGGGCCGAGACCTTTTAGAACCTTAACGCAAGTCCGTTACCGTTGGGTAGGGTGGCAGGTCGGGTAAGTTGTATTCACGTGCCACCCCTGAGGCAACGGCATAAAAAGCAATTATGATTTACAGTAGCACCATAATGGTGAAAATGGGGATATAGCATTTTGAATGGCCTCTCTACGAGCTATTGGTCCGTACCAAAAGAGTCAACTGACAAAAGTATCCCTCAATGTTGCTCTCTCAGAAGGAAGCTGACAAACTCTGCCTGCTTGATTATATACAACATTTATATACCTAAATGAATAGAAAGCAAGCTTTCCGGATTGGCAATAGGTTCATCTCCCTAGTCTTCCTAGCACTTTCACCATTCCGCGAGGTTGGGATTGTTGGATGCTGTCTTACAATGTCAGCTGGGCCTGTTCGGTAGGATATTAAGATATTAAATGTTCGCAGTACACTCGAAATAATTACAGCTCACAGGAAAGCAGTAGTCACGGAAGAAATGGCAAAGCGCTGGACAACGAATCAAGAGATTGCGGGCTATATGTATACCACAACCTTAAAAGTTGGAAGAGTCGGTTCTAATGACTCTACAGCGACCCCCGCGTCGACCATAAATAATATTTTTGGGGGATGAGTATATTCTTCGTGGGGTTGGTCCAGCATGCCATGTTCGGGGCATGATGATGGCTCGGTTCGGAAACGCGACCAACCGGAGGGAACCTTTCGACCAGGTGTGATTTCATTCCAACCCGTCACTATAAAATATTCTCACGCACAGCATGCCCTCACTCGGACAGCATTCGCATTATAGCCAGCCAGTCATTTCAATGTATTCTGCTTTTGGCTGAGGATTCTTTTTGTCAGTCTGAACAGGACTCTGTTCCCAACTAGCACCATCGTGGTCGCGGTCGTTGATTAAAGGCCCTGCTATATACCATTCAGACATCCTAAATGCTATATACTTCTGTCTTTTGAATCACCTAGTCAACCCAGCCCACAGGTCTTTGCCACAGTACATATTACTTAGCGATCACAGGTCTTTCATATACAGTATGCACCTACGCCTCCTCAATTAACAGCAGGCGGATGAGGAAAACCAAATCTTGATCGTGATATTGGTGTGTAGGGAACATACCTCGAAAGGACACAGTAAGACAAGGTCAAGGCAACCGTCGGACACTGATTTTTCTATCCTACAAATTGTCCATCCCTGGAAGTCCTTGCATTCCTCCAATCTTGTCCCAGAATTTATCAAAGTCTACCCCTTGCGCCTCAAACATTTGCTTGGCCTTTTCCACGGCCTTTTGTTGCTGTTCAGGCCCAAACCCGCCTGGCTGAGAAGATTCGAACTGGATCAACTCTATCCATCGAAAGAACAAGTTTTCCTTTCCCATCGCCGTCAATTCATCCTTGAAAGCAATGATCTTTCTTCGGCCCTCCTCCTCCTTGGCACTCCCGCCAGCAGTCGCCATCTCGAGTGCCATCCACCCATAACTCTTATGATAGATCAAGATCGTGGTGCGGAAATCTTCTAGTTCGGCAGTCTTATTATCTACCAATTTGGTAGCACGAACCATGTGTCTCCAGTCCAGATCCCACTCCTTATTCAGCATTAAGTAGCCAGTCTTTTCGTTCATCCACATGGGATCGACCGCAGTCTTAACATTATCGAAGAATAGCTGCCGGCCCTCATTGTGTTCGTTCAGGAAATTCCCGATCTTTAAGTCCCACCGTCTACTTCGTCGAATAACGATCTCCTGGTCGCGGAATCCAACGCCGATTCTCCAGAACAGGGGGTTCCCTACCCTTCGCCCCGAGAAGAAATCCCGAGGCCAGGGCCAGACAAAAATATAAAGCAGAAGATCCGTCATAAATGTCGTTGTTCGATTTAGTATTTCGCGACTCGAATCCTCTAATGGCATATTATGAGCGTCCACTGTCGTCTCGTTGGGTCGACCCATCAGCGAACCGCCTATTTTCATGTAGTATGGCCCAATGTTCCGTATTCGCCATATTATACCTGTGACTATTAAAATATTCATGATAAGAGGGACCATAAAGATCTTCCTCTTGAATTCCTTTGGTTTTCTGTCGATGTGCGTAATATAGACCTTGCCCTTCACCAGCGTTGATAGGAATTTGTCCAGCCTCGGAGATGGTCGCGTGAAGGGTTTCGGAAAGTCGACTTGATTCAATGGGGTGGACTTTTCCGGGGTTTTAAAGGCCCTTGCCTTTGGTTTCGCTTTAGGAGCCATGACGGTACCTTACACCGCACGATGGCGAGTTTTCGCAATAGGAATCTCGATGTCGGCTTCTATTTGGTATGTCGCGACATGGTAAGGCACATAAATAAGTAATTAGCAGCCATGCACGTGACTGAACAAAACAGGACTAGCCCAGTGAAATATACCTCGATAAGGGGTGATTTCGAACCAAGAAATCGACCTCAAAGCCAACCGATTTTGACACCCACAACACATGTAGTAAAACCGTGCAATATGCTGTAATTTCGTCTATGAGATTCAAGATACTAACCAACTTAACCCCCAGAATTGCGAATTTCACCTAGTCTAGATGGGTATTGGACTGAAGTCGACGCACATTTAGTGAATTCGAGGTCGGGAATGACCACCTTAGAGAAAAGTCTTTGCTCGCTACCCTTACACCTAATCCATTATATCGAAGATACAGATGTATTTTACCAACCTCACTTATCTGGTCACATAACAGGCGAGTAGGAACTCCAGATCGTTGCAAAGGCATTCTTCCAAAATGAAGGCCCTTGTCTCTTAGAAATCAATTCAAGATGGCGGACAACGGTGCAGATATACAGGCCCAGATCCTAGAGCTCCAGCAGTAGCTCGAGCAGATGAAAAACAGTGCTGGCTCTTCGAGCTTTGACACTTACCAGACCTCTTTAACTGTCCGGTACTGCAGCGCCGAGATGTCGCAACTCTTCAGCCAGTGCTCCCGCCACTCAAGATGTCGCAAACTGTGGCTGTACCTCGCCGAGAGCGAGAGGGAGCTTGGCATCGAGACTATCACACCTATAGCGCTGGAGCAAATGAGAAATCATCTCGCAGTTAGCGACGCGGACTTCGAAGTCGTCCAGGTCGAGGAGAAGAAGCGACGACATGATGTTATGGCGCATGTCCACGCATTTGGGGTTGTGGCCTGCGCAAAAGATCTGCGGGGATATTCGCCATCTGGCAGCGTGGAAGGAAGTAGAGGAGCCGTTTGAAAAGGAGCAAATAGGGTGTTTAGGTTGAGAGGCACCTAATTCAGGAGGGCGTCTCGAGGGCCGACACGAAGGTCTCCTAGTCAGGCTAAAGAATAAATGTCAGGCCGAATCAATGAAACATACCTACTTGACCCAGTTGCATACTCACGTGCCTCTCAACGACACTTAGGCGTTTACAATGATTCTAGGGGCCTATATTCTATTCGAGGGTAGGAGATATCTACCGGATCTTCGGAGGAGGTAAATGACCCGAACATTATTCTTGAGACAATCATTGTCTGGGTCATTGCAAGTATTTACGTAGCAAGGGTGAGCGTGGATGTATTCCACTTGCCGAGTGGCCGGATGCTACCCAAACCACTTGTCCGACCCTCGATTCTAGGGCCGCGTTTGTGTGGAGAACTCTCCCTGGGGGCCCATTTTCGAAGTTGGTGCAGAATTTGATGTCAATGAGTGCGTGGCCTGAAATTACCTGCCAAACTTCTCTGCTAATTTTTGTTAGGAAATGACCTGAGGGTGCCTATGCGTATCTATGATTTCAGTAGGAGGTTAAATTTGTCGAATAGATCAGACTCAAACTTCTCGGTGGCCCAGCGAGTTCAGTCCATTTCAATGAATTTAGAAGATAAGTGATTTGTTAAGAAGCTTCGAAATCATAAAGATGTTCCTGGCGTAGCTTGGCGAAGGAAGGCCGAAGATCGTAGAGGAATGACTTTTGAATATGGGTATTTGTTTAACCCTGAAAATGGCGGCAGCTATAACAGATAAGCCAAATGTCACGAGAGGTTTATGAATCTTCTTCAAATTTCCAAAGCCGCGGACAGTCCAATGTCCAGCCTCTAGTTCCGCATGGGCCGCCACTGATACCTACGACAGCAAGCCTGTACCGATCCCTGGCCGCAATCAAGTTAAGATGTCGATATATGCTTTCTAGAGCAGTCCCTTTACCATAATACAACATTGCCCAAGTTATTTATACCTTCAATCCTTTCCTGTCTACTGGAACCCCCATGTATTTCATGACGAGTCAGCAGAAGCACTTTTTCCATTTCTATATTCGTATTTGCCACGAACGCAGGCTCACACTGAGGCAACTTTGTTTGAAAATAAGAGGGTAGATGGCATATATGATACCTAGCCATCTCTGGCATAATTCCAAAAGAGTGTAACTCTGGCCATTCTGCCTAGCGACTAGTAGTAATATTATAGGCCGCCGGCTAGCTGGGCCATGTTCTAACTTATAGTGCCAAAAGGGAGATGTTTGGATTCCTTGTCCAGACTTTTAAACACGGAAATTCACCTATTTACATACATTTACACATGAAATTGGTGCGGAGATTCACGGCAATATACACATGACTTAAAAAGCACGAAATAATTGCAGTGGTAGCTTCGCTAAGTAAGGAGGTGGCGCACGGAGGTGGCTAGTGCCGTTACTAAGCTCCTAGTCGGATTCCAATACTCGAAAAGATGTCTTGGGTTTCGTGTCTTCTTCACATCATTAGACCACTCTTTGATCTTGATAACAGTAGCTTTATTTGTCAACTTAAATGCCCATTGTGCAAGCCTATAGATTATCTCGAGTTGCTAATTTTGAGCCTGAGGCAGCAAATCACGTGAACATATTGGCTAGTAGCACCTGCCAAAAGGTTCTTGCTCGCCCGGTCAAAGTTGTATGATTTTACTCCCAATTTACTCGTTAGATCTCTCTATGTAACTAGTTTTGTGCCTATTAATGCAGTCCCGTCTCTTTTTTCATATCTCGTTATTCAACTATGTTCAAGCTTCGATACTGATGCTGGCTTCCAGTTAGCGCGGCCGGACTTGACAATTTGCGTGTTTGGTAGAGTCGGGCTGCCGAATAATATTCAGACTACCTACCTTGAAATTTCGAATACCGGAAGAACGAGAAGTCTTAACCATTGCTAAGTCATGAGGGCACGTCCTTTATTAAAGGTATACTTACTTATTGCCATAACCGTGGAATTCTAACCTAACCATAAAGTAGGAGCCCTCGAGTTCGTCGATATGCGCCTTTTGCGCTCACAGGTTGCAAGTAGGTCCGGCAGCTCGCTCGCAGCGACGATTTCTACAATCGTCCCAACCATTGCGGGAGTCTTCGGCGACGGGAGCTGCCCCAAGAAGAGAGGATGTTGATCCATCGAATTCGAAGAATTCCCGCCCCGTACCGTCTTTTGGGCGGACAGGAGGACTTGTTCGCGGCTCGACTGCTAGCTGGGGTCGACCAACATCTACAAATGGGGCCGCAGCACAAGCAGGATTCACAGGAAGTTGGGGGAGATCAAGACAGGAAGGAGGCGATACGCAGACAAGTAATGCAAGCTCTGATGAGCTGAATGGCTCGGCTGCTAATGCGGAAGACCTTCTCCCGCACGAAAAGCGCGCCAGGGAGCTCATGTTGGAACGGAACAAGATAGAGACCGCAAGGGAAGTCAATATCCGGGGCGGTGGGCCGGAATCTACTCGAGCTGGTCGACCTGTGCCAATGTCCGAAGCAGATCGGCTGGCTCTAGCAAGGTCAGCTATTGAGAAGAGGAAGGCGCAGGAGCTCGACTTGCAACGAAGAGAGAGGGAAGTTGCTCGCCGCCGGGATAACATTCCATCAAGGCATTTTATGCTGGGCAATATGCCAAGGCGGCTTGGACCAATACCAGAGAGGGACCATCACGTTCCTCAGTGGAACCATTTAAGGCGGAAGAAAGAACCCGGTGCGCGAGAAGTTCCTGATTCAGCTAGGATCAGGTTTATTGAAGGCCGAGAACAGCGCGAAGCCTCCGCCAAATCTGGGCTATATACACCACTGAAGTCCAGATCTGTATTTGAGCCGCGAGGAGATAATACAACGTCTCGGACGCAGACTCCAGCCTCCCTGGAATCCAAATCCGCACCCGAACCCCGAACAGCTGATATCTCTTCTCAAAACAAAGTTTCAACGCCTCTGGAAGCTGAAGATACGAAGGATATTTCCGCGAATGCTCCAATCAGAATGTATAGGCCTCAAATAGACACCTCAGCTCCAGACGTGGTCCCTAAGCAGAGTTTGGTTGAGAGTGTGGAGATAGTCGAGGAATTTGGAGAGAGACAGAAACGACAACCGGCTCGATTTAACCCCCCAAAGCCTGCTTACAGTGCTGCCCCAAAAGGCAAAGATAGAGATAAGGCAAGGCGCCGCCAGCAGTTTGTTGAAGAGGACGAGGAAGAGGATGATTTTGCTCGTCGTGAAGCCGAGAGGAGAGCAGTGGAGAAGAAAAGGAGAAAAGAAGAGAAAGCAGCTAGAAAGGCCGCTGCACCTATGCCAATCCTTCTACCGGAATATATCAGCATTTCCAACCTTGCGGTGGCCCTCAAAATGAGATATGAAGATTTTGCTGAAAGACTGGAGGAACTTGGCTACGAGGATACTAACCATGATTATATCTTGAATGCTGAGGATGCTGGCCTCATCGCCATGGAGTTCAATTACGAAGCCATCATTGACCGCAGTGAGTCTGAAGACCTGAAAGCTCGAGAGCCAGCAGAAGATCCGTCTTCCTTACCACCCAGACCGCCGGTTGTCACTATCATGGGACATGTAGACCACGGCAAGACTACGCTCCTCGACTGGCTTCGGAAGTCCTCCGTGGCTGCGACAGAACACGGTGGGATCACTCAGCATATAGGAGCATTCTCGGTTCCAATGCCTTCTGGCAAGACCATCACGTTCCTCGACACGCCAGGACATGCTGCATTCCTGAGCATGCGTCAACGAGGTGCAAACGTCACAGATATCGTGATCTTGGTTGTGGCAGCAGATGACAGTGTAAAACCCCAAACGATAGAAGCCATTAACCATGCCAAAGGTGCCCAAGTACCTATCATTGTGGCAATCAATAAGATCGACAAACCGGAAGTCAATATCGACCGAGTCAAGCAAGACCTCGCTCGCCATGGCGTGGAGATCGAAGACTACGGTGGGGACACACAGGTAGTCTGCGTCAGTGGAAAGACCGGGCAGGGCATGGCCGAGCTCGAAGAAGCAGCTATCACACTCTCCGAAATTCTGGACATGCGTGCTGAGACAGATGGCCCAGCTGAAGGCTGGGTCCTCGAGGCAAGCATCAAAAGTATGGGGAAAGTAGCTACTGTGCTTGTGCGTCGTGGTACTGTTCGCCCCGGCGACTTCATCGTCGCTGGGAACACCTGGGCACGGATCCGCTGCCTGCGCAACGAGGCCGGCGTTGAGATCGAGGAAGCTGGACCCGGCACGCCGGTCGAAATTGATGGCTGGCGCGAACAGCCCGTGGCGGGCGACGAAGTACTGCAAGCCCCTGACGAAGGGAAAGCCAAGTCCGTCGTCGACTACCGTCTGGAGAAGATCGAGCGCGACAAGATGGCCGAGGACATGGAGGCCGTCAACATCTCTCGCAAGGCTGAGCAGGAAAAGCGCGAGGAGAAGAAGGACGCTGCACGCCTGGCTGCCCTACCAGAGGAGGCTGGCGAGAAAGGCCTGTTGCCAAAAGCAGAGACGCCCAGCGGCGCCAAGCCCATCTACTTCATCGTCAAGGGCGATGTGAGCGGCTCCGTGGAGGCAGTGATCGACTCCATCGCACACGTCGGCAACAAGGAGGTCGAGCCACATGTATTGCGCTCCGGCGTAGGCCAGCTCTCGGAGTTCGATGTTGAGCACGCCGCGGCTGCCAAGGGCCACCTGATCAACTTCAACACACCTGTCGATCCTCACATCGCACGCCTGGCGGAACAGAGCAAAGTTAGCATCCTGAACCATAATATTATCTACAGGCTAGTGGACGATGTCAAGGCAGAGCTGTCAAAGCACCTCCCGCCGCTCATCACGCAACGCGTGACTGGAGAGGCGGAGATTGCGCAGGTCTTCACCATCAAGCTGAAGAAGCGCCAGATGAAGAACATTGCAGGGTGTAAGGTCCGCAATGGGACGATTAGCCATAACTCGAAGGTGCGGGTGATGCGTGATGACGAGAAAGTCTTTGATGGTATGCCTTGCCCGTTTCCTTTTCTCGCATATCCTGTTTCCCTTAGTGCAGTATCTAATTATCGCAAACAGGCCTCCTATCGAGTCTCAAGAACGTCAAGAAGGATGTGCTGGAGATGAAGAAGGGCAGTGAGTGCGGCATCGGGTTCGAGGAATGGACGGATTTCGAAGTCGGCGACCTGGTGCAGAGCTACGAGGAGAAAGAGGAGAAGAGATATCTGTAAACTATATCCATAATCTTCCTTCCGTTACTTTCTTTGCAGGCTCTGTTATAACACTCATATTAGTCTACGACACCGGGAGTTGTATATATAGTAGAGGATGTTTCCAGGTTCCGTGTACAATTTACATTTATAAAAGGGGCATAAAAGAAACTGAGCATTTAATCCGGATGGATGGATGGCGTATGGGTTGTACCCTACCTTTCTCGATAGAGTAATATAAGAGATTCCCTGCTCTAACTCTGTCACTTCATCTTGTTATGGTTTCTATGCTCGCCTGAATACATATTAAGTCACAATGCATCAACACATTTAGATCCAAATCATGCACTTTTTATATTATACGTCTGTCCACGCCTATTGAGTATCAATTATCGTTTCATATATCCAAGAAAGATCCCTCCTGACGCCCATCGTCGCGAATGTTTATCAATCCTCAAGAACCATCAGATTCCGAACGCCCCATCTTAGCAGATCCCATCTGAACGTAGCATCCATAAAAGAACAAAGGCCGGAACTCCTATGCATCTGCTCTCATATCCAGTTCGGTCCCAAAACGCCATGTGAATCCTCTCTCGTCAAGGTCCCTGTCCAATTTCCTAGCTTTCCATTATGACCATATTCCATTTCAGTATAATCCCTTTTTCCATGCCGGCATATTTCGCGCAGCAGCCTTTCAGCGCCAACACATAAACATCCTTAGAAACGCCCTCATCCTTGAGACGGGCTTCTCCCTCACCACAGGGAAATGCATCTTCTCCTCCGGTGGCAGTGGTGTGAGCGGCGCCGTCGCGGCCCGGCGCGTCGCGCCGCTGCCATGCTCCAGGTCCAGCTCCATCCTCTTCTCCTGCACCTTCCCTGCCGCCCTCCGCGCGGCCACCACGCGGCGCACCAGCAGCGCAAAGGTCTCCTCAATATTGACGCTGTTTCGCGCGCTGGTCTCCATGAAGCCGCAGTCGTGGGCACGTGCCCACTCAAGCCCTGTCTGCGCGGACACCTGCCGCTGCGCCTGCAGGTCGCACTTATTGCCCGCGACGATCTTGATGGGGCGGACGTACGGCATTTGCAGCGCCTTGCCATTATTCCTGCGCGCGTCGTGGGCGGCGCTCTCAAGGCGCGTCTCCGTCTCCATGTCAATCAAATCGTTGAAGTAACCCAGCTGGTCGAGGGACGCGGTGCTGGTGATGTCGTAGACGAGCAGGAAGGCGTCGGAGTGCAGGTTGGAGGTGGCCCACATGCCGCGATACTCCTCCTGCCCGGCGGTGTCGGTGATGGCGAGGTGGTATGTCTGGCCGTCGAGGCGACGCGTCACCGAGTAGGAGTCCTCGATCGTGGGGTCATATTCGCTGGTCCACTGGCTGCGCACAAGGCGAAGGGTGATGGAGGACTTGCCGCAGCCGCCGTCGCCGCAGATGGTGATGGTGATGCGGTCCTGCTCGTCCATTGTGGGCGCGTGAGGTCGGCTGTCAGATCGGAGAGTACGAGAGTACTTCTGTTTCTGGAAGGGACGGTATGTAAGGGACAGACAAGTCGAGAGTGGTGGACTGTTTCGGGGGAATTGCTGTTGGCTGGAACGCGGGG